>BJBW01000631.1:28687-655626 GCA_004320125.1 Scolopax mira | reverse complement strand
CCCCCCCGCCCCCCCCCCCCCCCCCCCCCCGCCCCCCGCCGCCTCTCCCCTTCCCCTCCCGCTCGTCCCTGTGTGGTCCGGGGCGGAGGGGAGCACAACCGCACCTCCTCGCCTCCAACCCACCTCCTGCCTCCGCCGCCTTCCTCTCCTCCATCCTTCCCACCGGCACCCCCTGTCCCCGGGGTACCCCTGTATCCGTCCCGGCCCCTCCGGTACCCCGCTGCTGTCAGGGTGCCCCTCTCGGTGGCCCCGCGGGACACGGCGATGGGGAGGGAATAGCTCCTTCGGCGAGAGGGAAAGCAAAGCCAAAGGGACAAACGCCAACCAAAGCCAGCCCCGGGCTGTGGGCTCCTGTCCTGGACGGACACGGGGAGCCGGCTGCGGACACCGCTCGAGCTGCCACCACGCCAGGTCCCCCTGGAAGGCTCTGGTCTCCCCTGGAAGGAGTGAAGGAAAGGGATTTTGCCGCCCGCTCCTTCTCTTTGCCTGGGATCTTTTCTTCCCCTTCGTCCCCTTTGGTAAGTCCTGACTTTGCATTTCTTTGAGCCGGACGGGATGGGGGAAAGGGCTGGGAGTGGGTGGGAAATTCATGGCCATGTAAACTCAGGACTCAGGGGCTGGGGTTACTTCTTGCCATCAATCTGGGCACAGGATGAAAACAGAGCTGGGGGGCGCTGAGCTCTGCCCCCTGGGACTCAGACTGTATCCTTCATGCTCTGAAGGGTCCTAGGACCCTGGGATCTTTCTTGCTGGCTGATGCTCTGGCAATGTCCTGGGGTGAGGGCTGTGGCTGGTGGGGAGCGAAAGCAACAGGTGGGTTTCTGCTGGGGGGCAGGACCACAGAGGAGACACAGTGGTGCCTCAGCCTTATCCTCTATACTGGTGCAGAGCCCCGACCAGGATTTTTGCCAGTGCACAATGCTATATGGTGGGCATGAGGCATGAGGTCTGGGATTTGGGGATATGACCTGACCCTCCATCCCCTTATCATCTATGCCCTGGAACAACTTTTCTCCTGGGCTGAGCTGCAGGATGCTGGGGAGGGAGAGCACAGAAAGTTGCCCTGGCTGGCAGCAGGGGTAGGACCAGGCTGGGCTCAACACTTCCCCAGCCACCTCGATACAACCGGAGCAGATAGAGCTGGAGCAGAGCTGCACCTGGGGCTGAGCCCTGGGCAAACCCAACCCATGCTGGGATGGCACAGCCTGCCAGGCTGGAGCTGCTCTGACCTTCAGGGACGAAATCTGACCTTGCTGGGAACTGTAAACACAAATGGGAACTTGGGAGCCTGCTGCTCTGGGGATGGCTGCTTCGGCTAAGGCAGCCTGTCCCACCTTCCCTTGCTCTTTTTTTGGATATTTTATTCAACTTTTCAGGTGACAAGCAATGGGCAACCACATGAGCGATACCATGGCCTGGGAGAGGTCCTGGGAGTGGCAGGGAGTAGCAGAATTTGGCTCTTGGCATCTGAGCCCAGAGAACACGGATAGGGTGGGCAGTCAGCTATGGGGCAGAGCAGCTGTGGGACGACCTGGCTGATGGTGGAGGTTCCTTGCTTGGCCCTGGTACGACTCTTGAGGTGAGGGCCACCAAACCACTCATGTCCCTGCTTGGCCGGATGGTCCTGGGAAGGTGGGATGGGGCACTCAGCGTTCTCTGGCTCTGCCATGAACTGTGTTGTGCCCTATCCTGACCCCACTTTTGAGATGTTTCTCTGCGCCGTGGGGCGGTGCTCAGCCCACAGTCTAATTAAAGCCTTGCCCAGCTATTTTCTCCCTTGGCGCCACGTGCTTTCATTTATATTTATTTATTCCCTTTTCCATTCTGTTCCCCTGCCCTATTTATCCCAGCCCCCACATCGGCTCTTGCCCTGTTTCCCGGGACTGGCCAGCACCCATCGCTGCCATCAGACAGAAGGGCTGGGCGACGGCCCGGCTCCAGGCAATAATGTCTCAACCTCTCCATGTTGACGCTGCCCCTGGACACGTTGCTTTTTCCTTTCTTCCTCCATGGGAAGGGATTCCCTCCCTCTCTCCCCCTTTTTCCCTCTATGGGAGGTGTTATGGAGTCAAATGCTGCCGGTTCCTGGCTATGCCATCTGGATGAAGGACCTCTGAGTCTCCGTGAGAAATCATGGACCCCATCCTCATTCTTTCCTGAACTGAGCACCTGGAGAGAACCTGCGTAGTTCTGGGGCATCTTGAAGCCAAGGGGGGGCTTTGGGGCTCAGCTGCCTCCTTGGGATGCTGCCGGCAGGGATCCGGGAGTGGAAAATCTGTGTTGAGGAGGGGGCCCTGATTTGGTAGGACATGTGCTGGGGGGTTATTGCCCTCCTCCATTTATGGCGAGGGGGATCAGGGGCACGGGGGCTGCATGGACGTGGGCTGTGTGGCATGGGACTGGTTAAGCTGTCCCCAGCTCGGGGCTGGCTTTCGGAAGTGTTTTGCTCGCAGATAGGAGCGCTCTGATTTCACACTATCGCGTTAGGGCCGTCTTCCGTCCCTGAGTCAGCCGCCTGGCCCCCCGCCAGAGAAGAGTCATTTTTTCCTCCAAAAGAAAGTGTTTAACGCTGCTCGCGGGCCCTTCCAGGAAACCTCGGCGGGGAGCTGGAAAAACAGGAGTCTGCAGCCTGGCCAGTGCCGCGCACACTCCAGTGGGGGGAAAGACGGGCTTGAGGGCCATCCCCACTGCTGTCTTGGTGGCTGGGATCTCCCTGTGCCCCCAAGATCTGGCTGCCCCGTTTGGAAAGGTTTAAAAGGTGCCGCCGGTTGTGGTGCTTGGAGTGGGGGAGGGCTGGGAGCTGGGATGCAAGGTTGCTGGTGGTGATGCTGCTGTGCCCCAGCTGCCCCCCAGCCTTTCGGGGCTGCGGAGCGGAGCCGGCTGCTTGCACCGGCCTTGAATCATGGGGTCGAGGTGCTCGGTTCCTCCCCAGGGAGGAGATGCTGCGTGTTCGGCATTGGGCAAAGGCGCTGCCTGTGCGGGAGCTTTGGGGCACCACCCGACGGCCAGGAAAGTTCTGGGGCAGATCCACCCAGGCTGAGAGAGGGAAGGGGAAGGAGAGAAAGGGTGGGAGCCTGCCTGTAGCCATGGAAGAAAATGTCAAGGATGGGCAGCTGGCTGGATCTGTGCATCATCTGGGAGGAGAGTGGGTGGGGAGGGGGAAAGTGGGTCCACGGTTCATCTGTCCTTCACCCATGGGCTGATTACATCCATCCAGCTGGAGGCATGCAGAGCTCCAAGGCCAGATCCTGACTGCCCCCACGTCCTCCTACGGCCCATGATGCGTCTCCCCCACCCTCCCTGTTCGCCTCCCTGGTGCCATGTGACCCTTTGAGTCTGGCTGAGCCCTACGGAGCAGTGGGGTGGCACTGAAGCATCAGCCGATTGCGCGGGCAGCCCTGGCCCTTACTAACCACAGAAGGGAATTGCCCAGAATGATGCCTGGAGCTGGGGGGGGATTTTGGTGGATCTCAGCAGAGTGAGCAATGATTGCAGGGCAGGGCATGATGGCGTGTAGAGTGGGGGGCCGTGGGAGCATGGGGTTGGGGGGGGTGTCTGGCTCCGGTGTCTCTGCATGGTGGCACCCGTGGGATTGCGGAGGGTGCCGAGGAGACGGCGATGCTGGTCGTTAAGCATTCCGGCGGCTCGGAAGAGATCGAAACCACCGGCTAATGGGACCCATTAGCTCCGTGCAGAGCGCCAGCAATTGATCTGGGGTCTCGTGTTCGTTTCTCCCCTTGCAGAGGTTGGGCACACGCAAGGGCCCCTGGACGGGAGCCTCTACGCTAAAGTGAAGAAGAAAGACTCCCTCCACGGCAGCACCGGCGCCGTCAACGCCGCCCGCCTCCCGCTCTCAGCAGCGCCCAACCACGTCGAGCACACGCTCTCGGTCAGCAGCGACTCGGGCAACTCCACCGCCTCCACCAAGACCGACCGGACCGATGAGCCGGGGGTGCCCGGGGTGCCCGGCGGCCAGGCGGTGCTGAGCCCTGAGGAGAAGCGGGAGCTGGATCGTCTGCTGGTGGGCTTCGGCTTGGAGAGCGCGCCACCCATGCACAACCACGCGCCCGGCCCTGTGCCGGCACGCCTGCCTGCCATGGCAGGCCGCCACGTGGTGCCAGCTCAGGTACACGTCAATGGGAACGCCGCGGCGCTGGTGGCTGAGCGGGAGACGGATATCTTGGATGATGAACTGCCCAACCAAGATGGGCACAGCGTGGGCAGCCTGGGCACGCTCTCTTCCTTGGATGGCACCACCACTGCCAGCGAGGCTGGCTACCAGGAGGCGCCCCGGGTGGGCAGTCTCTCCTCCCTGCCCAATGGCCCCTCAAGCTGCAACGGGGCCGAGAAGCTGCTGAAGGAGGGCCTGTACGATGGCGAGCCACTCTCCAACGGCGGCTACCCATACAACAACCAGAACACCCTGATGGGCCACCACCTCCGTGACCCACTGCCTCCCTTGCGGCCCTCAGCATCTGCTCAGGACCACCTGGCTGGCTACCCGCAGCGCCCGCCGGGCTCCCACGCCCCGGGCTGGCTCCAGCCCCAGCCGCTGCCTGGCTCCCAGCCCTACCTGTATGGCTACGACCCCCCCAGCGCCTACCGTTCCCGGTCCTTCCCGACGGTGGACACGTCCAAGTATGACACGACCCCGGTGCTGCCCCAGGCCCCAGCTCGCAGCACCAGCAGCCGGGAGGCTGTGCAGAGGGGCTTAAATTCCTGGCAGCAACAAGGAGGGAGCCGGCCGCCTTCCCGGCTGCAGGATGGCAGCATGGAGAGCCACAGCCCCAGCGTCTCCAGCTGCAGCCCCCAGCCCAGCCCACTGCAGCCGGTACCCCTGCACAGCCACAGCATGCCCGAATTCCCCCGGGCACCCTCCCGCCAGGAGATCGAGCAGTCCATAGAAGCACTTGATGTCCTCATGCTGGACCTGGCGCCCGCCGTCCACAAGTCACAGAGCGTGCCCGCCGCCTCCCGCCAGGACAAGCCGGTGGAACCCCTGCACTCCTCCCTCTTGGCTCAGCCCATCGCCGGTCTCTATGCCCGGCCAGCTCCACAAGTGGCCCAGCCAAGGTCCTTTGGTACCTCTGTAAGCCCTGTCATCTCCGAGCCCGGGGGCAAAGCCTATTCTCCCAGGGAGCTGGACTATGGGGTGCATGAGTACCGGGAAACCTATTCTCCCTACAGCTATCAGCCGGCACCAGTGCCGGAGCCGAGGAGCTACAGCCATGTCCCAGCCGGAACACCGATGGGCATCCTCCCTCTCAGCACCTCCTACAGCCCTATGGGGTCTCAGCAGCTCCTCGTGTCCTCCCCTCCTTCCCCCACCGTCCCACCACAAACCCAGATGCCTCCCAAAGGACCGGAGAGCTATGAAGACCTGTCGAGGTCGGCAGAAGAGCCCTTGAATCTGGAGGGCCTGGTGGCCCACAGGGTGGCAGGTAGGACACTTTGATTCCTTGGGGGGACGGGGAGAACTGCATGTCCCAAGAAGCTGGAGCCTGCGGGGGTGGCATGCATGGTGGAGCTGGGGACGGGAGATGCGGCAAATCCTCGTTTGTGCTGGATCCAGGCTCGGGACTGAGCCACCCATCATGGGGCATGTTGGGCAGAGGGTCAGCCTGCACCCCCGTGCCCTTATCCTTCACCAAGATCTCTGCTAAGATCTTGCAGCTTGCCATCTGCAGCATCTCCCCAGAAGTGGGGAGAAAAGGTGGCCAAGGGTGTTGCCCCCCCCCCCCCCCCCCCCCCCCCCCCCCCNNGGGGTTGCCCCCCCCCCCCCCCCGTCCTCACCCCTTTGGGGTATGGGGCTGCTCTGTTCCCTGCAGCAGGGCCACTCACTGGGTCCTGGGGGGATTTCTGTCTTTTGGGGAGAATATGGCCGAATTTGGGAAGATGTTTTCAGCTCTAGCTGAGGGTTTCCTGCCTGGACCCCGCCTTGGACATGAAGCTCTCCCTGCCCGGAGCATGCTCTGGTATAAGGTCCCAGCAGAGCACATGCCTTGTGTTTAACGTAGCTGGATTCCTCCTTGATTTCAGCCCCCGCTTTCCCTGCAGCGTGCTGGGCTTGGTGCTCGGATCTCCTCCTCAGGCAGCCAGGGTGCTGCTGGAGGGGCAGAGGGGCCAGGCAGGTTGGCAGCAGCCTTTCTGCCCCAGGTGGCACCACGGCTTTGTGTGGTTTGAAGCTTGACCTGGCCTTGGGGAGATGGTCAGGGGCTGGGAAGGCATTTCCCAGCCCTGCCGGAGGGGTTTGGTGCAACGCTTGGCTGGGTGCAGCGCCGAGCATCGGTGCCGTGGCTGGATGAAGTCATTTGCTCTGTGCTGCAGAGAAGAAACTGCATCCTCCGACTTCCTGCTCTCCCGTGGCTCCAGCTCGGGGGCTTTGGGGACACAGAAGGTCCCAACCCCCCCCTCCCGGGAAAGAGGTGCCGTGTCCCCATGCCCTTCCTCACTGCTGCTTCGGCCGCAGTTGTTGAATTGCAGGACGACACTTGGGAAGGGTTTGGGGCTGTGGCCAGGCTGGGGGCCAGCTCGTGATGCTGGGGCTTGGCAGCTCTGTCCCTTTCAGCTCTGCGCTCAGTCCAGAAACTTGCCCGGCATTAGAGGGAGGGGGAAAAGGCCTGGCTGGAAAAATCCAACAGCACCAACCTCCCAGGCGTGGGGGCTGAGTCACCAGGACACCAGGGCGGGGGGCAGGAGAGGGTGCCAGCAGTGGGGAGGGGGACAGAACTGGATGGCAGAGGTGTTGAGGGCAGTTTGCATCCATCCAAACCCGATCTCAGTGATCCAGACCAGATCCACAGATGGACCCAGGATTTGTGCAGAGGGACAAAGACACACAGATGCCCAAACTGTGCTGTATGTTTGGACTGATATGGAGCAGATCTCCCTCCAGCTATGAAGGGGAAAAAATGGGGGTGGAAAAGAGGAGAGCCCTCAGCAGAAGAGGAACAGTATTTGCTGGGTGGGAAATGGATATTTGATGGTGTCTACCAAAAAATCCATCCCCTATAACCCTGGGGTCAGGTCCTCAAGGCTGGGCTGGGGTCACTCTCACTCCCCTGCAGGCACTGGGCTTCTCAGGGAGGAGAGGTGTCCCAGGGATGCCAGCCTGTGGTGGCTGGTGTCCCAGCCTGTGGCCACCTGTCCCTGCTGGAGCCTGGCCCTCTGTGCCGAGGTGGGGACAGTGAGGGTGGACAGGCTGACCTCTGGCGGGAACGAGGTGTCCCAAAGCCAGTGTTGGGAGGGAGCGGCCAATGAGGATGGTGGCGCATGGATGGGTTTGTTTACATTCCCTGCTGCTATAAATTGCCTGCGTGTCCCAGCGCAGCAATGAAGAGCATCTCACACCTTCTCTCTGCCTGGTGGGGGAATGCTCCCATTCCCACTTCCTGCTGGTGGTGGTGGGGAAGAGATGGGATGGGACAGTGCTGGTGTCCCCAGCTTCTCTCTGCAGAGAGGAGCCAGTCCTGCCATCCTTCAAGTCCCCCTCATCTCCCAGCGAGACATCTGGGGTCATCCCTTTTAGCCCCGGCCCTGAGCATCCCATGATGGAGGGGACTTGCACTCCCCAAGGGAGTGGTGGTGGGGCATTTGTGGTGGTGCACAAGGCCACGTGTGGCTGAAAGCCACCATTGATTTCCCCTGTGGGTTTAAGTGGTGCCTGGAACCAGGCAATTAGGGTGATGGGAAAGCAGCTCCAAGCCGGGTATGGGCTCCCTCGGACCCCAGGTGACCCCAGGCTCATCTGCTGGAGACCAGCTAATATTTTCTCTTGTTTTCTCTCTCTGTCTCCCTATTGTATCTTGTGACATTTGTCCTGTCTGCCCCTTCCTCTCCCTGTGGGGAACTGTGTCTGTCCCCTGTGACCTCCCACCCTCCTTGCACCCCCTGTCCTGGTATGCTGGCAGAGTACAACGCCAAACTCAGGGAAATCAACCAGAGCACCAAAGTCCCCCGTCCTCCTCTGAACCAGCAACGGTCCTTCTCCGGTTTGTTCATTCCACTTCCCTCCTTCCTTGCCCTCCAACTTTCTCCATCTATCCTTCTCCTTCCCTCTCCTCCATACTTCTCTCTCATCCTTCCTTCCTTTTCCCTTCTTCTCTCTCCTCCATTCTTCCCCCTAATCCCTCCTTTCTCCCCTATCCTTGCATGCTGAATGCTCCATGTGTGTGAGAACCCAGGACCTAACAGCGTGTTGCATGGATGTGGTATGGAGGGAGGCTCAGGAGACCCTCCCCATGCAGGCTTGATCTCTTTTCTCAGCAGGGTGCCCTGGGATCCCCTTGACCTCCTCCAGTGATGGGAGAGACCTGGGTGCAGACTGCCCTGCCCATGCTCAGTTTTGCATCTTATCCAAGCCAGACATAGCTCTCTGGTGGGGTTTCATTGCTGGGCTGGATCTGGACCCTTGCTCCAGCCCTTCTGAGCTTTTTCCCTGGCTGTGGCTCATCTCTTGGGGAGGCAAGGGCTGGAGTGCAGCTCCACAGACCCAGTTCCTGGCCCAGCAGGGTCTCACCTGCCTCAGTCTGGGGGTTTCTCCCATGGGTGTGCCTGCAGCCAGGGGGTAGGTGAGTGAGGGATCATGGCTGTGCACATTTTGGGGTGAAATGTCCATTCACGTTTCCACCAGCCACCATTGTTGGGGTGAAACATTCCATATCAATGAAGTGCCCCAAGAGCAGAAGAGCAGTAGATGTATCTGTACCTGGTGGGACAGGACGAGCTGGGCTCTGTCAGAGAGCAGTACAGGGCAACGTCTGCGGCTGTGCTTCGTGCAGGGAGGGAGTGAGTTTGCATCTCTTTTCCCTGGGCATTGCGTGTTGCTGGTTGCTGCATCCTGAGGCCCATGGGATGCTGCTTTGCCCTCTCCTCTCCACTGCTGGGGCTTCACCCGGCTCTTGCCTGGCAGGAACTCCAGCATCTCATGCCCAAAAAGCAGCTGCCTCCTGATTTGGCCCAAAAGCTCAGCTCCCAAGCCGCAAAACCACCTGGATTTAAATCCCCCTTGTTTCCTTCTCCCCGGGCTGTTGTGCTTCTGCCCTTCCCCAGCATTAGAGCTGTGTTTAGTCCAAGGGCAGGACTTTGCAGGGAGAAGGTTGCTGCCAGGTTAAGGAAGTTCAATAGGCAGCAGAAGGGGTGTCAGTGCCAGAGGTGATGGGGGGACTGGGGTGCAGGCTGCTGCTACCCTTTTCCACTGTGATGGGGAACCTCAACTCCTCCTGCTGGTCAGGGCATTCCTTGGGGAGCTGGTGGCTGGGGCCATGGTTAAGGGAGGCTGTACCTCTGCTGAAGGGGCACAGTGAGCAGGCAAAAGGAGAGTTTGTTTTTCAAGCATAGTTTCCAGCTCATAAATCACCTGGGGGTCGAGGGAGCCGTGCTCAGAGCCTGGGTTTTCTCCAGGCTTTGCTCCGGGCGGCCCGAGAAGTTTCCCACTCTCAGCTCCCAAACAATGAGTCCCTTTTTTCCCCCTCTCCTCCCTCCCCTCCCTGCTGCCCCGGCTGCTTTCCATGTCTGAGGAGTGGAGCAGCCAAAGCTCGGTGAGCTCCTGGGTGTCCCAATGGGCCAGATCCAGCACCCTGCACCCAGGTGACATGCAGCAGGGGGTCCCATGCTGCAGATGTGTGATGTGCACTGACAGCTGGTTTCTGGCAAACTGCTGTTTGTGCTTCCCAGACAAAAAATGCAAAGTGAGGCAGGCCTGGGGGACTCGAGGAGCCCAATCCTTGCCTCTCCACAGTGCTCAGTCACTGCAGCTCACTTTGTGATGGACCAAGGGATGCTCCTGGTGATTCTCCTGCAGCGTGCAGGACACCCCACAGTGCACAAAGTGGAGGGGTGACAGTAAAATATAAAGGTTTGCTTGAGTTTTTCCTCCCCCATTTTGTTTCTCCCTACATTCACAACTCAGGGCTTTGTTCCCTTAGAGCAGGGAAAAAGGTATAGGGTGACCCTATAAGAAGCTATCCATGGCCACTATGCCTGCAGGGCGGCTTCCCAGGGACCCTCTCTGTCCCCTCGTCCCCACCACAGGCCTTTTTAATGGCCGTCCCCCCGCGCCGGCGAGCACCTGCAGAAGGGATCGGGGAGTTGTGTTTCAAAGCTGCTCTTAGTGGAATTTTCCAGGCCGCCTCCGCCGCTGGAGCCGGCCCCGTTGGCTCACGTCCCCCGCCTCGCAGCCCGGCCGCCTCTCCCCCCCGAGCTGCGATTTTATTGTTGTTACCATTCACTGGACTGATTATTTAGAAATGCATCCAGGCCACCTCCCTCCCTCCCGCGCTCCCAGCCTTTTCCCTGCTCCTCGCCCTTTCTCCAGGGTCGGGAAAGCTCCGGTGCGGGTGCTGGAGTGGTGAAGAGGGGGAGGTCAGCGGGTGTGAGGCATGGGTCCCGCACGGAGCCCCGGGGAGCGAGGGGAAGCAGCTGATGGCTGGTTTTCCTCCACCAGCCCGTGGGAAAGGAGTTGGTGTTTGAAAAGTGCATTTCCTGGAGCGTGATGCTGGCCTCTTTTTTTTTTTTTTCTTTTCCTTTTTCTCTCTCTTTTTTTTTTTCTCCCAATGTGCTGGGCCAAGGGGAGCATGAGCACTCCCCAGCTCTGTGGGAAAGGTGGAGGGGACAGTGCTGTCACCTCCACTAGTGGGGCTGAGCCTCATGATGCTCTGTGCAGTTCCCCTGCACTGAGCCCAGCAGCATCATCCCTGAGCACTAATTAACCTCTTTGTCAGATGAGATGGAGCAGAGGGTATGTTTGGGCCCTCCTTGGTGCTGGGAGAGGTCACACCCTTCAGCCCAGTCCCCTAAACACCCCTGCCCTGTGCTGACTTTGTCCCTGTTCCTGGGCTTTCTCCCAGCCTAGTGGGATCACCAGTGGGATCTACCCAGACCATGACAGCCTGGTGACACCCATTCTTTCATGGTGACTTGCTTGCTCCCTTCTTCTTCCCAGGGTCCTGGAGCCCCGTGGTGCTTCCCTGGGCTACAGGCACTGGTGGCTTGTGGTGTGGATGTGGGAGAGGTGCCTGGGGGGAGACAGTGCAGAGATGCCAGTCTTCCCTGTTAGGAAAACATTGTGCTGGGAGTAGGAGACCAGTGGTGGTTTGTTGGGGTTCCCTGCACCACCCCTCTTGCTGGGGTCCTTCCTCCCACCACTGTGCTCCCTCTGCCTTTAGACTCACAAAACCAGGCTTTTTCCTCTGCTGTGGTTGAAGCTGCATCCATCTGTGGGAGCAGGGACGCAGCCAAATGTGGCTGCCCTGGTACTGGGGGATTTGGCCTTTTCCCGCCGTGATGCTGTTGGGAGGTCCTGGTCCTCCCAGCTCCTTGGGGCAGGGGCTGGCTGGGGGGCTTGCAGGATGCTTACACCCCTCACAACCACTGCCAGGGGATGCTGTCCCTGGGTGCAAGACTCGAGGTGCTTGGGAGAGCTAATGCAGCGATCCAGCCACTAGCCACAATGCTGCCTGCCTTTTTTGCTTGGCCCAGGACCAGTGCTGTAGGGTTTATCTGCTCCAGCTCAAAACTAACTGTGCTGGTCTGGGGGGTTAGATGCAGGTGAGTGCTGAAGCTGCCATCTCTGCCAGGCAGCATCTCTGCCACCTTTGCAGCAAATGGCCCTGGCAAGACCTCTCAGTTGAGCCCCAGAGCGTCTCCTGCTGATGCCCACCTCAGCCAGCAGTACCTCCTCACTCATCTCCCACCCTGTGCTTGCTCTGCAGGGGTGCAGCCCCGGGAGAAGCCCCCAGAGGAGAGCGCCGTCCCTGCCCGCAAGCGGACCCCCAGTGACAGCCACTATGAGAAAAGCTCACCGGAGCCCAGCTCGCCCCGCAGCCCCACTGTCCTCTCACCCGAGGTGGTCAGCACCATCGCAGCCAACCCTGGAGGGAGGCCCAAAGAGGTGTGCTGGGGCTCGGTGGGGTGCTGAGGGGGGCTGGTGTGGTGTAGCCACCTCCGGGGAGGGAGAAGGCTTGGAGGGAGTATGGGATTTCTAGCATCCATGGCATCCTGAAGGTGTGAGGGTTAATGATACTTTTTGTGGTGGTGGTGACCTGGAGGTTTGCACCCAACGCAGGGACTAACCCTTTCTCCTGCTCTCCCCCAGCCCCACCTACACAGCTACAAGGAAGCATTTGAAGAAATGGAGGGTGCCTCCCCCAGCAGCCCACCCTCCAGCGGCGGTGAGATTTCTCCCCCTACCCCAGCTTTCCCCGTCTCGCCACAAACCCCTTACTCCAGTTCCCGTAAGTGCTGCGGCTCCGGGAGGCGGAGGGGCTCGGTGGGTGGCTCTCGGCAAGCCAGAAATTCGCCAAGGGTCAGACAGCTCCGGGCTCCAGACACCCACTGCCATGTTAATCATTTCTTTTCTTCCTCCTCCTCTCTCCTCCACATCCCACTGCTCCATGCTGCCATCATCCTCCCGCTGCCATCATCCTCCCAATCTTATCACCCTCCTGTCGGCTTTTGCCCACCTTCCACTTGCTGGGGTGTTTCTCTGACAGGATCCCGAGGCGGGATAAGGAGAGAGGCAGGGTCCAAAAGATTGCAGCCTTTCAGCCCATCCTGGTCCTGCACCTCCCCATCTTTCCTACTGGCATGGCAAGAAAGGCAGTGAGGCCAGCTGGGGGGAGGCAGCAGGGACTGAAGACCAAGAGGGGGCTGGGGGCAGACCCTTGCACGCTGTGCCACTTCTCCCTCACTGTTTCCAGGGCAGGAGGTGGAAAAGGCTGGGAGGTGCCAGCCCTTTGCATGCAGCCTGTCTCTGCTCCTCTGACTCCCTTCTGACTAACCCTGGCTGTGCAGTTGTGGTGGTTTTGTGTGGACCGGGTTTGTGTCACCAACTTGAGCGACGAACCCCGATGAGGAGCCTCCCGGTGGTACAGCACAGCTTGGGCTGGACCAGTGCATTGGAGCAGCCAGTCAACTGGGAAACCCATCAAAAAGATGGCAGCCCTCCCCAAACGCTTTAGTAGGCTGGATACTGAGGGGATGCTCTAGGGCTGGGGTTGCTCAGGCTGGGCGCAACCCCCTCTGATGCCACATGCTGGTTGTAATGGGGCCACCCGTCCCCCGTAGCTCAGCCCACGGGGCTCGAGGCTGTTTCCTCATGTGCTGTTGCTGTTCCTTCCCTGCAATCCACTGGCCTTTGAGCCCAGTCTCATGGGATGCAGTGACTGAAGTGTGGGAGCGTCCCCAGGGCGTTTGGCAGCTTAGAAATGGCCCCGTTGTTCTGGGGACCGGAGAACTTGTCCCTGGGACAGCAGCTCCTTGGCAGTGGGACAGTGGCTCGTTTTTGGGGATGAGTCACTGGCAGAGGTGACAGGAACAGCCTGGCTGGGGATGTGGCCCAGAGGCGCCAGATGGAGAGGCCTGGGAAGCCTGAAGCTGCAGCTTGCAGGCTTTGCCAAAGTGCTCCCCGGGGGATAGAGGAACAATTCCCCTCCATGGGGAGACGGAGGTCCCAGGGGAATTCCCGGCCCTGGGAGGACCCTGCTGTTCATCAGCCAACGGAAGTGCGAGCTGACATCGTGGCTTGCGGCTGACCAGATTTGGGGAAATTAAACACCCGCCAGGGAAGGCGCTGCCATCTCGGTTTCCCAGGGACTCGGCTGCTCGGCTGCTTCAGCCTCAGGCTGCCGGCAGGACCTGGCCTCGGGGCAAGGGTCTGGCTTTCCTCCGGAGCTCCCACCACCCACCGCCTCCTGGCCTCGCCTGGGACCCTGTGCCCATGCTGCCAGCTGGGGACATTCAAATGCTGATGGGGGAATGTGCCCCTCTGGTCCCTCTGTCTGGAGATGAGACCTGGAGGTCTTTGCCAGGGAGATGCAGCACGAAGGAAATGGGTCAAACCTGGGGGACAGGAGGGGAGAGGAGGCACAGTTGCCTCGGGGAGGTCTACCCTGCTCTATGAAACCCTGTCGCCCCACGCTGCTGGTGAATCCATACCATAGTCATACATACATATGCAGCTTCTCCTGGTATGTACGTATGGGCCCAGGGGTACAGACCTCACGTGTGCATTGCCAGCCCTTGGGGAACATGCTCTCTGTGAACATCTTCACCTGCCTGTTGAGCTGATCTGAGGGGCGAAGGGGGTTTTGCAGTCCTGCTGCCCCTTTTATGGGGTGATAAGCTGCTCTGGGACAGCCTGGTCCCAACTCAGCCAGATATGGGGATCGCCAAAGGGGGGTTAAGGTTTGTGAGCACTGGGTTGGGAGGAAGCTGCTTGCACAGGGGCAATAAAAGAGGCTTCATGCCCATGTTGAGATTGTTCCCTTGTGGGGACACTGCTGGGAGATGGGGTCTGGGACTGTCCCGGTCAGAATTGCCCCCTTTCTCCATCCTGCCAGTCCCACAGTCGGGCAGATTGCTCCCACCCCAAATGTGCGCATCCCCAAATGGAGGGGGGGATCAGTGGGGTGCTGATTCACACTAGGGCATCCCTGGGGTGCTGTTTCACACTAGGGCATCTCCTCTTCCTGGCAGCACCTGATTGCAGCCGGTGGGTGGGAAGTGTCATGGAGACTCTGAACCCCTGGGCAGTGACAGTTACAGCTTTTCTGAAACTTCACCTCCCACCCCTCCACTAATGCTCTTGTGTCCCCTGTGCTGACAGTGCGTTCTCCCCCTGGCCTGGCCAAGACCCCGCTCTCAGCACTGGGACTGAAACCCCACAACCCAGCCGAGATCCTGCTGCATCCAGTGGGAGGTGAGTGCAGGCGTGGGGACTGCAGTCAGTTTTTGGGGGTAGTGTTTGTGAGGATACCCCTGTAAGTGTCCCCTGGATGGAGAAGGCACTTCTACCTCCTTTTTGGGGCCAGGTGGCCCTGGATCCTTGTCACATATCAAGGGGACTCAGGAACTGGTGGGGGATGTTAGTGGTAACCTGGATGTCTCAGCCCTGAAGGGTTTTCAGTGGTAGAGAGTCTGGAAAACCTCAGGGTCCAACCTCCTGTCCAGACTCACATGCTTTCCTCCCTCAGCCCCTCCATCCCTTCTCCTCCCCAGCACAACTGGAGTGGGTTTGCTGTCCGAGAGCTGAGCCTGTCAGCCTGAACAGTATCCAGAGCTCTCTCCATTCCGGAGAGCAGCCCCGGGTGCAAAGGCCCTGGGGACATGTCCCGGAGCTGCCTGCCAATCCAGACCTTGGTGCTCTCCAGCATCTGGGGCCCCTTCCTGGGCCATCTCAGGGCTGAGTGTCACCTCCTCAAAACGAGCTGAGCCCAGGAGGAAACAGCTTGGCTGAGCCTGCCTTCTCACTCTGCCCCCAAGGGTGAGCTGATGTTTTTTTGGTGCTTGCTGGGCTTCTCTGAGTAGCCCTTCATGGTGGCTCTCTGCTGGGCTGTTCCCTCTTCCTCACCCTAAACCAGCCTCCTGGGTTTTAGACATCATCTCTGGGATGCCCAGATGGACCCTGGGAGTGTCCAAGGCTTGGGGTCCTGGTTTGGGGTCCCCAAAGCTGGGGAGGTGTGGGGCACTCCTTTGTGCTTTGTGTGCCCCTGTGTAAGCAAGGCAAAGCTGCTTAACTCAGATTTCTCTTTCTTTCTGTCTCCCACCTCTCTTCTTCCTCCTCTTCCCCCTGCAATCACTCCCCTGCTCCTCCATCTATCAGAGGTAGAAGGGGAGGTGGGCGGTGACTCTGAAGAAGGTAAGAAAGGCTTTTCTTTCTCTGTCTCTCTCTTCCTTGGCTTATCCCCACTGTTGGGGCTGTTGTTCAGAGCAGACTCCATCTGTCTGTGCCAGCAACCTTCCCTCCTACTGGTCCCCAGGGAGGTAGGAGCCTTAGTCTTGCCTGTCCCGCTCCCTTTTGAGGAGGGGAACATCGTGCCTTATGTCATGGTTGGATTCCCTAATGTCCAACTTGGAGCTGGAAATCTGTCACGTTGGGTGGCAATCGTCCATGAGGGCTGAGAAGAGCTCTTTTTCAGTGCGTGGCATCCTCACTGGCAGCACGCTGGGGATGCTGGCACATCACAGCCAGCTTCGGACGAGCCTGGTGGGGGGCTGGCAGCAGCAGCCCCGCTTTTGGGCTCCTGCCCCCACTTCTGGCTTTTCCACTGCTGTTCGGAGCGAAAATAAACCAAAGTGCAGCACAAAAGGTCACCAGGCGCAGAGGCCACCAGAGTGTTGCTGGCTCAGCCAGCCAGGCAGCGGCACAGCGCCGGCAGCCGGTGTGTATCTTCCACCGGCCGAGAGGCTGCCCAAATTCCCCCCACCTCTCCTGTCCCCGGGCTGAGGGGATAGAGGCTGGGGTAGGGGCGGGGGGCAGCTCTGCTAATGGTGGGGGCCCTGTAGGTTCTGGGTTGGCACGTTTTCCAGGGGGATGGAGGCTTCGGGAGTGGCTGTGATTCCCCGTGGTGCCGCTTGCTATCTAATGGTTGTTGGGTGGCTTGGCTTTCTTCTTTAATGAAACTTTGGGCCCCCAGGGCCGGGATGAGGAACTGTGTATTCAAGATGGGTTTCGGGGAGAGGTTGTCTCTTCTCAGCAAGTTTGCAACGCTTCCCGTGGCCCTGGGAGCCATCAGCATTTCTCCCTGGGAGTTCCTCAAAATGCATGTAGCCCAAGTCTGAATGTTGTGTAAAGAAAGCATTTGCTTGAAGAAAATGTTCTGCTTCCAGAGTTGATTTTTCAGCGATGGCTTCTTGGGTACATTACAGAAAGAAAAGCTGGGATAAAACCAGGCTTTTCCCTTCTAAGTCTCCCCTGGCTTTACCATTTCTGTGCAGCTTTAAGTCTCTAAAGACCCAAACATTCCCTCTCCTTCCTACTGAACCCCAAGGAGATCATGCTGTGCTGCCTTTCTGTTCCTGTGGTAGTCCAGCTGTTTGCATGATGGTTGGCCCAGAGCAAGGATGTCCAGTAACCCCATCCTCTTACCTGCTTTTATCCTTCTTCATCCTCTTGGATTATGTGAACATAGAATAGTTTGGGTTGGAAGGGATCTTTAAAGGTCATCTAGTCCAATCTCCCCTGCAATGAGCAGAGACATCTTCAACTAGATCAGGTTGCTTAGAGGCCCTTCCAACCTGACTTTGAATATTTCCAGGGATGGGGCATCTACCACCTCTCCGGGCAATTTGTTCCAGTGTCTCACCACCCTCAATGTAAAAAATATCTTTCTTATATCTAGTCTAAATCTTCCTTCGTTTAGTTTAAAGCCATTACCCCTTGTCCTATCACAACAGACCCTACTAAGAAGTTTGTTCCCATCTTTCCCATAGGCCCCATTTAAATAGTGAAAGGTTGCAATAACATCTCCCCAGAGCCTCCCCTTCTCTGGGCTGAACAATCACAACTCTCTCAGCCTGTCCTCATAGGAGAGGTGCTCCAGTCCTCTGATGAATTTTGTGACCCTCCTCTGGACCTGCTCCAACAGATCCATGTTGGATCCAGAGCTGGACATGGTACTACAGGTGGGAGGTGGGGTCTCACCAGAGCAGAGTGGTGGGTTTGGTGGAGTTGAATCTGCAGTCCTGAGCAGGGACGTTTTTTTGGTTTTTTTTTTGCTTAACAAAGCTTTGGCTTAGCACCCTCTATGCCCAGCTGCACACCCCCATGAAGATCCCTGCCCCACTGGGGTCTGCTCAGCTGCTCTGTGGAGGCTTTAAAACATCATGGTGCAGTCGCAACACTGGGTGTTCCTGGCCAGAGCGCAGCCCTGCCTGGAGTCTGGATTCCCGAATGACTGCCCACCCCCCGGTGACTCAAGGCCTTTCTATTCTCCCACTGTCTTCCCATCTCCAGAATCTCTTCCAAGAAAACACTAGGAGGCAAGAAACTTCCCAGTTGGTTTTTTTTTCTTTCTTTTTTCCTGTATTGAACCAAACCACTCAAACTCATGCCCATGGCCACACACCTCTCTGTGGCACACTTATTCTGTCCCCAGTCCCCAAGCCCCTGCCTTTCCTCAGCCCCCAACTTTGCAGGAGGGGCTGGCATTTTCACAGCCATTTGGTCTTAGCCTCTTGCAGGCTGACTCATGTACTGGCTGGCTAATTTTAGTCTGAGGTGGGGAGCAGGGGGAGAAAAGTGAGTAGCTGTGAAGTTAATTTAATTACCTAAGCTGCAATGAGTTTCTTGCAGCTGCCCTGGGCGTCCCCTGGCCAGTGCCTCATCCCTGTCACTCGGAGCTGTGTGTCCTGCCTCAGATGCTGGTACCCAGCTCGTGTTGAGCTCCTGGGTTTAATTTTGGCTCCGATCTTTCCTGGGGTGGTTGCGCAGGGCTGGGCAGGGCAATCAGCTTGAGTGATACATGACAAATTCCTCTTTCTGCGGGCGGATGGGGCATGGAGGCAATGAGAGGGAGAAGGAGGAGGACCCATGACAGTCTTTCTCCTTGCAACCTTCTAGTCCAGCACTGAACATGGAGCTGTGCATTGGCATTGCTGGCTGTGAGCTGTCTGGCCTGCCAGCAGGCTTAGCTGTAGCCTGAGTGTTATGACTACTACTACTACTACTAATGTTTATCAATCATGCTAATTACTACTGTGGAGCCACCTGGGGCACAGCCAGCCTGGAACCGGGCACCTGCAAGGATGCCCAGCCCATAGCGTTTGACGCCAGCCAGGTCTCACTTAGGATGTTTTGCCCCAGCATGGGGACAGTCGGTGGCACGTGCCAGCCAAGGTATGACAAAGCTGTGGGGGCATGGGAGGATGGGGGTGAACCTGCAACCCCTTCATCCAGCATGACTTTTGGGTGGAGGCTGGGGGGCTATTGTAGGGATAGGGACCAGCCTTGATGGAGCAGGAGACAGAGGGGAAAGGGAGGAGGGAGGGCTGGGTCTGGCCGCTGCCTTGGCTGGTGATGGCCAGCTCAGCCCGCTGTTCCTGGCACGGGACAGCTCGGCAGCTCCAAAGGAAAATTGCTTTTCTCGGTCATGCTCATGAGCTCTGGTTTCAAGACGGGCTGGGAGTGAGTGTGTTGGATGCTGCAGTGGAAATAGCTGGAGCTGCTCTCTGGTCTGCTGCTGGAGATGTCTGGCAGAGGTGGGCTGTGCAGGGCAGGGACCTCTGGGCATCGTTGTCAGTCCCATGTGAGTCAGCGCGGGCTGGGCAGAGTCACTGGCTTTATTTTTAGGGGCCGAGGATGAGCAGGGAGCACAACGTGTGCTGCATGGCATCCTGGGTGGGGAGGGACACTGACTCAGAGCAGGGCAGAGGGGCTCTGGAGTGGGAAGAGACTGTGGTCCCATGTGCTCCTGTCCCCTCGGGAAACAGGGTGGGCATGACCCCCACTCCCCGTGCCCTGGCAGCGTCCTTTGGAGTAACCTAAAGGTCCAGATGAGTCAGATGTGGTTTTGCCCAATCCTTGGCATGGGGGATGAGTGATGGGACAAGTGTGCAGCTGGAGAAGCTCAGCTCAAGCACCTTCACTGGCTGAAACAGGGATGCTGGGAAGGGCATGGGCCCCTCCCCATGGGAGCCTGTAGGCTCATCTGTTTCCCCTTCTCTTTTGCTACAGAACCCAGGAGCTATGTTGAATCGGTTGCCCGCACGGCCACGACAGGCAGAGGAGGGAGCCTGCCCACCACCCAGCCTGGGGCGCCAGAGGTGCCTGCCAGGAATGGCGCCTTCACCAACTCCTTCACCACTCCCAGCCCTGTCTCCACCAGCAGCCCCATTCACAGTGTGGACGGGTAAGACAGGGCGTGCAGGTCCTGGGGGCTGGTGGGGCCAGGGCTGAACCCTGCCTGGTGCACAGGCTGCATCCACTTTGAAATTACCTTTGCAAGGACCCCTGTCTCCCCACACAGGGCTTAGGGGTCCTGGCTAACCATGTGGCTCACTGCCCTGAGGACACAAAGTTGGGTCACTGGTGGTCACTGGTCTTCACCAGCATCTTGCAGGGAACCTGGCCCTTGGGGCAGCAGGAGGGATGGGGTCTGTGCCAACCCTTAGCTCTGGTGTGGGCTGAGCATTGGTACCCTGTGCTGTGATGGGCGTGTTGTCCCTGTCCCTTCTCTACCCTGTCCTGCACCAGCTCACCTGGTGAGGCTGGCAGGGGAGGAACAAACGGCGTTTTACGTGGAGAGGAGTTGGAAAAAGCCTCTGTCTTCCAGAAAGCTGAATTCTGGGAGGGAATTGGAATGCATGAGGGAACTAAAGCTGCCTTCATTTGCTTTCATGCAATTGGCAGGACCCATCCTACTGTTACCTCTGAGCATGGTGCCATGCCTCAGTTTCCCCATACACCACTCACAGGAGGGTGCCAGCCAGCAGCAGGAATGAGGGATGGGGCTGAATTCTACTTCTTCTCATCTCTCCTCAGGGCCTCCCTCCGCAGCTACCCATCAGAGGGCAGTCCCCATGGCACGGTTACACCTCCCCGCACCTTGGCTGAGCCTGTTTACAGGTCGCCCGTCAGCTCACAGATGCCCTCTCCTCACAGCAGCTACCAAAACTCGTCTCCATCTTCCTTTGCAATGGTCCAAGGTGGGGTGCTGGGCTCGACATACAGCAGCCCTGACTACCCTGATGGCCGAGCCACTCTCCAGCCAGAACCCCAAGCTCGGCCGCAGCCACAGGTCAATGTGGTGGGGGTCCATGCCCTGCCAGGGAGCCCCCGCACCCTGCACCGGACAGTGGCTACCAACACGCCACCCAGCCCCGGCTTTGGGCGACGAGCCGTCAACCCCGGTGTGAGCGGTGCTCCGGGCAGCCCTGGATTGGGCAGGCACACCCCAGTGGCTCATGGCAACCTGGTGGCCTCGCCGGGGAGCCCCAGTCTGACCAGGCATCAAACCGTGACGGCCGTCCCCCCTGGCAGCCCTCTGTATGGCTACCCCAGCCCGGAGGAGAGGCGCCCGACGCTGTCTCGGCAGAGCAGCTCCTCTGGCTACCAGCCTCCCTCCACACCGTCCTTCCCCGTCTCGCCGGCATACTACCCTGGCACGAGCACGCCACACTCTTCCTCCCCGGACTCGGCCGCCTATCGCCAGGGCAGCCCCACGCTGCAGCCAGCGCTGCCTGAGAAGCGGCGGATGTCGGCCGGGGACCGCTCCAACAGCCTGCCCAACTACGCCACCATCAATGGCAAGGCCTCCTCGCCCCTCTCCAGTGGCATGTCCAGCCCCAGCGGTGGGAGCACCGTTGCCTTCTCCCACACCCTGCCGGACTTCTCCAAGTTCTCCATGCCAGGTAAGGGATGCCGTTGGAGGGCCCCGTGTTCCCCCTTCCCTTCTCAGGGCACTCCCCTCCTCCTCCTCGCTGGCTGGCGAGGAAAGACGTAGACGTGTCCTGATTTAGCCCTCCTGCCCATCCGCAAACCCACGGCACCGCTGGGGCTTGGGCCATTTCCTGCACTTTCTGGGAAACCCAAACAGGAAAAGCGACTGACCCGGCATCACTGGCATAAACAGCGCAACCTAACAGTTGTGTGCGGGGAGATCAAAGCAGCCGGAGGCAGCTTTTCCCTGCCGTGGGGATGCGCTGACCTCCCGGCCCCATTCCCAGTGGGCTTTACCCCGCTGAGACCCTGCTGCTCTGCTGCCTCCTCATTTCAAACGTGGTGCTGTGCCCCGGGTGCCGCTGCGCTGGGAACGTCTCCTCTGGCTCCTGTTACGGGACACCTCGGTGACGCCAAGATCGGGCCGATAGGACAAGAGGAATAAAGCCGTGGGACAGTGGTGGCTCTGGCTGCTGGGCTGGTTTCGCTGCTGAGCTGACAGCCCTTTGTGGGTGCTCTGGTGCCCGTCCCGGCCCCGTGACCCGCTGTGGCTGGGGACTTTTCCCAGCGGGGAAGTGCGAGCAATTAAAAGCTATAACAATTAGCAAGTGAGCTGGTGAGGGGAGCGATCCCCCCGCCTCTCGGAAGGAGACCAAATTGCAGAGGGCTGATAACACGTCTCCAGCAGAGATGGTATCTGGCCTGCTGGGTTGTTTGCCCGGTTGTTTTTGGAAAGCAGGTGGTTGGAAACATAGCCTGAGCAAAGTGGTGGCTTCATGGTTGGAGTACTGGGTCCCACTGGGACCATATCATTGATGGGCGCCAAGTGAGGCAGGGTCAGGCTGGGACTGAGGGCTGCATTTCCAGGGGTAGGTTGCCCTGTCCAGTTCCTCTACATGGAACAAAGATAAGGGAAGGAATTTATTTCTATGATAGATGAGCCAAGTCTTGAACATTAGAGAGCAATAAAGGTCCTCTGAAGTCAGGGGATCTCCCCACCATCCTCTAGACACATGCTTTTCCTCCGACAGCTTTCATGTCACCTAGCCAGCTCCCTTATAAATTATGAATTCCCATTTTGTCTTTGGCTGCATGGCAAGGAGGTTCATCCCACACACTGCCCTTCAGGGTGCCTGGATTTAGCTTTAGATGCCCGGCAGCCCCATAAGCTCCAGGTGATGATCAGCCTGCGTGGGTGTGGAGGACTGGGTTGAGGTTAAAGCAACATGCTGGAGCTGAGAGGAGGTGGAGGTATTAATGCTTTAGCCAGATTTGCTCAAAACTCATGTGAGTTTTAGCTATAACAACTTTTACCTTTATTCTTGTCCTCTCTTTCCTTCCTTGCAGACATCAGCCCTGAGACTCGTGCCAATGTCAAGTTTGTGCAGGACACTTCCAAGTACTGGTACAAGCCAGAGATCTCCAGGGAGCAAGGTGGGTAGATGGCACAGGGAAAGGATATGGTCAAGTGAGCCATGGCTGGGAGTTGGTGTGTATCTGGGATTACAGGGTTAGGTGAGGATTTCCCTTAGGGGCTTAGCAGTGAAAATAGATTGTGGATGCTCAGACCATGGGCAGACCCAGTTCAGCTACAGGCTTGCATGATGTAGGTTCCCCAGACCTTCCCCTTAGTGGAAGAACGCTGATTCCCATGGTGTGATCTATGTAATTTGGGGTGCAGAGCACCCAGATCTTTAGCTGAGAGAGCTCAGAGGGGTCTTGGAGACATGGCTGAAATAGTTAAGGAGACAAAAGGAAGGGGGCAAGGTGCCTTCAGGGCCAAGGTCCCAGCATTTGGCCACTGGTCCCTGCCTGCCCTCTAGTGCTTGGTTGCCCGAAGCTGGGCTGGGTGCGAATGGGTGCTCTGGGATGCCCATTCAAAGGCAGTGTAGGGAGGAAGGTGATGAGCCCCTGCCTGGCCACAGACTCGCTGGAGACCACCATCCAGATGTTCAGGGGGGACGGTAATGCCAAGGTACCTCTGCTGTGAGGCCTCTGCAGAGCCAGGGCGCCCCATCCCAACCCACCCCTGCTGGCTTTGGAGGGCTCATTGGCTCTCACTGTGCCAGCCCTGAGGTCTGCCGTTCTCTCCTCCAGCCATTGCACTGCTGAAGGACAGGGAACCGGGGGCTTTCATCATCCGAGACAGCCACTCCTTCCGGGGAGCCTACGGCCTTGCTATGAAAGTAGCTTCTCCGCCTCCCACGGTCATGCAGCAGAACAAGAAAGGTATTGTGTGCCCTTCTCCATCCCACGCTGAGATACTTTCCATCGTTCGTCTGGGGCGAGCAGGCAGCTGGGTCTGCTGAGCCAGTTGTGCCCTTGGGTATGTGCTGATGTGGCAGGATCCCTCCCTTCCAGCCCTCCCCTCCCAGGACACAGGGAAGCCCCAGACGTCCTCTGTCGTGATCTGTTGAGGGCTCAGGGGCATCTGCATCCTGGGCTTTGGCCTGGCAAAACGGGCACAGTCTCTGTGGCTCACCAGCACCATGGGGGAGCCTGGCTTGGGGTTGACCCTGTGCAAAGGAGAAGGGTCAGGGACCCCTCGCTTGAGCTGGAGCACTGGTTTCCCCGTGGGACTGCAGAGTGTGAGGGGGAGTGGGGTGGCCCTCATGTAAGAACATCCCATCTCTTCCCAGGAGACATCACTAACGAGCTGGTGAGACACTTCCTCATTGAGACCAGCCCACGGGGTGTGAAACTAAAAGGATGCCCCAACGAGCCCAATTTTGGTGAGTGACCTCAGTGTGCTTCCTACATGTGGGGTTGGGTTGGGAGAGCCTTGCCTTTGCTGGATTATCAAAACAGACCCTCTGGAAGAGCCGCCACCTCTGTTACTGCCTGTTGTCCCTGCATATGTGTAGGACAAATGATGCTGCTGGGTGGGGTGAAGGGCAGAGGCTCACCTTGTTTCAAATATCCCATGGCTAACGTGCTCCAAGGTGCTGCATGAAGACTTATGCCTCTCTTCCCCCTCCCTGAGCCCTCCGTGGGTGCTGTGGCTTTGGCAAGAGGAAATGCCACATGAGGACCACAGTGAAGAACCACACCACAAAGCCTGTTCCCATCAACCCAGAACAGCAATGACCTAACAGTGGGGAAACCCATGTCCCTAGCCCTGTGCTGACTGTTTTCCTTCTCTCCCCAGGCTGCCTCTCGGCGCTGGTGTATCAGCACTCCATCATGCCCTTGGCTCTGCCCTGCAAGCTAGTCATTCCTGACCGAGGTAAGAGCCATGACCAAGAAGAGTTTGGTGGGACAGCCTTGCCCTTCTGCTCCTTGGGATGGGGTATGGGTTCCCTGGCTCAATCTGTATCTCTGCAGCGGGGACAGCCCTGGGGATGTACCCCTCTCATCTCCATCCTGAATGCTGTATCTCCTTGCTAGTCTCCTCATTCCTGCACTCAGACAACTTGGAGCCAGACTGGGCTTTACCCTTTATCCCCAATGCCACATCTACACTGGGGTCTAAAACTCAGCAGTTGGAAAGGGGATAGCACATCTGCCCTTACAGCCTGTGGGGACGGGGTTTCCAAGCAGGGAGCAACAATAACACCCTGTCTCTTCTAGATCCCATGGAGGAAAAGAAAGATGCTGCTTCGACCAGCAACTCAGCCACCGACCTCCTCAAACAGGGTGCGGGTGAGTAGAGAGGGCTGCTGCAGGGTCAACGTGGTCCAGAGCAGTGGCTGACCTCATGCCTGCTGTCTCCCCTTCCAGCCTGCAACGTCCTCTTCATCAACTCAGTGGAGATGGAGTCGCTGACGGGCCCCCAGGCGATCGCGAAGGCTGTTGCTGAGACTCTGGTGGCTGATTCCACACCCACCGCTACCATTGTCCACTTCAAAGTCTCCGCACAAGGCATCACCTTAACAGACAACCAGAGGAAGTAAGACCCTCCGTGGCCACGTCCCCGGGTCCCCAAAACCAACAGGGCAGTGATCCAGGGAGCGTGTTGATCAAGGATGTCCCTGGGCTGGCATGAGTCTGGTCGTGGGTGGGATGGTGCTTTGTCCTTGACTTGGAGCATCCTAGTGGAGACCTAAGGAAGTGTCCTCCATGACAGTGGGACTGGCCTGTGGTGGGGCAGAGATGGGGGCTCCCTGGCCCTGATGCTTCCTGCCTTGTGTTTCAGATTGTTCTTCCGACGACACTACCCACTCAACACCGTCACCTTCTGCGACCTGGACCCCCAGGAACGAAAGTGAGTGCCCTGATCTGGGGAGACTGCATGTCCCCTGCCCCTTTCCCTCCCCCAGGCTTCTACGCTGCTTGGAGCAGGGTCTTTGTTTGCTCTATCTTCCTTGCTCTTGCAAAGGGCAAGGATAGAGGCAAGTCACTAGCTTCTCCTGGTGACTTCCTGGTGTCTCCAATCATCTTCAGCCTGGGGAAGAGGCACTTTAGTTTTTTTTTTTTCATAGAGCCAAGCCTGTGCAAAGCCAGGCTGGCCCTCCAGCAATGGTGGGGTCACCCCCATCATGGCCCTGTCTCTCTGTGGGGTGCATCATCCCTCTCACCTCCTCTTCTCCTTGCAGGTGGACTAAAACTGATGGCAGTGGCCCAGCCAAGTGAGTAATTTCTGTGCTTGATTCCTCCTAGCTGATGTCGAGGTGGCTCCAGCTTGTGTTTCAGCATTGTCTAGGAGATGCCCCACACAGGGCAATGTGAGATGGGCTCAGCTCCTTGCTGCAGGAGCATTTCACCCAAGATGAGGCCATGGTTCTGTGGACTCAGGAAACATATTTCAGCCCCAAATTCCTGGTCAGAGCAGGCATGACCCTTGCTGAATTGGCTTTACTGGAAACTCTCCCAGTGGTGTCAATGGGATCCAGCTCATGAAGCAGAGCTGGGACTTATGTTGGTGGTATATGAGCCACTGGCTGGCTCTTCCTTTTCCTCCTGTCCTCCCTGGCGCAGAGCTGCCAGCTGAGCCCATTTCCAGGGGCCAATTCCCACTAATTTTAGCCATTGTGTTAGCAAAGGGGTTTTTATTAGGATGTCCAGCTGCTGGGATATTTGCCCTCTCCAATTAGAAATGCCATGGCCTGGGCCTGTCTCACATTCTGTTCCCCCGTATTTATAACTTGAGTTTGCATGTTCTAATTAAAAAAACCACGGGGGGACATTTTATTTATCAGAGAAGAGACAGACAGAAATAACCCCAGGGTCTCGCCCAGCTCCCCATGTCCCCAGTTGGCCTTTGCAGTGTTACAAGATCTCTCGTATGGGGTCTACCCCAATGGCTAGCCCATCACACCTCCGTGGTTTCAAGGGTCATCACCCAAACTGAGGCAGTGCTGTGATCATCTGGAAAGCCCCTTCCTGGGGACAATCTAGGGAAGGATGGCAGGGACGGTCAGAACAAGGTGGGGATTGGCCAAGAGGGTGATGGTGTTCCTTTGGGTGAGGTATTCCAAGAAACCTCACTGAGCCTCTCACCTTCTCCCCACCCAGGCTCTTCGGCTTTGTGGCCAGGAAGCAAGGGAGCACCACAGACAACGTCTGCCATCTCTTTGCCGAGCTGGACCCAGACCAGCCAGCTGCAGCCATCGTCAACTTTGTCTCCAGGGTCATGCTTGGCTCCGGCCAGAAAAGATGAGCCGGCGCTTGCGGGTGATTCTTGAATTTTGGAGAAGGACTTGGAGCTGATCCGAGAAGGAGTGTGAGGAAGTGCATTGTGGGAGAGGGAAGTGAATCGGGGGTGGGAAAGGGTTGGAATTTTGGAGGAAAACAGCAAACAACAAAAAAAACCCCAACGAAACCCCTAAAAACTCAACACAAGCCAAACACACACATAGAGGAACCAAAACCACGCACCTATGTAAGAGAGCCACAAAGTCACGCCAGACAGGATGCACATCCCATCGCAGGGAAGGTGACCAAAGCAAAGGCGGCAGTGAGAGGCTTGTTCCCAGCTTTTGGCATCACTGTCCCGAGTGGACGTAACCACTCAGGACCAAATGTGGGACCATGAATGGTGTTCTCCATCTGGAAAATATGTCACAACTGGCAAAACCCATGGAAGAAGCTCCATCCCAGCAGCTCCATCAGCAAACATCTGCTGTGTGTTTGAAATGACCTGTAGGAGATAACGACGTGGGCTGGGTCTGTGGGACACTGGAGGAGATGCCCTCGGAAACCTTCCCTTGCCTGACTGCAGTGGAGGGTCTCCACTGGCCCCCATGCTCCTCCTGAAACCTGCCAGCTGCCTGATGACTTGCTGGGGACATGGAGGGGCTTGATCCTGAGCCTGCCTGTCCCCAGGGAGCTCGGCTGTGGGCTGACATCCATTGCTGACCCAGAGCCCAGCGCCGGTCACAGGTGAGCCACTGTGAGCAGCATCCAGAGAGGGGGGTGACAGCATTTCCCCTCCTCTCCGGGGGTGCTTTCTCCTCATCCCATGGGGAAGTGTGTGGGGTCTCCTGTCATCCCACGCCTGGGGAGAGGCAGAGGCTCCCTGGGAACCTCCCAGGAGGATGCAGAAAATCGCCTCCTCTCCTGTCTTCCCCTTTTCGCTCCCATCACCAGTCCCCTTTGGCAGTTCTCTCCTGCAGCCTGTCATACGTTCTCTTAACATGAAAGAAAACAAAAACAAAGAAGAAAGGAAAGAAAAACATTGTAATAATAATAATAATAATTATAATAATAGCGGATGCTGGCACAGGTGGGTTCCCCGTGCAAAGCAGCAGACCCGTGGCTACCCCTGTCTCGCTCTTCGGAGACGCGCAAGCGGTTTTTAAATTGCATGGACGTTGAAGTTGCACGAAAGGCGAATGACTACAAGTAACTCAGGCGCTTTTTTCTCCTTTTATTTTGGAGGCCACGTTAAAAAAAAAAAAAAAAAACCAAAAGGAAAAGAAGGAAGAAAAAAAAATTAGAAAAGAAAAAAGGAAAGGACCTGCAGTCGCTGGGCAACTTTGGCTTGGTGGGGAGGTAACAGTTCCTCCGAGAGCCACCCTGCTCTGCATGCATGTACCCCCAAAATTGGCTGGCTGGAGGCTTGTGCCCCCCAAATGCACCATAGTTTTGCAGTGGCTTCGGTGCTATTGGCTTTTCTCTTTGCTTTGGGAGGTGAGGAGAGCCAGATGGGGGGCGAGAAGGGCAAAGGGCCCTCATGCCACTGCGGTGAGGGGGAGACATGGTTGAGAGGCAGCAGGCGGAGGTCCCAGCTCCACGGTGCCGGGGTGGGGCAGAGGATGCTTTGGTCACACGTGCAGGTTTGGGGTGGAGGGAACAGGCATTGCTGAGCCCTCGCCCCCTGAGAGCCTTTTGGGAGAAGTTTTGAGTGCAAAGTGGCCCAAATAGTTTATTGGGGGCAAAAATTAGAAACATAGCACTGCAACCCCCCTGAAAGCTTGCCTCCCTTGGACCGCCTTTGCCTTGATAGCTATAATATATATATGAGCTATACTGACGAAATACTGTAAGCTAACGAAATTTTAAGGAGGAAAAACAGGTTAAATTTACACTCCGAAAATATTTATTTTTGCCGTACTGCTTTCCGCGCATCATTATCTCCCCCATCATATCCACCCCCACCCCCCCCTTCCCCTGCCCTGGGGAAACACCTGCACGTTAAAAGAAAATCCAGAGCAAGGAAAAATAGGGATGGGGGAAGCAGCGCGGGTGGGGGTCCTTTCCCTCCCCGCCGTGTCGGGACGGTGTGCGTGTGACCGGCGTGCGTGAGCGTGTGTGTGTGTGTGCGTGGGGGAGCGAGCGGCGTGGGCGCCCGGAGGCTGTACCGGTGTACGGAAGCGAGCGTGAAAGGATGTGTAGCGGGGAGTTGGTGGCTGGACGGCGGCGGGACAGGGGGAGGGTGGCTTTCCCCTCTCCCCAGCTCCCCGGCCGCATGGATGCGGAGACCTTTTCATTTTTGATGTTTCCAAAATAAGCGATTCCCTCCTTCTGCGAAATTCAAGTGAGATGAGAGATGATCTCACCCGTAATCTCCTCACCCTGCCGCTCACCGATTAGAGAAGACACTGTGTTTATAGATATATAAAGATATATTTTTGAAAGCCTCTATTTTTCAGACTTGGTTTTCTCACTGCTAAGAAAAGAGATGATAATAATGTAATTTTATTTTAATCTGCTGCCTCGGAAACTGGTGCTTGAAACTCTCGTTCCTCTTTTTCTCCCCGTACAAGCGAAGCAGATCTAAGCACCCCAGAGATGTCGCGCAGAAGCTGACCCCAGCAGATACCTGCTAATAGCATCACGCCTGCTTCGGGCCCTGAGCCGCCCACGGCTTCCCCACTAACCCACTAGCTCAAGAGTTAGACCATATCCAAATCTCAAACACTAACAAAATCGTCTGATGATTATATTATTTTTTTAGCACAGAGCTAATCACCTTCCAATCATGTAGCCAGGTGTTTGTCAGCTCCCTATAAAGGCACTTTTCCCCCCCGCCTTTTCTCTCCTTTTTAAATTACACGTATAACTACCCTTTCTGTCCCCAGGAGAGACCGTCAGCTGGCATTGAGCATCATGCAGCTCCTGGGGCTGGCGGGGACCTAGTGTTGATATTTTTTCCTTACGAAAGGAACAGAAAAGATTCTTTTTTTTTTTTTTTAATTTTCTTTTTTTTTTTTTTGGTTTTTAAATGCAGGTATTTCAGATTTGAGCTTGTGTGAATTAAGCCCAGTATATGTTTCCTTGTAATCACACTGCCGTTGTCAGCAGTCGGATGGTATCTCTCTCTCTCACACACACACACACAAACACATCCCTCCTTCCTGCACAAAGAACTGCATATATTCTTGCCAAAGATATCCTTAAAAACGCACTTTTCCCCACATATATATATATATTTTTTTTTTCTGTGTGTGTACATTTCTTGTATGTATCCTTTATGTGTCGGTTCGTTCTTTGGAGAAGCCCCTTCCCACCCGTCCTTCCTTTGCTGTCGATGTTGCTGTCTGTTGGGTAACGTTCCCCAGGGGGGGGTTCATTTGCTGTCTGTCCCAAACGGTTGTGTCTGTGATGTGCAAAATGTGGGGTTCCTTTTCAATGGGGCTGCCTCCAGCTCTGCCCCTCTCAGGAGCTATTCTGGGGGATGACCTGTGTCATCATCTGCTGATGGGATGCACCCATCTCATGGTCTTTGCCAGACCCCCCTCTTTGCCTGTAGAGATGGGGGGGGTTCATGGGGTTAAGCAGATAAATTGAGCAAAGTTTGGGGGTTGCTGGCTGCCCCCTGCTCAAACCACACATGGAAAACAAACCAGGTAGGGAGAAAAACCCAACCCAGCCTCCGGGCATCAATTTTCCAGTGAGTTCAACCGCCTGAACCGAAGTGCAAAGTAAATGCCCACCCAGCAGGTCGGGCGGGTAAAGAAACCAGTTGCCCCAAAAACCCCAGACAGCAGCATCAACAAAAGGCAACCCTTCCCGTTGGAGCAGGCAGGAGGATCAGACAGCAAAGGAGCCCGCAGGGACTTGTTTCATTTCGTTCATTTGTTTTGCAAATTGTGAGGTTGGTTTGGGGTTACTCTTCTTTTTTTTTTCTTTTTTTTCTTTTCCTTAAAAAGTTAAAAAAAAAAAAAAGAAAAAAAGGAAGCAACCCAATGTTTCTGTTGGCGGTTCCTGTGCCGCCGTGTTTTGCGTGGGGTTTTTTTTGTTGTTGTTATTGTTGTTGTCTTTGTTACTTTGGGAACGTTACAGATTTATTTGCTAATCAGTGTTAATGAACAGTTTAAAACTTTTAGACTCGCCCATTTCTGTGTATTTATATAGATGGAAAAAAAATACGTTATATTTTGTATCTTTGTGCCCACAATGTTGTTGCGCGTGTCAGGATGACTTCGGTCGCACCATGTCCGTGTGTGAATGTGACTCCGCTGTTGTCTTCCCGTTGTACAGATGTTGGATTCTTTGCAGTTCATTGTATGGCTTTATAAAGTGGTAAAAACAACAAAAAAAAAATCAGTTATATAAAATATACTGTTGCTTGGAATGCCAGCTTGGTGTCTGGATTGCTGGAAATGTATCTTGAAATCTAAGGGAACGCAGGAATAAATGCTCTGTTCTTTTTGCACAGGGGAAAAAAAAGAAAGAAACAAAAAAACAACCTAAACCCCAGTGGGTGCTGTGTTTTCTCCGGGCTGTTGTTCCCCCGGTTCCTCGACAGCAGATTGGGGCCCCCAGACAGATGCCGGGTGGTGGGCGTGGGAAGAAGGAGGGGTTGTGCTGCTGCTTGTCAGCCTCCAGCCACAGCTTGTGTTCTCCAGATGCTCACTAACCAGACAGCCCCAAAACTTCCGACATGGCTCCAGCTCCAGCTTGGGCTTTTGTTTACTGGGAGGGATCTCTCCCACATGTCCTGCAGACACTGGGTGCTCTTCAAGTCCTGCTTCTTTCTCCCAGGTTGCCTTTAGGTCCCATCTGACCAGCCCGGGACATCCCCTTTGAGTCCAGCTCCCACTGGGGAGCAGGACAGGATGATGCTGGTACTGGGTCTTTTGCCTTTGTGAAGGTCTGCTCCCATTAAATCCCACTCCCTGCCCCTTTTGGAGCCATCCTGCTCCCCGGTGCCTGGCAAAACTCCCCTCCCAAAGTCTCAGGCCTGGTTTTTCCAGCATTCAGAGAGCAATTCCCAGCATCCGTCAGAGCCCTCAGCCCCCGGCTCTCTGGCTCCGCTCCTTCCCCTCCTTGCTGAGTTGGTGGCCAAGACCCGGCCCCCGGGATGGATTGAGTTTAATTATACAAGAAATATCAGCCAGAGCAGCGGCAGTTTCTCTGGCGCCAGCGCTGCTGCGGCTCGGAGGCTCAGAGCTTCTCCTGGGAGCCGGCAGCACTAAAAATACCTCTTGCCTTTCTTTAAAATAGCTGCAGGGCGAGGGGTGGGTTGAGGGGGCTGCTTGCTGTGGGGACCCCGTGCTGTGGGGCTGGTGCTGGGAGGCGGAGGCAAGAGGGGTAAAAAAAGACAGGGGAGGAGATGGGATGGTTTCTGGTCCCCCAGAAATAACTGTGGGCAGGGGGGTGGGCACCCAAGCGACGTGCTCTCCAAGCCAGGCTGTACCACGGGACCTCAGGAGGTACCTGGTGTCTGCCAGCCTTGGCCTCAGCTGTCCCTTGTCTACCCAACGGCAAGATGGGACCTGCAGCCTTCTCTCCCTGTCCAACACGGCAGGGCTGGTATTTTCTTGCCCGCTGCTCTTGGTTTTGTTTCTTCCCTGGTTCCTGCTGTAATAGCTCCCCTCCCTCCCCCAGGAGCCAGCACCAGCAGCCTGTTCATTCCCAGTGCTCCTGCCAAGCCGGGATGGCTGCTGCTGGGTGTCCCCTGGGCAGGAAGGAGAGGCAGCGAGTGCCTGGTGAGGTGACATGGACAGACTATTCATTGCGAGCCATAAGATGCTGAGCATTTCCCCCCTCCCGCCCCTTTTCTGCAGTTAATTCCCTATTTCCTTTCCAAAATTCCTTAGGAGCTTCTGGTTTGTGTTTTTCCTTGACATGTTCTTATCTGCCACCCGCTTCCCCTCGCTGGCTGTCACAATGCAGGCTTTTCAGGGTCTCCCTCTATGCAGCTTGCTGCTGTGTCCAGGCCAGGCCAGTGGCTCTGGTGTGACCATCAGAAGGCAGGTTGCACCAGCTCCAAGCCAAGAAACTTTGCCCCCATTGCATCTCCACATACCTATTGAGTCCCCACCTTCAGGTTCCCAAAACAGCCTTTTTTTTTTTTTTTTTTTTTTTTCCTACTTTCAGGCCCTGCTCTGGAGACTCTGGCCTACCAAGAGAACATTTCTTGTGGGGCTGCGAAATGCAGTGAAGTTTCTGCCTCTTGTTCCTGAAGTAAAGGGTGGTCATACTTTTGGACAGTCAGGAAACCCTGGGTTGGGGTTGGGGCACCAAGGCTTCACTGGGGGCAACTAGTCCTAGCTGACTCCCATGCAAATGTAGTCAGATGCCCAGCAACCTTTATATAACAGATTTTAAAGCCCAGACCCTGGGACCCAGAGGCTTATTGGGTTGTGGGGGGCTCTTGGCAGGTAAAAGCTGGCTGGAAAGCCATGTCCCAAGTCCACGGGGGGAGCCCCAGCAAGGAGGGGTGCTCCTCGGAAGAAACCCTGGAGGTGGGTCTGTTCCCTCATCCTGCATCATTTTTCGTTGACTAAGCTAGAAACAACCCCCAGATCTGGAGCAAAACCGGGGTCACAGTGATGGGGATGGGACAGTTTCATCTTCCTTCACTTTTATTCTTTCCCAGGCTGCTCAGAAGTGTAGAGGCCCCTTCAGAAGTGTTCCCAAGGGACAGAAAGCATGACACAACGTGGCTTTTCCCTAATACCATGTCTATGCAAAGGCCAGGAGGCAGCCAGCCTCCCCAGGGTGTGAAGGGTGGAGCAGACCTGGTGTGGGCAAAGGACACCCTGGAGCTGGGGTGACCTGTGCTCACGTCTGCACCCTATTTAGCAAACACTGTCCCCATCCCCTGTCCCGCTGCAGTCACTGATGTAAAACCACTCCAGCCATGTCCTCCCTGCCGGTCTGAACCTAACTTCGCCCTGTTGCCACACAGGGGAGGGACTCGTCCATGTGGAGCTGGTCTTGCATCACCATGGGCTAAGAACTCACATCCCATTTTCCAGCCCAGTTCAGGCTCTGCAGTGTTATGGGCAGGATGAGCTGGGCCCTGAAGTGAAGAAACAGTCTCTGGGCATTAAAGTCCCTCAAGCATGCTAGAAGGTTTGGTGGATGCTCCTCTCCAGCAAGGTGGGTGCGGTGGGCAGAGTGCTGCCCACCATGAACACATGCTGCCCACCACGACCTGTGCAACACACCACACAGATGAAGGTGGGCACACACTTAAGCTCACCTTGGGGGGCTGCACTTGTGGGAGTGATCCTGACTCCCTGTGGGCTGCAAAACCTGCTGTGGTATCTGGGATACTGCCTCGGAGTTACTGCATCCCTGAGCTGCTTGGCCACTGCGTGTGATGGTGACACCCCGAGCCACTGGCGGAGGTGCAAGGACCCGTTGGCCAAGTGCTTGTCAATACACAGACCGCAGCTGGGCACCACAAAACCAGGAGCTTTAGAGGCAGAAGAGGGGGGTCAGCCAGCTTCCCGCACCCCAGCAGCCCCCTTGGAGTGTCCTCTGTTCCCTGGGACAGACCTTCAGCCCTTCCCTGAGACGGGACCAAGGCAGCTCTAGGCGACAGAATGTGTGAGTGCCTCCATCCAGCCCAGCAGGGCCTGGGGAAGTCCATCATGGGAAAGGTGGTGAGAAAAGCCATCCCCAAAAAGGCTGTAGGGCCTTTTTCATCATCATCCCAGGGGGACGTTACTACTTGGAGGGGCAATAGACATGCAGCCCGTGGTGCAGGAGTTGCCCACTCTCCATGGCCTTGGGGGACAGGAAAAGACAACAAAAAGGGATGTGGCTTAAATATTGAATAAAGAGGGACAGTGTGACACTCTGGAATGATTTACCTGGAGAGAGAGTGGAGTTGGAACCCTGAAGGTATTTGAGGGCGGGGAGGAGAGGGGCCAGGCTTGTCCCTCTTCAGAGCAGAGCGATCTGTAGGGGGTTTGGACTGTGCCTTGTAGAAGGGTGAGGGATAGGACTGGGCTGTCCTTCTGCCTTGTGAGGTTCTGGCTCCATCTACAGGGATGTGGCTTCAAGTGATGAAGGCTTCCAACAGATGAGCTGAGCTGAGTTAAAGGGACTGGGAGCCTTCCCCGGTAGCTGTAGGACTGGGATGCAGTAGGGGCACCCCGAGATGGTTGCAGAGCACTCCCAGCACTACCAGTCCCAGACTCACATGCTCTGCACAGCCTCTGCCAGCCTTTGCCAACCTTTCCCATCAGCACAGCCCAAAGATGCTCCTGTGGAGGTCTTCAGTACTGGTGACTCTTTCCACACCCATGGCAGTTCCATGCAGCCCTGGCTCCCAAGGGACCTCACCTTGGGAATACTGTGTGCAGGTCTGGAGCCCTCAATATAGGAAAGACATGGACCTGATGGAGCAGGTCCAGAGGAGGGCCATGAGGATGATCAGGGGGTTGGAGCATCTCTACTATGAGGACAGGCTGAGGGAGCTGCCATTGTTCAGCCTGGAGAAGTGGGGGCTCTTGGGAGACCTAATAGTGGCCTTCCAGTACCTGAGGGGGCTACAGGAAGGCTGGGGAGAGTCTGTTTACAAAGGTCTGCAGTGACAGGATGAGGGGCAATGGCTTTAAGATGGAGGGGAGCAGATTTAGATTGGAAATTAGGAGAAACTTCTTTATTGTGAGGGTGGTGGAGCACTAGAACAGGTTGGCCAGGGAGGTGGTTTGAGGCCCCTTCCCTGGAGACATTCAAGGTGAAGCTCAATGAGGCCCTGGGCAACCTGGTCTGGTTGGGGGTGTCCCTGCTGACTGCAGGGGAGTTGGACTAGATGACCTTTGAAGGTCCCTTCCGGCCTGGGTGATTCTATGATTCTATGTAGTCCAAGCTACATAGGCAGCAGCCTAATTCCAAAGCTCAGGTGAGTAGAAACAGTATTAGCCAGATCTCTTCTCCCTGGTTAGTTGATGCTCACCATGTCCCTGTCCTTCCTTGGATGCCCCTATGCCAACAATTTTATTCAGGTACGTGACAATTAAGACTCCAGACCATTCCAGCATGCAGAACAAGTCTATGTACAGACAGACTAAAGAAAACAATACAGATTAGAGAAGGGAGGTGAAGCACCTTGTTCCCAACCTCTCTGCCCCAGCCCAGGACAAAGAAGTTCTAAGATGCTTGATGATCCTTCATTTTTCACTTCATTCATGCTCTGCTTTCTGCCTACTTCAGCCTACAACACCCCATGGCCTCCAGCTGGCTGTACCTACGTGTTCTTCTGGTGGGATAACCTGAATGGAACTGGCCGCTGCCTTCCTCTGTCTTGATGATCTCAGGGTGACCGACATTTGCCAACTCTTGGCTGCTACCCCATATTTGCACTGTCCCATTGCTTGTCTCCCTCATCCCTACCTGCAGTGCCCAACAGAAACAGGCATGTAATCCATCTCCAGTCAAAACCAAGTCTTCCCCACATGTCACCCGGGGCATCAATATATTGTGAGGGCATCTGATCTCAGCAGAAAATTCCTAGTTAAAGGCAGGGAAGAGAGTGTTTGGCCCCAAAATGGGAGTCACCCTTTTGCACTCCAATCTCCCCGTTCTCCATATATCTGCTTGCCAGACTGAAGGCACAGAGGGATGTCTCCCTGTCCTGGTGGCATTGGAACAGTGGTGTGGCCTTGGCACATGGCATCTTTCTGGTGGTGGTGATAAGGGTACTGCTCTGATTGTTCCTGGGTGAGTCAGGGCAACATACACATGCAGTTTGTAATGGTGTCAAACAGTCCCCCAGGAGTGCAGCTCCCGTGTGTGTGTTTGCAATGGGACAGAAATATGACAGAAATACCCTTCTGATCTCTTTTCTCTTATCATTCATAACCCCAGGGTCCAATGCTGTCTGCTATGTATATCTCTCCTTTCTTGCCTCAAAAAAAAAAAAAAAGGAGAGAGAAAGAAAGAAAGAAAGAAAGAAAGAAAGAAAGAAAGAAAGAAAGAAAGAAAGAAGGAGAAAGAGAAAGAAAGAAAGAAAAAGAGGAAGGAAGGAAGAATGGAAGAAAGGAAGAAAGAAAAAGAAAGAAGGAAAGAGCACAGGGAGGAATGCAGTATTTGCAATCTCATTGTTTTGAGCCTCCAACAACTGGATAAAACAAGACACCAGTGAACAGCTTCTCGTGACTGTGCACAGCGTTCTTGCCAGAAGAGCTGGCCTCTAATGAAAACAGCATGTGGGAGGGGAGCTCGCATTGAATCAAAGCACAGAGCAGCAGCGACCTCAGCCCTGGTGTAGCGGAGCTCTGCTGGGATGCACTGGAGTCACTCAAGAGGGCTGTGGAGGAGAGGAGAAGAGAGGTTTATTGCTGAAGCACCTCGTTTTCTTGGCTGTCTGTGGGGCTGCTTGCGTGAGAGCAATCTGTCCTAACAGGAGATGTTTAGCAAACACCTTTGGCTCTACTCAGTTCTCAGTTTTTCCAGCGCTGCCGGGTGTCTTTTCTGAGCCACCCTTGACTGTTCCTCCAGCTGTGAAAACGGGGGGAAAACACTCACCCACCAGCCTCAGGGTAATCTTGAAAGACTTCTACTCATGTGGGCTCCCTCTCTGGGCTGGGATTTTGCAAGTGCACTAGGCTGAGAAAGGCAGAAAACAGGAAGGAAAGCCTGGGTGGGGTGGGAGAAAATTGTTATGGTGACCCAGGATATAGTCTTCTTCCTTTGAGACAGATTGGACTAGGCCAGTATCTCATGACAGCATGAGAGGACTCCCTCAGGTTCCTCTAGGGTTTGGATGACTCCATGATTTATATGTATGGAGTAGTTTCCAAAATGCCACAGCTTTGCCAGCCTCTAGTTCCTCATGACTATTCAGAGTCCTTGGATCCCTATGGCCATAATCTTAGTTGAAATCTCTTCTTCCACTTATACTAGAAAGTCAGAACTAGAAAGTCATTCCCACCTGCTCTGCCTTGTGCACCTTGGTTCCTCATGGATCCCTAGTGCTCAAGCAGAGCAGAGGGAATAAGAGGATCCCTGCACACAGTTTGACCAACACTGTCTTCAAAGATCTTTTCACGCATGCCAGCCCTTGTTTCTGGCACTTCAGAAAAGACACTCCTCTTGCTTCTCTGCTGGGGAGATGGTGCTTAGGGGCCACCAAGACCCTTTGCAGCTGAGAAGAGAGAGGAGAGGCTGTTTGTGGAGGCAGCAGTCTCTCTGGGACCACCGGAAAGGTTTGTAGGACATGCCTGGGATGCCTGGGACATGTAGAGCAGCCAAGCTGACATTTTGGCAGTGTGCCACTGAGTAAGACGTGAGGAGAAGCTGGAACCTGTGCCAAGGTCCTATTTTAAAGCAGCCCCCCTTGAGCCCTTTGATATGGATAGAACTGGGTTTGATAACTAGGTTGATATGGATAGGGTTTCGCACGTGTTTATAGCTCACACTTCCACGTGAGAGAAACTTCAGCCTTGCTCAGGCAGGCTGCTCTCCTCCTCAGCTTGCTGGGTTGCAAGCAATGGCTGCCCTTCATTTCCAAGTGTCCCCAGCTCCAGCCTCAGCCTGATGCCGTGGGAGATCCTTGATACCTTCCACTGAGGAGAAAGTGCTTGGCTGTGAGCTTTCTCATAGTCTGCTGCTCATTCCTGGCTTTCCTTCCCTTCACTGGGAAATAGGGATATACCACATCAGAAACTGCTGCGTGAGGGAAAGAAAAATGGCCTTGCAGAGCATGGGGCATGAACCCAGGGACCCTAGCCACAGTCCACCTGGCCTCATAAGCCACCTTCGAGGTCAGCACCCTGCTATCCCATCTCTGCTCTCTCCCTCAACCTCATTTTTACCAAGCATCCTCTTAGAGCCACCTGGTCAGGTAGAGATGCTAAAAGGTTTGGTAAGGCAAGTCTAAAGGCAACACTGGTGATCTGAGCTCCTGTAGCTGCTTCAGTCTGGCCCTTCAGATGCTCTCTCATCTCTTTCTTCTTTTTGGTTTCTCCAGTTATGTGAGACCTGTTATTATCCAGAGGAGGAACCCATGCACAGGGAAAATGCTCTACTCGAAGGCTTTCTCCTGGTCCGGGGAGTCTGTTTGCTAGCATTTGTGGACTCACACCACTAGAGGTCGGCCGGTCCCTACTGATGGCACCGCTGAAAGCAGGAGAAGACAGCAGCAGGCCAAAGATGACTTCAAATAGCTTGGCCGATGGAACCTTGTGTGTGTGACAGACACTTCCTCTCATATTGACATTTCTCCGGGCCTCGGGCCAGCTTTCCAGGCTTGGTGCTGCTCCTCTTATAGTTCGGTGTGTTCGACACACTAGAAAAAAATCATGCTTTTAAGAGCAGGGGAACACTGGAATAGCTGGAGTGTTAGCTTTTCCTGGAAAAGAAAAAGATTGAAGCAGGCTGCTGGTGCACACAGAGCTCTGGCAGCCTCAGAGGCAGCCCCAGCTGCCATAAAGGTGAAGAGAGTCACCCTCAGCTTCATGGAGTGGGGTCTTGACACTGTTTGGACTCCTGTTTTGCTCAGTGGCCTGCAGGAACTCAGGACCTGGTCATACCCTCAGCATCTTTCATTGAGAGTGAAACCCTTATAACCACCAGGTCTGTGTCTCACCCCCTGTCGCCTCAATTAGGATTAGGGATTCATAGCAGGAGAACAACCAGGGTCTTTAATGAAGATCCAGCTCCTGCTTTTCTCAGCTCTCTCTGTCTGTACAGCAAGGGAAGAGACTGGCCTGGTGTACGTGGAGAAGGCAGGTTGCAGTTAAACTGCATGTATTATTGGGAGTCCTTCTTCAGTTTGGCAAAACTATGAACAGCAGGTGATGGGTTGGTTGTGAATGTGGCATTAATTGGATAACGAAGAACAGGAGGTTTGGTACATCAGCTATTCTCCCTGGAATCATCCTTTGTGCAGCCCTCCTGCCTGCCTGGCTTGTGTGACACCAGCTCTCCTTGTTGGTGTTTTGTCCAAATAACATGAGACAGGTCCAACACAACTGCATTGCTCTGCAAGAGCCAGAGGCTAAAGCATCCTGAGGCAGAAAGCACCAGCAATATTGCAAGTGGCTTCTTGTGTCAGGACCCAGCCACCCTCCAAGATGGTTGGAGACAGGCTACTACTGCCATAGGTAACCCAGACCCACACTATTTTGCTTACATGGCTACCTCCACAATCTTTCTCACCAGTTTTTAAAATTTAAGGACCCTCTCCCCTTTCTGGAACATGACCCCCAAATGTCTACACAAAAGCTTTCCTGTACTGTCTGCCCACAGCTAGATTGAATTTAGAGGAGTCTGGCTTTACTTTTATTTCTTCACACGTTGCTGGTTTGCTTGCATGTTGGAGGTTGTATCTATTACAGTCATCGGTTTCTCAGTTGCTTTGCAGGATGCTGCACGCCAGCAGTGTCGATGAACCACAGTTTCATGAAGAGCCCACTGGAGGATGTTTCACCAGGTCTTCAGGTCTCAGGGAGCTGTTGGAAGGGGGATATAGTTCTCTCATTTACCTGTCTAAGTTTTAGGTCAGTGCAGGAGTGAACCACTTGGAGGATGTGCCTCAGTCCCTTGGGAAGCAGCCAGACCTGATTCCATCCAGATGCTCTCTAAATGGCTTTCAGATGTCTCCCCTTTAGGAGAACAGCTTGGTACCTAACACCCAGTTTGATGCGTGGCTCAGACAGGCTGCTCCCCGTCCAGTGCTTCCAAGAACTCAGTGATCCAGCGGCTTCCTCAAGTCGCCAGGCGCTTAGTCCTGCCAAGCCTTCTCCAAGGAGATGGTGATGACAGAGTTCACTTTACAGAAGGGGAGAAGCAAGCCTACCTCCAAGGGTCCTCCCTGCCAGCTGCAGAGAAGTGGGTGAAATAAACTGCAAAGTGCTAGAAAATCAGCCCTTTACACTGGTCATGACCATCCCAGCAGCAGAGGGAATCTCACTGGATGGAAGTCAGCCTTCTGCTGCTGGACTCGGCTCTTAACTTCAAAGGGGCTGAGCCTTAGCTGGTTTGAACTCAGTATCTCACTTCTTCCATTTGTTACCTAAAGCAGGCCAATTTTTGTAATTTTTGGAAACTCATTTCATGTAATCATAACCCTATGGTACAAGAAAAAAATACTTTAAATAAATACCGGCGTGTTTTGTGACACAAAAACCAGATACAGTGTATGGAAAATATAACCTCCTTCCATCTGGAAATAGCTTGGGATTATCTACTTTTTCTTGTAACTCATTTTCTACATGTCTCTGCTTCGAGGGTGATTTACTGCAAACATCTCTGTGTTCCCTTTGCTGTATTGATGCATAAGAAATCCTTTCACAATGAAATCATATTTTCCATGCACCAAAAAAAAGTCAGATAGAAGACGAAGAATATTATTGTAACAGGAAAATGGTTAGGACAAAGAAAGCTTATAATTTTGTAAACAGAGGTTGGGAGGAGGCTTTTGGGATTGAGTTTCTGGGCAGCGAGTCAGAGGGTTTTTCTTTTCTTATTTTGAAGACTCTACTGGCAATGTCTGCAACCCAGAAAGAAGTAAATATAAACAATTCTCCCCTCCAACCCAGCTTTGATAGCTCAATTAACAAAACTAAGAATCTGGTGAAGGATGTGCCGGTTGGAGAAGTGTTATGAACTTAGAGGTCTTGTCCCATCACTGACATTTTTCCAGAGGGGACTTAGTTAGGTACTATCTATCTTCTACTGCTGAATGTTTAAGTGACCAAAGCCAAAGCATTTCATGCCACAGATGTGATGGTGTCACCCATTCTGGAGGGCAAAGAGGAGTTGAGGAGAGCACTTTTCAACTAAAATGAAAGTTTTGAAATTAGAACCCATTGGAAAAATAGGAAACAGTCTCTTTCCCCTCCCATTAATCACAGTGAGTAACTGAGAGAAGGGGGTGATGGTTGTAGAAAGGAATTGTATTTGGCTAAGAACAACAGTTTATGGTATTTGCAAACAGCAAAGCAGGTGATTACTGTTGTTTTCCTTGCTAAAACCATTCTTCTCTTTTGGATAACTCAACATTTTCGTGTGGAACAATCAGAAAAAATGTGCAGGAAATTGTGAAATTTTTTTCTGCTATTTTTGTCCATTTCTACAATTGCCAATGATGACCAATTTGGTTTCTAAACATTGCCACTCTGCTGGGACAGCTTATTGGGAAGGCATGTGTGGAACGGCTCCTTCGAAGGGAACCATTCTGTGTTGCCTGTGAATGCTCAGCTTCGACATGTTTTGGCAACAAGGAACAGGGAGAGAGAGAAACTAGCAAGCAACTTCTGGGCAGCTCCACACAGCTCACCTGGAACTGATTTTCAAAGGACCATCTTCACCTGATGTAAATCAGCACAGCTGCATGGTCTTGGATTGATTGGGTATTTTCCAAAACTCCTGTATCTGGTCAGGCAAAAGGTTTGCATGTCGTAGATGGTCTTTCTGTCCCACTGTCCTGCCTCTACCCTCTGAGGCTATGTCCTCCCGTAGGGCTGCAGGTGCTTATGAGTTCTAAACATCTATTTCAGGCCTCTACACCAATGGGGCGGACAGGTACTTGGCCGGGAGATTTTATCTGTGTGCAGAAAAATTATGTTTGGGCAGAACTGGAGAAATTCCTTTCTGGGGCACACTGCCCTTTTAGGTTCAGTGCCAGTGACACATTTGGAGCTCCTGATCTGGGGAGCTGTAAGCTCCAGCTCTGGTTTCACAGCTTTTGTGAGCTGCCTTGGAAAAGCCTCCAACTCTCTCGTCCAGGTTCACCACCTCCTTTCCCAGCTGTAAAAATAACCCAGGGTGGGACAGAGAGCTACACCCTCTCCCCTTCCCGTGGACCTCAGCAGATGTCGTGATGGATGATGAAAGCCAACTCTGTGGAGGTGTCAATGGAATTTGGCTGCAGAAGGAACTTGGTTTATTCTGTCATTCATCAGGGCTGTGATTGCTGCCTGACAACTGGCAAAATCAGCTCATTTCATTCAACCAACTGTGAAACTCTAGATCTTTCCTGAGCTCTGCTTGGAGGTCTTTCCAACTGTCTGCATGCCCCTGTTCTCTGTCTGGCTCAAGGCACCCAGGGATGGCAGCAAGTGAGATTTCAAATTGGTGATGAGGTTTAGCTGTGGCTCAGACTGATATGGGGACAATTAGTCTAAGATCAGTTTGTCAAAGTTGACAAATCAAATTATTCCTTCCCTTTTGCCTCCTTCCTCGCAGATGATATTTGTTGCTCAACTGTGATTCAGAAGGATGCAGGTGTTTCAGGACTGATTGGAGAAAGATGTGGACCAATGGAAGTAAAATTCTCAGATCCATGCTTTCTTGGACCATGGGTCTCTGCTGTTACCTGCAGAGCAGCAATTGGGAAGAAAGTGTTCACCCCAGGCATTGAGATGGCAGTGATCTCTTGAAATCATTGGTCATCTGCAAACACAAGACAGAGTTCCCTACACATTTGGGTCGAGTCTGAAAAAAATCTGTGCTTTCTCTGCCAGTTTCTCTAGCTTTTCCTGTTATGTTTGTGACCTTCCTAGATGTGTAGGTAGGAATGTAGAACAAGAACATATTGAGAGTGGGATGCAGGGAACATCATGATATCATTTTATCTTCCTTGGAAGACTTCTTGGATTAATCTAGGATTTCTCTTTCATTTCCAGTGCTGGATCCATGCTCAGTCCTCAACTGTGGTAGGAGCAGCATGTTTTTCTAGCATGGATCTCATTGTTAACTGCAGGAGGAAACAGTACTTCCCATCATGACTTGTCAGGAGTTTTTAAGATGGATTTTGTATTCATCCATCTCAAATCACAGCTGATACACCTGACTTTGGCCTGATGAGACAGATACAGATGCAGCAGGCAATCCAACAGAGAGCCAGGAATAGCTGCATAAGTCCTGTGCATCGACAAAGTCTTCATGGCTTTTGTCCTCCAGCTACTTTTTCAGTCATAGTCCCCATCCCTGACATGGCCAAGTTTCTGCATCCCACCTGAGTCCCAATGAGATTGCATAGGTCACTAAGCTAGGATGTGACAGAGCAGTGAAGCAAAATGTAGTGTTGCAAAGGTTTTCGGTTCCTCAGCTCATCCCAGTGTCTTATTTCATCTTTCACTTTGTACGTCTTTGGAAATGGTGATATTTTGTTCTGCAAGGCTAGAATGCCTAGCCTGCTTCCCACAGCTCGTAGTCTCAAGCTCCAACTTGATGGTTATCCTTGCCCACTCTCCTGTCATCACTTCTGATCAACACCCAGGGTTTCTGAGAGAGATAAAAAAACCATAATGCATATAATTGAGCAGCACCATAATATAGGTGTAGGGAAATCCCATGATGCTGCATCTTGAGCCCAGGCTAGTGGTTTGGAAAGGGTTCATCAGCTTTGGATGGCTCTTGAGGTCTGTTCTGCTAACAAGATCCCTGATCCCTGTACACATCAGAAGATGTATCTTAGTGGAAGTGACAAGCAGTGTGGGCTCGTGGTCAGAGAACTTCCTCATAATTGCCTTGACTCTATCCATGACCCCATCCAGGCCTGAGCTGCTCACTGAACTCCACATTTCCTGAAGCATCTCCTTGACTCAACTGCCTCTACCTCTAAGAAATGGATCTGCTCAAGTGATGTGGTTTTTTTGTCTGCATGGCAACAGCTGACATGACCTGGCGTCCGGCAATGTGGGAGAAGTTTCGGTTGTCCTGTCCATTATGAACACAATGTCTGCGATGGAGAAGAGAAGTGCTCCTGTGTGAGCTGGATAGTTCTGCCTGTGCACCCTGGTTGCGGAGACTTGATGGACTTCTCTTGTTTATCTGAAATAGTTCTCTTCAGTCCTTTCCCAGTCCCCCCAGTCCAGTTCTCCCCTCATTTACCATCCCACCATGTGCCTGTCGGTCTCTCTGTCTGCACAGATGTTTCTGGGCATCTGAGCAAGCAGCACGTTCCTGCCTGCAAAACACAGCCCTACAGCTGTATTGCAAGCAGATGGTTGGTGTGTGTGTGCATGACTGGGGGATTTCTCTCTGTGTTGAAGCACATTTCAAACACCAACCCCTTTCCTGACCTGGGCGTAGAACTGAGGAGGCGTGAAAGAAGGGTCAGATATGGGGGTTTTGCACAGGTGACAGGTGGAAACCTTCCAGGTCAGGCAATGCAAATGCCTCTTCTCATGGGGCTGACAACACTAACCAGATATGGCACCAGATGTTCTTGAGCTTCATCCAGGATAGGGTTGAGATGAGCAACTATGAGAGGCTTTGCCAGGGTTTCAGTGGGACCAGGATTTCACTGAGATTGAAAGTCCTCATTCTGTCACCACTGCTTTCTCTTTCCTCCCCAAAAGACTTCTGTGCCCCTTTCTCTTGAAAGCACAGTTCCTGCCCTTCAGTTTGGCCTAGGGGCCATTGCAGAGTGTGTTGTGTCATTAAGTATTAGCAAACTTGTTGAGATGTGACAAATACATTTTTTGAGATCTCCATTAATTTAGGCCTGACTTTGACTCTAGATACAAACTCCTGGTTACCTGCAGAAAGCCCTGAAAGGATCACATCGAAGGAGGAGCCCCTCACAGGAGGACCTCCTGGACACTGAGATGTGTCCTCAATCCCCTGCAAAGTCTTTGAGCATTACATTAGTATAGTGGCAAAACCGGGAGTTGGATAAATCTCTCAAGAGGTGAGGATTCAAGCTATGCATGCCAAAGGAATTAGAATTTCTTGCAACTCTTCATCTGATTGCATGGCCAAGGCCAAGTGTGAGCATTTCAGAGGACAGCCCATTTAACCTGAGTACAGCAGGCTCCAGGCAGGTTAGAACATACAGTGATCTTTGTAGTTCAGTAGTGTAAAGTGCCTGAGAGGGGAAGAAGCTGAGAGTGTCCAAATAGCTGAAGAAAATCATGTCTCCTTCACTCTCTTGGGCATTGCTGGAAGATGCTATAAATTAAGGAATAAGGAAAAATAAGGAAGTATAACTAGATGTACATGGATGGGTGAAGGCACTGAGGTCATGGGTGAACCTTTTCAGGGTACAGCATGGTAAGGGAGAGCTGGCAGTCAAGAATGACAAAGGAGGGACAGAGAGATGGTGCAAAGAAAGCTGTTGATAGAAGAAAGGAGAGTGAGAGTTGGGGAACAGCTTAGGGAAAGAGGAATAATAATAATAAGAAGGCTGGTGAATGGAGGAATGAGAGTAGCAATTGTGTTCAGAGTAGAAGAGTAGTAGATGGAATCTGCACTCTTGCAACCAGTATGGGAAAACGGCTGCAACTGGTTTTGGGAGACCTTCAGTCTCCTCCAGGGATGCTTGAGATAGTAGAGGTGGCATATTATGAGGACCTTTTTGCTTTCATACTCTATCCCATTGCCACACAAGACAAGGCAGAACCTGCTGACCCCCTGCTTCAGAGATGGGCACCATAGCCAAGGAGTGCCTTGGGAGCTGGCAATGCCATGGCTGGGAAAGGTCTCCCAGCAGTAGATGCCTTTAAAGAAATAAAACCCAACCAAAATCCTATGGACTGGAGAAGGAAAGCAGAGAAGTCCCTTCAGCTGTTGAAATTGCCTTGTCAGCATCTGTGAGCTGTTGGCTGGCTTGCTGTCTCTTACAAAAATTGATGGGGACCATGTGGCAGTCAACACGGGAGAGGGTGGGAGGGTGCCAAGTTTTCCTACGTATGTGTGTGTGTATATATATGTGAGTGTGTATTTATTATCCCATCTCTTCTGCAGTTGCCTGTGTGACTTGTGCCAGCAAGCTGTGGAGATGTGGCCTTTCCTTGGAATGAGGAATGCGTCAAGGAAAGTGCGGTCGCATATACTTATGAACATGTGGAGGCCCTGGAGTCACGCCACACGGTTTGCCACTAATTGAAATAGGCTGGCTAACCTCTTATTGTGGCCACCAGGAGCAACCCTGGGGGAGGGATGGCAGAGGGGGAGGGGAATGCTGTGCATGGGCACGGTACGTCTTCCAAAGCAAGGCTGGAAGAAGAAAAATGCCTCCCCTTTCTCCTCTACCTCTTCCAGGATGGAGAAAGGAAACTGTAGGAATTCAGTGGGTCCATAAGCAGAAGGGAAAAGCTGTACCCAAAGGGTCAAACATGGATTGGAGGCTGCCCCAAAGCAAGGTCCTTTTGTACTTGGATTAGATCTGTGTTCCACTGAGCCCATGTCTGGCTACCTCCCTCAAAGGTGAAGTGCTGTGTGGGCAGTAAGAGATGGAAAGAGGTTCCCAGTGGTAGAAGAGGGCAAATAGGTGGCAACTTCAGAAGCAACTTGGGTAGTTCATGTAAAGGAATGTCATGGGAGAAGAGGGGGACCAGCAACACCTGGGCTGTTCTGTGGGCACAGCAAAAAGCATTCACAGAGACAGATAACTTCTGGCTGCTCCTCTACTGCTGAATTTCTGGGGTATGTTCATGTATGGCCAAACGCTGACTGTCCTCCTTGTGCCCAAGCAATCTATGAAATTATCTTGGAAGAATAAGGTCTACTTCTAGTATGGGCTCAAAGACATCCTGATGCAACATGGAGAAGTTACACAAGCTGAGTTTAGGCTGAGGGACTTCTACACTAGAGTAGTGTTGAAGAGTGCTTGACTCTTCCTCTAGTAGCTTCCTTCAGATTCCAGTGCACCTGAGCATCTCTTCATCTCTCCACTTATTTTCTAAATCAATCTCTCTTCTGCCTGCCTTCCCACAGATGGCTACATGACTCCTGAGTCCTCAGATACATCCAGGTCGAGGTGCTCCGGTGGCTGTTAAAAAGTCCTATGCTTTGTTTCTTGCATATGCTGCAAGAGTTTGAAGTGGTGGAGGTTTCTTGCATGACCTGTACTTGGGCTATATTGGTAATGTGAAATATTAGAGTGAAGATTGCCAGAGAAAAATATCTCTGGGTATTTTAACCTAGAGATTTCTGTATTGCCCTGGACCTGGAATCACACCCTGTTCAGCTTTTTCCCAACTATGGAGCGGAGCACACCTTTAGACAACTACCACCACCTCCTGACTGTGGATTTCCCATGAGGCAGTCTTGCACCACAGTCCTCAGAGGTTCAGTCTAGCTCTCTTGGCCATGTGGAGATTGTGGTAAAGTCTTCCAACTTTTGGTGGTATGTCAATCACAGTGAAATACACCTCACACCACCCCAACTTCTTCATAACTATGTCAAAGGGATGAATTTCCACCAACTTCTCCATTATGTTTCTTTTCCCATCTCATGCCTTAATTTCAAAAGAATTTAGTCTTTAAGAATAACTGTGGTCAACATGGAGGGGAGGACTATCAGCACCCTTGTGATTTTGTCTGATCCTTTGCTTCAGAGTGGGAGAGCTTTTATGAATACCTCAGGCCAGCTAAGCCAGTCCAGGTTCAAGGCAACTCCAAACCCAAGTCTAAGATATTTTTGTTTTTCTTCAGAAATGGAGCAGAGTGAACAAGCTAAAATTGACACTTGTTCTGAACAAGTTCTGTAGAGTGAGGACATAATGTGCAAGGAAGAAAAGAAAGATGGACTGATTTTCTAGAAACAAAATACACAGGAACATAGGAACTTACTTACACAGGGAATTTCCAATAATAAAATGGGATGCCACTGTGATTAAGGGAAATTAGACTGTTAAAAAAATATTCAGGAAAAAAATGTTCACAAGATGGTATGAAGAATATACTGCTCTTGTATCATGAACTTGTCTAATAGAGACAATCATAAAAGATCCTCCACATTGTTAGTTGAATGTAAAGGGAAACAATATGCAATATGTTTTTCTATCATATTTATAGTTCTTGTAACAAGCTGAATGAGTATTTTCCTTTAATTGCTCTAGGAATTTGCTTACTGAAAAAGAATAACATCTGATTTTGATGTATAACATTGTTAGAATATTTTAATGAAGGTTCAAAGGGTTTTCTAAAACATATGCAGGCTGATCCGTTCATCATCAGACACTCAGGGTATGTCATTGCCGATGGTGTGAATCTGTACTTTACAATTCCTGAACTCCATGTTTCTTGGGCTGTTGAGGCTTGGGTAAATCTCTGACTTTCTGCTTATGTATATCAGCTTGGGAAGTCGAGTCTGACAGTGCCTTGGAGTGGAAGCAAGCATGTAAATATCATTACAAATACGTATGTTATGAGGCAGCTGAAGACTCCTACATGGCTATAACCATCCTAATTGAATTTCCATGCCCCAGAGATCTAAAAGATGAGAGACAGAAGCTGGATGATAGGATAAATAAGAAAGAGGAGGTGACAGAGGATGGGTGACCAATAAATATGATAGGAGATGTGCAATTCCCAGCTGGCTGGGGACAGTAATCACAACTCACTGTCTCTTCATGGCTAACCCTACACTAGACTTCATCACCCTCAACACATATTGCCAGAGTTTTTTTCGTCATTCAGATACAGAGGAGAGGAGAGGAGAGGAGAGGAGAGGAGAGGAGAGGGGAGGGGAGGGGAGGGGAGGGAAGGGAAGGGAAGGGAAGGGAAGGGAAGGGAAGGGAAGGGAAGGGAAGGAAAAACAAAAGTATCTCCATCCCCCCCTTTCCTTCTGTACATATACACTCTGTCCAGAGGAGATCAGTGAAGGAAAAGGCTTTTTACATTTGACACAGCTAGGCAAAGAAGGATATAGGATACAGTAGCAGAGGTGGCATTCCAGACATTAATACTCCAGAAGTATCGGGTGTGTGATTAAGAGCAGCAGGTGGGAGAAGGAGGTCAAGTCCTATGCTGCATATGGCCATGTGCTAACTCTGGTGGGTCTCCTCTTTCATCAGCCTCTGGAGGGAAAACTGGGGAAACCCGTCCTCCAAAATGATGATGTGATCATTGGAAAGAGGGGTGCTAAGAAGTGAAGAAAGAGAATTGTGGCTGTTTTTAAAACAAGAAAAGAGTTCTTTGGCATCACTTCCATTCCTGGTTCCTCCCCAGACATGTAGTGCCAGAAGCTACCATGAGAGATACGCTTTAGTGTTGCTGTGTTAGCAACAGCTATAGTAGTTAACACCATGATGCTCTCTTGGGCACCGGGGTCTGCAGCTTTTGCTCACCTTTATGTGGTTCCTTCCTTGCCACCCAGAGCATCATTTATACACAACAAGAGCGTGCTGGTGTGCAGGCCTGCACGCGTGTGCTCCTGGCAGGATGGCGTAATGGTTCTGCAAGTGGTGGTCTGCAGCACCCAACTGGAGAGCTCTTTTCAACCTTATTTAGATTGCTTTTTTTTTTGTTGTTTTTAACTGCTGCTTTTTCTTCCAAAGGAAATTGCACTGGATGTGTAAGTACATGGTTTTTAGGCAAATAAATTCCTTTACATTAGAGCTTGTGGGATGAAAACCAAACAAAGTTCAAACACAAAAATGAGATGAGTGTGCCCAAATCTGCATCATTCTTTTGGGGTTTAAGAATTATATGGATTTTTCCCTTGCTGCTTTCCTAACATGAGTTCCACAAGCCTTACCTGCTTATTACCTTAGATGTCTTGCATTGCAAATTCTTTTGAACAGGCTTGATCCATCTCTGTGCTGAACTGAATGGACAGATGCATTGCATGATAAAGGGAACAAGGGTACCTGTTTATTCAGCAGCTGAAGCCTAAACACATCCTAAATCATTGTGTGAACAGCAAAACCAAGGAAGCTGTGTTTCTTATGCAACTTGAAGGTGAGCACCTCTGTGGATTCTCTGAAGCCTTGTAAAGGGTTGAGCTCATGCAGCAGTGGGTGTTTTTATTAGACTTATTTCTTCCACTTGGCCAATAATTTTCATGAAACTCATAGAAAGTTCTTATTTCAGAGACTTAAACTCTTCTGTTATATTTTCTTAAAACTGACCTGTGAGTTAAAAAGTTATTAGGAAGGACCCAGACAAACGTATTGGCAGACTAAAAGACACTGTGATCTCACATGCCTGGTTTCCTAAGTAAACCTGTCTAAAAGCTCCAAGGATCATTAGTACATCATCTGTTACTTCCATCAGCATTTTTTGAATGCAGGACCGTGATTTCTCCCAGAGCAGATGGGACCTGGCATCTCGTTAGAAAGATTTCTTTGTAGTGACCTGTGTAATATTCGATTATCCCAAGGGAAACAGTGAACAGGAAAGGCAGCTCTATTTTCCACATGTCCAGTTACTTTAAACCCAATGATATAGTCAGATAGGGTAGCTTGCAGAGCCAGCCTACATGAAAGCTGCTGCCTACTGCTGCAGCTCACCGCAGCTCCTATGGCTTTGTGATAACTCAGCAGCCAGTTGGACATATTTCTTTGACTGTCGTGACACCAATAAGCCAGCCCTTTGGCTCTCTCTTGTGTCTGGAGATTTCCCCATCAGGCACATTTTGGAGCTCTGTGGATTTCTTTGCAGGAGAAGCCCCCGCAGAACTAGTTCAACAAGTGGCAAAGGTAAGTCTGGCTGACAGGTGCCCCTGTAGGGAATTCTGACTGCCTTGTAAGCATCTCCAAGAAAAACTGTCTCTGACAGCTCTGAGAAATGTTAGGCTGCATTAACATCTCTCGATCTCTTTCCAAGCAGGGGGTTCACATGGCTCCAGCCTAAAATAGGCAGCTTTCCACTGATCTCAATAGGAACCAGAGTAGCCCCTGTCACATAAAACACACAGGAGGCCCAATGGTGGCAAAACATTAAAATGGAAATATTTCCAATGGCTTTTGCTAAGGTTTGAGTTGTGTTGTGGGCAAAGATTGTTTCTGGTTTTCTGATTTTTGTCCCTGCTTGATGACCACATTACATAGCAAAGCCAAATCCTCAGCCCTCTGGCCTGACACTTCTCTTCACCTCTTGTTTCTTCATACACAGATCGCCTCAGTTCCCAGCCAAACACGCCCTGGCCCAAGCTTGCTCAGGAGGTGCTTTCTGCCAGAAACTTCCCCCGGGAGATTTAAGAAACAAACAAACAAACCAAGCATCCCTCACAACATCCCGATGACAAACAAACAAACAAACAAGTACACACACCCCGTGTTCCTGAAATGGCATCTGACCTTGCTCTCCAGAGCCCAGGGGGAGGAGGCGTACCTTGGCGATAACACAGAGCACTTGTGTCAGGGTGAATACTTGGCGCAAACTGCAAATCTCTGACTTCTTCCCTGGGGACGTAAGAAGAAAACTCCAGCAAAACCTGCTTCTTGGGTCCAGCCCCTCTAAAACAGAACGGGGTCTGGATGTTGTTCCTAGAGCTGTCATTTCCCACCAGACCAGAGCCTGTTTCCTTCACTTCCTTCTACTTCTTTCTCTGTGAGGAAGCTGAAAGCCATTTCTCCAATGCTGTTGTCTCTCTCTTGGAAACTTGTCTATTCACCACTTCAGGTGTGATTGACAAGTTGTGTGTCCCAGGGGTCACAGGCTCATATGCCCTGACTGTGGGCTACTTGTGTGTTCCTCCTGGTCAGAATTGCCCATACTTTATACTGAAAGTGCTGACAAATAGTTCCTCTGAATCTTGTCTCTTGGAAAAAGACCCATCCTTGGGCACTGAAATATGGTTTGGACATTGAGAGTGGTTCTGTTTCTGCTTCCTGGCCCCAAGGTCCTTGAATGGAAGAGTCCCCATCAGTTTGGTCCTGTGTATGCTGGATGGATAAAGGTACTACACCAGAAAAGTGTGGTCTCGCATCTTTTGCATGAAGGAGTGTGCTAGCTGGGTGCTACAGTCAGACAAGGCAGACTCTAGGCAACATGTTGTCTAAGTCAGGAAATTGTGCAGAGCAGAAATGCGAAGCTGTGTCTCTGGAAAAAGAACAGGTTTCTGTGCTTGAGATATTTCTACAGCCCATCTCTTCCCAGAAGGGTAGTCACTGCCCTTTTCTTCCACCTCCCAGGGCAGCAAGGACAACAGAGTCATCTTTCTATGGTTTGCCCTCAGTTCTGCAACCTGTCTCTGCAAGTTTCCACACCTCCTCTTTCAGCAGAAGCAGTTGAGTCCTTGCAGTAGCAATATGCAGCCATGCCCATGCTCCTGAAATGTTTGGAGGTGGCTGTGGGTTCAGAGAAACCAGATGGGAAGATATAGTTGTTCTTACTGTTGTGTTAGAAGGCTAGTAAGACACTGTAGGCAGGAAATCATTCTGCCAAATAAACAGACTCTCTAGAGGAGGTAACCTGATGGAGAAGGGAGAGGAGAATGTGAAAAGTAAACCTCATGAGGTCACTAGTGCTATTAAAGTTTGGTTTCCTGAAGTGGAAGACAAAAGTCCTATTTGTTGTGGGGTTTGGGTTGGGTTTTTTTTGGTAATATTGATTCCTTTTATTTTCTATACAGAAAGTCTATTTTTGGCATATTTTGAGGATTTTTTGTGTTGGAACGGGATTTCCCGTTTGTGTTGGAACGTGATTTTTGATAAAAACTTTGATGCCCCTGCTTATAGGTTTGGTATCGGCAATGTGGTTATTCCATTGGGGCTGCCTGGGAACAAGGAATCCCTGGTGGATTCTGTGCTTGGTAGCTAGACATCATGTGTGAGTCCAACACCTCCAGGAAATGTTGGACTTATCAGGCCAGTGTTTACTGGGGGTGGGTTTTTGTCTTCTGTGTTCCTCCCGTGGTCCTTATACCCTCTGTGACTTTGCAGTGCAGGCAGTCTGGGGATGCAGCACAGGGCATTTGTCTCTGGATCACAGTGTTGTGGCTCGGGGTGAAAGAGCCTGTAGTCCCTGGTCCAACTGGGGTTGCTGGCTGTGTGTGTTCTAGGTGTGCTGCGGGCACGGGGTAAGGCTGGAAGTGGGGATGAGGTGGAAAGATGAGTGGTTTGTGCTGGGAGACACACAAAGAAAGCGAGTGCTGCAACAAAAATACCACGCAGGGGAGGATAGAAGGCATGGCGATAAATAAAAGAACAAGGGGGTGCATGGACAGATGGGTAATGTGGGAAGAGCTGATCACTATCACCTAGAAATCCTACACCAGTATAGACCCCCTACGCCTCCCCCAGACCATTCCCCTTCCAGACATTGAGTCTCAGCCGATGTTGCCCTTTTAGGGGCAGGCAGGAGATAAGCAGATGTGGAGCACACAGTGGATTTTATAATAACATGGTGGTTATAGACAATTGCCTAATGAAGACCAGATGGTCAGTTTTATTTTAAGTTGCCCTTTAACAACATTCCCATCTAAGCTGTGTTTTTTAAGTAATAGGTTTTTAATGAGATGCCCATAAGATCTTACAACACATCAGGTTTTAATCACACCGACCTATTTAAATAGCAGTGTATGTCTTTAGCACTCCTTCTACATTTTTATGGTGTTTAATTCCTTCCCACCACCGTTCCTCACTCCAAACCTCAAATAGGCTGTGTCAAAGGGACTGTTCCTCCCAGCACTGGATGCTGCCCCTGCTGAACACATCTGTGCAATTCCAGACTGAGACTGAGGACAGACCTCCTTCCAGGACAGAGGAGGCATCTTCCTCCCCTCTCAGAGATCAGGGCGCAGGTCTGTTTCACAAAATAAAAGCTCTGATTATAAATGCTACTTTTGGATGGGAAAGGCAGGGAGCAGTGTGATTTGTCTTGCAAAGATGCTATTATGAAGCCAAGCAAGCATTTGCTTTGGAATGATGCCTCTAAATCAGAACAGCAGAACCCCAGGTTTCTTGCTTCTCTAACCTCTACCTAGCAAGTTAAGTCCTGGATAGTACAGGTAGCTTATCTCATCTCTGGGAGCTGTGTAACAGTAACCCCATGTCCCATTACCCCTTGGTAAGACTGTCCCAGCTAAATCACTGCTCACTCATCTGGGGAGGGAGAGGGCAGATGTAGAGGTAATTGGGAAACATAGCTTGATGACAATCCTAGGTGAACAGAGCTGGATCAGACCACAGGTCCCCTGCTTTTCATCTCAGTGTGAGGCACATGAGTTCTTGCTGCTCACCTTTATTACCTGCATCAACCTTCCAGCCAGCCCAGCCTTCCATGGCCTTCCCAGTAGAAACCAACATGACCTGTGCTTTTCTTTGCTGGTGCTCAGCCCAACAGCAAAAAAATACCCTGCTGTAAGAAATCAGTTTGCAGCCAGAGTAAAAAGTCTACTGTCAAGACTTGAAATATTCTTTTTTTTTTTTTTCCCTACCAGGCATTCCTCATGTATTATCTGTGGGGTCTCCTGCCTGTCTCACTCTTACAGACATCAGCAAACACTGGGCAAACAATGCGTAACTTTCACCTCTCGCCCATCTGGGGATTTCATTTTTCCTGTTGATGTCAGAGGCTCTGTGAAATTGCAGACGAGATCAAGCTCTGCTTTCCTTCCTGGAGTTGGTTGCGCTTTGGTGGAGCTTACAATGAGGCCAGCATTGGTCTCATTGACATCAGCATATTTCAAAATGTTATTTGGTTTTTGTTTGTGTTTTTTTTTTCAGGGTATTTTGCATGTTTACCCAGTCACCTTCCAGCAGCTCCAAACTCAGACACTTTCCACTCTTCTGTGGGTGGGGAGGACACACTGGTGAATGACACTGAGGTTTGGGGGCCATTCTCAGCCTTTCCTCTGTTTGAAATAGTTCACCCAAAGTCATCTCCAGCAAAACACATCTTGACCTTGCAGCAGATTCAGCTCTGTTCCTTAGCAGTTCTTCTGTGTTTAAGAACTCTAGCGGATAGACATTGGGAGGCACCAAGCAGCCCATCTTGTGTAGGGCATAAAAGGAGCAGAGAAGAGGCAGTAAGGGTTTATTTACTGAGGAGTTTACATCCAAATTTGACCTTGATCATGCTAACAAGTGTGGGTCAGGTGTACACTGTGTACTCACTTCTCAAGTCTTAGTTATTAGGTGCATTCCCAGAGAAACCTGGAGAAACGCAGGCTTTGCTGATCCAGCTCTGAGCAACAGCTGTGGTGGAGCGTAAGCAAAAATGTAAGATACAGCACTCCAGACAGGAAGAGCTGGGATGTGAATCCAACTAGTAAAGATCTGCTTAACTCCAGCCTTGACTACCCTGGGCTGTACATATATAAAAGATGTCAGTGTTTATGGGGGAAATACCAGCTTTTGTGTTTTATCTATTTTGAAGGAGGTCATGAGCACACTAAAAACATAGATCTCTTGAGAGCTCTCTTAGCATCTCTCCTCCTGCCAAACTTATGGGCAAGACATTTCCCCTGGTCCCTCACAGAAGGAAATAAGGGAGTCTGGAGTCACTGATGTGACTCAATTTTAGCCTAGCAAGTAGGATAAACACCCCAGATCTTCCCAAACAACCTCTGGAAGAATACACTGGGCAGTGTTTCTGGCAGATTAGTCCTTGATGGCTAGTGGGTTTTATCTTTCCAAGGCTCACAGCTGAAGCCTCTGCTCTTGGTCTAAATTCCAGCGACTTGTTTAAGGAAACAGGAGAGAAGCAAAGCTCCAAGTTCTGAATCTTCTTGTAGCAATTTGGTGAAGCAAAAGGAGCAAGAAATGGTCTTTTCTGCCCTAGAGAGGCCAACAGAAGTCTGCAGTCCCAGGAAAGGGCTGATGGGATTCAGCCAGGTTGCAGAGTTGTGCCAGAAAAAGAGAAAGAGAAAGAAACATTGGCAATGATTGAAAATAGCTCCACAGCTAGTGCAGGGAGTTAAGCTAGCTGCAGATGGAGGTTTGTTCTTGAATCGCACCATCAACAAGATGGAGAGAGATGCATCTTGCTGAGAGGTTTTCTCAGCCCAGAGGGATTGCTTGCCTCAGAGCAAACAGCAGTGCCTCTCTCTTCCTTTGGAGGTTTGCTGACTCCTGCAGCCTGGTCTTTGGTTAACTAAACAGAATCTGTATGAAGTAGAAAGCGTGTGTGTGTGGGCACAGAGCCGTGGTTGGTTGGGCTTAGCCTCTTGAAGCCACGTTGTCTGAGCCAGTAGTTGCTCTGTGGGTCCAGGGAACTTTCCTTGGAGCCGTAGCAGCCTTGCAGGGAAAGCACTGGTGGTTGTAGGGAGCATGGTGCATGTGTGTTTGGCAGGGAACTCTTCTCTTCCCGCCCACCTCTCCATGATGGGCCGTGTTTCCTGCCGATACACAGAGACAATAATTTGTGGTGCGCTCCACTGCCTGATAGCAGATGGAGGAGCCTCAGCTGGTAACGAGACAGGCACACGGGAAAGAGGCAGCTAGGGAGCTAGGAGTTTGGCTGGCAAAGAGGCAGAAGCAGGAAAACGTTGGGATGCCATCCCATTGGGGTTACCCCTTGCCAGGAAATTGTCTTCTCTGAACCGCAGAGGGTTCCACAGCACCCACTCCTGGGGTGATGCCAAGAAAAGGGCTGGGTTGTTCAGGTTTGCACTCCCATGGTGGTGTGAGACAGAGCTGACAGGCTCAGCCCTTTCCCTGAAGCCAAGGCCCGCTTATCCAGCTTCTTGCGGCTGCAAGAGAGGGTGGCAGCTTGAGAAACTTGGGTCTCGGCTGGTGATTCTGTTTGGGCACATCAGTAAGGTCCCCAAGGCAAACAAGAGCGCCTGAAACAGTCTTGCAAAACGAGGGAGGCTGTAACAAATCTAGTGGTGTCAATACCAGTGTTGCCAGGACCTGAGCATTGCAGCTGCAGGAGCAATAGGATTCAAAGAGCTCTGCTGAAAAAATGCACCATGGAGGGTCTGGCAAGAAATCATTGCTAACAGTACAGGACCTCTGGCCGAATGGCTTCGAGTCCAGCCATGCCATAGATCCATGTGGCAGCTTGCTATTTTCCTCTTCTGTGATGATGGAAACATTTCACCATCCTACCCTCCTTGTGGGATGAGAGGGGAACCGGCTTCCCATCAGAGAGACTGAGACCACCAGACACAGCCCCGAGGTACAAGCACATTAAACCAGTGTGGGAGGGAGATTGCTATGAACTGTTTCCTAGGGTCCAGGTCAGAAATCTCAGTGGATGATCTTTATTCCCCTTGTCTAGGGACTTGAACTAGAAACAAAATCCAGAGCAGAGTACCCATTTGCAGCCTGAGTTTTGTAATGCCTTTGATTCTACCCTGCTGGAGATGACCTTCTCTCAAAGAGTGAGGCCACCAAAATGCAGCCACCAGCTTCTTCCAGGCTCATTGTAAGGAGGCATAGCTGGGTCTTCCTGTCCTCTGTGGGAAGGGATAACCCTAGTAGTATAGCTGGTGTGCTCACGGTGAAGTCTTGCAGGCTGTGACTATTTTGGCACCGAGTTCAAGTCCTGCCTGTGGCTGCTGGCAAGGTTCTACTAGCTGTTTCCCTCCAGAAAAGCCTTCTTGTGTTCCCATAGGTGGCCCAAAGGCATCTCCAAACCCAACCCTATGTCTGGGCTTAGAGGAGTGTAGCACCTCAGTTGCTGTGGGGAGCATGGTTTGGTTTTGTCTTGTTGCATGCTTGATCTTGCTACTCTTTGATCAAGGCTGTGACCACTGGGCTGTAGAGCCTAAATATAATAAGTGATGGTGCACCTATATGTGGATTGGTATGGCTGAGTTAATCTCTCACCCTAGCATGCGTCGGGATCCTTAATACAGGTTTTATCTTCTCTCTAGATGCTTCTTTTCACAAATTGGGCAGTAGTTTCCTATCTTTGAGGTTTCTTCCCTTTGAGAAAACTCAGTGGAAAGGGCTTACAGGTTCCAGAGCTGCTAAGGACGGGGGACAGGTGGAGAGAGTGTGACATGCAGACAGTGAGATAGCATAATTGGGTTTATTTAGAGAATCACGTTAAAAATAAAAGGCACTTTGTAAAATTGAGGGACTGAGAGGTGGGGTAAGTAATTAGTCAGCCTGGCAGCCACCTGGCTTCTCGATTGCTTGGTTTCAGAAAGCCAAAGCAAGGCTGTCAGCAAACTGTAGTCTATGAACCCTTGCTACCTGCCCCCCCTGTTTATGCCAACAGGAACACGGATTTTTTCCCTTTCTGTTATTATTTTAATGGAAACACTTTGCACCCTTCAACCTTCATGAGAAGGGATGCATCATACATGTAATTAAATCTCCCCACAGCTCTTTCCTTTCCTAACCAGAGCTTTCCACTGCAGCTTGGCTTGACTGGAAGGAGCCTATCTATCCTGCCTCTACATAGCCCTTGGGCTGAGCCACTTGAGGGCAGGCTGAGTATCTTCCTATGCAGGGCTCTTTTTGTTCTGGTTGTTTGGGTATGCCCTGGTGCTACTGCGGCTTCCCATGCTCTGCCTCATCCCCCTTCCTTCTAAGAGGTTGTTCTGCTTTGTATCAGAAGAGGACAGAGCAGGATGATGAGTACTTGTCCACCTGCACCTGTCTGTCTCACAGATGGTTTTTCAGAAAGCGTAGGTTCCTGTTGAAACTTGTCCCATGCTGAGGTTCTCCAAAAGACATTGTATAGATGCTTTGATGACTAATTAGGGTTGAACTTCCCTTACCATATTTCCCTTATAAGACTAGGATTCAGTTCAAGATGAACACTCCCAAATCTCAATGTTTAGATACAACTCTGAGCTCCCATTATGGAAGTTGGTAGAAAATAACCAGCTGGGCTAAAGACTACCTGTGGCAGACCAACCATGTATGATACCAGTTGTGTTTCTTAGGAAGTCAAGGTAACAGAAGGTGGTAGACAAAGAAAACAAGCAAGCCCTGGCTATGGCATGGCACAAGGTGAGCATCATTCTCTGAGGTGCCTGTATAACCCTTCATGGGCTTGTAAGTGATGTACTCTGTCTCCAAGCAGAACAAAGCCACGGAGACCTTTGTTTACTCTATGTTGTCAGGGACACATGGGCTGTTCTGGTTCCCACTTCAATGATTAAACAAGTGGTTTGGCTGGTGCAGATAGTCATGACAGCTGAGGCTGTGTTTGCATTGCATGCAGGACAGAGAACAGACACCAGAAACTTTGAGGAATGCAGTGTCTTGCAACACTGTGAAGTGCAGTTGTGTGTGTTTGTCCTGTCACCTGAGGGAACTCATAAATACACTGCAGCATGTTCTTATTTGTAACCTTTAGTCTATCTGTGACAGTGGATCAGCTGGTGCCTGTGTTATGTGACCATTGGGATGGAGTATGCTTGGGAGATGCAGCTAACAAATACTCAGTATATAAGGAGGACTGGAGTTTGTACTGACAAGCTTGGCAGGTTCTTGAGATAGGTTTTGACTATACATATATGAACAGGAAGATGTGAAATCTTTTGGCTCCAGAACTGAACAAGGGAGGCTCTGGAGAGCTGGGTTGTGTTTTCATTGGAAACACCTCTTTTTAAAACATGCCTTGCCTCAGTTTCCCCTGCCTACTCTCACAGTCAAATCGCAACCATATTGACATTGACAAACTCACTCACTGGTGATGATGAAGATAGCTGGCAGTGTGCTGGCAGGCGTTTCTCTGGCACTCAAACATGATGGCCTCTGTCTGTGTCTGTAGCTCAGCATACATTTTAGAAGGAAAGGGGCAACATATTAGTCTCAGAGGGACTTCTGGACCCTTTCCAGGCAGAGATGAAAGCCATTCCCCAAGCCCTTGCAGAACATTGCACAGGCCAAGGGCTAGCTGACTGTCTCTCATTGCTCTTCAGGTGATCTGACTATGTTCCTGGGCCTTGTCTGATCCCATGTGCTTCCTCTGCCTTTGTTGGGATCTTATCCAGGACAAGATGACTCCAAGATCACAAGGACATTGATAGGAAACCTTGTCACGGGTCTGGAGAATGCCAGCCTTAGTTTTGATTGGGGCTTAAGTCTCTAGATGGAGGGAGGCACATCTGGGTCAGAATCTGAGAGGCTCCCATGCTTGGACCAAAGGTGAACATTCATTCTATTCAGCCCAATATTCCTGATGCAAGTTCAGCAGCATGGCAGGATAAATGATAGGTCAGAAACATTTACAGCCATGCAAGGAAAGAGGAAAGTAATGAGATCTCAGGCATCAGCGGAGGGATCATCCTGGAAGCCAGGAAGGAATTAGTCCCCTTCCTTTGGTCCTTTCAACCACAAAAAATTGGCCAGGTGCATTGTGGCAGTTTATTGCTTTCCTCTGAGGCATTAAGTTTTGGCTGCCACCAGAGAGAGGATATCAGCACACTGGTTTGGGATGGAAATCTCCATTCCTGTGAGTGGAAGCGCCTTAATAAGAACGTATTTGGGCCAGAAAAGCTTTTGCCTCAATGTATTTGCTTTTCCCAGGAAAGGTCAGTCTGAGGGGAACGTCCATTTCCACCCTATCACTTTCTACCTGCCTTGCTGTTGGATGAGTGGTTATAGAGCACAGGGACAAGCAACCCCAAACCTCAGTCCCCATCCGATCCTGGTATAGCCACCTTAGCTATGAAACTGATCCCCTTTGGCTGCTGGCAGGGGCTGTATAGACAGAGTTAAGCTCAATTTGTCAAAGATCCCAATGCTTTGAAATATCTCTATTGTAATGAAAAATGTCTGTGCTTATGTTGTGGGTTCAGGCCTATGATAAGTTCAGGCCATAAGGGAAAACACTGACTGGGTTTCCCATTCCACTCTTCTCACTTTCTTTGGCTTATTGACCTTCTTGGAGTTTGTTTGTTTGTTTTCTTCTGTTCTGTGAATCAGCTTCAGACGTGGAGTGACTGTGTTGGAGCTGATGGAGTTACTCCCAGGCTAAATGTTTATTTCTTTAGTGGTACATGAAGAAAGCAGTTCATGAGCCCCTAAATCAAGACTGCGTATCTTCTTCTCATGTGTCTTTAGTTCAGTCCTTCAAAAAAAGACAACATACAGCTTTGCTGAGAAAATGCAAGATGAGTCAGATGAATGCTCATATGACTGCTTTTCACTGCAAAATTCAGGGCTCTTGACTTTTCCTCCCAATTGCGTGTTCACCCTGTGAAACTGCAGATTGAGTCGGTTTGCTCACTGAATAGTCATATTGCCTCAGTTAAGAAATAAAGGAGCAGAAGCTAGAAATCAGACTGCAGGTGGCTCACATTCAGCCCTGAACCTCTGCAGCCAGCTGAACCATTGAAGTAGGACTACACTAGAGAAAAGCTCAGGTCCTACCTCTACAAAACAAAGGGGCTCTTCCCTATCACTTGTTCTTTTAATTAAAGAATACTTAAATTAAATCAAATTACATTAAAATTATTTTAGTTAAAGAATAAGACCCAAAACTCTGTTTCAGTGGGACTGGAAATAAATAAAGCTCTTGAAAGTGATGGAATTGTCATTCTGCACAGCCTTGGACCATGTCTTAGGTAGAGACAGCCTCCCAATAGCTAAATCCAAGTCCCGGCCCCTCTGCACTCTTATCTGTCCATACCTGTGTCCTGGAAGGAATACAGTCTGGACTGTGTCATGTTAGGGCATAAATAGGAAATACTTATACTACTAGGGAAGTATGTGGGATTGAGAGATCGGCTGCAGTGTGAGGTTCCTGCCTAGACCTGGCTCCCAGCTCATTGGCTTTTTGGGACAGAAACCTTCTCGTGTTATAGGAAGGCATGGTGCCCTACTGCAGCAATGATCTAATGAATTACACGTCACTAATGACTGGAAATAAACAAGTTAAAAGTCAAAATGCCAAGACAACATTGACTCTGCCTCCTGCTGAATTCACAAGCTGGTGGAGTGCAATGCGTATAGACTGTGCAGTATGTATAGACTGTATGCACAGCATCATGTCATATAATCTTAGAGCAAAGGAAGGTAAAAAGGAAAAAAAAAGGTGGGTAATGGTGAAGAGTAGAGGCGTGAAAGGGAAAAGGGAGTGAGTAGGCATGAAAAAGAGTAGAAGCTGGGTTTGAAGGAAGAAGAGCTGGCTTGTCAGGAAAGGCTTTTTTTTTTTCGCTCCAAGTGCTCCCCAGCTCAAATTTATACAATATAAATAATTAAAAGCTGTGCAGACCCAGTGCTAATCCTTGTGGCATTCCACAGGCAACTTCCTTCCCTCTTAGAAAGGATTCCATTGAGAATTATCCTACGGTTCTTGCTCTGCAGCCAATTTTCCGCTCCAGTCCACAAGTCAGTGAGTGGAGTCTGGGCTCTCCTTTTCCTAGGTTCAGCCTTCCCCAAAATGCATGGCAGAAAAATCCTATTATATGAGGTCTAATTCCTCTTGTCCTGGAGCTATCTGTGCTAAGATCTCAGAGCAGACCTAGGGGGAAGAGGAGGAGGTCTTGTGGAAAAGCTGTGATTTCTGAAGCCAGATTCGACCACACCACATCCATTTGGTCACGTAAATCAGTTCTTCAACAGTCCTGCCATACCGCTGCAGTCTGACAATCTAAATTGATGTGGTATTGTGGTATTCTCCCAGAAGCATAGGGCATTAATAGAGGACAGTTTAACCTGTTCAAATGCATTCTGTGGGAGTAGTAGTAATAGAATCGAGACCTTACACTAAAGAAGGGATTGTTCTTTCTTCTTTTCCCTAAATGAGCTGTATCTGCTTTGCTGTCACCAGGAATATAGGCTTAGAAGGATTACAGAGACATGGTAAGACTTGGTGGCGTGCATCCTGTGCATCAAATGGGGAGATTTTTCTGGTGTTTCAGGCAAGACTGGATACTTCTGGCCTGAACAAAATTGAGATGTAACTCTGAAAAGGCTGTGTAACTGTAATCCCTGCTCCTCTGCACTGAGGGACAAATCAGTCCTAGACAATCTTGACCAGAGAGGGAGCCAAGCCTCAAAGCTATCAGTAATGTGTTTCTGGAAAGGCAGAGAACTAGTATTTGTGCTAACATTTTGCAATGGGAGGAGGGAGGAAATAAAAGCATATTTGGGGAGATGTGTTGTAAAAGCTGAAGGAGTTTTTTTTTTTTTTAAGAAAGAAATTGTCTGATTGTGATCAAAGTGGAAGACTATCCTGCATTCAGAAATTCAGTATCCTTGCAGAACTACTATGTTCAGGCTTCCTAAAAGGAAGGGAATGAATTCCTAGTTGCTGAGTTAGAAGTTACTACTTAATAATTTGGTATGAACTGTCTCAATTGCAATAAGTATTTTTCAACAGCAAGTTTGAAAACCAAGTATCACTTCAAAAGCCAGTCCTACAGGACTGCACTGACCAGAATTGTGATGCTTGTATTACCTTCTGGCTTTACTGATATCACTACATTTCCAAAGCAGAATAGCCCAGGAGCTTGGTTTTCCATCTAGGCCTATAGATATGTCCCAACCAGGTACAAACAATGAAACACATGTTACCTACGGACCCTGGATAAGTCAGGGGTAGTCTACATATCAGGACTCATCTGACTTCAGACAGATGGTCAGACCACCACATCATACATGCAGATGTGCTAGGCATTTGGGAGAGGGGAGTGAATATTTTAATTTCTTGCCCAGGGTGAAGGATACATGTGTGATTTAAGGGGGAACCATGAGTGCATGCTTTGCACAGTGACACTCTATTGTTTGATGTCACCAACAACAGACAATGACCTGCTGGTCCAGCTTTGCTTTTGGCATTCCCTGCCCCTTTAGATGCTCAGCAAAGCAAATGTAAGTGGAAGGCAAGAGCTTCTGAGTGAAGATTCAGTAAGGACAGCGGTGAGGCTGCTGGGAATTGAAATGAATCAGTGTTTCTGCAGTGAGGACAATACAACTGCTCCCATGAAAACCCAGGAGGTGTTCTATTGCTGCACGCTCTGGCCAGCCACCGCTAATGAATCATCCAGCTCCTGGATCTCTCCCATGAAAGGGACAGAAAATGGATCCAATCCAGAGAGATCTTGAGAGTTCATTGCAATGTGATAACCCTGTTTACTACTTAAAGAGCTCCAGAAGTTCATGAGGTGCTGGCAGAACATCTACTTATTGCAGGATCTTGCCAGCCACTCTTTGGAGATACTAGCTCTGTGCTTCATTTGTCTATTTGAGATGGCTTGGAAAGAATATATTGTTCTATCTTAAGGAAGACTAAATCTGTCTAAGAAGAAGCAACTCTGCTTCACTTCCCAAAGAAAACAGATAACTCTGCTAAACTTCCAAGAAGTTTTAGCTCAAGTAATTATCCCAAAGCAGACCAGGTGGGAATCGGGGATCATACTGCCATTACGGTTCCCTTTTTCCTTTTTTTTTTTTCTTGCTGATCCACTCAGAAACTCTGAAATTACTGGAGAAAACATATGCGGAAGGTTCCTGATCAGACCCGAGAAACCTTACCAACCACATGTAAGAAACTGCTGGTGCACACTTTCTGAAAGGAAGCAGATATGGAGAGAAGGTGAATGGGGGTAAAAATAATCCTGGGGTTAACCAAAAGAAGATAATATAGATGCCCTGGGAATAAATGAAAACCTTGATTGCATGGCTATTGTTTTGCAGTTACCCAAGGGCAGGTGACCACCCCACTATCCTGGGTAGCACCCTCCACAGATCTCTCTACACACTGGGCTGGAGAAAATGCCTTTCAGGGGCCTTGTGCCCAGCTTCAAGTTCCTGCTTTGCTGCAGACATTCTGCAGGTCCCCCAGCTCCTCTTCTGAGCCTGTATGGATACTGAAATAGGCTGAAGAGTGGACTTGAGCCCTGAAGACAAATGGTACAGTATGAGTTTGTGCAGTTGAGCTCTTTTCCCTCTGGAGAAGAGGGGGCTATATTCAGTCTTCCTCCTGGGAATACTCCTGATCTGCAGCCTGCATATTACTGTTGCATTGGAAACCTTTGTCTAAGTTTCCAGCTTTTTATTTGTGAATAAGAGTTGAGAGGTACTTGCAGGATCCTGGCTGGGGGCCATCCTGAAGATGGTCTCATGAGCTGTGTTGCCTGCTGCACCATATGGTGTCCAGAGAGAGACATCTGTCTGCTCCCAAGGAGAGGCTGGTGCAGAAGCAGAGCTAGGACCAGAAAGAGAGCTGCCTGGTTCCCCTCACTCTGTTCTTGACCATTGCTTATTTCCCCAGGGATCATGGGAACAGGCTGTCCCAGAAAAGGAGAGCTACAAAAGAGAGGATGCCATGTTCCACCAGTAACGCCTGTCCCTTTGCCCTACTGCCAACATCTGAGGTCCTGTGTGCTCCCAAGCCACAGAGGATCTGGACTCTGGTCAGCCACAGCTGCAAAGCCAGCCTGATGCCCAAGGACAGTTTTTCTTTCTCAGGGAACTGCTGGCTGGAGGCAGGGTCCCCACGGGCAAGTTTCACAAAACCCAGGGTGACACAGCCCGGCGTGTGCTCCTCCCTGCCCCACCACCCGGGAACGGGATGCTGGAAGCCGTGGGGCTCTGTGGCCATTTCGGGGAGCTAACGTATTATTTAAGGTCAGCCCCAGTGCCATTTGGAGAGGAGCTCGTATTTCCTTAACTGAAACAGCAAGTTCTGAATGTAATTACAGGATTAAAGGCATGTTCTGGGGCTGAACACATGATTTATAAGCAAAGGTTACACTTTCAGTCTGTTTACAAGGCACTCTTGGCCCTGCTTAACTCTTTCTTTGCTGAAGACAAATGGTAATCGTGTTACTCCTGTTAGGGTGCTCGGGCATGATGGAGAGAGGGAGTAGAGGGGTGATGCCCAATGGGGACAGCTCAGGGAGCTGTTGGATACGATCACCCCACAGAAGGGAGAAGTGACTGGTCTGATTTTCTTCCTTCACCTGTCATAATTTCTTAGATAACTAAAAAGCCAAAGCTGTGGCCCCAACAGAAGGACTCCAAACAGACTAAGTTTTAGCTGATGATCATTCCTCTACCTGAAAATCCCCATGGCATTCCTCATCTCTTCCTGAAGGCTTTCTGTGTTGTGGTCCCTGAGCAGTAAGGTTGGAAAGGACAATATGAAGATGAATCCTGAAGTGACAGATAAGCCAAACCCCAGACAATATTCTCTGACAGCTCTTTTGTTGAATCCACCAGTTTGAGGTGAAGCCAAAGCCTATCATGTAGAAAGGCAGCCACAAACAACTGCAGACCAACAATTCTAGGAAGCTAACTTCATTGTCACAGCTGTCTCTCTTCTCTGTCTGACTGCATAGGGATCCAAGGATCTCATAGCTCTGGAGAGAAAATGACCAGAATGTCTTGGGTTTTTTTTGTTGGTTTTTTTTTTTTTTTGAGTGCAAAGCATACTCAATGATTAAATGAGACATCAGGAGTAGGTCGTCTGAATCTGGGCCCAGTCTTGCTCTGTAGACTTCAAAGGATGGAAAATTTGCTGCCGTCCCAATGAAGTTATTCCAAAAGTGAGGGTATGGTATTAAAAATTTGCATTTTATATCCAGAAAGGTGTCAAATTTAATTTCCTGCCGTTGGCTCTAGGGATGACTGTCCCAATTTGCTGCTTACCATAGCATTTCTTTAAGAGCTCTGGTGGATTCTGAGTTACCCACAGCCTGCATCACTGCTACTTGAGATGGAGCTGCACTTGTTGAAGACCTGTGGGTTACATTTTTCCAAGCATGTATGCAGACTAGAACAGACATTGGTTTTTTTTGTCTAGTTTGTAATTTGCTATTTCCAGCTGGTATGAGATGCCAAAGCAACTCAAGCATTTTGCTGCAGGTCCAGGGCTGTGAGTTCAAATTTTCTTTCACACTTATGGCAAAGGCTTCCTGCCAAACCATGAGTGAAAAGGTACCTTGTTGCTCTGACTGGGCAGGTCAGAGGTAGTGGGGATGATATGTCTCATGTGAAATTGGGCATGCATGGTGTGGAGCACTCTATGGACATAGTCCAGGCTATAAAGGGATTATAAATTGAATAGGCAAAGAAAGTCTGAAAAGAAATATTACCTACAGTTTACAAGTAGAAATGGCACTTATTTACATTCACAAAAATGGTTTGTGGCCTAGTAAGGAATGGACCTGCTAAACCTCCATCTTGTGTAACCAGAACCAGGTGACCTATGATCCAGGACTGCAGCACAGGCTGTGTGCACATAAATAATGAAATAGTCCTGCAGAAAGGTCCTGGCTAGTCCAGGTAGGCTAGGCACCAGGTGGCAAGGAAAGAACAGCTATACCAGGTTTGCCCCAAAGTAATTCTCTTCTTTCTTCTTTCCCTCCCTTGAAGATTGACTTGCCAATTCTACATCACACTTCTGGAGCTGCTTCTAGCCTCAAGGGAGAGACATCCCTGTCCTTGCTCTGGCTTCCTCTGCAGTCTTTGGGGAATGAGGACAATGTGAGACATTGTGTAAGCAACAACCCAGGAAGCTAAAAGGAGAGGAGAGATGCAGGCCTAGGAATTTATGTGACCACTGGGCCAAATTGATGTCATGCTTCAAATGTGAGAATTTTTGTGTGGAATCAATGCCTAGAGCAGTTTATGGTCTGCTTAATATGTGTTATTTTCCTTGTGTCCTTAAAAATGGAAAGGAGTTATGGAACTAGGAAGCCCTGACATTTTTATCCAAGATAAAGAGCATTGTCAACACGAGAGAGAGGGCTATATTTCATGTTTACTTTATCTGTTTAGATTGTTTAAGGTTGACTAACAGGCAACCCAAAAATTGGATGCAGGCCCCAGTATCCAGTTCACAGGTGGACCTACCATCCTGGGGATGTGCTTGCTGTAGGAGCAATGCAGATCCAGGTTAGGTCTGTTAAGGTTTATTAGGAAAGTTCCAGCATAAACCTGCATCTGCCTGGTCCCTGAACACCTGTCTGTGAACACAAGAGTTTCTGCAGAATTTAGAAGTTATCCATTCTTGGCTAAAGCTGTGGCATTGCTCAGCTATTTTTGTTGGCCTGGCAGGTCTCCAACCATCTAGCCACCCATCTATTTTGTTTCTGTAGTACCAATGCCCCTAGTAACCTAGAGTACCAGGTTGCAATCTGGAAGACCTAGACTTCTAGGGAATGTTGAAGCAGAGGAGATGAGAAACCCTATCATTTGTGTGCCAGGGCAATGTTGTCATTACCACAAGTTTGCAGTGATGTGTCCATCTGGCTCAACCCCTTGGCTGCTAATAACCAGCTGAACAGTGATAGTTGGTTGCACATGGAAGTGGGTTTTAACAGGGCCACATGCATATATCTATGCACATATTATCTATGAACAAAAAGGAACGGCAAATTGGAAAAAAAGAAAAGCTGTTCTCCCAAAGATGGTGACTATGCAAAAGACATAGGGTTTATGGTAAATGTCCAGCTGAATACACATTCCTAGTGCAATGATGTGGTTAGAAGAGCTGACACAATCCTTTCAGTAACAGAGGCATGAAGGAACTGTGCTGATATTAAACCAAATTAAAATGAAGTGAACAGAGTGCTCTGCTTACAAACTCAAGGTCAGGAGATCAGAAATACTTGTAAGCAGACTTCCTGTGCAACTGTTCATTTCAACGTCATGGAATATGTTTTTTCTTTGTTTGTTTGTTTCCAGTCCTTGAATGACAGTGCACAGTGGACATTGCCCACTGGTGCATATTTGGCACCCACCTCCCCTTGAGTTCAGCCGCAGAATGAGCATCTCGCATCACTCTGACCCAGCGCCTGAGCGTTTCCAAATGATTGTCAGGAACCGAAGAGAACTCATGGTGACCATTGGTGAAAGCCCTTTTTGACAGACTTGCCCAGCTTAATGCTTCCCTATCCAGGGTACCATGCATTTCAACTTCCAATTGCACCTCTTACTCCATGACATTGACAACGTGATGGTGTGCAGGGTTGAGATGTTCCTTCTCTGAACATTCAAATGAAATGTGATGGCTGTATTTTTTAGTGGTGTGGGAAGGATCTTTGTACAGTATGGAGGAGCCCGGACTGCCTGGCTTTCTTGTGTCTAAGAAAGGAAGCTGACTACTGGAATGAAGCTTTCCAGGCATCCTTGGGCCCTGACAGCAAGTACGGCACAGGGATTATGTCTTGTGTAGCAGCAACAGCCCTTTCTACACCATGGGGACAAGCCCCATCATCACTTCAGTCTTTCTGGCGGGGATATTTTGGAAGCCTGTTCTGCATGCAGGGTCCTGGCATGTCGGGGAGCTTGCAGGCCCTCGGGTGGGGCAATTGCTGTGATTGCAGGAGAGGCAGAGGAATGATCCTGTGGCTCAGACACTAGTCTGGGTCTCAGGAGCTGTGGGTTTATTTCCTGGCTCTGCCGTTGGCTCCCAGCAGGCAAGGCTTGGAGTGGCATTCTCTCTAGCTCTGTTCCTCAACTGCTCATTGCATGGTATCATGTTATTTTAAAACCCCAACTCGGCTGCAGTAAAATGCCTCATATTACATGACAGCCCACAGCTTCACTTGTGTCTTCAGTGGGTAATTTGCAAGGGGACATAGGCCCCAATCAAAATCCTGAAGCCCCTGGCCCCCCGACATTGGAGTCTGGATCCTGAAGCTTTCATGCAATTGAAAATGAGGTGCTGCAGCAGCTGAGTCAGCGATCTCTGATAATGCTTTTGTGGTGAAACTTCCCTCTTTGCCTGGAGCTTGCATAAAGCCTGCTCAGTACTTAACTCCCATTTAATGTCACAAAGTGTATCTTGAGTTGGACTTGAAATGAAACTTAGCCTCTGCTGGGATAGGGTGCATGAGGTCTGGGCTGGCAAGGTGGGATTCTCCCTGTAAGTGCAAAAGAGGTAGGCAGTTTGCAGGTTCTTCCTTTCAATAATCATTGATCTGGATGAGACACTGAGGAACCCAATTCATTCTTTCCCCACTCCTCTCCCTTGCCTGGTGCTATTTAAATCCCAACATTAAGAGTATCAGCTCATACCAGTGAGTTTACAGTCTCAAGCAAGATACAATAGATGGATATGGAGAGGTGAACACAAAGGCACAAGGCCATGTGATGTCAAGGCTTCATGATGATCTTTGTGAGCATCTCAATCTTGTAGAAATTTTGGAAAGGATTTGCCAGGGCTGCTAGTATAGCCAAATTTGGCTTATGGTGTGCTTTTGGCAAAGGTGCATAGTCAAAGTAGGAAGACAGGCGATCAAAAAATCTGGAAGTGAGCTGAGAAACTGTGGAAGAATGAGGAGAATATCACCAAATTGCATGACAGTTGGCTAGGTAGGAGACATGTCAGAAAGCTATGCTGCAAAAAATGACATAATTTTATTCAAGAGGTGTTGAAGGTCTAGAATAAACGAACACAGCTTAAGAAAGGGGTGGCATAGACATATGCCTTGGTGGCACCGCCAAGCTTCCTCCATGACAAACCACCATCCGTTGAGACAAGGATACTTTTTACTATGGCAGTACCTGGAGACTCTAAATGGGGCCAGGGGCATTTGCAGCTGACACTGGGATACCCCACAGCTCTGATACTCCAAAGTGTGACATGTGGCCCAATCTATGTGGGAGAAGGATGGGGGAGGAAGGAGACTGCCTTCTCAACAAACACCCCAAAAACCTGTCCCTGCCACACTGCATCAAAAAGAAGCAGAGAGGTCTGAGAGTGAGTAAAGGAGTAACAAAGCTTTACCCAAGGGGACAGAATCAGAAGGCAAGTCTTCAGCCATTAGATTTTCTGCAGAAATTATCTCTTTTTTAGGGAACCCCCATGATTTGAACTATTTTAAGACCAGACTGGATTGAGCTCTAGGAAATATACAGTAAGAAGCTGCCCCAGGACTGGCAGGGAAAGATGCCAGCTGGTCAAAGCCTTTTTAGTAATGTCGCCATTTGTATGATTGTTTATATTTCCTCACCAGCCCTGTGGACAATTAAGAAAAGGCTTGGCTGAGATGTGGTCTGTCATTATTGGTCTAGACGCTGGATTGGCTCCACATCATAAAAATCTTAAAGATGGAGAGAGCTGTATGAGGCAGTCATTTGCAAACTGTAGAGAGCATTCTGCAAATCTATAAATATGACTGGTGAGATAAAAGAAGGAAAACAACCCTTGTGCCTCCCTGGCCAATGGCTTCACCAACTGGTTGCATGTCAGTCACTGGGAGAGACCAGTCAGCAGCTTCACTCAATACATATTCTTCCACTGAAATAGGAAAAAAAAAAAAAAAAGACAGCAGTAGCTCAGTTTTCTCCTCTGGCTTTGTTTTGAAAGCTTGTTGAGTCTCTCTGACTCCTGTTGCTGTCAAGTAGTGCTTAACACTTCCAAAAAATTGCTAGCACAATTACTGGAGCCTTGGCAAATGTCAAGACTGTTAGGTCTGACTGCTGAAGAGGGGGTTGTGTCTTACCTCCATGAGCCCAACATCTAACTACACAAGGTGCAGGAAAATTGTAAGGGGAGGCTGAAGGGAAGTGACTCATCGGAAGTCACTCAACCATGTCAAAGCACTGCTGAGGACCGGGAGATAGATCTGAGATAAATGGGAACCTGATCTTTTCTCCTGAACTTGGCCTCCTCCTTGGCTTTGGGGAGAGAGTTGTGTTAGCACTCAATGGTGAAATTCATGGTTCAGAGGCTTGTTTTTAATTTCCTATTTCCACTGCTCTGGTTAGCAAAACTTCCACCTGGAGAGAGGTCCAAAATCTGTCTGGGGTGAATGACGTCAGCCTGATCTCATTGCTGCTCATTTATTCGTACTGTTTATCTCTGGCTTTGGTCTTAACTCATTCAGGTAATTGCATATACTCTCCTTCAGGACACAGGAGTCCTGCCACCAGCCTTGCCAGCAACCCCTCTCATGTTTTCTCATTATTATTCATACTAACAAGGAAGGGGAAGAAATAAACCAGGGCCTGCTGAGGCTCATGAACTGTTTTCTCCCTGCCAGTCTCTCTCAAACCTCTCTTCCAGCACCACTTTGTCCCATGGATACAGTGCTGTTTGCTTACCCAGTCTTAAAACCCCACTTTGGTCCAGGAAATGGCCTTGCTGTATGGCTCCCTTAGTGTTTGGATAATACATCTTAGATATTTTTTTCATTAACCTACTCTGCAAATGGACTTTGAAGTCATGGGGTTATCTGAGAAAATATATTTCCCTGTGCCTTATGATATGTGCCCTGTGTCTTGCCTTGTTCCCTCCAATTCCTATCTATGTGTAAAAACAGTGGGGTAGAGATCTCCTTTGTAGATATATTTGTGCTAGAGGGACAGGTGTTGTGTACATATAGGTGCAAGCTCTGCCAAAGGAGATGTACTAACAGTCTTGTCCCACTTTCCAGACCCGTCAGGTGGTGGGACTTGCTGATGGATTTCATACTTGTGTTTCATGCTCCTTTGACAGGGATGGTTAGAAGCAGGGAAGAGCTTTCATAAGAGAGATAAGCAGACTAGAACTCTTCATCTGGGAAACAAAGTGGCCAAGGCAGGAAAAATATGAAGGAAGCAAACAACCAAGCAAGCAGATAGAAACCCAAAAAACTCCCAAACGTTAACCAAAGGAGCTCCTTGCCACAGCAGACTGTGAAGGCTAAACTTGACACGGGTTCAAAAACTAACTGGATAAATCAAGGGCTTTTGAGCACAAAGCTACTGTCTTTGATCATTGGAGGGTGGGAAGAATGCTCCAGGGAAGCACGACTGTGCACTTGCCTGGCCCTTATATTCTTCACTGGGCACCTGTTACTGCCTAACGTCAAAGAAAAGATATTGGGCCCTTTGGGCTGCTAAGATCTGGCTGTACTCATGCGCTAATGAAATCAGCACAGTCCTGACCATGGAGCGAGTGCTGAGGGTCTGGCCCAAAGCGTGGTCTGCAAGGTAGCTTGGAGCAAAGCAGGGAAATCAGATATTGCTTGCTTAAAATCAAAACCAGGCTTAGAAAGCAATCCCAGAGCAGGAGCGCCGTTCTCCAGGAAAGTTTCCAAAACCAACTCCTGGCCTCGGAGAATAACATGGCAAACCACCAATAAATAAATAAATAGATAAAGAAGTAAATGCAAAACCTGTGTAGAAAGCTCCCTGAACAAATGGCAAAAATATTTCCAGTTTTCAGGCCACCTGCTTGTCATCTATCACTTAGAAAAAATGAGTGTTCTTTAAATATTTATATGGGGAAAACAGACCCACCCTCCTGGGTTTGCATGGTGATTTATGCTGCGGCATTTTCAAGGTCATCCATTGCCTAAATCCCCTGTCTGTCTGAGGCCTGGGTCCTGCAAGGAACCCGATCCCCATGATCATCTAGATTAGAAGGGGTAGGGCCTGTTTCCATATGCGTCTTAGTGCTGGCATCTGAATTTCAAATGAATTTGCTGATTCCTCAGTCTGCGCTCAGACACCAGCATTCTCCTTTGGCTGCTTCAGTGAAGGTTTTTATATGAAGGGTTTTCAGTTGAGGGGCTTTCAGTGGCAATATTCTCAAAGACACATCTCAGAGTCACGTTTCAAGCTCCTACGGCCGGCTCTTAAGCTCTCCCTGCGGGCTGGAACTTGATGCCTTCAAGTTGTGCTCCACTTCCCTAAGAAAAGGGAGCTATGTGAAAGGTGTCTTGCCACTCTGGGGAATCAGGAATAAATAAGTCAATATTTGCATCCACTGGTGTTTTGGTTGTTTTTTGATCCAGAATTAGGAGTATATAGAGGTATACAGAGGCATATGATACTTAGCATAAGAAAGGTTGTGATCAAATAATAGAGAATAGATTGTTTAGACTGTAAGGATTCACCACCTTTCAGCAATGAAGCAAGGAAGGTTGGATAAACTGATCCTTGGAGGTGCTGATTTCCTTGTCCACAAACAGAGCTTGGGAAGCCAGATGTAACATTAGTCAATTCTATCTTGGCCGATGGTAGGTATCCAGAGTCCTAGCATGATTATGGACCTAGAACAGGTCTAATCAGGTTAAATCTCTCTTGCCTTCAGCCTCCACTGGATCATCTAGAGGTTCTTCCTTCTCTAGCATTCACAGTGTGTTCACAGTACAGGGCTTATGCTGGAGCTCTCAACAAATGGGGAGAAGGGCATGGCTGCACCCTTAAAGCCCTTTGTTGCTGTAGGATATGAGGTCGGCATGTAGAATGTTGCTGAAAGACCAAAGGGAAGCCTTGTCTGCATTGGTTTCAGAGAGCACCTAACCATCTTGTTTATAAAAATACGAAATGTTGTACCAAAAGTTACCTTCTTTCATTTGCTGAAGTGAAAATATCATGGAAATATAATGGAAGGGGATTTCCCAAGTCTTTTTTTTTTCACTCCATTGCTTTCTTCCCCTCATTAGGCAAAAATCTGCTTTGTCAGTACTTTTCCCAAGCACCCTAGTGAGAGACAAAATATACCTGTCAGCAACAGACCTCTCAACACAGGCTTTTGTGTTTTGCTTTGCATGGGGAAAAAATCCACAACACCACAGCAGAGCTATTAACTCTTTTGGGACTGACTGACTGCACCAGGTTGTGATGACACCCAAAGCAAGAGAACCTGCACACCACATCTCATGGAGCTGATCGTGGACATGGCAAGCACAGCATTAAGGTGGCCACAAGAGCAGCTGGAAGCTGGGTAGATCTGGAAATTTTGCACTGCAGCTACAACGTCCTTTGCCTTCAGGGAGGAGGTTGGGGACAGAGCAGGCACGTGCCTACAGACATACTCTTCCTAAGGCAATTTTTTGTGGTTCGGTAGGAAGGATCATCCTCTGAGCTCTACACATCAACTTGGCACCTCTGTGCAGGAGGGATACCAAAGGCATGGAAAAGTGACAGCATGCTTTCTGCACTATTATGCTCTCTGTATTATTTTTCCTCCTTTATAAAATTCAGCTCCATTTTAGAAAAATTGGCTTATTTAGCTGAGTTCAGACCTCTGGGCCTTCCAGCTGAAGCTGGCAAAAATGAAGGAATTTCTTAGTTCTCAGCATTGCTTGGCCTTAGCAGCAGAGCTGAAGCAAGCTGAGAGCACAGGGAGGGAAATGCTGTTCTTGCGGGTTGTGTACCTGCTTGTGATGATCATCACATAAATGGAGTTGACTTGGTCTCCCAAACTACAAGTCTATCTTCTGCCATGGAATTTCCCACATAAAACACAAAGCCACAATTGATTCCTAATTTATATGGTCTGAAATGAGACACGTGTCCTTGTCTACCAGGCTACCCATGTTCAGGTGGAGGAACTTTTACCCTCTTCACTCTTGCTTTTCACCATGGTCTCCCCACCAGATTGCCTCTTTCTTTCCTTGGTTCTGTCCTGTCCATGATAGCAACCATCCACTCCGCATTCAAAATTGCAAGTATGTCAAAAGAGAAAGGAACAATATTCAGGAGCAGACAGGAGTGTGCGAGGAGGGTAAATCAGCACAGGTCAAACAGAGTTGGCTGAGACACCCTTGTTCCCCTTGGACTTAAAGAAACACAGATTGCTGTTCCCACCATGTTGAAGAGCCAAGGATCTTACTCATGATTTGGACTTACCAAAGACAGTGTCCTGTGGGACCATGAGCTGTAGGCATCAGGCACTGCAAAATCCATCTCCTCTCCTTACTCCAAGTTAGGAGAACATAGATTCTGCTGCTACTTCACTCTGAGCCATCTGCAAATAAAGGAATGGTCTTTTACATTTAACCTTAGTCACGAAAGCTGAGGTGGGGAAAAAAATCACAGTTGTGCTGCTTGCCTTGTAGAACTCTGAAGCTCCAATTAGAGTAGCAAGCCAATATTCTAACTGCCTACCTCCTGACTTTATCTCTTTGTCTTTATGTGTGTTCAGAATGGAGTGGAAGCCAAAGAAAATAATCTGAAATAGAAAATAATCTCCACCTTGTTTTTTTCATCTTTCTCCACCAAGGATGCACATAGGAAGACTTCCTGGTTTCTGTAATATTGGATGGAAATCAGAACTGGGGTGTCATGTTGGGCTATAAATTATGTACTTATTTGGTCCACAGATACCTCTGGTATGGCATTATCTTTCATTATGAACACAGCTATGAGGAAGAAAATGTGAAGGCCAGTTCATATTTTCTTCTACACCAAACCATTCTCTTTGGCTTTTCCCACTTGTTTGAGTTTCAGCTTTTAAAACAGATGCCTAGAGCACAGTATTGATCCAGCCAGACCAACGTGGAACTGAAAATGGCCTTGGAAACCCAGCTCAGACATAGGGTGAGTTACATTATGCTGAGCTCTGTGCTGGCACTGAGCACTCTACATCTACACTGCGGTCACCGTTAGCTGTGACACTTTAGAAAGCTGGTGTTCACTTCTCCACAACCAACATCAGCAAAGATAGACTGGTTCCTCAGGCCTCCACACCAATCTCAGGTCAGTGTGCAAAGTGCATAGCCTGAATTGTCCTCTGGCAAGTGCTGAGCTCTTTCCATTGGCTCAAAGAGGTGCCTGAAGATAGGCTATGGCTGAGCACTGGTGTTAGAGACATCCGCCCTCTCCTGGGAGCTGAAGCACCTGTCCATATCCCAGTAGGGCTGTGTGTCTTCTCGAGGTACCCAGAATGCACTGGAAAACCTGATACAGGGAACCAGTTTCAGGAGGCTGGAAAAGATCAAGGCTTGAAATATGTTAAGTATTGAGTTTGAGACTGGGACACCAAGTCCTTCTCAAGGACAGAAGGAAAGCAGCCCATGAGATAGATCCTTTGCACTGATGAGAGGATGCCTGGAGATGGCAAAGAGGCACAGCATGGGGGTCAGAAGACAGGTGGATACCTTCACCCCATAGTACTCCCATCACACAACAGAGAGAAGAGCAGAGACATCAGAGGCAGGTCCCTGGTGTTCCTTAGTGAACCTCACTTTGTCGACTTCCCGGGCTCCCTGGTTTGTTTTCCCTCTAATCTGGGACTTGGCCCAGATTGTGCTTGCACTGTGAATGCTTCCAGATGTTCTCAGCCCTCGGGGGGACAGAGGCGCGCCAGGCTGTAATTGGTATGCAAGCAAGCCCCATGCAAGGGGCATATAAAACATTACCTATCCCTTGGCCAATGCCTCCTGCCTGGAGGCCTGCTGGTCACCAGTGGCAAAGGGAAAGGAAAACATCACAGCCTGGTGGAACGGTTTCTTTTACTGCTGTCCCTGGGCAAAATGGGCAGTTTGCTAAGTGGCACCTGGATGGAAAGGCAGGAGAATGCAATAGGAAGAAGCAATGAGAATGCAGTCCAAGCCAAAAGCATTAAAAACCTGAAGGAAAACATTGCTTCTCTCACCGCTGCCAAGTTTATTTCAGTATGTGGCAACCTGGTGAAGTACGTTCCTTTATAGGGGAGGAATTAGAGAGGACAAGACCTTAAATTCCTCCCATTTGCTCAAGAACTCCAGCAAACACCTCCTCCTTCTTCCCCCTCCTGCTGGTCTGATTTTAAGGAGATTTTAATTTGAGCCCAAAGTGCTGGAACATAGACAGGAAACAGCTTATAATTTGCAAAAGTGTATATAGTTTCATGGAAAAGCAACATATATACTGAAACCTATGCCTTTCAAATTCTTCCCAGCAACCATCTCTTCTGGCCTCAGGACAATGAAGTCTCTGTGTTCAGGTCTGTTTTCGGTCGAAACGGCCCATGACTGCTCTTTTGTGACCAAACAGAATGCGAGAGCAAGCCGGCTGAAGCGCTCGGTGCCTTAATTACTTTGGGTCATGTGGCTGCCTCTGCAAGTGGCAGAGCACATGCAGCTGAGGAGCATCGTTTCTGCTAAGGGGAGACTGGAAAAAACCCACAGATGGGAAATTCAGGAGTCTCTCTGAAATCAGAGAGATTTCCAATCATCAGCTTGGACAGGACTGGAACTTCGGCCATTGTGCCAGGATGGATAGGTATCCTGTTGCATTCACTATGATAAGGTTGTTGAGAATTAGAAATATGTTTGGCTTTGGCTGCTAAGAAAATTGGGAGTCCCAAAGGCTCTTCTGTCCAGCCTTTGCATTTGCCCTAGAATTTTTGCAGGCACAAAGACAGGCTAAGCAGACAATGGCTTGCTTGACTGGCAAGCACAAATGTGAGCTTTTGCACTTACAAAGGATTGCTTGTGCAAGCAAAAATGTCATGCAAAATGAGGAGCATGTGGCCATGACAGGAGGGTCTTCAGAATGAAGAAATCATATCCAAACCCATCACCAGCTTGATTAAGGAAACGAGGGCAAAATTTTGAGGCATGTAAGATGGCTTTGGAGTGAGAGAGAGGTCTCTTGCCTTGGGTGACCAGGTGACACATGAGCAATTAAACAGAGGGGACTGCAGGGACCTGACCATGCTGATGTTTGGATAGGGACATTTAAAAGAAACCATCCATACAGAAGTGAGACATATCATTAGAATATAGCCCCCACTGCAGCCTGCTTAAATATTGATGGCCCGATACTGTTGGCAAGCATTAGCCTGGAACCAGATTCTCAGACAGTATAGATGTGCAATTGTGCATGCAAAATGCATGACTAATTGCTCAACTAATTGCTGTGAAGCTATCAGAATTGCATAAAATGGGGAACAAACGGAGACTTTACTTGCTCTTTGCCACTGCACTTGTAGTAGTGGCTCAGCTATGCTACATGTTCAATTGTGGCCAACATTAGACATCTCAGACAAGATCTGGTTGTCCCAAAGCATTGTAGTGTTCGTTGGAAGTGAGAAAGACTGGGCTGGTCTTCTGAGCTGTGACGTTCTTTGGTTTGCCGAAGATACTTGCCTGGGAAACTTTTCAAATCCTAGTTTTGAAACCAGTGCTTTAGAATCCAAATTCAAAATTCTGTTCTTTGAAACACTATGTAACATAAAGTGCCCTCAGGCAAAAAAAAGTAACCTCCATGTTTTCCTCCCCTCTTTTGTAAATTGAGGGTAATTATGCCTAACTATCCCTGTCAATTAGGCACAGCCTAAACGTGGGTGGAATCTCATCTTCTGCCTTTGGAAGGGGTCTATTTCTCTTCAATTTACAGTCCCCTCTTCTTGCAAATGAGGTTTATGTGGCCTTGGTTTAGCTCTAGCCACTCATGATTTTAAGCTGCTCTCTGGGTGACCGCAGAGAATACGGAGTCCACACAGGGAGCACAGTAATCTCAGGCCTCGTTAAAAGGCATGTGCTGAAATTCAGATGGAGGATGCTTGGTGTTTGCAGATGGCATTTTGTGGGTAAGCATCTGCTGTCACACCTTGATTAGGGAATGGTGGTATTGAGATTTTATGGCTTTCCTTGAAAGTGTTCCTCCACCTATCCGTGGGTTGAGCATCACCAATGCATGAGCCCCAGTTTAGGAATTTAAAGTACACATCAAGAAGAACTTACCCTATGTAGTGTTCGATGTCAGCTGCTGAGGATGCCTTTAACTTTAATGAGGAGGTTCAGAGAGCTGATCACGAATACCATAACTCCTAATGGGCCTTGAAAAGCGTCTGGGACATATTGGCATTTCTCCAGCTAATTACCTACAAGAAGAAAGGATAGGGCTTGGCTTTTGAAATGCAAAATAAGGTAGCATACAAAAAGAACACAGAATTTAAATCAAAAGAAAAGTCAGATCCCTGTGGTTTGAAGGATACTTTTCTCTGCTTGGATTGTCTGGTATGCTCCCTGTTGGGATGAGAGACCTTGTCTGGCCTGGACTGTGACCATAGGACCATTTAAAAGATAAGTTGCATAGAAAACTAACTATGGATGAGGAGCTAGCTGTGTGTGCAAGAGATGAGCAAGGACATCTATGAACCTGGCTTAAACAGAACAGCTCAGACTCTGTGTAGCACTGAAAAATCTGAGGATGCTTTTCTTGTAGGATCCAAACAGTAGCAGCCTTCTGATTTTCCCAGTAACAGTAGGTGTTGTGTCCCTTCAGAAAACCTGGTGCTTTAGCCTGAGCAAGCAGAAGACTGCTTCCACATTATCTTCTCTGTTCCTCCTCCTCCTCTGCTTTTGTGGGCACTGCTGTGGGAGAGGAGCAAGAGCACCTACAGCACTGGGTCAAGCAGTGGTGAAGCTGCTGGTCTCCAGACGATGTAGAAATGTTGCCATGTTCTGCAGATGCACCCCTGTATCACAGCAGTACCACAGGAGTCTCTTGTAAGTGCAACCGTGGTGCAGGGAGCACAATCCATCTTTCCAAGACCTATCACAAGGGAAAAATGTGAGTGTAGAAGTGAGGTGTAAAAGCAGCCATGGGCCTTTCAGCACATGCTGAGATCAAGAGGTTCTGCAGCTGGAAGAGAAGGCAGATGCCAGCAGTTTGGGTTTGCTGATACGCAGGAGGAAAAACAATGGGACCTAACAAATCTGGTCCACTTTCAAGTCAACCTATCCTTTCAGCTGGGAAGAAGTGAGGGTTGTTCAGAGTTTTGGACATGAGACCAGCTAACTCATGAGTTGGGTCTGATTCCAGAATTTAGAAGCTTTTGAGTCTCTGAGTGCAGATGTGTCATTTCTAGTTATTATAATATGGTTCAGATCTCCAAAGAAGCCAAATGGGCCCCAGCTCACAGCAAAATTCAGTTTATACTTCTGCTGAAGAAAAGTCCAGGGACAATAATTCCATTTGCAAATGTCTATTACAACAAGAGAGAAAAATGGGATAAAATCTTAGCTCTGGAAAGCCACAGAATGAGTTTCCTGGTTATTATTTCATTAGCCTGCCTGCCCTTCAGAAATAGATCTGAAATTTCACAAGAAGCAGCTCACTGGCTTCTATGGGACTGAACATGGCTTCTTTTTGATGGTCTAGTGACATGTAGCTGATCACAGAGATGTTGGATGACTGAATGAGTATCCTTGAAAACAATGGCAAAATGGCTTTAGTTCTTTCATAGTGAGGAGTGGAGTTTTGGTTTTGGAAAGTGCCATTTGACCTTTTTTTTTTTTTTTTTCTTTGTTAAAAGATGGAAAAACATACCAATTCTGTTCTAAGCCAAAAACTACTGTTTGTCTGTTATTTTTTAATAATTTAATTCTTGGGATTCGACAGGAAACCCAAGCTATTTCAATTGACATACACGGCAAGGAGATATTGTTTAAGCTCTCTAGCATTCTGTAGGAGATTTTCCTTTTAGCCTTCACTAGTAGCAAGGGTTGAATCAAGAGATTGAATATCAGCTTCTTGGACACCTGTGCTGTGAAGTGTTTAAAAATACAAATAAGGATGTCTTCTGCTACCTTCCTATTGTAGTGTCATTAGCCATATTTACAGTGGCATTTAATTCAAATATTAAATTAAGGAAATCTCTCTCCTGCCCCCTACATTCAAGCAAATAGGTTTTTCCAGTTGTCCTTAGCCTATATTGGCCACACTCCACTTCAGTCTTTTTTATTAACTACCCTATGCTCATCTATTGTCAGGAAAGGCTATAGAAAGGGTTGCACTAGGGTCAAAAAAATTTTAACTTCCTCATCATGGTTAGGATATTCGTCTATGATAGATGCTGATAATTTTACAGAGAGGGTATTACTTGGTGTCCTACCATGGCAGAGATCTTGATTTTGCAACACAATAGGTATCTTCACAGCAGATATCCAGGATGGTACTGGCTGTGAAATTCACAATATTTGCTGGTGAAAATCAACACGGGTTCTATGGACCTGCAGGAAGAGAAGTTCCTCACTGTAAGGTTAGATAGAAGATGGAGAAAGGGCTTTTGTTTTTGTTTCAAAACACAAAATCATCTAATCTTTAATGCAAGCAGGATGCAAAACTATATTCATAAGGAAGACTAATAGCTGTATTCCTCATTCCTCAGTCTAAAAGTTTTTGGTTGTTGCCATGAAGTTGAGATTCATGTGACCTTCATAAGGCTCTTTGCTTTCACTTTCTGAGAAAGAGAACAATCTTCTAACTTCTGCAAGAAGGAAGAAAAACCTGTGTTAATTGCAAAAGGCACCCAGAGTCCAATAAAGAAATGAAACATCATTTTGCATTCTTGTGAAGTGTTATAAAATCCAAGACACCCCTGTTTTTTTCTGATCTTCTTGTGTAGGAGAGCCCTCCTTAGAATTATAGAATGGTTTGGGTTGGAAGGGACCTTAAAGATCATGAGTACCAAACCCCCTGCCATGGGCAGGGACATCTCCTCACTAGACCAGGTAACACCTTGGGGTACCTTGTGGTGCTCCCACGCTTATGTCTAGAAACACTGCAACAGTTGAAGAGTCATACCAGCCTTGGTCTTATCTCAGCCCTTGAAGCTGGTACAAATGCCTTCCCAGATCATAACTGCAAAGAACCAAAGTGACCTTCTCCCTCCCATGAACCACAGGTCCTCTGGCTATGGATACTCTTACATGCCTACATGACCCTAAGTTGGTCTGGTTAACAGGTCTGAGAGCACTACAAAGGGCCTGGAGGCCATGAAACCAAGAAACCAAGAACCAAGAAACACCTGCGGCCTGGGGGTGAGTTGGTACTTCGCCTCTTTTCATGCCCTCTCCCTGAGACAGACAGGGCTGGAGGCAATCTACCTTCCTTTTCCCAGGCTGTCTGTGCTCTGAGCAGTAACCTGTAGAGGGTACTCTTGCTCTGCCTGAAAACAAAAAGTTTATGCCTCTTCTGTCCCATCTCCTCCTTCTTTCCTCCCTTCCACCCCCCTCCTTTTAAATATAAGCAAACAAGTGAGTCTGCTGCGACCTGAACTCTGTGTTGGAACCAAAGAGTCAATGGTGAAGAGCAATTTCAAAACATCCCCCTCCCCTGCTTGGCTCTGGGAGGCTGAGTTTTACAGCTGAACTTTGAGGGGCTGCGTGGAGGAGAGCCAGGCAGGGAGGGCAAGAGGCTGCTTGTAATAATCTGCACTGGAGAGAAACGCTGTCAGCTGTGGTGGTGGACAAAAGGAGAGCTGCTCTTCCCTCACTTCTGGCCCAGGACAAAAGGGGTGTGCTGGGAGACCTTCAGTTGGCAGTTCAGGCTTTAGGCTGAGGGTCTCCTCTGGTTGTGCCTTTATCGCTGCTGTTTCCTGGGGAGGTCCAGGACGTTGTTCTAGAGGAGAAATGGGCTGCTTCTTAACCAGATTTGGCCAGGGTATTTATTAAAGCAGCCTGGGGGAGCTCAGCTGCCGGGCACTGAGCTGACGTGCATTCTGCTGCCCTGTGCCCGGTGGGAGAGCTGCTGTCTCTTCCCTAGTCTGGGGCTGGTGTCAGTGGAGGCTCTGCTGTGCTGGGATTTAGTCTCCTCTGGAGAAGGAGCTACAAAGCCACTTACCCACAGGGATTCAACCCCTTCAAAACTCTTGTCCCAGCAAATCCCAAGTGTTCTATAGAAATTCACTCCAAGGAGTGCTGCAGTAGCCAAGACCCCTACCTGTGGTAGATTTTGCTGCTCCCTTCATGATAACGTCTGTGTTTCAGCCACCAGAAAACCATTCAGCTTTCCAGGCACGCAAGGCAATCTGTCAAGAAAGTGTTTACTCAATGTGCTGCTCACCCCTGGAACACCTTGGTGTGTGGCAGCTCTTCTGTGCAAATTTTTAGAGCTGCAGAAAACAGATGGGAAGGATCCTGAGAGGCAGTTCACTGCACTGACCTTCTCCAAGACAATGGCAACTCAACTGGAAGCTGTCTTTGCCTGGACTGCTCTTAAAATCCCCCAGTGATGGAGATTTCACAAACTTTCCAGACCATCTGCTCCAGAATTTCACTCTTCTTCCTTTGGTGGTTGTATCTGGGTTAGGTTTCTCATTACTCATGACTCTTGGCTAATCAGTCACCAAAGATAAAGAAGATTTTATCTCCTCTGTTATGTGAATCTGCACAATAATTATTAAATAATATATCAGTGTTGTGTTTTGCATCTCTATGCTGGTTTGGAGGCAGGCTTAATGTGCCTTGTGTGCACCAGCTACTCGAGTTTCTCTATGTGGAAATGGACATGCCACTGAAATGCAATGCTGCTGGCAGTGAGGACACCAGCTAGCAAAGGGGTCAATGTGATGAGGTGCTGAGGATACCCCTGAGAGCTGTGGAGGGTCTGCCTTCCTTGGAAAGGTGCTCTTTGAGATAAAGATCTCAAATCAGTTAAGGACAATCACATTTGGTGATGGCCAAAAAATAAAACTTTCCTTCAGTGCAAACCCACTTACCGCTAGGAGTAAGAAAATGCAACATAGGGTGAAATTAGAGGTGGAATTTGTTTCACTACATAACTTTAAACAAATGCAATCTTCCCTTGTTCTCTAGGCTCATGCTATAGCCAAAAGTGAAGGACTAGTTCACTAGTAGAAGGACTAGTTCACACATAGAAGGATCTATTTCTCCCTTCTAAAGTGAATGTTTAAGTAATGGGAGCAAAATTATGTAACTTCCCATCTATTTTCTTTTGTTTTACAATACAGACTTGTAGAATTCATAAGGCTTCCCATACACTAATGTCAGGCTAGCCAAACTATCAGTAGTCTGAAACAGTTGGAGATATTAATAATTTGTGGAACAGAATCTGCTTGCTTAAGAAATTCACAAATAAATCCCCCATACTGAACACTTCTGAGAATACTGAAGTCTTGGTCATGATCATTTGCTAAGAGAAAAAGCCGCAGTCACCAAGTAAATCTCTTGTGCATCATTTGAGCTTCTATTATATGTAGCTAGCCCTTGAAAGCAAGCTGCTTTCTGCCATCCCCTGAAGACCTGTGGTCATGGAACATTTATCCATTTTTCTACATGATTTCAAAACGCATTATTATTTACTTTGATGAACACTTAACATGAGTACCATGTTTATGAAATTACAGATATCAAAGTTGAGGTGTAATAAAGCTATTAATCTTCTTGTCTGTTCTCTCTGTCCACTGAAAGGATAAATCATTAATTATCACAGCTATATGATTAGTTTAGTTTGGAATGTTTTAGAAAATAGGACCAGTGTTTTTTTTTTTCCCTCCTGGGAGACTAATCTAAAGCCGAGTCATTAAGTCTAAGGATGTTTGTCTTAGATCTTTTACCAGGAGGCACACTATGTTACTTCTGGTTAATCCATTTGGTAAGTGGGACAGATGAAAGTATTCCTTTCACAGAAAGGGGTTCTTAAGAAGTCCAACATTACACTTTTGAATCTTCCAGTAGTCCATTGCATGCTCTCAACTTGATTTTATTTGAAGAAATAAGGAATTGAAAAGCCAACAGAACCATTTTTCTCCTCCAAAATTTTCCTTGTCAGCTGTGACCAGCTGGCAATTTCCATTTGGATTTATTTCTATGTATTTCCATCCTGGTGCAGAGATTATGGCAAAATATTCTTTTATATCCCTTTATACTGCAGAAAAAAAGTTATTTTCTTGCCAAGTCAGACACACATTTATGGCAGAAACAGTCACACCTACCTTCTCTCAGCAACTTTCAGTCCATCATGTGAGCTGTAGCCAGTAACCTACACAGGGCAAACACCTCCTTTGTATTGTCAAGTTTTATATACCAAAGTCTTCAGCTGGGAAGTCTTAATTTAACACCCTGAGGTAGGATCTGAAGTACAAATTTCCTATGGATATCTACTCAAGCAGTAGCTCAGTTTTGTTCAATGTTCTAACAACAAGCGGATCTTTGGATCCACACAGATCTAAGAAAAAAGTAGGGTGGTGTTTTGGATGGATGGATGGATAAGATTCCACATTATAGGGGGATGCTTAAGGATATCATGACATAAAGATATCTGCATGTCTACAAGAGTCGAGTGTGTGAGAGTCACATGTGGAGAGCCAACACATGTTGGTTTTGTCCTCTCTAGTGTGGGGATTGGAAAAAAGGTGAAAGAAGCCTCAGAACAACATATTTGGAGTCTGGTCCTGCCCAAGATTGGGGCTTTTTATAAACTTGACTTAGCTTGGATCTCAGTCAAGAGATTTAATATAATAAAAAGCATCTCACAAATTTCTGAGACTGTAGGAGGGAGAAGATTAAGGGGAATGTTTCCCATCCTCTTTTCCTTCAAGACCTCTGCTCTCTGGGTCTGCAGAAGCACTATACCAAAAGAAGGCTTTCTCCCCAAATTTATGTCACCAATTCTGACCAATGACAGATGTTTCTTCCCAAGGCAAAATAATTTCCATATGAACTGGTCAATGGGAAGTCAGCAAGGCTTTGAAGAATTGAAGCCTGGTGACTGCTCTTGGAACACAAAGTACTTTAAGTACTTCAAACCTGAAAATTGCAAAGCAAATAGAAGGAAGGTGGGGATGGGGTGTACAAGTTTACTTGCTTTCTTATATCTTCAGAGTTACTGTAGCCCTTCTAGCAAGGGGAAGAATTTGGTATACCTCACATTTCTAGCTCAAGTTTTTTGTTTGTTGAGTCACTTGTGTCTCAGTCAACAATTTTCTCCCTGCAGCTTTCCAAAAGTAAAGATCCCCCATGATCTCCAAACCCCACTAAGGAAACATGGGGCAGAAGTCAACTTTTCTGAAGTTATTCACCATCTGCCAAAGCATACACATGGCTGGGACAGCAGAACTGTAGCATTAACATCCAGTGAGGTCAACAAACAAAAGCAACACGAAGTCAGTGTCTTTTACTAAGTCCTCTGGCACAGGGACAGATGAAAGATCAATAGAAGTTGGCCAGGTTCATCTCTCTCTCATGGGAAACATTTGAACAAATCTTATTAGTCTGGGTTGCTAAAGGTCCTCCTCAGTGTGTTTGCATTGGTGAGATGGAGCTGGAACTGTGACAGAACAGACATGGGCTTCAATTGTAGGTGGACCAACTTTTAAAATAAAATGTTCCTAGAATAATTTTTCAGTCTTTTTCTCTGTAGAAAGTTCTGAATCCTGCCCCATCCTTCCTGTTCCAGCTGCAATTTCCATTAATGCTCCTTCACTCATCTTTGTAGTTGGCCTCCAAACCATAGTGTTTCTATGTGTGCCACAGTGATGGGATGGGAAAGAAGGACAAGCCCTGCAGGTGAGAGAATCTTTGCCCAAGATTTTTTGGGCCAGGATGACCCTAAGGAAAAGGGATGAAGAAAAGCAGCTGGAGAATGCATGGTTATTCTTAAAAGAAAGGAGCAAGGGCACATGAAGTGTTGGCCGTGGGTCTGTCATCTGCTGAATTTTTTCACTTCTCACGCAAGTCTCCTATGAGCAGCTTCCTGTCTGCTCCCAGCTCTCTTTAAACTCCCTATCTTTTCCTCAAGATGTTAAGTCTCCTTCTCTCTCCCTTATCCCTTACAATTATTGCATGTAGGGACTACTCAGGTCTGTTTTTTTCAGGTCCTCATGCTCCCTCTCAGCAGCCTGTTTCAGTGATTGATAAGAAGCAAACTAAGGAAGGATTTTTCTCCTCTCCCTGCCCTTCTGTCAGTTTAATGTATTGCTGAGGGTTGGGCATGAAGATAAGGAAGAAATAAAAGGATATTTAGCAATAAGGCATTGCTCGTGCTGAAGGACTTCCAACTCTCTGGATGCAGAAATCACTATACGTAGTGGAGAACTGCTGCTGGGTGGAATGTGTCAGCTGCTTACCAGGTCACGGGCACGTTACACAGCCATTGGAGAAGCATGCTGGGGCGGTGGTATGAACGCAACCATATGCTTAGCGTTAAGCCAGTGAGAAATTCCACTGAAGTCAAAGGGGTTTTTGCACGTGCTTAAGGGCTTTACTGGATTGGGGCCTATGGAGGGAAGGATGGACTGTTGGTCCATCAGATGGGATTGGACCAAGAATCTTGCACCCCTCCTCTTGCCAAATCCTGAAGGATGCCTCCGATTCACAAGTGACAGGAGTGAATTGGGTCATTGAAAAGAAGGGAATTCAGCTGACCAGCTGCCCATAAGCTCCCTGGTTGGATGTTGCTGTGAAAAAACTGGTTTTGTCTTCCAGCTGCTTGGGTGCTTCTTGTAGGATTTTTGTGTGTGTGTATTTTTTTTTTTGGTCCAACTATCTAAACTCAGGTAATTCACGTGATGGAACAGGAATCCTGCTCATGGTTGTTTGGCTGTCATTACGGATGAAAAGCCATCAAATCATGATTAAGAGCAGTATTTGCAGACTCAGCAGCTAAGTTCTCTGACCTGCTACAGTTGTAGAGCAACAACATTGCAGCGGGCAAAAGATTAACCACAAAGACTGTTGAAAAGAAAAGAAAAAAAGAAGCTGGATTTGTTAGATCAAAGAGAATAAACTTGATGATACTTAGAGATTAAATTGTCTCAGGATGATATATGTTGCCATAAAAGTCTATAAGAATAAATTGGAACTCAGCTGCTGAGGAACTGTCCGCAGCCTAAGGACATTGTGTGGTCTTGACTGAATAAAGTAAGAGGCAAGGAGGAGAAGGGGCATTCACAGTCTCTGATACGGAGCTGAGTTTCTCCATGTACACAGACACGTCACTTGTGGCTCCCATTCTCCTCTTACAGCCAAAGCAGTAAAATATAGAGTTGGGAAAACTGATTCCAAGGGGGAAACTGCTTCATGCTTCCTACTCCTTTTAGGTCCAAGTCCTCATATGATATGTCTCAATTTCAGTGATGCTGCTGTGCATAGTGGAAAGGCTTACTAATTATTTTCTGGGTGCTTTGCAAACCTCTTCTTAATTCCCTGTAAGGCAAACATTGTTTTCCCTTCCAGGGGTCAGTTAGAGTTAGATATTAATCCCAATAGCAAGATTTCAGCCAATATCGTAAACCAGGAGAAAGGTCTAGTGTCAAAGCTAGCAAATGAGGTTGGAAGAAATAAGTTCACGGTCAGTGTGTTCTTTCATGAGCAGATTACAAAGGTTTTGGAAACTCTCTCATTGCAGAGGTAGTGAAATACTGCTAGTTTGTTATAGACAATGTCTAATCTCCACCCACTCCATCCTCTTGTGAAATAAAAAATACAATCACCAGGATTTCAAGTAACCGATGAAGAAACAGTCCTCCTTTTCCAGCAGTTTTGAACAGAAGGAGAAGGGCAAAGCGTTGGCACTGGCAGCAGAAATACAGACCTGTGTGAGCTCAGCTTTTGGACAGTGGAATCAGCCATGAAGAAAAAACTAGCAGAATTTCAGCAAGCCATTTAATTCCCAGTACTCACCATTTGTGTGGGACTGACTTTCATCCTGGGGGGACACTGTGGTGTTTAAAGAGGCAGGGCTTTGAATGCTGAAATTTTGTTAGTTTTCAAGAAGTTTTGACATAAGTGGCAAATTCAAGTGATGGGAGAGATGGATAGACTTGGAAAGGGATTAAAAAGAGGGGGTCCAGTTCCTGATTCATCCAGGGATCTCATCTGAGTTTAGGAAAGATACTTAGCTGTGGGATTTGCTGTCTACAGACTGAATGTCTCACTTAAGCAGGTAGTGTGGACTCCTTATAGAATCATAGGATGGCTGAGGCTGTAAGGGATCTCTGAGGTTCAAGTTAATGGAGGGAGTCAGGGACCTCCAGAACCTGCCCTCACCATTCTTCCTATTTTTCCCTGGGGAAATACCACCCTCTTTTCATTGTAATACTCTCTCTGTCTTGTTATAACACCTTCAGTGCAAAGATAGTCTCTCAATGAGTCTATTCAGTGCATAACTTATTTTGACCCTGAATCTTTGATGGCATTTTAACCATTATAGTAATAATAACTGTTACTCCCTATCGCCCAAATTGTAAGCACTGTCAATATGATTTCTTTGTTTCTTATTTGTTTTTGTATAAAGTACTGCAGCAAAAGTGCAGATTCCTGGACACTTCAGGGCTGCTCCAAGCATCCTTCCACTTGCTCCCGGACTCTTAGCTAAGCATTTCAGCTCTCTCAAATCTACTAAAGGCAAGAACACTAAATCTGTTTGTCTAGATTATCATGTAGATCCATACTTCATCCACTTAGTTGTTTGGAAAAAGGAAGATGCTGTCTCCTGGGAGTCTGGTAGTACAGGATCTGTATGGCAATGCCAATGGCCTGAGCATCCCAAGCTGAAAAAAGGTTTGCAGTGCAAATTGCAAAGAAAGCAGAGGAGTCTTCCGCTGGATACTGAGGAGGAGGTACCTCCAGGAACTCTGAGCTTAGTTTATTGTTTGTCTGCATCCAGTATATCCAGATGAGTGCTCATCATCTCACTGCAGCACTGAGAGCTCTGTAGTTTGGGTTGATATAGCTGCCTAGTGTAAACGCAGCTGTTCATGCACTGAATGAGGAAAAGAGATGGATCTTTGCCTTAGAAACACATCCCAACACAAAGGGACACAAAGCTCCTTTCAGTCACTAAAAAAAGCATCGTGGAAAAGTGTTGCAGGAAAGGTTTCTGTTGCTTTTACCTAATTCCTGCCTGGGTAACTGCATGCTCCTCTTCTCAAAGACATCCTGCTTGTTTGGCTAGAAGAGGTACTTCTGAACCTTTGGGTTAATCTGCTCTATAAGGCTGAGTGTTTCAATAACCACCATGGTTCATCACCATAAGACAGCAGATCTCCAGCACGGAGGAGAGGATTTGCTTCAAAAAGGTATGTGGGAGCTCTTGGGAGGGTGGTTGTTGTGGGAGTTCAGTTCATCCTCCAACCTGGGAGGAGTAGGGAAAAGGAGAGGAAGGCACTTCCTGTCTCACAGCCAACCTGGCCACGAGTGCATGGGACAAACAGCAATCTCAATGCCCACTGGGTTTACCTAATAACTTCTGTGCTGTGGTATCCTGGAACGATTTGATCTCAAAGATTATACCTATTAGATCTTATTCTGGAAATATCTCCTTACTTAATGCCCCGTATCCTAACCAGATTTCTGCAGATTTAGCCTTTGATACATCTGAGGGCATAGACAATTGCAAATGACTCAGATGGAAAGCTGTAGAAAGCCATTGCCTTTCTGCTTCACACAATAATCCCCTGAAGCTTCACATTAGCAACAATCCATGTGATTTCTTGCGATGCAGTGTCACATGGAAAGACATCTCCCCTGGTGCTGTTTTGGAAATACAATAGTTGTTTTTGTTTTATCTGCTGTTCCATCAGCCCCCCCAGCTGGGGACTCGAACATGCATTAATTGTGCTTATGACTGCCAGAAGAGTTTATTATGGCCAACAGCAAGAGGCATGTAGGAATCTGTGAGGTGTGTGCATTTCTGTAGAAAAAAATGCCTTGGTCCCTGTTTGTTGTCAGCCTTCATTACAGCAGGAGAAACTTCTTGCTGGAGAAGGGATCGTGTAGTAGGCAAACATTGCACAAGAGGGAGAGAGATGCCAGGACTGGCTCCAAGGCTGGGCTGTTGTAATGGGAGTGGGGGGAAAAGAGAAAAGAGAAATCCAGAAACTGAAAGGCAAGAGGAGAGATGAGATACAAGGTAGCCCTCAGGAGCTCCAAGTGTTAGGCTGACAGGATGGTTAGCTCCTTGAATGAGGCCTTATTTAATTTTCTTTCTTTTTTTTTTTCTTTCTTTTTTTTTTTTTATGCTGAGAGAATCCCTTTTGTGTTGATTGGCACAAGTCTGGGAAGGATTAAATAAACCTAACAAATGGAGACTGACTTTTCCACCTTTGCTGGAGGCAGCTATCTTTCAGCAATCAAACCAGCGTGTTGCTGCGGAGGCTCAGCATATCCTTGCCTGATTGCATCCAGACAGCAGAAACATTGTGGCGCATCTCCAGTGATGACTGTCCCCTTGGAGAGGCATAGTTTAGGTTGGGACAATTTAAGTTGGGACAGTGTATGTTGATAGGCCCTTCAGGAGGTTTCTAATCCAAAGCTCTGCTCAAAGTAGGGCTAACTTCAAAGTTAGGTTGGGTTGCTCAGGGCCTTATCCAGTCCAGTATTATGTTTTCTTCCTAAAAATAGCAGGATAACAATGAAACCTTACAAACTTCTGTGAAAGGCTGGAGATGTCCCAAATCTGGGACAGGGACAGGGATTTTGTCTGGCAAGGGTTGGTAGAGTTGACTCTATCTCATATGCAGACGAGGAGTGACTTCTCTCTCAGAGGCAGGCATTTCAAGGGAAGACTGTTATCTTGTTCACCCTGCTTCCTAAAGCGACAAGACTACACCGTATGGTTTGTCTTTCTTCCCCCATAACATCATCTCATGCATACTGGATCACGTTATGAGGTGAGTGGCTGGCTGAAGGAGGGGAACTCCTTCAGTGCCTGTGTCCTGGGAATGCCAGGACATGGGCTCAGCCTTTCCTAAGCTAATCAGGATGGGTGATGACTCATGAAACACAAAGCCATAGGAACTTGGTATTCATCAGTCATCCTAGCTGCCAAGTGACCTGCTTAGCTACTCATTACCTGCTGGCTAAGCTAGCCTGAATCCATCCAGCAGTGCCAAGGGTAGGACACTTGCTGGCATCTGAAAATCCACAGAGTTGTGTTGCTTGGTTTTGCCTGATCAGAACTGGCATTAGGCAGATAATTGTGATTGAGTCCGGCGGAACCGTATCAGACCTAACCTTTTCTCATCCATAAGGTACATAACAGCTCTCCCTCCAAAACTCGGCTCATTGCTGTCACTGCTGCTGACAAGATTTCAACCTTTTAATGCCCCACAGTAGATGCAAATAGTTGAATGCCGACGATTTCCACATAATTCGGTGCTGAAGTCCACGGAGTTGCAGAAGGTACATTTTCCCTCTGTTTCCTAAACATTATCTGCAGTGAACTCCTTTGCAGAGCAAGGAATTAATCAGTGAGAACCCATGGATTTAGGCACTCCCATTGCTTTCTGGACCAGGCCTTACTGGAAGGATACTTTCAGTCTCCCAGTAGTCAGCCCTGGAGGTAGAACTCACACCCCCACAGTGCTGGCTCCTTTTCTCTCTTGGTAACTGTCTTGCATCTTTGCAGTTTCTCCTCCTGCAGACATGGTTTCAGTCTCATCTTTGTCCTGACTTGCTGCTGTGGAATGCAAGGCTTTTATTATTTTTTTTTCACTCTGTAAAACAAAAATATGAATCTAAGCACATCATGTCAAGGCTTCAAGCTTGTGCTTTCTGTCTGGGTCCCTTATAGAAAATAAGAGCTGCACATTATTTTTTCTCTCCTTTGTACCTTCCCTTTGTCCTCCTCCTCACAGAGAAGATTTATGCCCTGTTGTGAAAGCTCTGTACCTAACACAGCCAGCTCTCACAGTTCCACTTGCTGTGCAATTCCAGTATGATCTTGCTTCAATGCATACTTGATTCAGGAATAGCGGGGTGTGTTCAGATGGATGGAGCTGATCAAACATGAGCCAAACTATTATTTTATTGCAGTTTATTTCTTTAGGAAGAGCCAGGGTCGAACTAGGAGTTCATTGAGTTTTAAGCTGACACATTTTCTCTCTCAGCAGGAGCAGGCCATCGGCATATATGGTTATTTACAGCAGCTCAGCTGAGGGAGGGTAACCCATAAATAGCAACTTCTTGTGTTTGCTCACAGGCACATAGTCTTAGAGAAGGCAGAAACCTCACGTTCCAGCCCATTCGTTAACATTCAGCAATAGGATTTTTGAAGGAAAATGTCTCCCTAGGTAGGATATCCTATAACTCCTGACCACAGGGGTTTCCTGCAGCTTCACCTCCAGCATCTGGTGTTGTCTGTTCTCAGAGACAGGCAGATGGGGTAGATGGACCCCTGATCTGATTCGTGAGGACAGCAATTCCCATGGGTCAAATGCAACACCGGAGAAGTATGTCAGATGCATTCCAGATGGATATCCCTGGAGAGCAGTGTCTTAATTCACAGACCAGGCAAAGAGACTCAAAAAGGAAATGGCTTTCCCCCATTGCAGTGGGGAGCCTCAAGAAAGGAAGGGTAGATCACCTTCCTAGGCTGAGCTTGCAGGCTTGGTCTAGTAGGTTTGATGATGGAGGTGTTGCTGATTTGGGCTGAGCAATCTCTTCCATCTCTTCCCTGGTATATTTCATAGGGATGCCTACTGGTGTTCTCTTACCATTACTGGTTAGTTCAGAGCAGTGACTTAGCAGCCTCCACCTGAATGAACTGTCTCTCCAGTGAACTCTGCCTGTCCTGCCTTTTCCGATCAACAGCACAAATTATTTTTGAGGTGCCCTATGCTAAGAGCAAATATATGGACAAAGTTCTGTTATCCTAGGATGCCTCATCTTTCACATATTTACAGTGCCTCAACTTCTCTCTGAGCAGATGAATCAGCTCTTCTATGGGAAAGATTTATTCTGCTGCTATTTCCCTACCTAGCCAATATTTTTGTTTTGCATATTTGTGAGATACCCTAGATGTCACATCCCCTCTTTCTTCTCTCTAAGCTATATAATTGTATGTTTTATAAACAGATAGAGTAGTCACCTAAGTTTGGTTGTCTGGCCAGCTCTCTGGTCATGTGTTGACAGTACTTGCTCTATTTCTATTGATTATTTGGGAGCTCAGTCCTATGGCTTGCATGTAGACACTACTTAGGCTCCATATCTGTGAATAGCACCCCAGCCTGAAAATACCCAGACAGTTCCCAAGAGAAAAAAACCAACATGGTACATGTATTACAATGTTTTCAACTGGAATAAGACTTAGAAGTTCCTGTGATCCACACAGCCCCACTGTGCTAGACCCTGGACAAAACAAGAGAAATAAACTGAACTTTTAATCTCAGTATTTGTTACTTAAACCTTTGGAACTGGAGAGAAGAGGTTCAGAGTGGGACTGATAAATTCTGCTGCTCTGACCAGAACAGCACTTACCTGGGTAACAGAAAGGTTGTAAAAGACATGATCTATTGCAAAAATCTACCTCATCCAGAGACGAATGCAGAAAAAGCTCCTACACAAATTAACTGCCCCTGGTAACCTCATTTCTGTCTTCCAGAGAATTAGATCATGATCCTAGCAGCTGACGATTGATGTCCATCCCAACAGAAAGGCAAGGTAAAGCATAGGCTCGCCTTAATGCTGTGCCATTGATGAAGAACAGATTTTGCACTGGCAATACTGATTCAAACCATGCCGAATGCTCACAGTGGAAAGGATTTAGGGCTCTTAGGAAGCATGTACTTTGGAGACCCTCTTGCTTCTGGCTAGCCTTGAACACATTTCTGTCCTCTCTCCTAACGGAAGCATGTTTTTATGTGTAGTAACAATGCATTTTTCTTCCCACAGTGTATTTACAGATATGTGCAGCTTTCTGGCAGGTTAGTTGTGGATGACAGATTGGGAAGGATTTCACTTTGCCTGTGTTTTCTCTGTGGGGTTAGACAGCATGTGGGTGTGGTGTTAGATTCCCTATCTCTTCACTCAGACCTTGCGTTAGAGGATCAGGAGAATCTTTGACAGGTGCTACAAGACGGTCCTCTAAAGGGGAATGTGTTTGTGTAGTTGTCAGGTCAAGTGGTGTTATTTAAGCATATGTACCATGGTGGGTGTTGCAAACAGGTTCCTCCAAGATGTTCACAACCATGAAACCATTCTAACCAACTTGGTAGTGCTGCAGTCAAGCCATCTGCTTGCTCAAAACTCTTGAGTAAGCTACAAATATTTTGCACCTTTTTTATCACAGAGCCTTTCTCTATGACTTGTTGAGTGCTATTTTGCCCTGTCAATGCCCATTCTCAATGCCCTTGAGAATGAGAGGTCACAGTTCTCCTACCTTGATCAGGTTGCTGCTCAGTTCAGAATAAAAAGGGCCAAGAAGTTATCTCCAGCCATACCCAATTCCATTCTTCACAGCCGGTGAGGATCTGTAAATGGCTGAGATAAAGCTGACATAACTGGTGATCTAGTGAGATGACTCTCCAAAGCTTCATGTAGCACAGATGATGATTTGTGATGTGTGGTTAGGTCCCTGGAAGATCCGTGTCTTAACTCAAGATTCCATTTAATCAGATGCAGGTAAGTTCATGATTCAATTAAATTCACAGGCTAACAAACTGCATGTGTGTGGGAGGGAAGGGGTGCCCATCTCTTTCTAACCATCTGAAAACATGACAGCTCACTGTTAAGTAAGAAGAAAGACTGAGGAAATCAAAGACGCCTGTCTAGTGCTATTGTACCGGGATTTTTTGCCCATATAAATTCCCAAAGGACCTGACAATTTGTCCATATGACTTTGCCCATATAAATGTACAGACAAGTTTCCTGTGTCTGTGGACCTTGTCTCTGATAAAGACACAGAGTTGGATCCTTGCAGTCTCTGAGATTACTAAAATAAGGTGTGAGAGCTTAAAGCAAGTGAAGGAAATAATTACTGGTCTGAGGAAATACCAAAATTGACAGGAAAAGCCCATTTTTTTTGCAGCCCCGATGACAGCCAGGAAAATTTCATTAGCCTTAAGAGCTTTGCTTTAGCCTTTTATTTCCACCAGAAAGCTCAATTCCCCCTGCTCATGCGTGGTTAGATTTCTTTACTGAAACTACACTGTGCTTACAGTATTTTACTATTTCTAGTACTGTTGAGCTAGTGCCTCTGAGGTCTGCATGGGGGATGGCTTTAGCTGCTATGCGTTGTACAAGCACAGAACAAAAGCGTGATCCTCGTTCCAAAGAGGTCACATATAATACAAGGCTTGTGGCACAGGGCAGTCGTGAAAGACTGGGGAAGCAGGACAACGAGTGAAAGGGGTACCTGCAACCCAGTCATCGTCATGGATCAGGATCTCCTTCCACCATCTTGGGGAAAGGGGAAGAGGGAAAGACTAGTGAATAGGGGTCTTCCTTGGTATTTAGTGGCCTCCTGTGATCCCTGCTGCTTCTCTAGAGAAAAGAATAGAGATACCATGCCCTGTCTTTCTTCCCAAGGTACTGAAAATCCAAATGCAATTTGTTTAGATACAACTATCTTGGAGCCACCTGCAGCCATCCTGCTGCTTCAAAACGTGAACATCCCAGACCAGTGCTCCATGCAGCCTGTTATATTGTTTTTGATGGTGAGCCAACACTGGATATTTCAAAAGTCAAATCCCTTTTCTCCTACACTACTCAGCATCATAATTCAGGTCCTTGGCACTGGTGCTGTGAGATGCAGGGGAGGAAAAACTCTTGCCTGATCCCAGATGATGGGCTGCCCAGACCTAGCAATATGAGGATTGACGGCCTCCATAAATGCCTTTGCTGCTAGTGCTGCTCTCTGTGCTGCTGAATGATCCCCTCCTGTCCCCAGGCCCTGCTCCTCCCCTTCCTTGCTTGGTGCTGATGCCTTTTAGCAGCTGATAGATCACTATCTCTCTTCCTCTTGCCTCAAGTGAAACATATTTCACTCGTGGGGGGTTTCAGTGTGAGGAAGGCTCTGAGACCCAAGCCTCATCCCGCAGGGCGCAGTTCTGCATCTGGGGTTATTTTCCCCCCCCTTCTGTTCTTTTAACTGGTGTTTTTAAGAGTGATAGGAGATGAGCCCAGAATGTATTTATTGAGCCCAGGGGAGGTGTATACATCTGTTAAATATTATTAAGATATCATTGATGAGTTGGTTTCACCTAAAAGCTGGAAAAGGTATGATGTTTACGTGGCTTCTGTGGGATATCCCAGAACAGAGGAAAGGGCTCTTGCTCAGTGATAGACTTCCATATCAAAGAGAGGAATGTCACACAGAGAGGCTCCAGGTCTCAAAATAAGTCTTCTGCATGTTCTTGGTGCATTGGATGAAAGGAAATGCTCTATGCTCACTGGCATCACTCACAGCAAGATTTCCGTCACTCTTCCTCTCAGATAAAGGATTTGTGTTTGCCCCATCCCTCTTGTACCTCCTACAGAGATCTGCCTACTTGCTAAAGATGTCAGCTCCCAAGCTTTTTTTCCTAGGCATTTAAAAGCACATTTAGATTCTCTCTTTTTCAGCTGCTTCCTCCCCAGCTGTTATCTTCCTGAGTTTGACAGAAAGCCTTGCTGGTCCTGCCTCTCAGACAATCTTGGTTAGGTGGGAGGAATTCATCATCCCTGACTCTCCATGCCTGTCCCAGACAATTTTCCAGGCCGGGTACAGTTGACCCATCGCAGTTTCAGAGAGCAGTCACTGGTCAAACCCCTGCTCCATCTTTTGAAAAAAGCACAGATGGGTCATGGATCCCAGGCTAAGATATAAAACAAGCTTCCCTTAAGAGAGACTATCCTCTGACATTGATGCTTTCAACCCCTTCCCTGAAAGTTAAATAAACAATGGCTACAGTCCCATTGTGACAGGAAACAACTCCAGCCCTCTGCTCAGAAGAAGGGAAAGTGTTGTCCCCTTTTGGGCTTTAATTCTCTCTATGTTTATGTAAAGACTGAAGATCCTGACAATAAAATCAAACCCAGAGAGAGGTAGGAAAGGGGAAAGAAATTATTTTTTCAAAATTCTCTCAATATTCACTCCATCCTTTTGTTCCATGCAGGGGGGGGACCCCATATCCTATCACACACCTGATGTTGCCCCTAGCAAAATTAGTCACGATGGCCCCATGCAAGTTTTGGATTTATTGTCTGCAAATTTGGCTGGTCCAACCACTGGTCTGAACACCTGTGGAGCCTCAGAGTCCAGACTATTAGATTAATCTGTCAGTCACTCTATATAACAGCCTGTCCTCCTCTCCATCCCAGTCTGACACTCCCTTCCCAAGCTTGGTGTATAGCTCCAAGATCCAGTTTCACCGGAATGTAAACAGTGTCTGAATCCCCCAACTTCCCTGCTTTGCTTCCGCTGTGAGTGCACGTTGGGTGTGTTGGCTGCTTGAAAAGTAATTATCCTCACTTCCCACCTGATAAATTAAAGACCCCCAGGTTCTTTGCTTAATGGTGCAGAGCGATCCAAAAGTGATTCTCCTGCAGAAGCTGTTAGGAGAATGTCCTAGCAACCCCACAACCCTCTGGACCTCATTGTACTGGGACGACAGCCCATTAATCAGCCCGACCTGGCTTGGAGATGGCAAAGGTCGTGCTGCGTGAAGTCTAATCGGAAAAACAAATTCCACCCCTCTGGAGTGCTTCCTGGCAGGGACGAAGGGGGAGACTCGCTTGGTTTCACACTTAAGTACTTTAAGTATTTTTCCAAGGCTAGAAGACTACTGATGTGAAGAGTTTGTACTTCAGAGGAGCACAAGTCCCCAGGGATGTGTCTACACTGCTCTGAAATGTGGTTTTAGGAACAATTGGGAGAATGAGGAGCTCCCAGATCAACCCACTTTGTGCCTATTCAGCCGCTTCCCAGGGAAGCAGGGATCAAGCCTGCTAGAACACAGGCAGCCCCAGGTTCAGTGAAGTACAACCTTGGACATTGCTGGCAGATTCACTGCCTACAGACACAGATGAAAAGAGCGGTCTCATGCTCAGGATAGTCCTGAAAATTCAGTGTGGCCTCTCAGCAGTTCCTGTATAAGAGAGACTGAACCACATCAAACCCAAAGTCCAGCTGCCCCAAACCCTCTTTCTGACAGAGGCCAACAGTGGAGGCCTGGGGAAGGATGATCCTTCACAGGTTACTTTCTCAGCATCTGGTGGCTCAGAGGAGCTGTATCTGTGATTAGGAGCCCTTGATGGATTGTTTTTCCATTAATCTGTCCATTCAGTTTTTAAGTCCATGCAAGCTTTCTGCTTCTTCAGCGTCTGGTGTCAGACTTTAACTGTTCAGTGATGCATTAGATGAAGTTTTTAATTTTCTTTGTTATGAGCCTGTCTCTTTTCAGCCTTACATTACGAGGGCCAACCTGCAATCCTCTCCTATTCATCTTTTCTGTTTAGACCTCTGTAATACCCTCTTCCAGTTGTAAAGATGTTCTCTTGCCCTACTTGTGATGATATTGAAATTTCACATCTTTCTTGATTCTAGTTGTACTACTCATGAAACAGGAATAGTTTATTGCAGTGGTCCAAAAATCCATGAACCTAAGAAATAATAACATAAATCTGTCTATGAAAACATCTTCTCCATCCTGGCAGGTGGTGATGTTCACAGTTTGATAAGCCAACATAAAATCAAGCCAGGAAAAACAATGCATAAGCTGCAATATATTCTTGTGTTGGCTTAGTACAATAAAAAACACCCAGCATTTCTGATTGTCTAATATCATGCTTGAACTTTCTGTCCCAAGAAAGCAGTTCTGTAGATGTAGGACTCAATGCATTGGCAAGCAAATAAGTTGCTGTCATTTGGCTCCACTGCAAGAATAGCATTGGGCTATAGTTTCTTCTTTATTCTTAGACTGTACAGAGTTAATCTTCTCACCCTTTGGTATAAAATGGCATGTTTCTTCATGGGTAAAAAAAACACTGTATAGCGCCGACACCAGTACAAGTGCATTGCTCTACAGCATCACCACAGCACTCTGGAAAGGGTTTGTTCGTATTTAGCAGTGACCCCAGCAGTGATGTTTTCATCATTGCTGTAGGGAACACAGATCAGCAGCTTGTGGCTTGTACTGATAGATTCAATTTACACTTTTCCTTTAGAATTTTCAGCCTCTTGTTCTCGTTATAGGAACAATGCTATTGCGTTTGTGTCACCAACATCTCTGTTGCTAGTTTGTGCCGCTGAGTTATATTCATTCTGCGTTCTCTCCAGCAGTATACAGACAGTTTTAAGATAAGCCACAGGTGCCACTACTCACTTCCTTTGGTTTTTGGCATGTGCAAAATTGTCCACTCAGCCTTTTAGTCCAGAAGAGCTTCCACCTAATTCTGACTGAATTTATATTTCTTTTACACCTCTGTTTGTACCGGAGATGCTTCTGTTTGGTTTGGTGGTCATCTTGAAGTTATGCCTTTCCTTGTGCCTGGAATATAACTATATTCAGGAGATGGTAATAACTTTCCAGCTTTAGTATGTTTGAGACAGTAGGGCAAGGTATGAAGGCCTTGAATGCAACCCTCAGTCCTTCCAGCAATCCCAGACATGACTCAAGTTCCCCAAAACCCTTGATGGCAGAAACTCTCACTTGCTCTCTTGATCTTTAACATCACAGTCCTTTTAAGTCTATTTCAGTTGTTGTTGAAGGCAGTTTGGATAGACCTGTCGTACTTTGGTTTCCCTGGGTGAGCAAAACCCCTGTTCATAAAGGGGTTGAGAAGTTCTATCTATCTCCATACAAGCAGTAGTCAGAAAATAGCACTGAGAATCAGGGAGAAATGTTCTGTGTTCAGACATAGCCATGTCTAACTGTCTTGGCACAGCGGAACGAACAGAGGGGAGTGAAGTAAGCAAGGAGCAGAGTTGTAGAGGTATTACATGAGTGAATAATGAGAAGGAAAAGGTTGCACTGGACAAAAGCTCATGTGGAAATTTCGTGAGGAATGCTTGTGACAAACACAGGTTTCCTCTTCATGCTGTAAAAGTTAGATGGACTGGGTTTTAGTGGTACTTGCATATGGTGGATAGCTAAGTGCAGAGTGCCCACGTGAGATTCCTGGTTCTGTGCCTACCTTTTTTGCCACCCTTCCTTGTTCCTGGAGGCCGGGAACCTGTTTGTAATTCTGGTTTACAGCTGTACTTCAGGCTCTTGCAACAGCTTCTCCTTTCTAACTCGTGAATTTCTCTCCCGTCCCCAAAGAAATGTCCCCATTGTTATGGGCTAAAGTACACACCAGCTGTCCTGTTCTGCCCTATTTCAGCTAAAGGACAGAAGTGAAGCATAGGGAACATGAAGATAACAAATATTGCTCCTACGAAAAGAAAGTAAAGCTGAGTTCTTCTGTCCTGGATAACTGCATCCCCTACGCCACATAATTTATGTGGGTTGCCACCCCATTTCTTGGGGATGGCATTCCTTCTTGGACAGCAAGAAGCTCCTTGTTGGACTACCAGTGATTTAAAGCATGTTCCAGCTACTCAGAAATGAAACCCTGTTTTGATTCTGCTGTAGAGGTTTGTTTCTTTGCTATCGGTCCCGATGCTGGAACCATCTGAGCAAAGTTGCTGTTGGGCTTAGGGAACCTGTTTTGTGGGCTGAACCAAAGATACTTTGGCTTCTCTTCCCTCAAATTGAACTGAGGACAGCAACAGCTTTCATGAGGGTCTGCCACCAAGTGTGCACAAGATATCCTGATTATAGGCTGATCTTTCAGTGGAGTGGGGATATTTATTCATAGAAATGACCATGCAGCTCCTGAAAAGAAGCAGATGAGGGTCGCTGAGGCTTAACTGATGAGTTTCCTGGGTGAGGCTGGGGTTAATGGCCTGGAGAAAGGACTAAGAAGAGGGTCCTTGGGACAGCTGTTGAAAACAGCTCTTCTGGAGGAAAGTGGAAGCAGAGACAGTGTATCGGCTAAAGGAAAAGCACTGTTACAGATGCTTCTCCTCTGGAAAAGGTGGAGCTCTATGGACTTATGTTGTGCTGCTGTCAATGGGCTAGATATAGTCACTTCTATGCTCTTGCTGGATATAGTCACTTCAACTCTGCTGTATTTGCCATGTTCTTGGCCTCTCACCAGAATGGGGTATTTCTCCATGTCAATAGCATTACTGTCCATAGCTTGTGAGCAGACTGTAGAACTTTGCAGCTGATACTGATACTGGTTAGTATTGGCATAAAAGGAATCTAGTTGTGGGAATCTGAATCAGAGCCTATATTCTCTACTGGTGAGTCTCCCAACAGATGGTTCACGGACCAGTGCTGGTCAATGACAACTCAGATGATGGCCTCTGAAATAGCAGATTAAAGAATGTATACAGAAAACCAACAAATGCCTTCTTGCACAGCCAATGTCCAGTTTCTGTCCTGGGAAAAAGTGGAGGAGGCTTCAGACGCACTTGAGCCCGCTGGACACAAGGGGCAGCTGTGACTGGGTCAAGGTGCCCTTCTTTGTGGGGGGCATTGGCACCAGCTGACCATGGGAGAGAACGGAGAGGGATGTAGGGAAGAGCCTGCCAATGAGTGAGGGAGCCAGAGGGAGATTCCTGAGAAGCACAGAAAATATTTTGAAAATGGAGACCCAACCCAGCATGGCAAATGCAGCATGACCTTCCCTAACACAGCATGGGGAAAGCAAAGAGCAGCCCAGCTGCTTGAATACTTGACACCAGGATCACACTCAGCCGCTCCGTTCCCTGGTGCTGCCTGCAGTTGATGACTGAGGGTCATTTCCAGCATGGGATTTCATGTGTGAAGCCTGTACAGTGTATGGCAGCTGCTGAGACTTTCAGAGGGGGTGACTTGTTTAGGGGCCGGGAAATGAACACAAGGAATTGTTGCTAGAAACCAAGCTGAAGCACGTGGAAATAATAAAATGGACGTCCAAGCTGGGAGCTCTCCTGGGGCTGCACAGCACTGACAAGCTGACCCTGGATGTGCCGCATCTCTCAGCTTCACAGCTCCTGACGCACGGCACCAGCTCTCCCATATGTCAGGAGTCACATTCCCCACTGCTGGAATGCAGCCACCTCTGGAGCAGAACCCAGCAGCTGTTTAAAGAATTGACAGAAACAAACCAGGGACAGGATGCGAAGACACAGCCAAAATGAAGAGGAGAACAAGAGAGGGAAAAATGTCAACCAAGTCCATAGGATGAGTGTGATGGTCATAATCAAACAATAAAAGAGCACGACAAGTTACCAGGCATCAGCAGAGCTAAAAGAATCACCTGGGTGTTTCGTCTTGGTCTGAAGCAAGCACAGAGTAATGCAACTTAGCTTAGACCCTTCCTTTGCACATTATGCCCTGTCATATTTCCTTGTGTTTGCTGCAGCTAAATCTGCTGCTGTAGTCTGATAGCTGACATGATTCCTAATAACCTTCATGGGTTATTAGGATTATTAATTATTACCCGATAACCTGTAAAGAAGTATGAGCCCTTTGTCTCTGGTGGATAAAGAATGTGAAGTTTGGTGTCTCCCTTCAAGCCAGTCTCACCTTTAGGTCAAGTGTAAACTTGTTTCCTGCTCTTCCTCAGACCATCTTGGACGCTAGAAGAGGGATAACCTAGAAAATAACCTAGGCACACCTTAAAATGCCATCAGAAGAGTCAGAGATGACTGAAAAGCTAAGCAGCCTGTGTTTCAGAGGTGCCTATGTGAGTTTTGTCTGCAGAGACATGAACAATGCAAGGGAAGGACCACTCTGTATGAGTCTTATTCCCTAGCTACCCACCCACAACCTCTGTTACAGGGTGTTGTAACACCCTGTATGTGTTACATACACATACAGTGTATGTATGTATGATCCAGTGGTATCTACACTGGATCATCAGATAATTCAGTTGTAAAAGTCCTCAGGAGTCCTATGGATCTACTTGTTGACTTTGGGGCATTATTGCCATGTTGGTCTGGCATAGCAGAGCTCCTCTTACCTCTTTCTCTTCCAGCCTAGTTCTTGGTATTCATCTGAATTAGTCAAGGGTATCTGGACTGGCAGTTACTTCCAGACTCCAGGTCAAAAGGAATTAATTAAAATGAGCCACCAACTGAATCTACCAGTGACACTGCTGTGTGGAGACATCCGGGGCTTTGTGTGGTGGTACCCATCTGAACACATGGCCCTTGAAAGTAGGCAGAGTGGGGGAAGAGAAGCGGAAGCTGTTTTGAGGTAGATAATGGAAGAATGAAGATATGGGAAGCCCTGAATGCCCACACTGCCATTGCCCCTGCCATTTCAGTCCAGAGAAAGTCCTCTGCTCCCCACACACAGACTGCCCCTTTTGTGTCCACCATTGTGTTTCGCTACTTGGAAAGCCATTTGCAAGCCTCCTCTCGTTGCATTCAGCGTGCAGCCACAAGAACAGCAGCCGTCTGGATTCCCTCCAGCTGTCCAGTGAGAGAAAGGGAAAAGCATTTAGTAGTAGCAAATTAAAAAGGGGCAGGGGGGAGGGGGGAAGGAGGGGAGAGAGAAAAAGAAAAGGCCAGAAATCATTTTTCCTGGCACACTATGACGCACAGATTTGGGAATGAGGGTTGTGAAAGCTTTTTGTTTAGCTTATTCTTTTCTGGTATGACAGCTGATAAGTCCCACAGCTCAGAAACATCTGACAGGACTGGCTGAAGTAAATTCATCTTTCATCTGCCCATCACGCTCCTGAAGTGGAGAGTGACAGTGCTGGCTTCTCCTCCATCTGAAGGCTCCTCTCCCTCCTGCTCCCTCTTTCGCGTGCTGTTGTTTGGGGCTTGGGAAAACCGGTTTCCTTCCTGCCTAAAGCCTTCTCCTCGGGCTCGGGGCAGGGTCCGTCTGCCCTTGCACCTGCTCCCTACAGCTGCGAGCCGCCTCTGCTGAAACCATTCGCGCCCGACCCAGCAGCAGACTGACGGGGCCCCACCAGCTTCCCCTCCGCTCCTTTCCCTGTCCTATTTTCCTTGCTGCTCTTGCAATTAACATGCTTGTTTGCTGCTCTTCTCCCTCGCTCCTTCTGCTTTCCCGGCATGCTCCCCTTGTAACCCACCCCTTCCCAAAACTCCTCGTGCTCTCACTACAACAGGGCTTTTCAAATGCAGCTCTTGGGACATGACTCCTCTTCTTTGCGCTGTGGTCTGTCCCCCAAAACTGCTGGATATCTACCTCCCGAGTGCAGAGATGTAGTCCTTATGTTCTGCTCATTTAAAAGGTCTTCAGCATTTTTCACAGACTGGTTAGATCTTACCTGGCTCTGGCACTGCCCAACCTGTCACACAGTTGCTTCTCAGTGGGGAGGTGTGGACCAGCCACAGCCTCCATGGTGGCTCAGGAAAAGCTGTTCCACCTCCAGTTACAGGAGCTCATCTGGTGACAAATAATTTGCACACCCAGCAAATTACCACTCCAGGTTACCACTTGCACTGGATGGCACGTACTCTGACGCACACATGGGGCTGGTGTGCAGCACCAGCTGGTGTCCTACAAGCGAAGCCCTTTGAGGGAAGACCCAGACAGTCCACCTCTGGCAAACCAGCAATTGCCATGGGATGGGGAATACGAGTGTTTTCCTGGTGCATGCTGAGATGACAGCAGTGAAGGACAGCAAGGAGAGGTGTCTGAAATTGGGTGACCTGAATATCTTTCCATGTGAAGTACTAGTTCTGCATTCTCTTTGCTTTGCTGGTGCCCATCCATACAGCATTTTTTATTGTGGGGTAACGTAGCAACCTCTTTGAGTGAGGAACTACCTTTTCAGTGGAGGTCATGTATCATCTAGAACAAGGTGTAGGTTTTTGATGGGGTACTGGCTCTCTAGCCTGCTAGTAGGTGAGAGAGAAGTATTAAGGGTGGCAAAAGAAGAGTCTTAGACCCCAAGTGACTGAATGGGGATGTTCTATTCCAAAGGTGGGGTTCTTTCTCATAGACTGGTGGGAAACAAAACAAAAGGAACACTTTAAAAAAAAAAAAAGAGGCTACAAATTATTTGTATTACAAGTGGCACTGTGCTTTGACATAAATTTTAACAGCTAGGAAAAATATGAATGATAATGATAAAAAAAAAAAACCCAACCAAAACAAACCACTCTCCAGGCTGCCGGGAAATCTTGCTTTGCTTCCTGCAGCAGAAAATCGATGATCTAATTTCACTTGATCTTGACAGGCTGCATCTCCCAAATAAGGCACACTATTGGACACACTTGAAAATGCAAAGCTGTTTCAGCAACCTCCCTCCTTTGCATCACAAGGCCCACTGGTCCCCAGTGATTTCTTTTCTCATGCATGTGTTTTGCCAGAGAAAAACAAGCACCTGTTTTGCAAAATGGGACTTCTAACATTTAATTTACTTATCTATTTTAATAGGCTGCACATTGTGAATTTTTCTGCCGTAGGTTCTGCAGTCCTTGCTCCCACAGCTCCCCGACTCATCCCTTCCCAGATTCAAAACTATGTGGCCGGGTTAGGTCTGGCCACCAGCTGGGCCCCAAAGTCCGTGCAAGAAGCTTAGCTGAATCCTCCCCATATCTCATGGTTGGTCTCCCAATATCCGTTTATATCCTGTAAATTAGTGCAATGTGGCCCCTAACCAGGATCCTCACAGTTTTACAAGCAGCAACACAAGTCTTGCCAGGCCAGCCAAGAACCTGGATGGGCTGATAAAAGCTCTGGTAAAATCGCTCTCGGCTTAGTATCCCTGATGGATCTTTGCAACGCAGCTTGAACAACAGAGGAAAAGAAGGAAAGAAAGGGGGGGGGGGGGGGGAAGTGTCTCAAGTATTTTGTTGAGTTGCCGGATCTGGTTCAGCGCCATTAAGAAAGGGGATATTGAAGAATGCTTTTCATTCCACCATTTTGCAGTGGGTAATTACTTTCCACACGGTGCATTGGGTTTTGATGTGAGTCCAGCTGCAGTAACGCAAGTTACGGCCAGGGCTGTTCCAGTGCAAATGTGTTATTTGAGTGTCTCTTTGCTTACACTATGACTAAACAGAAGCAGCTGTGGCCAGAGGGCCATCAGTGCTTTGTATCACACAATCTGGCATTTAATGGAAAGTTTTTGTGTTTTCAGTTGGAAAAACTTTCTTTCTTCCATGGCTGGAAGGTTTGGAGAAATTTGTATTTTGCACGATGCAAAAAAGTGCCCTGGGAAACAATTTCCTTTCCACTGGAGATACAAGCCTGGCAACACCTCAGCCTCCAGTATGACTCTCACATACTATAAGTTTCAGTGTGCCCAAGAGCTACCAATGTATGTTGGTCAGACAAGCTACCTGGAGGCCATCAGTTTCAAGAAAGTAAGGTAAAACAGGAGTAAGAACAGCTTGGAATAAAAAGACTGCATTGTTAAGACAGGGAAAGAAAATCCTATTGGTCTGCAGCCCTCTAATTTGTGAAGATGAAAATTCCTTAGTGCTCAGCTATTTCAAAACTATCCTGGAGAAAGCACTGAAAGGGAACAAATTTGCCTAGCAGAAAAGTGGAATAAATGTCTCTTACCTTGCTTCATCTGAGACTTGCACAAGTTTTTAGCCATTAACAATGAAGAGCCCAGGGCTTTGGGTGAACAGCTCTGATTGTCTCCATGAGACTCAGGCAAGTAGAGCAAAGATACAAGGTAGTTGTGAGATCTGGGCCGGCTCACAAAAAACAGCAGCCAAATGTTCGAAGAGAAATTTTGTATGTGAATCTGTGCATCTCTTAAAATCTTTTTTTAAATTTTTTTAAAAATTTTTTTGGAGATTATTCTCAGGCCCTCAGGAACAAGCAATTCTTAATGGGTCTAATTGCAGTATGGACCATTTGGCAAAGCAAGCAAACAAGAGAATGAATGGAAACATAAAGATGGACCATAGAAATAGGCCCATTTTACATTTATTACCCTGCTTGGAAAGAAGCAAGGAAACAAGAAAGATCTACTCAATAGAAAACATAGTTCCCCAAAGGTCTCGTATTCCTTAATTGCAGCTAGAGGCAAGTGACTTTCTCAGGTTTGGTGCAATGAACCTTTGGGAGCCACCGGGATTAAAACTCAGGATCTCAAATCCAACTTTTATTTCCCCCTTGAAATCCTGGACCACACAGCCTTCTGCTTATAAGTGTACGGGCACATCTATGCACATGGAGGGGAAGCTCAGCATCACATAGGTGGTCTACTCTCCTTCTGAGCTGATGCACACAGTAATCAAGATGAAAACCATGAGTCACTGTAGAGAAAAAGGATGCTGGTCTGACAAGCCTGTCAACTGCCTGTAACTGTCACCTTCTGAACCTTACATCTTTCATTTTCTCATTCAATCTGTTTTTTTGATTGTCCTTGATGTTTAAACAATAATTTAGCAATGGCTTTCATTGACAATTAATTTCACACGTTTGTTAAACACATATATAAAGACATGTGGATTTCTTTTAACTCTTCATTTCCTAAGATTTTTGATAGAGAAGTTCTAAAGTTAAACCACAGGAATGGTCTATGGAGCTCCAGTTTATTAAATCTACCCCACTGTGTCAAGTATCTACAGCACATACAATTATTTGGGTTAAGCCACAGTTATGAGAGAATTAATTTCACCCAAGGGTAGATTAAGTCTGTAGGTGTTTTGTATCAGAATGGTGATACTCATGTTGCAAGATGAGATGGAAATGCTGAATTCTTAGGGTCTCCTCAGATCCTAGTACAAGCTCTGGAGTTCATGACTTCCCAAGCCACGTTCAGCCCAGTATTCCCTCTCCATACACACTGCATAATCCATGTGCATAAGACTACATTAAAAAAGCTGTACAAGCACCAAAGGTCAAGGTCCTTTGGGTCCTTTATGAGAAGTAAAGCCAAGGTACAATTAACTCCAAACAGGCAGAATGTCTGAGTGCAAGAAACAACAACAGATGGAAAAATGTACAGTCAGCTTTATCAACAACCATTTTTATACCCTCAGGTGATGGACATTTCAGACTACTCAAATAAAATTAGACGGGAAAGAGAAGGATGGGAAAGTTGTTAGTATCTCAGTCTGGGCATATACAGTATTAAGAACCCAGCAGGCAATTGCAACTACAGATTAGAGAAATTCCAAAACTCCACTCCAATTGTGGTTTGTGCCTGGAGATGATGAAGCTCCTGAGTGGCAAAATACTGAAATTCACAGCCTGAAGGCTCTCCTAGTCTGACATGTCTGCTATTGAATGTAACTGTATAAAGAAGCACTCAGAAGTCAATTGATTCCTTTGTCTCATTCATCCTGGGCTGTATTATGTTTCTCATTCTTTTCATTTTGGTACACCTGCCCTGTGAAATAAAGTGACAATAAAGCAACTCCTTACACTGGATAGTATCTATTATCAGATGCAAAACTCTGTTTGGATTTCCTCATTTAGCTTAGTTTTGTTTTCTGAGGAACGTGGAGCACTTGCTTATCAGAGTTTTATCCTAAAGAAGTCTTTGCAGGAAAGTTTCTGAGAGGACACTTCTGAAAGGAGGCCCACTGTAGTTTTTGAGATTAGAGTGGAGAGCAAGTCTAGAGAGATGTCTCTTGGCTAAACACAAGACTGAGATCTAGGAGATATAGACTCTAGGGGTGTAATGAGAGACAAGGAAAACAGAACCAGATCACCAAAATTCTCTTCCTCCTTTTTTTTTTTTTTTGGCGGTTCTCCAGCGTAATCCAGCACAATGTTTAATGGGAGTTCTGGGGTCTGGGAAGACATATTTCTCCTGATAAAGCATGTTGTTCACCAGTCTTCCTCTTATGCTCTGAAGCTGATGGAGGTTTTGGGCCACAGCTCTTGCCTCAGCCCTTCCTTGAACATAGTGTTCACACTCTCTGGCCATCTCAGTGTCTCTCTGCTGACTCCACCTGCTCTAAATTTCTTTTGTACTGAGGGCCCATAAATGTCCAAAGGAGTTCCAATGGAGCTTCTTCAGTAGAGAATGAAGGAAAACAGTCCCTTTCTCTAATAATTTAAAGTCCACTGCCTCACTGCTTCCTTGGCTGTTGCTCTAAGTGACTATCATTTAGAGCTGCTAAGTGCTGTACAAATCTCTTCTTATTTGCCCCTGAACTGGGCTGTCAGAGAGTCTCTGGCCATTATTGTTACAGGCTGCCAACACCATTGCAAAGAATTTCTCAGGGGTTTCAATGGTTTTGGCTGGGTTGACTTTTGCTGTTTGCACACTGCATTAAAACTCATTAAATCAATAGCAGTGATTCACCAGGGAGGAGGGACACCAGCCAGTTGTCTAAAACCTAACCTGTAAATATCATGGGGTGTGTTTTGCTTTGCTTTTAGCTCACAGACAAGACAAGTAAAAGGATTTTTTTCTTGTATGTCACGGGAAGGAGAGAGATTCCTATAGGCAACTCATACCATGTAAAAACTGACCTTTCCCCTCAGCCTGGGCAAAGTTTTGTGATAGCCAGAAATCATCTTAACAGCTCCTTCTGCCCACAGAAGCCACAGATCCCTTCCAGTCTCAGCTCCCAGTTTTCTTGAGAGCCTGCCCCTCTCACAGGAAGCATCCCACTGCCTGACGAGCTGATATCAGACAGCATTAAAGAGACAACATGTTCTCAGATAAAGTGCTCCAAATATAACAAGTCTATTTTTATTAAATTTGACCAAGGGCCTCCCTGCTTCCTAATCAGAGAGCCTGATTTGCTGACTCCCCCAGACCTAGCTGCCCTGGGTCGCTACAGCTGTATCGTGAGATAGAATTACATTTTCATAATGACTCAAATCTTTTCCCAAGTTCTTAAGTATTTTCACAAAAAGGAAAAAAATAATGAAAGAAGTTACAAAAGAAAAAGAAAAAAAAGAGAACACCCCCCCCACACACCCTCCTGTAAAATCCAGGCACCAACCCTGAGTTGTGTGTGGTCTTTTTTGTCTTTTCTTTTGGCTTCCCTCAAGACATGGCTTATTGCATTGGTCTGGATACCGTCCTACCAGCACAGTTTGCTGGCCAAGCCCTGATCCCAACAACAAAGTCACCTTGGCAGGTGCCAAAATAAATGTCAGCCTCCAGCTACCTGTACTGCTGATGCTTCTGTGTGTGTGCTTCTGTGATACTTCCAGCCTCCAGGCCATGAGGCTGGAAATTCAGTGCCTTCTCCCTCCATCCCCCTGATGCATATTGATCCTCAGACCTGGTCTTTTGTATTCATGGCAGCCTTCAGGGCACTGCAACTATTTTCGGATGCCCTTTATCTACAGAAGTGTGAGTTTGTCCAGAGAGAACTGGCTGTGAAATGGACAGAGGCTGAACAACCTGTGGGCACAACATGGAAGCTGCATGTGATCAAACACAGTTCATACCTGCAGCTTCAGCTTTCTGTGTAGCTTTAGCTCACATCAGGGGGTGTGTGTGTCCTCATGTACCGAGTGTCTGGGGTGTGTGCCTGCGGGTTCATTCCAAAGGCACCCTTTTCCAATGTCAGCTGTATGGCTCACCGCTGGAGTAGCTCCTCTGGGAGTCAGTTCAAAGCTTTTTGATCACACAATCGGTTCCATTGGATTTACAAGGTGCAGCTAAAATAGGAGTCACTCAACTTCATGAATGACGTAAAAGGGGAAGTTGCAGGTCGCGCTTAAATTGTTCAGAAAATTACAGGAGTCCAGTGGGGAAGGGGTGCAATCCAGCCAGTTGCAGGCATGGAAGGGGCCAGGGAAGCCAGGGCTGGCAAGCACACATGAGCATTCCTTTGTTCCCCTTCCTTTTACAAGCTGCCGTGGTTGTTTATCCACATTCCACCATATAAAATAGACTGGGTCTCAAAGACCTGCTTCAAAGTCCAACGAAAGACTGCTAATGACTTGCTTGGGCTCCAGAGCCTGCTCTGCTCAATATGGCTTCAATTTGACTCCTGCTTTTGGATTGCGTGCGCGGGCAGACCTGACTGGCTCAGGAGCCTTCTCCTGCCCTGGCTGCATGCCACACCTGACCAGCTGTGTCCTTCAGTATCCACTAAAAATATTCCCTATTAGAGATGAATCTCAGTTAAAACAAACAAATGCATAGGGTCTAGAAAAGCCCAGCACTTTCTCTGCCTGCACCTCAGAGGATCTGTTTAAGGCTGTCACATTTCAACAAGTGAGGACAAAGCTAAGCTTTGGAGATGACTTACAAAATGTATGCAGATGTTAAAGCACAGAGTACAATTAATTAAAGATAAAAGTGAATAAATAATGGTCCAAAAATACAAAATTAAAATGGGAAGGAGGAAGGAGAAGGGAAGAAATAGCAATCCTTTTTTTTTTTTTCCCCAAAGACTTGTGGAACAGCTGACTGAAATGTCAAAGGGAAACAGGTTTTGGAAGTTGTATTTCATCTCCACAAATTTGTTTCTGTGCCCTTTCCTGGTTCAACATCTGCAACCCATGTTTCATCCCTGTAGTGCTCATTGGAGGACTTCATTTCCCAAGAGTGGGGAAGGTGACACATTATGTTCAGGATACGCGGGTTCAGATGTTGATTAGAGTTCACAAGGGGAACAGCTTAATGGTTTCAGATGAGCAACAAGACCCTCAGCTAATGCTGGGCCTAAGCATAATGCTCTAAGAGCGGGTTCAGAAAGCCCAGCACGAGTGGAAGCTGTTGTGTGTTTTATACTAGGTGCGTGGGTTTTTCTGGTTGTTTCTAAGGTTTGTTTCCTAAAGAAGCAAAGCCTGTACTACCCAGCTCGGTGTCTGTGCATGCACGGCTGTGTGTGTGCCTGTCTCTCTGTGCCATTCCCAGGATGTCTGGAGTCCCAATTTGCCTCCCGTCTGCCAGAGGAGCACAGCTACCAACGATGTTTCGTTTCTAAAAGTTTTGAGAAAACTTGGCAGCTGGTGAGACCAGGGCTCTCACTGCAGTGCAGGGGGGAGCATGAGGGTGCCTCTTCCTACACACCACAAAGACATTTTGTTTCACCCACAGGCAAAAATTGTGATGGGAATTTGCACCTTAAGGCACAGCGATGGAGAGCAAAATTGTATGAAATCAGCCCTAGCCCCAGCTCTTACAGAGCCGCTGTGAACAACATGTAACAGGAATTACAAGAACACAAGAAGAATGGTCAAAAGCACATACTCCCTGGGTATACACAGCCCAGGGAGTGGATGGAGGGCTTAGGTTCCCAGGCCACCAAGATGGTTTGGAAAGTTTTATTGCCAGTTCCTGCAAGCCCAGAAGCAAAACTGCCAGGATTTATTTTCTTCCCAGAGAAATGCAAAAGAGCAAAGTCCAGAGGCAGTTAACCCAGAGACACTTAAAAAGGATAAATCTGTTGCAAGTCAGTAGTCCCCTAAATCAAAGAACTTGAGGGAGGCATTTTTCCTCTGAAAAAAAAATATAAATCCATTTTGCCAAAAGAGTGCAACATTTTGTTTAAAACAATGAAGCTCATCTTAACCTGATTTTTGCCACGCTTTTTTTCCCCAGAGAAATAGAAAAAATAAATGCTTGAATCTGTGTTTTAATTTTCTAAAGTATGAAGGAAGAAATAATTCAGTGTTCTGTGGCAGGAAACCACAACAATTTTAGCAGCAATCAGTTTTCTCCCTAAACTAAAATATAGGATATAAACAAAATAAAGTTATGCGCGTTTTTCACATAGGAAAGCCCCAAATCACTTCCTGATCAGGCTAAACCTACGGCTTCTCCGGTGGAGAGAAAACCATACAGTAAGTTTTTGCTAGACTCCAGGAGCTGCTGTGCTTCTCCCCTGTCCCACCTTCAACTCAGACACTGGGTCCTTCATAAAGAAGCTGTCACCCTGGCAGGTGGATGCAGGTAAGCTTCAGTCACGTCACAGGCAAACTTGGTATGTCTCTGGGGAGCAGAGGGAAAGAGAGTTCACTTCTGAGACAGAAGGCAGCTGGCAGGCTTTCTGTCTTCTCCAGGAGAAAGTTCAGGCTCTCTCTTCGCTTGGCGCATTGTGTTTGTTGTTATTCCTGTTTGAGAAACCAGGAAAGTCCCAGAAGGACCCAGAGGAGCTGTGATCAGATGCCAAAGCAAAAAGCAATGGTATGAAGTTCTGCAGAATGGTGAAACATTTACAGAGATGTCCAGGTTTTCAGAAATACACCCAAAAGTTCCTGTTTTGGGATTTGGGTTTTGGGAGCCCGGCTGGCAGCCGTGTGTCCTGCATGAGCTGGCAGTTTCATTTCTCTACCCAAACATGGGGTTGTCTGCATTTCTGTAGTGAAAGCTGATATTGCAAGAGAGGAAAAAACAAATCAAACGAGGGAAGTGTGTTTCATTTGACAATGGGTCTTTAGAGCCTGCATATTTTAGAGCTAGACTCTTGGAGTATAAAAAAAAAAAGAACAGCCCACGTCTGAGATATGTGCAAAATATAGTTCAAATCTAAAGTCTGTAACTGTGTGAGAAAAGTCAGATGTTAAACAATCACAGTTTTATTCCTCCCAGCAAGACAGCCTGTGCACCTGTAGCCGTTATTGTCTCTACTGTATAAAGTGAAAATGAATATCACATTGTATTGAAAACCCTCATGGAATACAATTACTCAACAGGAACTGTCCTAAATCTATCAGCTGTAACTCACTTGTAATTTTGTGGGACTAATGCAGAGAAATGTTTCTTCCATGCATGGTTTGCCCCCAGCCTTTCCACCCACTAATACATTTCATCCGCTTTTGCTTACGATGGCTAAATTACTTGTAAAAGATTAATTACCTATGGGAAGTGTCTTTCTTGGTCTGAAGGAATGACATTATGCTGAACATTAAATGCTGACACTATTAAACTCTGACGGACATGTTTTGATATAATAACTCTGCAGACCACAAGTGAAATGGGTCCCTCACCAATTCACTACCTCATTGTTTTTCTGTCATCAGCAAACTTTGGGATATAGTCTCATCTGATGTAGCTCAGAGTTTCATTCATGTCAGCAGAGAAGCTTATTATGGCTTTTTATTTCCCTGGAAGTTTTGCTGAGTTTCCAGCTGTGGATGTGAATTTTTGTCTACCAATAACCTTGACCTGAGATACAGAAGCTACCATCTTCTAGACAGATCTGTGGGCTGGTTGGGAAACTGAGGCTCTTTCAATTGTAACCAACAGTTCAAAACAAACCACATTTTTCTTGCTGTGTTTCAAAGTCTTTTTTTTTTTTGTCACCATAGAAAATAGAAAGTTATTTTCCTTTGGTGTGCAGAAACTGCAAATGTGGAGTAGATGTACCATGGGTGGCAGTTTGTGGAAGTTCTGCAGCCTTTTCCCACTGGAAAAAAAAAGCAGAAGAGATCTGAAAGAACTGGGATACAGCAGTGGTGGTAGAACTCTTACATTTCTCCCCCTCCACAACAGGAATCATATTTATAAAAGGCTAACAGGTTTTATAAAACCTGTTTTCTCTCCCTCCAGTCATCCAGTTTCTAGCTATAGGTTGTTTTATCTTTCTCTTAGAGGAGTTGTTTTCAACCTCCTGTTGATTTGCTGACCTCTCAACACCTCAACAGTGCAGGAGTGAACCCCGCAGAGATGCTTTAGTCTTCTGGATTTTGGCAAGTTTGCTGTACATAGTAAGATGCACATGTGGATCACAGGTTAACTGACTTACACGTGAGAGCAGAGACTCCACTCCCACGCCTGGTAGTACAGCTCTTCCTTCAACAGGAGCTGGAGGAAAACTTCATCCAGGCTTCCCATGTCTTTGCTGGTATTGTCACATATGGTAGCTTTGGGGAGGGACTCCCTAAGGGACCACAAATCAGCATAGCTTCATCTGAATCGACAAAACAACAGATTTCTTGAAGCAGAGCCTCCTTGTTGGGCCTCCTTTAAATTACCAAGTGAATTCCATATCTTAAGGTCATTGTAGGAAATACTACCTTCAAAATCCAGTTAGCTCCTCTCCCTACAGCTGCATTTCTTCTTACCCTCCTTGTTCTAGGCACTGGTGACTGTTTCTGTTCCTCCCTTGCCTGCATCCTTCCTCCCCCACCTGCCCCATATTATCATTGCTGCATGTGTGCAAGATTCACTGCTGACCCCATCTGGCCCTTCTCCTGTGCTGTACTCTCTAGCTTTATCCCCTGGAGATGGATGAAACTCTTCTCGTACCCAGCAGGAGTGGATGTGTTTGGTTGTCTCACCACACACAGCATGGTAGATACCATCCTGCATCATTGGGCACACAATCACTCTCTGCTGGCATGTCCTTATTGTGTGCAAGGGTTTGAAGGCTGATGGTAATTAAAACCAATCCCTGTGACTTTCCCCCTGAGGAGATTAAGCTGGATCCCTTGGCTGCAGATGAACATATGTAGAACAAGGAGTGGAGGAGAGGAGAAGAGAACGTGGTGCATCTTTCAAGGATCAGCATTTTCTACTGCAAAACCTTTTGTTCTCTAATCTGGGATATTTCCTAGCAGTCCACATGGAGAAGAAAAGGGGCATTGTCTGGTGAGTGGCTTCATTACTAATCTCTCCTTGATGCATTTTAATTCATTTTAATGACTCTGCCTCCTGTCAGACCTTTCATTTGTTAAAGGGGTTTGTTAAAGAGATTAACTGCAATGGGAATATGAACCTCAAAACACTACATCCCTTCCCCCAAGCCTTCAAGATTAATATTACACCAAAAGGAAGAGAAAAGGTATTTTCTGTGAAACACATTACACGACTTTCAGGAAGAGAGGGAAGGAGGAGGAGCAATGGAGCATGCTGGACTGTTTTAGCCTGTAGAGCTGCGCTGTGGCAGTACTGATGCCTTTTCAGCTATATTGTTCCCCATTCCTGTGTCTACTGAAGCTTTGTGCAAACACAGCTGCTTGTTAGGAATGCCAGCTTAGGGGGAAAAAAAGCCATCTGCCTCAATTTTCTTCTACTCCTGTCTCCTACTCATGTGGGAGCTTGGAATAACCTGCCTCACCCCTCAAAAACAAATGTACCATGCAGTACTGTTGTGTTGTCATAAAAACCTTTCAACTGAAATCCAGGCCTTCAGCCAGCTGAAGGAATAAGACAACTTCTTGCTTTCCCACATCAATTTCCTATCCGGGGATCTCAAAGCCCTTTGCAAAGTGTGGGAAGTGGCAAAGTCAACAGAATCTCTATGTGGAACTATGAGTTTATTTTCAAAATTCCTGGTCTCAATAGACATGCTTTGAGAGACACATTTAATGGATTTACTAGAGGGATTCCCTTGACTAGCTCAAGAGACTATTTGAGTCCCTCTTGCAGTCTGTAAGATGTGAAAGCAATTTCCTTATAACCCTATGGACTCTTCATCTCTCTGACTGGATCAGGCTTCAGAAGGTCATGAGAACAATAACAGAATGAAGTGCCATGCAACAGCAGAGTGGTGTATGCCGGTCACAAACATGGCTTTCTTTCCTATGTCTTGTCTCTAAATGTTTCTCTTATGTCCAACTGGTAAACAGTGCAGTGTAAGTAGCATGTATTTTGTGCAGAATGCTTAACACAGAAGTTTCATCACAGCCTCATTACACATTGTAATGTAAGTACAAATTGTATTCTTTCTATTGGCTTCAGAGTGAATTGAGATATGTCTGCTTGTAGGGGGAAAATAGGAGGCATTTCAATAGAGAAATGTGCAGGATGTTGCCCTTAAACAGAATGATCATTTGACTTGCCAGAGGATGGAGTAGGATTGCCTGGAGCAGGTCGGATATTGGGCATAATCCAACACAATCGTGCTGTTGGGAAAAGACAAGCACCATACTGTGATGGTTAATTGGGAGAACTGCCTGCAAGTATGAAGAAATTCTTCCACTCTTCTTGCCATTAGTAAGGACTAAATTTTAATACTGTGTGCAGTTGTGGTTACTGTTTTTCAGGAAAGATGTAGACCAGCTGGGAAGTAGCAAGAATGATTGAAGACCTGACTTAGAAAGAAAGACTGGAAGAAATAGTGTTGTTTAGTCTAGAGAAGAGAAACTGAAGCGATCTATGATAGATGTCTTTGTGCACAGTCAAAGCTGCAAAGAAAAAGGAGCAACCTGTTTTGCCTGTCAGTGCAGACAGGGTGAGAGGCAATGGGTTAAAACTGAGGCAAACATCATCAGCAACTTGGGGGAGATACGTCCATCAGATGGGGAAATATGTCCATCAGGACTTGTGGAATAACAAGCCCTAAAAGTTGGAAGATGAGACTAGAAATGGTAAAAGTATAATCCTCCTGCAGGAGAGTGACGTTTCCCGGTGACTTTTGGAGGTCCTTGACAGTCGTCTTTGCTATGATCCTTTGTGTTTTTCCACATAGAGAGTTGAGGAAGTCTGATTTTCCCACTGCTATTCTAGCACTAAAGCTGAACGCATTCCTGAAAAAGGACATGAGATGACTGTGGATTGAGTTGGGGTGAAATGGTAAATATTCAAGAAACAAACCAAACCATAAAAAGCCTGATGGAGAAAATGGAAGAACTCCCCATCTATTATGTTTTCTTGTTGTATTTTAAGTTTCAAGGCCAAATCCATCCTGCCATCATGCAAGAAGGCTCCACACCCTCATAAAACCAATATAATGAGCGGAACATGGTAGCAGATCCTCTGGGTTTTGTTTTAGTTTGGAAGGCATTAAAGAAAAGTGTTGTGCAGAGGGAATGGAAATGTTGCCCAAGTGCCAATTCCACAAGGGCGTGTTCTTCTAGAGCCAGGTATGTCACTCAATGAAAAGCAGTGTTCAGCTCCTGCCATGGTTTGGAGGTTAGCCAAAGAGGTTGGAGAGGGGTGGCTGGAAGGAGAAAGGAGCCTGGTATTTTTTGCTGCCAACTTTCTGCTTTTTGTCCAGCTTCCCCTACAGAAATGACATCTGAAATGCAAGCTGGCCCCTTTCCGTTATGGAAACCTCAAACTGAATTTAATAGTAGGGGCTTATATTCAAGTGTCCCATAAAGAGTTGTAGAGAATTGTATCATCACTGGAGCATTTTGTGGTGTGGTCCAACCTCTTCAACCTGAAACCTACCCCACTCTAGAATTTTGGACTAACCAAAGTGATTTGGACACTTCTATTCACTCGCATAGACATTTATTAATTTGTATTAATTCTCTGCTTCATATCCTGCGAAGAGTAAGAGTAGATGGTGGCTGAGAACCAGCTACATCCCATAAGGCTGCATCGCAGCAAAGGATGGATGAATGACAGTAAGCTGATGGGGAACCCAGATAAAATGTGCCTGTGTTCTCCCTGTAAGAGAAAGGCGGACTGGCCAAGGAAGAATATCAACTCAGCACCTTCACAACTTGGGTTGTTTAAAGCTTGGGCTCAAACAAGCAGAATGTATTTGCTACAGAGTGCCTGCTACTGGACTGGGCTGTGCCACTGACATAAGTGGCACCAATACTAGCTTACAAGGGCAATGGGTGCACCTCTGTGCTCCAGTCAACTTTACAAATCCAAAGTGCTGTGGTACTATCCCTCCCTCTTGACATCCATAGGATCTGAGAGCAATTTTCTTACAATACCGCTCAATCTCTATGGAATCTCACTGCTTTCACCCCTATTATGTGCCACAAGACTTTCCCACAAAGGTTTAATCTTTTGCTGCCTCAACTGAGAAATCTGTGGAAGCAGAAAAAGCACAGGACAGATGAAGAAGTAAGAAAACACATTCAGGAATTGTTCAGCCTTGTTCCAATATGCCCTGTCTCCCTACAGCTGAGATTCTTCTGAAATTTACTGGTACTAACTAGCATTCATCACTCCAACCCACAGCAATTTTTCTGGTGGCGATTTTCTGCTTCCAGCTGGTGACCTCCTGACCTCAGAGGTTAAGACAATTTTTATTCATGCTACTGAACTTGGCATCTGAATTTTAATGTCATGGTTTTTGCCTCCTCACTGCCCTACCCTTCCCCCTCCCCACCCCCCTTCCCCCCTAAGTTTTCCTGGTGGAGGCTCAGAGCCTGTGGAATTTTTCCAGGGGAAATGGAGAAATAATATGCCACCCCCAAAGCAGGACAGTAGAACATGGCACAAGGATTACTGCAAGGTACCACAAGCCTCATATTTTTAGGTGAGTGCTGTGTTTCTGGGAGAGAACACTCATTGGCCAGCTCTGCTGTCTGATGTCTTAGGTACAGGTCACAGTTACATGGAAGAAAAGTGGCCATATGTAAACACTCAGCAGACACTAAGAAAAAGTTACAATAAAGGATGAAAACATCAAGACAAAGGGGTCTGTTTTGAATGAACTTTTCAATGGGCTTATTCAGCCATCAGAGAACAATTAACAACAGCAGACGTTAGATTGCCGTCATATCATTATTCAGGCTCTGTGTAGCAAAGCACAGGGAAACTCAGGCATTGATTGAAATGGGAACTAGATGATTAAATATCTTTGCTGACCTGCAGCTAGGGTTTTCAGCAGTCTGTATTGGACACTGGAAAAGAGAAACCAAAACATTTCAATGATCTTTCTGTGACTCATCTTCAGTTCTACCTTACCTTTTTCCACAGTCCCTTTTATGTAAGGTTTTAATCGTAGAATCTTTTAGGTTGGAAAAGAACTTTAAGATCATAATCACAGAAGATAAAGTTAGAAATATCCTTAGGAGCTCCCAGTCAGAGACTGAAGGCTGAATATATTTCCCTTTCTTTTTTTAATACCTGGTAATGAGGCTGGGGATGGCTACCTGCTGAAGTGTCATGGCATATATTGTCACCATGCCACCAAGAGAATATGAAGCTTCTCTTTTGCCACTGCTGTTCTCTATTTAACGTCTTCATATTTTTTATTAATTGGTGTCATGCTCTTTAGCATAACTCTGTCATGCTCCAGAGTTTCCACTTGGGGAAGTAGCAAGATGTTTCTGGAACTCAGGGCAAAGGTGTCAACTGTATCCCCTTTTATTTGGGTGTAAAAAAAATGTAAAGAATTGGAGTCTTTGGTAATCTCCTCCTTCTCCTGAGATTCCCACACTGCTCATCCCACTTGCCCAGCCACAAGGGACATTCAAGACCAGCACTTTCTGAATTCAGCAGTTACGAAAACAAAAAATTGAGCAACAACAGCAACATTTACTAATTTGTTTTTCACACTTAACAGAAGATACCCTTTCTGCATTAAAGCAGAATCTCTGAAGCTGTGAATCTGAAATGAAAACCTCCATCTGTGTCTCCGTGTGTTCCCCTGGCCTCCCTACTCTGCTCCAGGGTAGCTGAATATCAGAACAGATCAGCACTAACAAAAGAAATGAACGCCTCCTTTGCCTATACTGTTATGATGGGAATCACCCAAATGTTGCCAGTAATGGCTAAGTTGAGAACAACATAAACAAGCACACAAACCCAGGTCTCTAATGGTGGAGCAGAGTAAGCTGGCCCTGGAGATGCCTTCAGTTATTTTCTTACTCACTCTAAGTATCCCTGGTTTATTCATTGCCCAAAATGTTTTCCTTCACTGCAGACCGAGATTGCTAGCCAATCTCAAAGACTGGACCAGGGACTTTGGGAGCTACAAGTATGACTCTTCATATGGTGAGGGAAGAGCCAAGCTAGAGCTTATACTGAAGGGTAATCTAGCAAAAGACCCTCACAAAGATTCCTGAATGTCAGCAGTATGGTAGACCCTTCCCCATAGTGTCTTTCTCTCTTTTACATTTCTGTCCTCCTTTCACTGTTAGCAGGAATCCCCTGAATTTCCAGTATTTTGAAAATGGCTAGCTTTGGACATGCTTTGTTACTAACTTCCATCTGGTGCTGTCATTTAAGCGAGAGCTAAATGGGTTGTCACACGCTCAGAGATCAGCATAAATGCCCTGGCATCAAAGGTTCACAGCCACAATACACCAGGCTGCTTCTGAAAAGATGCGAGGATCAAGTCCATTGCGACGCAAATGTGGCCGATTCCCTCACTGGTGTTTTGTTTCTGTCTGGGCTTAGAGAGGGGAGGCTGAGGACAAGAAAGGAAATGTTCTGTGGGAAGATGATCTGGCATTTTTTCTCATTCTCCCCACACATGCATTCCAGAGAGTTATACACCAGATAAGCAGCAAGCACTGTTTGGCTGGCTAACTACTACATGAGCATTATGGACCATCTGGGGACTTATAAAGCCTGCAGGATATGAGTCGAGGTTGTGCTGGAAGTAGAGGCTGAGCTGGTATCCTGTGTCTAAATACCAACACAGCTGTTTGGAGCAGGAAAGGGGAACCCTCCAAAGGAACAGCAGTAGGGGCTCTTCTTTACGAAGGATATTACTCTTTAGTAATTGAATTGGTTGTGACTCCTCTGTTTAAGCCCATGAAATAAGATTCCCCTCAACAGAAGGAGCTGCGGGGGGTACAGCAGCAGACTCAAAGGCTATTACTATCATTATTATTATTACTACTATCATCATCATCATCATCATCTTCACCATCATTGTTGTCATTGTCATCGTCATTGTTATTATTCAATTTCTTAAAGAGCCTCTGAAAAAGTTTTTCAGTATTTTGAGATGCATGAACTCAGTATCATATGCCAGCCCTGGAAAGGAGTCAATGTGCTTTAGATGAAGGGAGGCTTAAATGACAGTGTTTTCCCAGAGTCTGAGGAGAACCAGCTTGCTGGCTTTCACCACGTGCCAGTGTTACAGGGACAAGAATGCTATGGATACAATTTCTCATGAGCTATTAGCAGGTGAACCAGGCTGAGCTGGGGGAAAGGACTCACCCCCGAAAACAAACACGCATTCGAGCTTGTGATATTTTATGAACAAGAGATATACTCAGGGCTCTGGGGTGGAGGGAGTTTGATCTAAAACAAACAGGGTTTTTAGTCACGTCTGGAGACCTTGTTAAAATTCTTTCTGCTTGCAAATCCCTCTGATAGAAGGGAAGCATGCTTACCTCCAAAGTGACCCCAGGATGGGGTTTTGCCAAGGGTGAGTTTGCCCCTCTGCGACTATTTTCTGAATCCTGAGCACATACTGGCTTTTAAAAGACCTTTTCTCAAAACACCAGACTCTCTCTACTTTGCTCCAGCTGTTCAGCTTCATGCTGCAGCCCAAGCCTCCCCCTGATGGTTGCTCTTCACCAATGTCATTTATCCAAATGCTAGAGCCTAATACCATTTCTAAATTGAGTCAGTGCCTACAGTGGATCCTAATGACAGTTGAAGGCTCCCTGTGCCATTTGCTGTGTGAAGAACAAGGCAGAACAAATCCCAGACTTCAGGAGGCTTCAGACAAGGAGAGAGGGGAAAGGCTTCAGAGAAATGAAGGGAGGCTCCAAAGACTATTTGAATAACCAAAGATTACCAACCCCCCGATCTGCTGATTCTCAGCCCAGACCCTTCTCACCTCAGTTAATAGCTGTATTAGAGAGAACCTATTTAACCAGCTAATGCAGACGACTGGTATCACGAGAATTAATTTAAGTTTTACAAGCAGTCTGCTTTAGACTTGGACAAGATGCTTGGTGGACCACATACACCCTGAAATTGCTGGGGTTCAGGTGAAACTCCATGACACACTGATTAACCTTCTGTTGTCTTTTGTTCTTTATAATTGTTGAGTGATTTTTTCAGCAGAGACATGTCTCAAGCTCCAGGGAAACCCTCAGCCAAGAGGGGATGAAAAAAAAAAAAAGGATCAGTCATCCATCATATAATTTCCAAGTAATATTTTAAAAGTAAACATTGCAGGGCATATGTCTTTGTGGACATATTTCCAAACACCTAATGTGAGAGATCCAACTATACCCAATGCCAGTGCACTTCAGACACAGAATGGTTTCAGATGGAGAGTAGAATTTGGTCTCACTGCCCCACCAAAATGCTTATGGGTTAGGGCTATTGTAAGTTTTTGGAAAGTACTTCAAAAGGCACTTCAGTTGAAGAAATAATTATTATATAAGTTACAGCTGAGCATTTATAGGATAATTGCCTTTCCAGAAGTGTATCTCTAACACACCCTGGCATTGATGTTTTCAATTCTAGGGTGAAGACCAAAACTAAATGAGATCAGCAGGAAATCCATATTCATTTCAAATTCATTTAGCTACCCCAGAATACAAAAATAAAGTCCTATAAGTCAAAGACAGAAAATCATTATAATAAGAAAAATATGGGCTAGATGAAGGTAAATGATTAGGTATGTTTGGGCAACCTTGGGCTTTTCAAAAGGAAATCAGTCCAGATCTTGTCTTTATTTGCAACTTCCATATTCAAATAAAGCTTATCATTCTATATAAAATAATTAAAAAGAACTTCTGCAATTCATTTAAGTCAAACATCACAAGTAACAGAGGAGTTATTCAAAAGGTGAAAAAATTGGAGAGCATCATACAAGACTGAAAGACAAGTATAAAACAAAAAAACCAGAAGATATTTGTTCACTTTAAGTCACTAAGCTGTGGAATTCCTTGCTGTGTGATGCTCTGTGCTATAGATATTTCTTCCAGTAGTCTCTTCAACTGGTCTTTGAATCCACCAAAGGCTGCTCAGTGAGAAGGCCCAAAAGGTGGCTCAGGAAGTCCAAAAGCCCAAAATCTCAGGGTCTTGGAGTGATGTTCTGGGAAAGTGTCAGTACATGCTTCTCTCTCCTTGTTACTCTTCCTTGGGCTTCTTCATTGCTGATCTCCTGATGGAGGGTGGCCCACAGCTGGCACTGGACAGCTCCAGCCATTCCCACAAATGCTCCACAAAAGAAAAGAGCTCTTTTAAGCTCTGTACACTGGTGCTGTCCTTAGCCCTGATTTCCTTGCCCCAGCTCTGTGTCTTCTTGCCTATATTTTCCCTTTTTCAGAGTTGTTGCAAGTGAATAGGTTCAACAGAAAACCACCAAATGGAGCTGCAAAGATGCCAATAAATGTTTCTCCTCAGTGTAGTGGAGGTCAAGAACATGTTCTTAACGCCTGTAAGCAGTATTTGGTAGGAAGAAGATGTCAGTCCTCTGCACTGGTCCCTAGATAACATGTGAACTGAAGAATTTAAGCTTTCAGAGTGTGCAGAAGAGATGGTCCAGAACAGTGCCAAGTGAGTGCAGTTGTCAAAGATTCTTAATAATCTTCTGAATATTTTTGTGCACTAGAGTATCCTCAAAGCAAAACTCTGTTTAATTTCTTTACCTGGTGAGAGGGAGCAAGAGCTCTGTTTGGAGGATTAGTTTGTATGGCGGCCCTTTAACTGAACACCAGAGGCTGGTGTGTTCCCAACAAGGCAAAGCCCTCCCTTGGTGAGCTCATTTTGCTCTAGAGAAAATCTCTGCCCTTGTTTGGATAGAAAGGAAGGGGATTATGAGAGTTTATGGAGGATGAGGGTGAGAAGGCAGTGTAATCACTGTTACGCAGATGGGGAAAGGCTCTTGGCTCCAGATGGATTCCCCAGAGAATCAGATAAGCCATTTAGTGAACTTGTTGGCTCCCCATCCATTTAAATTGCTTTGCAGCTGGGTGCTTCTCCCAAGGACTTTGGAAAGACAAAGTATGGGAATAGGTCAATGCCATGAGTTCAACAAAGTGGAAGATCTGCTCCCAACATGACTGGAGCTTGCTCCCCAAAAGAAATGCACCATGTCAAGGACTGATAATGTTTATTAGGGGAGAGTGTGGGCGTGGTGTTGCCTCCTCCAAGGTAGCAACACAACAGCTTAGGAGTGTTTCTCAGGCCCTGCTCTGCAAGCAGGTGGTTAAGTATGCTCCTAGCTCAAGTTGCAGGAGTATCTGGTGTTTTGAGATGGACGCAGGCTAAATAACAGCTACAAAGACTTCCTTCTGGGCAGCAGATTTCACACATCAGTGGCAGCAGTAGTTGCTGTTTCTACTACCCGGAGGAGTTCTTCATCCATTACCTCAGTTCTGTCTTCAGGCAGAAATTCTGAGAGGAAGGGCAGAGTTTGACAAACAACATGACAGAAGCAGGCAGGTACAGCTGTGCCCCAGGCCTGAAGCATGCACACCATTACACCATGTCTGCCACGGGTACCACAGGTATGCTGGGTGATTTCTGTCAGTTTTGAAATGTTGCAAAGCAGACAGCATCACAGGTGAGCACCTACATTTAAGGGGTGCTATCTAATTCCTATATTCAACAAGCAAAGTATTATTTGGGAGCAGGAAGTCTGAGAAAACTTGAAGACTCCAAAGTTTTGAGTTAGTAAGTGGCTGTTTAGACTAAGCAAGCAAGGGAAAGATGGACTGATAAACAGCCCATCAGAGTGTAAGATGACAGCTTTGTGTTCTGTTTTCTGTCCCTGTGAATCATGTCAACCCACTGACATGATGTTTCCTCTCATTTTGAAGTGGGGAGAAAGCTCCCGGGATCACAGGGGGCTGTGCAGGTCAAAGCCATTGTTCTACTGGATGTCGCACTTGCTAATGTCATGATGGGAGTTCAGTAACATTATGGTGATTTTCCCCCATCTCACTCACTTTTCTTTTAGCTTTTCTGCAGCCTTAAAAAGGAAACATAAAAAATGCTGCTTCTTATGCACGAACAATCACTTTCAAATGCCACATCTCAGTCCTGAGCCTCCTGGAAAGGAGTCAAGCTCTAAGGAGTCTGTTTTCATATATTTTCTCTTATCAGTCCCCATCACAGATCAGGGTTTGTGGTTTTACAGCTGATGGCAGGTTGCCTGCATATCTCAGGGCTGAAATGCAAAAATAAGCCAAGCATGAAGACAGTATCAGCTTGATGCTACATGCCTTTCTAGGGCTATTAGATAAGAGATACTGTTTGTACAGAGCAAACCTGTTACCTCAACAAAACAAAGCTGCTTTTAACTGTGGCTTGCTTTAACTTTCCTCTTCAACAAATCTGCAAAGCACAGGAGTCAAAGAAATGGACAGCCAGCTCATCAGCTCTATACCAGTGACCCCAGTGCATCAGGAACATGCTGAAATTATGGTCTAGGGCTGAGCTACTCTGTAGATGACCACAACATATATCATCGGAAGGACTCACTACAAGCCTGGAGAATACCAGCCTTCATTTGATCTTAAGTCGAAAGACCCTTTAACAGTAAATCATTTCCAGAGGGTAGTCTTGACGCCATACACAGTGTGGGTGTGTGTGATACTCTGGGGCACTCTGTGTGAGGATTGCACACAGGGGTCCTTGTTCCTTGATGGTCCATCCTGAGAACACTGTGGCTCCCTTCTGGGCCACATGCCTGGTTTTCTTCCTGTGGAAATGATGGCACTGGAGTTGCAGTGAAGTGATGCACACACAAATCTCTCTCCAAACCACACGGTCCACATTTGTCCAGGCATGTTTTTGCATGCCCCAATTTAAATACAGCCTGAGTACACTAGTGCTCTGAACCACCCTTTCAGAGAGTCCCTCTCTTGCCTCCTCAAATCATTCACTCTAGGCAACATGGAGACCTTTAAAATGTAATACAAACCTTTTTGTACATTAGGTATTCTTATATATTACCTGTTCTGTAAATTATATTTTTTCTTTACCACAGTTGGCTACTGTTTTAGGAGTTGTCATATGCCATTAAATCACAGGCAGTTTTCTTATTCCAGGTGAGCACATTTCTATGGGGAAAAATTAGATTCTACATTCTTTTGCATGTCACCACCTCTGCACAAGAAAGATCAGCTCTCAGGCTGTAAATATGGACCCTGTATATCCAGGGGAAAGACAGTTTCTGAAGAGTTCTAAAACTTTCTGCTGAAAGGTGAGTTCACTGGACTGGTGTTTGCTAAAGGATCAGGTTGATTTCCTAACTCCCCCATCTTCTCCTTCCATTTTTAAAACCACATTGTGTACGTGCTGCTTCAGTTGCAAAAGCATAGCAAGAGCCTCCTCTTAAAATATCTTGGGGTCAGGCCTCTTTCTTAGGGTTAAACAGCTGATCTGGATATTTGTATTTCTGAAGAGAAAATTTCGACATAAGTTGAACTTAAAAAACCCTACCCAATGCACTCTTATACCACATCAAAACCATCTGCAGAGAGAGATAAACTTTGTAGATTAAGACTGACTGATAGGAACAGCTCTTGGAAGACAAGTCAAGCGATTTGGCAAAGCAGGTTATGAGTTGAAACAGACATTCAGCCACAAGTCTCTCGACCTAGTATGGGGTGACGCAATTGGAAGCTGAACATCTACACTGACACCAGGCAAGAATGTGGGCACTACACTTTATCCTGAATTTAGCTTATAATGTGAAAAGTGTCTTAAGAATTTAAACTCTTAAATTGGCATGATTCTGGTGTACTAAGCTCTCAGCTCCTCTATCAGAGTTTAAGTGGTTTAAGAATTTAGTGTCTGAAAAGCAGCATGATCTGCTAAACTGCTTTCAAGATTTAGGAGGACTTAATTCCTTAAACCAGTTTAATATTTTAAAGTGGCTGAGCCACTTTTTCTGGCTTAAAAAGTTAGCAGAGTTGAGACTAGGTGACATTGGAGGGATGCTGCTGTGCTGAGGATCGGATCAGACCAGTGTGGTGCGGCCTTCTGGCTTCCCCGTCTCTGAAATTGCTGTATGTTTTTCAAGGTCATTGCTCAAACAATTCCAAGCAGTTGGCAAATAGAGACTGGGACTGTTTGCCAGTCAAATTTAGTTCAAGTATTCTTTGAGTCAATATCCAGCCATTGTGTTACTTATTTGTTCTTCTAATCTTCCAAATCCCCCATAAAACCTATATATTTTTGCTCTGCCCTCCTCCTCTTACATTTCAATGACAGCATGTCTGCTATTTCTGGAGCTCCTTGAAAATCCACACCAAGTTTTTTATTGATGCCAGGTTTGTCTCTCACTGTTATGCCTTCCTGTAGGAGATACTGTCCTTTTTCACTCGCTTTCATACTCTGGCAACATGATCCCAGATTTAGGATCTGGTGCCAGACAATAAAAAAGTACAGGGTGGGCAAAACAGGGACATCTAAAAGTCTCTTTCAGAACTTTTCTCTCTGTGTCTTTCCCACAGGTCATTTCTATGTGCCTCCTACTGAAATCAGGGTGACTTGGGGAACTCCTGGTTCATTCAAATGTGAGGTTGTCTCCAGTGATGATTAAGAGCAGTATTTCAAAAAGGAGGTCATACAATCCACAACAGAGAGCTGTTGGATGGTCTCTCCAGCCCTTACCTCCCTCTGTACTGGGAAGAATCCCAACTGTTCATAACTAGGCAATGGCTTACATCCTCATCTTTCGGCATCCCAATCTTCCTGTAGCAATGAGTCCCACTGTCTCACAAAAACAAAACATTAATTTCTTTTCATTAAGATGGAATTTGTCACGTTTCTGTCCTCCTGGCTGAGCCTTCCCTTATCATCAGAAAGGGAGACAGATTGTCTCTCTTAGATTTTTCCCCACTTTTATAAAGCATTACTTTAATTGACCTCTTCTTTGTGATAAGCAACCCTATTCTTTTCATTTTCTTTTTGCGTGACCTCCCTGAGACCTAGGTGTTCTCTGTATTTTTGAACCTTATGTGTAGACATGGAAATAGTAGCCCCAGATTAGGTAGTTTATCTTGGAAATTTACACCATAACTCTATTGTCCAGAGGATCTCCTAAATGTAATGTAATTATAATAAAACTTTTATTAAAACTTATATCTTTGACAATTTTATTTCCTCTGTACTGGTACCTGGAGTAGATGTATGCACACAACAATGCATACATCTGTGTATGTAGATGCACACGTCCCAATAACATGGGATTATTTGCACTTCAGCCACCTATAGTTCAATGGCACCTTTTTTAGTAAGTCAATGGAAAGCGGTGTTTTGTTTTCTTTCAATAACTCAGGTAGGATGAATTGCCTCCAGAGGTGCTCAGCCTATGCTAGAAGCCTGATTATTAGTTGCTAAATTGGAGCAGAAGAAATCTATCCTAGTGACACTCTGGCTCTGGAGAAAGGGTTAAACACAGGACCTCTTATTCGCCAGTTCTGGGATTTGTCCCAGTTCAGCAGATGGATTGTTTGGGATGATCCTTAAGGTTGTGTGAAAACACTGTGAGCACCTATTTGTAGGGATCTGGCATAAAGCTTTACCTGAGCCAAGAATAAGGAGAAAAATTGGTAAAATAGTTTAAAATAGGTCTTTGATACTTGTTGCTTAATTATCACTGGGGGCTGTTTATCAGCTCTGGAGAAAGGCTGTTGAGATTAATCAACTGTGTATCCTCTCACTGTCCCATGCTATGGTCATGGTCCCTGAATCCATTGTCACATGCTTTCCCCTGCCCTGAACACACTGACAAATTGCCCAAATTGTAGCTCTCTAAAGAATGGCCAACCACCAGAGCTTCTTTCAGGGAAAACAAAACAAACTCTGCCTTTTTTGTTTTATTATAATCAGAGGCGCTCTTTTAAACCATTCCAGTTTCTAGTCACATGGAACATGAACTGTCTAAAAGAGCTTGAGGAGAGCAGGAGTATGAGAGAAAGGAGGGGGACCTTAGACAAAAAGCTTTCTCACTGGGGACAGGAAAGCTTCACAGCAAGGCAATGGAGCAGGGACCTTCACGTTGAGGTCAGGGTTTCAAATACATCCATTAGTTAAAGCTCTGGGAGGTTGATCCCTTACACTGGAAGAATAAAGGATGGATGACACCTGTCCTTATCCTTCAGCTGGATCCAGTCTCAACATATTGGTTAAATCACCTACACTGAGTTTCTGGAACACAGTTTTGGGTTTTTGGTCATCATCTGTGTAACTCCCCCCCCCAGTTTGCCACTGCTGGATGATTTGTCTGCAGAGACCAACACATTTTAGCATTACATGTGAGAAGAAGGAACAGGGAAGAACATACAAATATCAAACTCTAGGCTATATGGGAGTCTGGAAATTTGCTTTCCTCCACATTTCCATAATATAAAGAATGATTTCCCTTATCCTCAGGCACAATCAAATCCTGGGGTCAAAATCCAGCTCCATTTGAATCAGCTTTTCTGGAATCCCTCTGGAATTTGATGCATTCCTCCTAAAGGCTGAGCAAGCTTTGTAACCATGCTGGAATTAAAGGCTTCCTCAGGATGAAAGTCCCTATCTGGAAGTTGATGAATATGTATGAGAGATGAGTCTGGGGTACTCCTTTGTAGCCTGTGCTTTATAAAGAATGAGATCTAATGAAAACATTGGCATGTGCACGCCGTGAAAGCTCACTCAGAGAACAGAAAGAGCAGAAAAAACTCATTTTGATGCTTTTTCCTACTTGAAAAACCACTGTCTTATACATGTGGCTGTATGTTTAAACCTCCCTTGTTCTAGCATTCACCTTGAGCCTGGTTACTTCTTTCTCTACACCAATGCCCTGGAGCTGAAAGATGACTCTCATTTCCTTTAACAAGGTCCCAAACCCATGCAAATCACTACATGAGGCCAAAGACTTCTACCATGCCAGCACAGGACCTCACTTGAACAATGCCTCAGGTCAATTTTATGTGAGCCAAGGAGCTCATGCTTAGCCATGTTTAGCAGCTACCAGGAAGGCTTTACATGAAGTTTCTCTCTTTACAGCCTCCCGTTTGGCCTCTGTGCCTGCCAGATGTTTGTGAAGCTTCCTCAGGCCTGATCAGCCTGTGGAGTCTCTCATGCCTCTGGCTGCTAGATTAAAGACCCATTTTTTATCAGTTTTCACTGCATAAGTCCCCTAATCACTTATTAGTCTGTTAGCCCATACACCACCTCACAAATTGCTCTCCTTTCCTCTCTCACTGGTTAAGCCCATTTGCCAGACTATAAATTTTTCTGGCAGCTCTTCTTTGAGCTTTCTCCAAATTTTCTTTTGAAAGTGCCAGCCCCCAGACTGGACACAGGACTTTATGCTCACATGTTTGCCAGAGATTGGTTTCACAAACTCTTTTGTAAATATACCACCATCTATTTATTTCTGGGTGACAAAAGGGAGAAAGAGGAGGAAAGTGATAGTGTATGATGTTGCTTCTTTTAACTAAATGATCCTGTTGTGGAGGAATCTTTCATGGTTTTCTGGGCACCACTCAATGACCTTTGGTGTAAGAAGTAGTGGTTACCATCTTACCTTTTGGAGAATTAACAGCAGATGTCCAGAAAGAAGGTTTTTTGAAGAGAATCAGCATCATTCCCATCTATTTTTCTCACCCTAGACAAAAAAAGGTTGCTACAGCATCCCCTCCCTCCCATATTCCCATGATATGAAAATGCTCAGCAAGGCTTGGTTGAAATGCCATCCTTTCATTTCCTCTGCCATGGCTTTCACCATGGGATACCTCTTTCAGAGGAAAATTGAACTGGGGAAAGGCTCCATTGATGTCTGTGTTTGGATCCACCATATCCTGGTCAAAGATGCATTTGCCAAACTTCTGCCCAGGCATGTGCCCACTCCTGTTCTGAACATTGCCGTGGGCCCACTATGATAGATTAACCCTGTTTCTCTTCTAGTCTCTGGGGAAAGAGTCGCTTCACCCACCAGAGTCTTTTAGGAGAGAATGTTAATAAAACTATAATGAGCAAGCCCATAAGGTAAGACTAGGCTGAGGACAGCAGTGAAGTCTCACACATGGCAGGGAGGAGACTACTTTAGAATTTTATTTTTTTTACTTAAAAAGAAAAGAAAATTGGAAATCTTTCTAGTAGTGTCAATTTCTCTCTCTCTCTCATATGTATACATATCTATATGTATATATATGTATTTCAAAAACGCAACCCACAATTTTTGGTTTAAATTTGATCTGACAATATCCCTTTAACATGAAACTCTAAGGCCGAAATTGATACCCCAGTTGGACATTATCACAGATTATTTCCTGTCTGTGTTTTGACTGTCCTGGTCGAACGGCTTCCAAGCCTAACACAGAGTCAATGAAGAGAAACAACCCTCAGCTACTATTATTCCTGTTACTCATTCTACCAAAATAATAAAAATAATGAAACCACAGCCTGCCTTGAACAGTAAAGATCTCTTAAAAGCCCTTCCTAAGCCGAGCCTTGATGTATCTTGCATATCTTAGGGAAAAAAATAAAGTTGGTAGGTTTTGGAGGGAGGAATTACCAGTGATGTTCCTTGGCTGGGCTTGTGTCCGCACTCTTCATAAAGCACTGCCTTGGGCGCAGATGTGAGCACCGGGAACTCCCCGTCCCACCCAGGGCTGGCCACCCAGCTGCCGTGTGCCTGGCCATGTGCCGGCTCCGTCGCGCCACCGCCGGCGCCCCAGCGGGCGGGAGGCCACGTGCGGGCAGCCGTGGTCTGCACCGGCGACAGCAAACCTGGTCTTCAGGGGGGCCGGGCAAGGACTTGCCAAGGAGAGTTTTTGACTTCCCCTCCCAGCTCTCAACGTGGGTAAACATGGTGGGTAATGCTGGAGGTACAAAACCCTAGCAAATACTGGACAGCCCCGGTGCCAAAACTGAGCTAGGTGATATTTTTCATCTAATGTTTTTTTTAATACCAGGAGAAAAAAAGAAAGAAAAAAAATTCCCCTCCTGATTTAGTAGTACCAAAACGTTTTATGAATTCATGCCTTTTCCCCTGAGCAGTTCATTTAGGAAGGGAAAAAGCACCCAATAATAATACCAAAGCCCCTTCCCGTCCAATCGTTTCATTCCAATAGGTTGGAAAATAAATGTTTTCCATTATTTGCCTTGGAAATAGGTCTTCATTTAAAAATAAATTAGTTAATTTACCTTTCTGTATTTTTACATGTGTTTAAAGATGGCTAACACTGAATTTAAAATATAAAAGTCCCTATTTATTTTCATTCCCATTTGTTAAAAATCCTAAAAATTAATTTTAGCAGTAAAGGAACTTTTTCCCCCTCCTTGTCTTGATTTTGTTTTGTTTTGTTTTGTCTTGTTGGTTGGTTTTATCAATTTAAAAAATAGGCCAAGAAAGCAGAAAGGGGAAAATCAAATACAACCTAAATCTCCTCAGCCATTGCGAAGCCCATCTACAAGGCTTCCAGTGGGATCTCTGAGTGATGTGGTTTTCCCAGCTCCCTTTGACACGTTTGCTCTCTCAGCCCAGGACCAGCCCCTTCTTGTCACTTGGGCATGGGTGTCTCAGACTTTGGAACATGGATAAGAAATTGATCATCTTTGTTAGTTTTACCCCAGCAACTTCACAGACTAACTGCTGTTTTCAAGAGAGATATAAATGCTACTGCTTTCCAGTGAGATACTAAACTTTATCCCCTCTTCTACTTCAGACTTAGGTTTCTAAACTACTCACAGATCGTCTTGAGAATATTGCTTAGATGGGATACGTAGGCCCAGATTTTGCTCTGTAAAGACCCTCTCTCTGGAGCAGGAGAGCAAAATGTTGCAAACTGAATAGATTTTTTTGGCTTGGTGTCATTCGGTGGGACAGGGGCTGCTCCACTCTGATACAGCTCAGATGCTCGGCTGTGATTTCAATGCCTGGCAAAGATTAGCCAACTCTTAAACTGGAGCAGCTTTTAGTGCAAGGGATCTCAAGGCACACCCAAATAAACATCAAGTAGCTTTTTCTTGAGTTTTGAGTGTGCCCTACCCCACGAAATCCGGGGGGGAACTCCTAGCTACTGTCTCATGGTGTGTTAGGTTTCTTTGGGTTCATCTTCCTTCCTTTCAGAAGAAGTTCCTCTCAGGAAGAGGGTTGTAGTCAATTGTACTCTGAGGGCATAAAAAAGCCATCTGGTGAAATGCCAATATCGTGATGTTACAGCTGGTAGAACTGGTCCCCAGAACTTAAAAGTGGGAAAAGCTCTCAGAGACTGTTGAGTTTGTAATCCCTCATGGGAATGATCAGCAGTGACCAAGCAAAAGCAACCTCAGGGCAGCAGAATGAAAGTGAAAAAATGTTTTCAGCTCTCATAATTTTAAGGCAGGGAGGGAGGGTAGTTGGGGAAAATTAAATAAAATAAACATGCATCACACAATGTACAGTAAGAAGAGGGCTGAAGGAAGGCAAGATGGATAATTAAGCAATAAGACACGACAGGCTGTGCATTTCTGGGTGATTATTGCATGCCTGTGATGATGTTCTTTAGAAGTAAAGTTTTCCTCCACATGAACCCCCCAGGGACAGGCTGGCAGGGGGATCTAATTGCTGTTATTACAAAATTAATTTTGAAATTAAAACAATAATAATGCTAGAAAGAAAAAGGGACAACCTCCCTCTGCACCATGTTGTTTGTTAGAACATGTTATGGGAAAAGAGATGATATCACCCACAGTCAGTTGTCGGAGGGAAGGTGGTGACATCACTGCCAGCCAATCCCCGCGTGCACACTGGCATTTGCATGGCTTTTCTTCTCTCTCTCTTCCTCATTCCTTGGCCTGGGTTGCCTGCCTTCAGATCAATGTGCCCAACCAACTTGTCCTTGTGTCAAGAACTTTTTTGTCAAGAACTGTCTTTTATTCCTTTCTGAAAAATCCTGGTTTTGCTCCTTGCCTTATTCTATCTCCCCCTTTTGGTAAAAAAAATCACAACTATTTGAGATAAGGGAAGTAATGCATACCATGTCTGTGGCCCAGAAGCATGATATTTCTTTCCTCTACAAAGATCACATTTTCCTTGTATTCTGCGAACCCTCAGCTCCTACCTACCCACCTTCCTCAGTGAACACCCAAATTGTGGTTACATACTATTGCTCCATTGAATGGGAAGGAAGATGATGTACCAGAAGAAAATTGCTTCTCTTATTTTGCCGTGTAGCAGTGGATAACAACAAAACAGGTTTTTGGGTGGATACTCTTAGCATACATGGAGTTTATCAGCACTAAGTGGTATTATTTTATGCCCAGAAATCCTCTGTTTAAGTTAGTCTAGTTAGGAAATATTCTGTATGAAATATTTTAGATGTTCACAACCAGATTTACTGTTCCTTCTGAACCAATTTCCTTCCATAATCCTCATTCTAGAGAAATTCAATAATGCTATTTTTAAATACATTTTTTTTATTCTATTTTGCAAAGGAAACGAGATTCTGACATTTCCCTGTGAATCTAATTCCTCTTCTTTGTAGTTCTGGTTGGTTTTGTCTTATTCACATGTAATCTGCTGGCCTAACAAAACTTCTTGGCTGATAATGACTCCAGAACACCTAACTGCCTTAGTAGCTCTAGATTTAAAGTTTTTACACGTCTTGAATTTTCCTTTAAAGACACAAACAGTTCAAGCAAAGCAAATAGCCTCCTTCAAACTGGCCTCCAGCTTCCCCTGTCATTCATCCCAGCTGAGACTCCAATATCTATTGGGAAGCTTTATATCATTATCTGTTAAGTGGTGGTATCAAGACGCTGCTCTTGATAGTTGCTGTACAAAACAGGACACAAGTTAAGACTAGAAGAAACAGAGAGGTCATCAGGAAAAGAAGATGCGCAGAGAAGTGAAATGGCATACCCATGTTCACACCAGAAATAGTAGCAAGATCAGGATTGGATTTCAGGACTTCTGAAACTCAACCCAGAACTGTGTCATTAGTGGATATTTTGGTTTGTTGTCAGGGGATGTGGGTGAGGACAGATACTCACCCCTCTCCCAATCATGTTCATGTGAGTTATATTTATCAAATTGAAAAATTGGTCAATAAAACTGTGTTCTCAAAAATGAGGCTTTGCTCAATCAAAGCTCCCTCCCCCCAAAAACACAAACCCAAAAAGTAATTTAAGCTCTATAGTTACACTGTACTTGCTACATTGGATAAGATGTTTTTCACATGCCATTGCATATTGCCAACATCTTATCAAAGGGATGAACCTGTGACCTTTAATATCAAAGCCTGGGCTCTGTCATTAGAATTAAGGAATGACCTGCAATACTTTTTATCCTTAGGTGACCCAAGCAGCGTAATGGAACATGACATTATATAAATGTCATATATATATATATGTACACACACACCCCCACCCTCTATATATACTGCTGTAGAAAGAGGGGAAAATGCATCTCAGGAGAGAAAGAGTTAAATGAACCACCAGCAGATGAATTCAAAGTTGCTTATGCAGACAGGTTCTTATAAAGATCTGGTCTCTGTCTATGCATTAACTACGTGCAGAGACTCGCTGTATCCAGGTTGACAGTTCTGGTGTTATACGTCTGTGGGGAAAGGTTAAACAGCATCATGGCACCACTTGGAAAGACTTAATAGATGGAACCATACCTTCTTTGCCTCCCACATTTTCTAAGGTAAACTGAAATAGGAAATTTCACAGGGCTAATAAACAAATTTCTACCTCATGGACAGTGTTAAGCCTTCATGTCAAAAGTCTGGGTGCGGGGATTGATACTCTCAACTTGAAGGGAGAAAAGAAAAATAGGCAACATATATCAAACATAGTGATTCTTTTCCTTTTCTGTGGCTGTGAAATTCCCTTGACCCTCTCTGCACCGCACAGCCCATTCACAAGGAGTCAGAGGCAGCAACCCCAAAGGAAATAAAAATCAAGAAAGGGGCACGGTTGGATTGAGGATAGGAGGGAAAGAAAAGAAAGATTTTCTAAGTATTGATTGGGATGATCAGAGTGCAGTCAGATGATATTTATCATCCTCTTCTGAACACAGCTTCACAGATACTGAATGCAAAGTGTTTCTTTCTAGTGGCAGAGGATCACTCACCCATTGAAACATTAATTTTCCACTTCCCAGGATCAGTTCCCTGCTCTATCCCAGACTTGCTCAACTTGTGACCAGGATCTTGCTGTCTTCCTCTGTCATTGGTTTTCTCCCCTGCCCCTGCCATGCCTAACCTCACTTGGATGCTTTAGAAAGCTCTGGCTTTTGGGCTGAGGCATCTTCTCAGGGCAGGCTTGAAGGTTTGCAACATGGTAGGGCAGATGAGTTTGGTTTTGAAAGGTTTCAGAGCTGCTGGATCCACAGAAGTCACAGTTCACCAGCTGCCTCATCTTACCAAGAGGGTCCTGCTCAGAGCTGTGCAGGAGGAAGCTTAAAAGGGAGCAGCATGGGAGGATAATGAAATGGATGAGTGGGGAGGCTCTTCACCACGGAAGAGCAGAGTGGCAGACACTGTGAATTTCTCTATTTGCAAATACTGTTTTTATTTCCATTGTCTTCTGTCGTAAAATGATAGTCTCATTGCATCTCAGAGCAAACTAATCAAGCATGAGTATCCAAATGAAATTCAGTATATAAACCCTCCTTCTCTTTCCTAGCACTCTTGCGTTCAAGCAGTTGGACGAGGGAATGTTAATATCCAGAGACCAAGGTCCCATTGGAGGCTCTCACTTGTTTTGGTGCTCATGTAGCAAGTGATAAATGGGTTTTGTCCATCAGATTTCCTTGTGGATTGTGCTGTTCCTGGTGCATTGGGCATGATGGTACCTCCTGGCTGGGAGGCAGGGTAAGAGATTAGGCAAACATTACAGGAGAGGACTGTGGGCTCATCTTGTCACAGAAACCTGGCAGAACACACTTAAAGTTAGAGACATCTGTTCTGGTCAGGCTTGTTAGCACCTCAGAGCAATCTCTCCCTCCAGAAGCTCCTTGGGAGAAAAATCATCAAAAACATGCAAATCAATGTAATAATTGATGGCCCATTTCAATTCCCATGAAACAAATAGTTCTTGAAAGCAACTTTTAGATGCCTGCATTTTTTATCCCTCACCTTTCTTGGTTTCTCCTCTGGTCACTTGCATCTCAACTGAGATGCTCCCTCCACCCTCTTTTTATTTACACTTTCATAAAATTGTTTGGTCTAATATTCTTCTTTCCTCACTTCTTGATGTTGGAAATATACTAATTAAATTTTTACTGGGGAGAAAAATAATAGAAAAGAAGCCCCCAATGTGGGGAAATTCTAATCCAACAAAAAAACCAGCAAAGAGCAGGAAACATCCATCCCTCCCTAAGCCCCTCCCACCCATTTTCCCCCCATCGAATGTTTCTCATTATTTTCAGGTCAGTCATGTATTTGGGGGCTTCCATGCAACAAAATTTCATTTTACTCATTCAAGTAAATTTTCTTTGCAAGCTTTCAGTGTAGCCTGAAGCATACAGCTATTTTTGAATCTTTCTATCTTTTTGAGGGTGAGGCAGAGTCAAGTTACCTTGTCATCAAATTCTCATTTTGGCAAGAAGGGTGGTGGGGGTGAAGAAACAGAGGACTTTATAGCAATAATCACTAACCAAAACACTTCACAGTGCCTGAACTTGTTACTGCGTCTGTTCAGTTCTTCAACAATATGTCAAGCAGAAAGAAAACAGCTTAATTTTTCACAAGCCTGGTTGCTTTCTGAAGCTAACAACAACACGGCAACTTGTTTGAACTAGTGAATGGAGGGAACATGCTATTAATACCAGAGTCATAGCACCCCATTCCCCACAACCCACCAGATGTCTGAATTTAAACTGTCACCTCACGTATCTCATCAGTTTCTATGGGCAAAATCTTGGTCTGTGTTCCAAATGCCCTAGAAGCACTGAGCTGTTCTTGCAGGATCTTTGATAGGGTCTGTTAGTAATATGGTTGTAAAAAGCCATGTGCATTTATGGTCCATTATTATTAATATAGCTCCTGTTCCCATCATTGTTTTGTTATTATTTATGCATTATTTCCTCTTGGGCAACTAGGTTGTTCTGGCGACTGGTATATGATACAAGTCCTTTCACCTTTCTGTCAGCCCAGTTTGGTATCCTGCCTGCTCCCTTGCTGGTAGATTGCATGGCATAACTATGTGTTCACATGAAAATAAAGTTTCTTAGAAAAGAGGGAGGGATTCTGGGAAAACTCTGAAGGAAACCAAAATAAACCCATTCCCCATGGAATTTGGTTATGGCAATTTTTGAATGATTTGCCCTCTATATCCTCCAAAAAAAGACTCAAAACACCCAAATGTTTAGGCCAAAGCTTTTTTGGTCTTCATCAAAAAGTCAAAATTCCTGTGGAAAGAAGACGCTTTTCAAGAAAATGTACATTTAATCAAAACTCCAGTTCCCCAGCAAAGCGAGTGTTGACTATGGCTGTGCCAAAGCTGAGAGAGAATGTTGGACAATACCATCTCCTCCTGCCAGGGAATTCTCCTGGGCCACTTCACCTGATTCATGGGTCTCACATGGTGAGGAGAAGAAAGTAAAAAACTTTGCTCATCTGAATCATTAGGTAATCAGCCTGTGTATTGTGAAGAAGCTGAGAAGGAACTGGAGACTCAATAGAGTTTATGGGCAGAGGAGAAATTGGATGGGGGCAAGAGGCCAAAGGAATGAAGAATGGTTTGCATGGAAGAAAGCAGACCTGCACACTGGCCTGGGTCTGCACAAGTTCATCCTAACATTCTGGGTCAGAGTAACCCACTAAATAGGTCTTTTGTTACCATTTGTACAGCTCCCCAGGACCTGTGCTCTGCTGAAGTCATGCACTGCAGTCCCAGGAGCTGTTTCTCTGAGGCAGCCAAGGGCCTGAGGAAAGGTGAAGCCATTTGCTCTGATTTTGAGATCTCATGCATGCACATACCTGTATGTGAGGGTCAGTGCCACTCCCGAACACGGTCTGCATTTTTTCATTCTTGATGGTTTCTTTTTTCTTTCTTTCTTTCTTTCTTTTTTTTTTTTTTCCCTGAGATCTAAAATTAAGAAATCATGCAGATGGAAAACATCTGCCTGTTCTTTGTGCATGGAAAAAACATAACACATGGCAGGGATGATAAATAATAATAAATAATGATGATGATGAAAGGATTTTGAGAGGCGCAATGGTTTGCTTTGTCCAGAGCAAGCATCAGACACTTTCTGTCCAGACTAAGAAGGATAAATAGACTGATGTGGTTTGAAATTTTGCAAATGGCAACAGAATTTTGAAGCGTTTAGGAAGAGCAGATGCTGAGCTTGGTTTGGCTTTTCATGGATTTGCTCATAGTGCCTAGTCAGAGGGTCTTGAGGTGTGCAAAAGGAGCCTGACCTCTCCTGAGTGCAGGTCTATTTACCCATGAGTCACAAATCACTGTCTCTCCTAAAACTAACACAGCTAGGCCAAAGAATGACATAGCCTCCCAGTGATGTAATATTCCTTTTCTACCTTGTTACCTAATACAGGGTTATGAAATCGAATCCACGTGACAAGTCATATATTTGCTTCCCTAAGGTTATCACAAAAAAAGGTATCTTTCACCCAGAAGACATAATTCTTGGCATCCCCAAGCATCCATGCAGAAGTCATCTCTGTGGATCTCACCTAGACTTTCAACAGAGTCCACCTAAAAACTTTTTCCAGGGTTTGGTTTGTGCCTGGTCATCTCAGACTGTAGTAAAACCCAGTGAGTGTTATCTGACAGAGAGGGACAAAGGGCATTATAAAATGAGTTGTTGGGTCTCAGCTGAGTTTCCAGACTGCAGCTGTTCTACTTAATGTCTGCTAGCAGGTTGGTGTTCTCCCTGCCTTTGTAAATAACTAGGCCCAAATGATTCCTGATTTTGAAAACATTCTGTGACATGTCTGCAGACAGAATAGACAGGGATGGTGGGTAAGAATGCACTGTCAAAGGAAGGTCCATATTTGCGTGAGGAAAAGTGGACAATGGAGAAGGTGATTCATACACATGTGTGCAATGCAGGTCTGAACGCTGGTAAAGGAAATGTGCCAGGACGGGGTATATTTATGACTGACTGAACAATGTGACTTCAGACATTTCAAAGGACAGTGATGACTTTGCCCACCTTCAGTCTTAAGCTATTTACGGGAGATATCTCTAAGAGTCTGAAATCTCAGCTCTCAGGACAACTATCCCGTAATGTCTCAGACAGGATGATTCACAAATGGAAATATCATTGAAAAAAGCCCAACAGTAACACTCACGACAAGCCGTGCTCTGTGTGTGTGTCTCTGTGTGTACCTTGCCAACATGTTTGTGTGAGCACTCAGAGTGTAAACACAGCATAGTATTTGCTTTTTGTGTGTGTCTCTGCTGGAATGATTGAAGCTTAAGACTGAAAAAAAAAAAAGTAAAAAAATGTGAAGGAATAGGAGCTGAGCAACAGGAGAATGATGATGCAATGATATTGCAGCAGCAAAAGCAAAAACGATCTGCTAAAAATACACCAGAGGGATCTAAATATTTCCATAAACAGATGGAGGTCGGAGCCCAAGTGAAAGAAAAAAATGCAAGTAAAGGAAATTGTATTTGACAACCATAAGGGTCTTATAGTTCTTCTGTGTCTTTTATCCCAAAAGGGTTTTTTACAGATGCTCACAGTTGGGCAAAAGAGGAGTCTGATCCCACAGTGCTTTACTCACATGAGTAACCCTAATTTATGTTCGTAGACTCAAAGGGGCCAATGGAACTGCCATGTGAGCAATATCATGTATGAGTTCTTTTAGAGGAGGCATCTGGCAGTGCTTTATAGTGAAGGCTGCATAGCAGTTTCCATTCTAAACTTCTCTTTTATTCATTCTCATAAATATTTTTTTTTCTTTCAGAGCATTTACATTTTCAGCTGAAGTTTTCCAAACGTAGTCCATGCCTCAATATGAATTTTATTGGGATGCATGAGGAAGAACAGCTTCAGCCTGCCTAGAAGAAATGTTTTCTCTTAAATAAAAAAGTCCAACCCTCTTCCTGCCTCCTTCTTGCCCTGTTATCTAAACAAATGAGAAAGGGGTAAAATTTCATCTGCTTAGTTGTCCTACGGGGAGCCAGGGACAGTGAGATTTAGTGAGGTGTCAAAATCAAAACCACTCTAGAAATATTTTGATCTGAAATTAGGTACCTGAAATCCTCTATATGCTCCACAGGGGTGAAATTCAGCTGCTAGAGAAAGGGTACCAGAGAGTGGTATTGCATGTGCTCCTTTGAAGTCAGATGCCTGTGCCCAGGCCTTTCTTTGATCTTACCGAAGTTCACCTAACTATAAGTGGGAACCCAACTTTCTGACTGGAAAACTAAAACCAGGTGTGATACCAACCGTAGCATTTCCCTGTGTCCCCAACAGACCACTTTGTGTTGGGTTAGATCTTATGCAGAATCATCAGCATAAACCCCTCTCCTGCCTGGAAGTTAGAATCTCCCTATTTGAACCCAATACAAAGACTGAGATGTACCCAGCTACAGAACCTTGGCTATTGAGCTGCTGCTGCTCATCTTCCCATCAAGGGTGAAACCTTGTGAATCCACACCAAGATGCATCCTGAGTGAGAGCAAACACAAGCACATTTCAAAGATTCTGCACAAATCTTTTCTTCAGGACAAAGCAAACCAGTTCCCTTTCATGAACTAATAAACTTATTTGGGTTATTTTTATTTATTTGCTTTATTTCCAGCTCTCAGTCATGTCTAAAAATTAGCCTAGAAAGAGAGAAGTAAAATGTTGTTTCAAGATGTAAAAAGCCTCAAAACCAAACACATTGAAATGACATATTCTAAGAATATTTGGCTTTAAAGTACAGCATTTCACGCTCTTCTTTCTAAACAAGCATCTGTCCAAACCAACACATTTCTAGGAAAATGTATTCCTTTTAAATTAATTTTTTCAAAAGGAAAATATCTTCTTGGAAAAAAAAAAAACATGTCCTGATCTCTTCTTCAGACAAGCAAGAGTGACCATTTCATACAGCACTAGGAAGGCCAGGCTATCCTATCCAGCCACCCATATGGAAGGCTCCAAACAACTTAGTGAATATGTTATTATGCAATTCAATCCTTTCTTTGTACATTGTAAAATTCTTCCTTGCTGCATTGTGTGAGTGTCCTAAGCTACAGGATCTGGACCAGAAGATGTGCCGGGTCCCTTCCAATCTAAATGCCTCTGTCATTTTAAGCATGGTGTACCATACACAGCACAACCCATCAAACTCCCTTTATACTACTGTAATTTAACTATATTCATGATGATGAGAAATAAACACCTGTAAGTATTCACCCTGAGATGAAGTTGAGGCTTGAGGGGGCTGATTACAAGACATAAATGCTAAAAGGACCACAAGCACTGTTTTAAAATGATGAATGATCAGTATGATGCTCTGTGAAGATACCAGAGGAACTGCAGTTTCTTTTGTCACTTCAGGTGTTTAATGCCAAACTGGACATTTCTGTTTGGCTGCTGTGGGAATAGCAGATATAAAGTCTAGTTCTTGGGTTTTGCTTTTCCTTTTTTTTTTTTTTTGTTTCAAGAAATAAAAACTGTTTGGAACCTATAAACGTTTCTCATGTGCTGTGCAAAGACAGGAGAGGTTTTCTCTGACAGCTCTCGACAGTGACAGGAGTGGTCAGACCTGCCTTACCCTAACCAAATCTTTCTGAGCCTCTGCTTGATATTTTTACTGTTGTATAGCTGCAAGTCATTTTTACTTCACTGTTCTGCACCCCGGATGCCTTTTCTCCATCCCGTGATACGCACCATGTCATTGCTGTAACTTCAGACAGCACGAACAGCATTAGGAAAAACGCTATATGAAACCACAGCAAAAATGGGTTGGTGATGCACTAAAGCTTTGTATCGGGAAAGCCCTAGTTCACTGCAGACAGCTCCTCTCCCTTCACTATGGACTGAGGTAAACTCCCAGCCTGGGCTTGGCTCACTCTGCCTTGTGAAGAGTCACTGCTGATGTTGATTTATTTAGTGGTTGAGTGGTAGGTTTTGGAAGAAGCAGGAGGAAGCTCTCCCTTCCTGTTCACACACAGCTGTTCTCCTCTGAGACCCATCTGGATTCACTGGAGGACCACTGGCCTCTTTGCCAGAGCTCTATCACAGGCAGTGTTTACAGCTGTCCTGCACGGACGACTGGTGTGTGGTCTGAGGCTATCGATGGAGAAGGGAGACAAGTGCATTCCACGGAATTTATTCTCTCTGCATCTCCCGGAGCTCCACAGACTCCCTGGTATCAGCTGTCATGAACCTCTCAGACCTGGCCAAGGCAGGATAACAGAAGACTGCCTGTGCAAAGCTACTGGTAGTCTTCACAGGAGCTGTCGTATTGCACATAAGTTGTATCCATTGGGAAGGACTGCAGGCCAGCCTTTGCCTTCAGAAGCAGCCAGCTCTTGTGGTATTCAGAGCCATATAAAAAAAGTCTCTGGCAGAAGGGAAGCTGTGTGTGCACACGAGCTCTCCATCTTTGTGCCTGGAGAGGTATGGTAAGAGTTACATGAGCTTCAGGAGTATGACTTTTTTAAGAAACCTGACAAGAAAAAAAAAAGGTCTCCATAAAATTTACATCCTTAAAACACAAGAACAAAATAAAAGTATCTCTGAAGCTTCTGATCTGTGCAGATGAGGAAAGGCTTGGAGCAAGGGATTCACCTGTGGTAATGCCATGGAAGAGTACTGCCCTCACTCATCACAGCGTAGATGGCAGCCCCAGCTCTTGGACCACTCCAGAGGCTACAAATGGGCCTGGTTTCAAAGTTTTTTGCACACAGAATTATCCAAACTCTTCTACCAACAATATTTAGGAAACACTTAGCCAGATGCAATGGGTGGATGCCATCCTTATACTGTTAGGTGTCGCATTGTCACACAGTGGATTCAAAGTCTTCCAGAAGAGCATCAGAAGCTATGAACTCTACAGGTCAGTGAAGCCGGGCTCACATTATAGGCAGCAGCTTGTCCATGGTAACTTCTTCAGCAAAGCACCTCATGTAATGCTTTCTCTCACCGGAGTGGGGTAGGCATGCATTGTAAGTCAAGTCACCAAATTGCTCACATTTTCTTGGGACCTTCTGCCTAATACTGGGAGTTCAACACACTACAAGGACTCTGCTGTCCTTCTGACTCAGTTTTCATTTTCTCTCTGTGTGTCTATGCTTTTTGGACTAAAGAGAGGCTTGTAAGATGAAGCCTGATGAGCTGGAGGAAAGATTCTGGTTTCCTGGATTGTTGTAACATCAGGACCTGGGACAACTGCTAAAGTTCATAACTACACTCAAAGTCCTTCACTGAAATTCACCTTACTTTGCTTTTCTTTATTTTCAGTAAAGGACTAAGAAATCCTTTACTGGTGCTCTCAGAAGAAGTCTAGGGCCAATTTCAGGATACACTGAGAGATTTGTGGAGGTGAGCCCAGGCCTTAGTACTATGGAGAAGCAGAAGAGAAACTTTCTCAGCTAAGTTTATTTTTTGGTTTATTTTAACTCAGTGAATTCCATACTGTACTGAAGGTACCTGAAGCACTATAATGGCATGAGACTATGTGAATCTGTATGATGGAGCTCAATGGATAGTTCTTCTATGAAGCCATAATCCAGAAGAACTTCACTTCTGTCTCTCAGGACACTAGGCCCATGTCTCCTGTAGAGGTTCATCCATCCCCAGTTTAAACCACTCAGTTTCATATAAGTATGTCCAAGTTCTCTCTCTGAGTTACACCCACTGACTTGAGCAGAACCACATGAATGTTAACAACAAAAATTAAAAAAGCCGAATTTAACCCTATTTCTTTTCCTCATACACTTCTTAATGTATGTTACAAATGTGAAAGCCCAGAAACATTAATTCTGGAAATATCTGTCCACGTTAGACAACGTAGTTCACCAAATGGAAAGATGGAGATTCTCCAGGATTAATATCATGGAAAAGTACGTTATTTGATGTGATAAGTATTTGGAAGGCAACTTTATTGTCAGGAGTATAAAGACCCACCCGTTACTTGGAAAATCAGGACAAAGCAACAGAATATCTCACTTTCAGAAAAACATCAAGGAGAAAAGAGGAAGTTATAAAAGAACTGGGGAAACTTGACCAAGGCCTGTAGGGATTTTAAATTGCAAGGCTGTTTGTTGTTTGAACTGAGTCACACCGATGCAACAGAGAATTTGTCCTTGGCAGCAGAACTGTTAGAATGGAGAGTTAATGCTCCCTCGTGTCAACCCACTGAATCCAGGTCATCATGTCTTAATTAAAATGTACATGCTATGAAATACCACTGAACGTCAATTGAGTTCCTTAGTGTATAGAATACCATGTTTATTTATGGGGCTTGGCAGTCATTTCTGGAAAATAAAAAAAAAGCTATTAAAATACAAAAATTGCTCATTAACAGGAGAAAAACACTGTCGTGCCCTAGATTCTCTTCTCAGCTGGTTTTCGTGAGTTTTCTGCCTATGGGTCAACATTTCACACATTAAAGAAGTCCTTTTCTGCCTCGGCCAGGTGTAATTCAATCTTACTGGGATGATGATGCATGCATAGATAAGGCAGAATTTTGGTTTAGAATAAGCTCTCTATGATGGGCCAACTATGCAGTATGAACTATGACATTCCCTATTGAAACCTCAGACATATCTCAGAGGTGCCCATCAAGTGTCTCAGAGCTCAAATGCCTGAGACACGTGAAGTTAAAAATTCTTCTCTCCTCTCTTGTGCTAATTCTAGAGGAACCTCTGCTCTGGGTGTCCACCCAGCCCTGGAGGAGAATTCCAGCAAAACCTGGAAATTCATCACACTCAAAATCATTCCCTGAAGTTTGCTTAGCAAAGGATAGACAAAGCATCAATGGCACTAGCTGTATATGTTAAAATATTACGTATATCTATGGAATAATTGCTCTACTCATCTATCCAAGAAAAACAGTAGAGCAAGTCAGATTAGTAAAAATGGAATAGATAGAGAATGTGCCAAACTAAACAAGGTTTGATTATGGCTACACACTGTCCTCTGCCTCTAATTTTCTCTTGCAGGAAATTTCCTAGAAGAAGGCCAGTATAAATGGTCCTGCCTAGCTTGATAGTTCTCTAAAGTTAACCCTTTCCTGGATTCTGGTGTTGTGTCCTCAATTGGTTTTCAAACATAAACATCTGTGAAGTTCTGCTGATGTTTTTAAACAAAACGCCAGTGGTTTTATTTTCCCTTTGGAAAAAAAGATACAATTCACAGAAAGGCACTTTCATCTGCCTTGTTATATCTGCACTTGGGGTGTTTAAAATCAAGATTAGTTAACCTTACAGAACCCAAAATTTAATGGAATGACCATAGAGTATTCTTCCTTCTCCGGATCACCATCACAGTCACCCAAGATGGAGATAGCAGCACAGAGGGTCTCATGTGTTCCATGCTCCGAGAAGAACTAGGGAAAATTCAGGTACCTTGCCTCACTACCAAGTGCCTAATTTATTTTAAGCTGCCTTAGCTTGTCTTTTTTTTTTTTTAACCAACTAGTAAGAAATTTTACCATGTGGCTTTACTTCAATCAGTTTCATTGCACTTGTAAGCCAATGCTGAAGCAAACATTTCCCAGGACAAGGTAAAGAAGAAGGTCCTTGTGCACTGTACCCTGTTGGAATAGTCATACCTCCAACTCCTTGGTTGCAGGTTGCATTCAAAGGTGGGAAGCCTGAGTTACACCAAAGGAAAGGACCTACTGGGACCCTTGAAGCATAGCTTCACAGTAGACTATGAATTAAGAGATAAACGCTGGACTTAAGACCAAGCTTAAACTTATACTGGACAAGAAGCTAGTCAGTTAATAAATGGCACACAGTCCATCTTCCCTCTGCCTCTGGCCAACCAAATTAAATACATAAAAACGGACTCTGCTCCATCTCCTAAAGAGCTCTTTTCCCAACAGTCTGAACTGGAATAATGAGAACAGTGGAAGGGCAGGCTCAGGAATGATTCATTAACTGCAAAATAGGGGAAAATTCATACCAAATGTTCCCTGTAACTGCCCTGCTGCTTCCAACAGCCTTTCTTGTGTCCTATAACTGAGGGGTCAAACCTGATGTTAAACTTTCACATGAGGTCTATACACATAAGCATGGAGACCATGTGCCTGCAAGATGCTCCCTGCAAGCATATAAATCCTGCTGTGCATGGCTTTTGTAGCCAGCTCCTGCAGTTGCCAGGTCTGCTTGGGTATATAAGAATAGCCATAGCAGATTCAGAAAAGAATCCATGTAGGCAGGTAACAAGAACATGCTGAGGGAAAGAGTACAAGACCATGCCACTGTGCATGGCAAATGCACAGTGACATATCCCAAAGGCACTCCGCAAGTTCCAGAAATCCCCATCTTAGGGAAAGCACCACAGATTCACACCTGAGAATTTCCATGCTAAACAGTGGATTTAGCTCACAAAGTAAGCCGCAGAGCGGTTAAAGACTGTGAGATGCTTAACTCTCATAGCCTTTAAAATTGTGTCCAAGAGAACTATATCTCAATGCCTAAGCTTGGTGTTGTAGCAGCTGCAAAATCTGAGTTGAAGAGAACCATGAAAGAATCAGAGTCACTCACACCTATGCTTGCTTTTCAATAGCCTGTAGAGAACGATGACTCACATTGAAAGAAGAGCATATTCATAAATCCCTTTTTTGAGCCCATCCTCAAAGAAGGGTGGGGAGGGGTATATCTGCATGGTGTATGCATCGCTTGCAGCCCTGACCCCTTCGAGTGCAGCAACCCCAGAACTGCTGACACGTCTTCAGAGCTGGAGCTGCTAATAGAGACCTTATGCAACACTGTAGCTGTTTTATGCAAAAATCCATAAAATTATTAAAAGCTTATGCAGAATCAAAGAAAACTTAAGATTCGAAGGGCCAATAGTTTCTTGGATCAAGAAGCATCGTCAGCTCCAATCTTATTGCCAGGCTTGCCTGCTTCTCTGCTCTCTCTATTAATCTGTTCAGGCTAGTTTGAAATGAGTCAGTGATGGTGCTTCCCTCAAGCTGGCTCTGTGGCTTCATAGATCTTGCTGTGAGAAACGTCATCCTCATGTTTGGCCTGCCTTTTATTTAATGATTAACCCAAGCCTGTGCCCCTCCATTTTCTTGGCTCTCACTGAACACATAAAAAATCCCACCTTCTGTTTTCTAATGTCTCCAAGAAGCTTCTGAGTTCTTATTACTTTTCCCCATCACTTAGGGCATTTCTACACAGAGACATCTGAACAGCTTTACTCTTAGTCTAAGCAGTTTGGGCGCATGGTGGTTCTGTTCCAAAACCCATGTACCTGCATTGCTGAACCAGAGTTTGGTGGAAGAAGCCAAGCTAGGAGGCAGGATATGGTTTAGTTTGAAAGCAATACTGTGTTAATGCATATATACAGCTTTAGAACCATAGCAGGGCTGTTACAGTCACATCTAAGGTTTCTCTAGACATTCCTGCTCTTTCCACCCTGTAATTTTATATAGTGAGTGAATAAAATAAACGAACAGCAGACACAGCAATCTGCCTGGAAGTACAGTGATCCCAGTACTGAGGATCTGGACCTAGCTATGGGTCAGGCTTCAGACCGGTCTTCAGCTTTTGTGGACTTACCAGCCCCCCTGATTTCACATCTCCAGAAAATTTTTTTTGTATTATTATTTGTAGACTTCTTACAAGTAGTCCACAAGTTGGAAGTGTTGTCCACAGAGTTAGCTCATCATTTAGATGTTCAGAATATTTCCTCCTTGTTCTCCTTTTGTGCTAAAGACTTCACAGGGTTTTAAGCTGGCAATTTAAAATACTGCAGCAGTATATTAACCCTGCATGCCATCTTGTTCTACCCATGTTATTTACTTATGCTAATTGGTCAGGTATTAAAGAATAAACACAGCAATTAATTAGTGGTCTGACAGGAATTATAAAGAAATAAGGCCTTTCATGGGTGTCAGATTTGAGTCACTCACAGAAGCTTACAGAGTAAGAAAATGAAGAGGCATGAATCATGGTCAAAAAGAAGCATTTTTAGCCATTGGGTATGGCATCCAGATGTGTGAGGATTGACTACACTTTTAGCTCAGGGCATAGTCAGCCTTTGAACAGGCATTTATACTCTGTAAGGGCTCAGCTCTAGGTTTGATAAGGAGCAGCGAGCCATGGAAAGACCATGCTGTTCATGGAAGCAGGTTTGATGTGGTGAGCTGTTCAGGTGTCACTGCATGCTGTGACTTTCATTCACCTTTGGGTTAGGTCTACTGGTTTTGCTGTTACGTTTGCAGGTGAGTAAGGATCACTGGGTGACCTAAGACCAGTCAGGTGTCCTCTTTGAATTTGATTTACCCATATAGATCAGTGTTCAGTTCACTTTTGGGCTACAGCATCCTTAGCTCCCATGGGATCCCATGTGATTTCCAATGGCTAGAGGCTAGAAGGGTAGAAGGGAAAGGATGATGCTTCTCCTGTTCTAATATCCTTCTCTAGGCATCCACTTTTGAATACTATCAAAGACATATCCAAACAGACCTTACTCTTATCCAACATGTCTAGTGTGATAATCTTATGGACAGATCTCCTCTCCTGTCCCACTACACAGTCCTCAGCCTAAGTGTGAGTTGCCATCTGAAACTCTCATTATATGTTCTCATTCTTCAAGGACTTATTCTGCCTTAAATAGGGGAGTTAATCACATCAGTATGAAGCTTTCAGTAGGGATGGAACTTGTTTATTCCAGAGAAGGCAGCAAGGTCAAGCAAGGTTCTTTGGGGCATTTCTACACTGATAAATGACACTTGGTCATAAATAATGAAAATAAAGGAACCCAACTTCAGAAATAGATGCAGAATCTTGGATGGGCCTTTACTGAAAAACTGAACTCACAAATTTGGGAGTGGCTCTGTGCTAAGAAGGCAACTTATGAAAAGGCAATGTTTATATCGTGCTTTATGCTATGTGGATGTCACATCTGGGGTCCTACTCAAAGTACCCCTGTCCTTCACTTATTTGAACCATGTAAACTTCATTTTAAGCTGTCCTTCTTGAGAACCAAAAGCATTCAAAGCCCATGACAGTTTTGATGTTTACTGTCCATTGTCTTTGATGGCCATTTGGGAAAAGAACTTCCACCCCATAACTGTTGGGCCACAGAAGGACTGTTAGCATCCAACTTATGAAAACATGGAAAGTGTTACTGAGAGAAGGCAGACAAGTGCAAACTTGCTCTAAAAATGCAAGCATCCATTTCTGTATGCAAAACCCTTACAGTCATCAGCCAACACTCGCAGCTCAATACATGAACACCTCAGAGGTTATTTTGGGTGATCCAAAATGGTCCTTCTTGGCTTTGTAGTCCATGACTCCACTCTAGAAAGATTTTACGCCAAAAAAAAAGCCCTCTGGTAACAAATCCAGGCAGATAATGAGTCACCCCTGAGATTACAACCAATGATGCCCAGGAGAAAACAGGATTTCAAGTAGAGGCTTCTGATGGCTACAGACACCAGGAGCCAAAGCTGAATGATGAGAAATTATGCAGTACGTATGTATATCTGTCTGTGAAATGACCAAGTTGTTTCAAACTTGAGGACATTACATTTTTTGGCTGCTCCAGCTCAGAGTCTGTAAAACCTCTGCTGAGCCTTTGAGTATGCTGCTGTCTCTCTAAAGCGAAGCAATGAAGAGAACCAGAGGAATCTGGTATATACGTTGCCAGGTCAGAGCACAGTGCAAACATCACTGGATATGTAACGCAGCAGTGACCCACCAAGCAGCTGAGAAGAGTAACAGATCTGATGCTCACCCAGTGAAAGGTTGCTAGCCCCATCTGTCACTACTGTTGCTGTTACTGCTATTTTTCAACATCCCTTCTTGCCAGGGTGTTCTGCAGTCAAACACCATGTCCTGAGGAACAACATGGCATCAGCCGCTGAGCTGCCAAAGAGACAGCAGTGAGCACATCAGTGAAAAGTTCAAGGGGTCCCTTCCTTTTGCTTCTGCTGCACATGCTCTTTGAGGAGACAAATCAGTCAAAAAGCTGACAAAGATACAAAATTAGACTAACCTCAGAATGGAAACAGTCTTTCACTCAGCAGAGGAGAAGACAGAGAGGAGGTATCAGGTGCTTGAGGCTATATGCCTGAGGATGGCATGAGTCAAGCAAGGGTTGTAGTGTCAAGGGCAGAGGTGGAGTTGAAGCTGCCCATTTCTGGAGGGAACATCCCCCTTGTTCCCAGCATCATTCCCTACGCTGGCAGCTCCCATGGAGATCATGTCTGGAGTAGTGTTGCTAACCTTGGGAGCTGGGAGCACTCAATGCTGCTCTGCGAGCACTCAATGTCGCTCTGTGAGTGACTTCAGAGGATGTGAGCCAGAAAGTAGTCAGAGAAACAGTACTTCTCTAACTAGGACAGCTGCTTCAACAGATGAAATCCATGCTTACATGGGTGAGAGCAACACTAAGAAAGTTTGCAAACTTTCTATTTTCTGTTTTAACATTGACATGGTTACTAACAGCAAAATTGATGTGGATTTAGGGCAGACATGAAACAAGGCCTGAACTGAACATGTAACATTTTATTTTGTCATTTCACTGAGACAGGACTCCAAAGAATCTCTTCTCTTGGCCAGCTCCTGATATATCTTCCCTTTTCTTTCCATTTAGCTTATTACCAGAAGAACAGGACTGAATTAGGTCCTTCAGTGCCTACCCAGTTCAAACCAGGAGAAGCATGTAGCTTGCATTGTGGGAGAAGGACCCAGGCATTCTGCATGATGTGTTTGAGATGGATGCAAGAAACCTATTCGAAATGGGAGAACTGCAAGAATTACCAGTACTGGAATTTAGCTGGGACACCAAAATCGATTTTCTTACCACTGTGAAAAGCAGCAAACGAGGTATGCGACAAAGAAATGACCATTTTGAGGGTGTCGTCCATAAAGGCAAAATAACTTCCTTCTCTATGCTGGACCAAAAAAGCCTAATTCTGCTTAAGCACACAATCTACAGAATCATAAGTAACTTCTTAATGGCCCTGGGTCCAGCCATTAAATAGGCCTGACATCGTTACTATATAAGAGCTGATGTTTTTGCAGCTTGTAGTGGCATGGCTGGGAGCCATATATAGAATTATATAGACAGGATGAAATATTTCCCAGGGAAAACATGTACAATGAGAATATGCTCTGTTCTTCCCTAAAGCAACAGGCACTGTTGCCAATCTATGCTCAGTCAAGCTGCTGTACGTACCAGGAAATAGGCTTCCTTCCAAAGTAAAGCTATAAAACCAGACAGATAAAAGGGGATGAATTAAAAATAAAGGGAAAGTGGAAACCTTTCCTTTGCTTATATTCCTCTCTAGCCATGGCTAGCATTTGGAAGATGCTTTCATTACCATCTGCACCATGGGATTCACAGGCTTCCACCATGACAGGTTCTGGCTTATAGCTTCAGTGATCTTGCCTGTCTCCTACAGCTCAGCAGGTGACCACTCATTCCACATGCCTGCATAGCACTTTGAAGGTGGTTCAGAGCAGCTGACAGCCAGTGCTTACCTAGATGGGAATGAGAACAAACTCCCCTGAAAGAGACCTTTCTAATTCCATGGCCTTTCATGAAGTTTTGAAAGGAAAAATTGAAGATATTGGAATGTAACTGTAGAAGAATCACCTCTATTCCCCATGCTTCAGTTTCCCCATTATCTGTTGTGTGTGAATATTTCACCCCAGAGCAATGTATGGATAGGAGAGTCAGTAATTGTACAGCGTTGTCATCATTGCAGGTTACTAACACATTGTCATTAATAGTGATATGTCTTCCCTTCCCCCAGCCTTGGTTGAGATCCAGGATGAAGCGAAGGGAGGCACACGTTGTGCACAGACATTCACTCACTTCCCTGAAAAGTCCTTCAGAATTTAGGCATGACATGAAGCAATTATTAGCTATCAAGCGTAACAGGTTGAGCAGAGTAAAGCTGTCTTTGTATGGATGGTGATGCCATTAACAACAGGGAGGGAGAATAGATGAGGAATATCTTCTGTGCTTGAGGGGAAAAGCTGGTTGGAATGGAGAAATACCGCCCTGCAGAAAACTCTGGCATTTAGACATCTGTGTTCCACCCTGAATCAGTCCAAAAAGGTCAACATTTCTCTATTTCCCCCTGCCCAAGAATAAAATTTTCCATTTGAAAAAACCAAAATGACAGAGTTTTGCAATGCCAAAATATTATACTAAAACATTAAATACAGCAATGCAAATGTTGCATAGAAAGTATCAATACACATGGCACCCTCTGCCCAAATACAAATGTGAGCTGGACAAAAACAAGTTGGGACTGAACAACTTAAAAATCTTGGAACAAAGTAAGTCTTTCTTGCTGTTGGAGCAGTCTGACATTTTTCAGTCACAAATTTACTCAGCGTCACACGTTCCCAAGAAACATTTAGCCTTGAAACGTCCCTTTCCAATGGAAAACAGCTTCTGTCACAATTTTTTTCAGCCAACTCTGACTGTGGCCAGCAAGGCCCCATGGGGATCCTCTGGGATGCTCAGTGTATTTGCTTGGGAGTGCAGCATCCCCTCAAAAGATGGAGCTACAGATTAAGAATAGACAACATGGGACCCAACAGCTCTACTGTAAAAATGAGGAAATGAGGAGGAAGATGATTACTTTCTTTTTTTTTTTTTTTTTTTTTTTGGCATTGTTTCAGTACAATGCCAGGGGATTCTGAGAACATTTGTCAGCACTGCTCTCCAAAACTTGAGGCACATGCACACACGGGCTGATACTGAGGTCTGACATCTCAAAAACCAGTGCAATCCCAGTGGAACTAAACTGTGAAACAAAGCTTTGGAGGAAATGAAATAAAAAAGCTTTTGAGCAGTGGAATTAGCAAACTCAAGGACATGAAATCTTGGTAAGGGAGACTCCTTGAATCCTGGTTTTTTTTTTTTTCAGGAAACTCACACCTGTGTTGGTTTGTTCTGTGTTTGGGACTTTCCTGAAGTCCCATCTCACATAGATTTTCCAAATCTAATAAGGGCTGTGCTCCCTTACAGCTGGTCTTGGGGGATGGCTAAGAACAAATTCCTGATGTTATTCTGTAAAAAGTTGTAAATATTTGGACACTTCCACTTCTTGTTCCTCCCCACCATGACACTAAGAAGTTCTCTGAAGAGTGAGGATAGGCAGACTCATGTTATACATTCATACACCAAAATCAAGTACAGAGACAAGATCAGAGTATTTGGAACAATACATGAGGTATACTTACCTCAACAGCATAACTGAAGTAATAAAGACAGCATTTATCATAATTTGAAGTCATATTCTGACCTGAATATGCACATTTTAAAAGCCTACATCCTTATTAGTGTGTGATGTACATCCTGCCTTAGAGGCTGGGTCACCTCCCACTCCTGGCAATGAACCTTCCAGGTGCAAAAGGTTCCCAACCCACACTCAGCCAGCTCTGTTGAACTGAAACTAGCTCCTCAATAATCCTGACACACAGGGCACAGGTAGAGCTTATCCTTTGCTTACTCAGGGCGACCCAAGATGTAGGATGGAGTACCTTGGTAGGTCTTTTATGTATCTGTAAATCCTGAGCAAACAACCCCATATAGAAGAAATGGGGGAAAGGAGAGACAGCGAGCCCGTTCACAGGGCTGCACATAGCTCTCTTGTTTAATTATTATTTTTCCAGTGGAGGATTTGTGGACAGGAAAGATGACACCAAACCAGCCCTTCAACTTACAAAAGTTAAGGCAACTGCTTGGATATGCAGAATTTTCCCTTTTAAATCAGTGGTGATTTTAATTTATGTAGGGGGGTGTGTGTCTGTGTACATACATCTATACACACACACACACATATATATACACATATATATATATACATACCTACAGTTGCAGCTGGTGGAAGGCTACAGAAGGCAGCTGGGAGAGTCCTTAAGGTGTGACACTGCCTGACATTGCCTTAACCGGATTGCTTTGGACTGAGTCAGAGGGAGAGCAGGTTGCAACATGGAGACAGTTCCTTTAAGCAGCCAGTTCCTCGCCCTACAGCAGGGAGCTGCTGAAGCTTCTTCCCAGGCACAGTAGCAGAGCAAACCATGCTTTCCTTTGCCTCAAGTAACCTCCCTGCAGACGTGTAAGGGGGGTGTGCTGAGCCGTGAGTCAGTGTGAGAGTGGTCAGTGGAGTGGGAGGCGACGTTGAGGCTTTCAAATAGTAGAAGCAGCAGATAGTCTAAAGACAGTGATTCTCTTTGCAGAGGTAAGTAATGGGAGGAAATCAGGCCTTCCACCTCTGCCCAGGGGGGCTTCCTCTGCTCTGCTCCCTGTCAGGCACCTTGGAGGTGAGGAGAAGTGAGGTTGCGTCTCCAGAAGTTGAAGGCATTTTCAAGAGCCTCAAAGCTTTCCAACTTTGCCTTTGAAGAGGAGGAAAGGAGGTGACCCAGGTGCTTTGATCAAAGCTTTCTTGTGAAAGTTACCCTTGGAAATCCAGCTACAGCTGAGAACAGCCAAGGTGGCCACGGGTGCTTGCTCTGCAGGTGGGGGGAAATTGGGCAAGAATCCATCCCAAATCTGGAACAAATGGCCCTACTGTAGTGAGCACTGTGATGTGACCTCTCTGAGGTTATGCCAAGGGTGGTTGGAAAGTGATAGAAAGCACACAGAAGGAGGTGTAAAGCTGAGGGATCCTGTATGCTGACAGTGCAGACAGAGAGGCAAGCACAGCAAAAAAACATTCCTTCTTGGGAGCTGCTTTAGGCTTGGGCCTGGGGTTGCTACAAAGATATGATTTACATTTGGAAAATAAGAAATGCACATGCCTGAGGTTTTCTTACTTGCACCTGTGCTATGCTACATAGAAAGTAGCATGGTACTCCTTTAACAGGCTTGTGAACTCTCTACTAGCACTGACCATCTCTTATTTTTGAAGCTGCTGGGAGTAGGACAGGAAAGGGGAGTTGGGAAGGTATTTTCTGGGCCAGATATATACCTGTTTTTTCCTTCTTGTTTGTTTTGTTATGTAAAGCCCCATCTCACACATGTAGATTAGTAGCACAGTGGAGTGGAACCAGCATAAGCGGGTAAGAAGCAAAATTGAAGGTGTGGAGCTGAGGTTTGCTCCCTGACAGTTTGGCTTCTAGTCTGATGTCATCATGAAGGTTTGTTCAGTTTCTTAATCACAAGTTCTGCATCTCTAATCTGCCAACACCCCCTCCCAAAAATGCTCTTAGACCCCCAAATCTGCTTACTGTTGCAAAATCAGAGCTTGGCGTGACACTGAGAGACTACAGAAACAGATGTGAGGCCGTTATGAGGGAAGGCTGAGTGACAGGATTTCACTTAGGAGCAACTGAAACTGAGAAAAAAAAAGAAAAAAAAAAAGAAGAAGAGGGGCTTTAAGAAAATGCAACCAATAATTAATACAGGGATTGGGCTTGCCTGAGGCTAACATGGAGGCCCAGTGCTTAGGAGAGATAAAAGAGGATTAGGTACTTCACTTGTAAGAACAGCATCCATCGGCTCCAGCAGATAAGGTAGTAGTTACAAGGGCAGTCAAGCCTTGTGCCTCCTGCATTAGTAGTGTTGACTGCCAGCATGAGTCAAGTTACTTCCACACACCCACACGTGGTGCACAATTAGTGAGGTGCTGCAGGCAGGACTGCTTTCCTCTAAAAACAGAGCTGATGACTGCAGCTGGAGGCCAGCAGCTGGGAGGTGAGTTTGCTCCAGCAGGGCAGTCGCTGCCATTGAGAGGTACGGGACTGATCCTTCCTCCACGCCTGCACAGGTCAAAGGAGCTAAACATTTGGGAACAGCAGTGGAATTCTCCTTTCAGTGCCATTAAATAACAACACAAACTCAGAACTGGGATAGAGTAAATATGTCTGTGTGTGTGTGCATTTCTTAACACAGCATGTAGGTGAACTGCAGAATTCTCTGCTATGGGATGTAGCTACCAAAAAAAACCTTAGCAAGATTAAAAGGAAAATAAAAAAGTTTCTGCATTGTCTGTTAAATACAAGCTTTCTCACAGTTACTAGAATTCATGATTGTGATTCTGAAAGGGATCATAGAATCATAGAATTTTCTAGGTTGGAAGGGACATTTAAGATCATCTAGTCCAACCATCAACCTAATTCTGATAAAAAAACCCCATCACTAAACCATGCCACTAAGCACTATGTCAACCCATCTATTGAATACCTCCAGGGATGGTGCCTTAAAAACTTCCCTGGGCAGCCTATTTCAATGCTTAATAACCTTTTCAGTGTAATAACCCTTTCAGATGTTAGACCTACTGTTACCTAGTGCAGGCCAATTTTGATTATTAAAGATCAGACAAAGACCTAACTTAGAATTTGGGGTTGTGTGAATGTGATTCTAACATTTTACTCTTTTGTGGGGCTCTGCTGGTGCTGCTGACTGTTTGAACCAGGGCATGACATGGCATTAGATAGACCTTGGTTCTGCCCTTATCTGTGATTCTATGAAATAATCTTCCCGATCTCTCTAGAGAAGTCTGAATGGCATCTTCTATGGGTATGTGATGGCATGTTTCAAGAGTATCTCCCCAGGGAGCTTCTACCATTTACCTGGCTCTGCATCCCCAAGACACATCACCAGTGGGAATTCTTCATCCCACTAACAAAACCTTTCCTTGATGTCAGGGTGCTTACTCATTGCTTGGAAACCTGCACATGCTTTGCCCTCCAAATCAATTTTTAGAAGTGGCTTGGTGCCATTTTCCCTCCCTTGATCTTTCCAAAAAAAGATATTCCTTCCAAGCTGGGCAACATTGATCCCCTTTGTCCAGCAAATTATTTATTTAAATTTTTTTTTTTGGAGGTCACAAAATCTCTCCATCCAGATCCTCAGAGCTATATATATGCAGTGTGTCTTATTCTCATATTAGGGCTTGCAAAGAAGGAAAACATCTTGCTGTCCTGGATCAAGCATTTCACAGCATCGTGCCCTGGCTCCCAAGACAGTTTGCCGTACTGGCCAGCTGCCTCTGCATATGAGTTCAATTGCATCAGCCCCTACTCCTGCTCAGTAGTCAGTGGGCCAAACTCAGTCCTTACTTGGATCCAGGGATAATCTTAGCAGAGTTGCAAAGGTAAAAACAAAGTTAGAATTAGGCCTTCTCTTGAATCTCCTTCCCTCCCTGGAGAGGCAGAAGATTAATGCGAGTTTGCTTTGCCCGGTGTTTTCTGTCTGAAAAGCTATTCACTTTCTGGGACTGTCAGCCCAGGACTGTTCAGGTCAGTGTGGCCACAGCAGTGCTTCCCTGCTGCTCAAAAAAATTTATTTTGTATGTGTATGCTAAAATACCAGTCTTTTAAAAATGTTCTCCCCAAACACTGGTACTGCTAGGTCACATAAAACACTGGTATGGATTGTGAGATTTGGAAGTATATTTCAAGAAATTGCTCCAGGAGGCAGGTGTTGCATCATGAATTTCCATTTTTTTATTGGTAGCCTGCATAGCTTCAGAGAAAACCTAGAGGGAAAAAATAAACCTCTTGCAAATCCAACATCAGAAATAAAATAAATCTCTCTCTGTCAAAAGTATTACTTTTTGAAGTCCTATAGTTACTCTGAAGAAAGACTTGAAGAGTTAACAGTGAAATAATTTTGGTGTCCAATTTATCTCCTTAGTTAAGAATTTACTAGCATTGCATAAGCTTCCCGTAACAAGGTAACTAGATATAAATTGCTAAAAATAGTTTTACTGTGTTAGTCAATCCCTAATTAACTTGCTTCAGCTGTCTTCAAAGATGCTATTTAAATCCATCCATCTTCTGGAGGCATGGAGGATACTGCTACACAGACAGAGGTGCATGTCAGCTCATGATAGTTCATGTTAATTGCTGGGCTATATGTGTGTTTAAACATAATTCTGGGAGTGATGGAAATCAGCCTGAAGGGAAGAGTTTGACATCAGGCTTGTCCTGTGATTCTTAGGAAAAGGAGGAAGATAAACTGAGATACTGAAGGGCAATAATTGAAGGGGCCTCCAGGTTCTGGTCTTTGTGATGGCAGTAAATAGGCAGAAAAAGGAATGCTGTGTGTCTTCCTGGAACTAGATTGCTTTGCAAAGAAGGGTTTGTTCAAGTAAACTCTTCTGATGCAAGAAAGTGAAATGTCCCCTGGACATAGACAGTCATGAAAACTCTTTTCCTATGGATTTGCACCCAGCACCCTTCCCTGTCATCCCTTACCATGCATCAACTCTCTCTCTCCTGTATGACTGCTTGCCATGTTCCTACATCCCATAGCATCTTCATCATCTCCTCTCCTGTTCCTAGATGTTGGTAAGTTGTCACCTACCCATACCTGGTTCCAAACTCTGGATCTTCTGACCAAACATAATAGATAGTCACTGGGATCCTACTGTATCTTTTTCCTTGGCAAGAGAGTATTAGTGTCTATAGCTCCTCTAATCTGCCCTTATATTTGAGGAACGAAATATCTCTGAGATTATACTCCATTAGTTGAAGTTTCTTGATGGAGTCAGATGGCCCACGTGGAAGCAAGGCTGGAAGACAGTAATTTTGAAATAATTAATATTATTGCCATTTAGAAAGCAAGGATACCAGTATATGTCAAACTTGGGAGCTGGAGGACCAAAGCAAGGAAAAAAATGGCTCCAGAAAGGGGTTTGGAACAGTCATTTGAATAAAAGTAGTATTTTTTTTTTAATATACTCAGGGGACTAAACCCAGGAGACGTTAGCAAAAAATATCAAGGCAGCCTAGGGGAAGGATGACCTGCTTACAGAACACTTGCTTCTACCACTGCTTCAAGGACAGTTTTTACTTCAGTTATCCACACTTCAAAAAGGGCCTTGAAGAACAGAAAGGAGAATTCAGAAAACAGCCACTGTTTGACTCAAAAATCTGGGAAGCCTGTTCTAAATGAGAGACCAGATAGATACTGTCTGATGGGTGATCCATAGAACAGCAAACATGACTTTCAAATACCCCTACACTAACTATATTCCAGAGAGCAAAGAGTTCTCTGATATAGTGGAACCAGAGCAGAACAAGACCTAGAAGTCACAAGACAAACTTAGACCAAAAACTGATGGATGCTGGAGCATACAGGGTAAAGAGTTGCCTGTCCTTCAACCCACCTGGATTTGCTTCTGATAGGACAGATGCCATATCCTACATGTGCCTTAGTGGCAGTGTTGCCAGTGACCCCTGAGAAGTATAATATTTATTACTCCATGCACTGTATATTACCTCATCAGAGATCCTATCATGTCAATATTTCCACACAGCCTGTGTCTGATCTCTCACACAAGTCAGTGGATTGGATGGACAAAGCAAAATGCCAAAACGTTTTGAAAAAGCTCCACTACGAAACAAAATAGTGTTTCCCACTCCCACTGTTTTTATCCCAGCATTTCAGGGGTACTCAACGGTTGAGTCAGAGGGCCTTGTCGTAGGTGCCACACCAAGCCCTTCACATGGGTCACCTCTGCCATATTCACCCCGCATCTTGTTTTCACAGCACGGTTCCCGGCTCTCCTGACCCCTGTTTCAAGACGGGTTTGACTGTGGCAGCAGGAGGTAGACAAAGTGGCTTTTGGAAGGCTCTGCAAAGTGACTCAGCAGCACAGCTCCGGTTACGTGACCCAGAATCCACTTGGCACAAACCCCTTCTCTTCTCACTGCAAGGCAGCACGACTCGCCCTCACCCTCTCTTGCCCTGGCCCTTACTCCAGGACTCTGCTTTGCCTTCCTTTCTGTAGGCACCAAAGCAGTTCTTAGCTTGGCTGGGGCTTTTCCCTTCCAGATCATTCAGGTAGGACTGATCCAGATGAGTTTTGGTCCTGTCCTGAAGATAATAGGTGGAAGTACTTCTCCCTTCCAGTTCCCCCTGCCCTTCCCACTCCCATGCTCCTGTTCTGCATCAGCCCTTTGGAATTCTTTTCATCTCCAACCCTTGTAACTCGGCTGCTTCTTCCTGTCTGGATCACAGTTGAAAGCTCCATTTGTTTAATTTGGCTTTTAATTGACCTCATCCAATGCTTGCTGATGTCTCAGCTAATCTGTGTTTCTCCTCTGCTTATCTGGTGCAGTCTTTTGAAATCCCCAACACAGTAAAGTGTCCTGTAAGAAGTGAGAACAAAAGATGTCTGGGACAAAATTTCCCATCTAGCTGTTACTGTCCAGTCAATTTTTAATTGTCCCTCAACTTTGAGGCAAGGAGAAGAAGGCTTCCAAGGAAATATAAAATAATTTATATTGTTGCTCACTTAGCTAGAGATTTTTGTGATAATCTGTGCTAAATAATTGCATCATTCCATTCTCCATCTGTCAATAAGAGCACGCAGCACACGCCTGCTCTTTGCAGAGGTATTGCAAAGCCCAGATCCCTCAGTGTTCATGAAGTGTTCAGGTGCCGTTGGGTAGGATGGGAGAAAATATGTTGCTGCCAGTGCTGTTTGCAGCTACCAGGTTTTGCTAGGGCAGCTGGGGTAGTTAGATGTGCAAATGCCACTGAAATGGGAGCTGGGGAGAAAAGACGGATGAACATTATGGAAAGCACCCAAGGCACCATAGCACCCAAGAATACCTGACATGTAAGCTAACCCATTCCCCTTCACCATGCCTGTATCTGGAGAGGCTAAAATGGGGTTTGTCAGCCTCCCTTCACTTGCCAGAAGTTCAAGCTAAAAAGCTAGGCCAGGTCTGGCTTCTGAGCTGAATTCAGAATGCATTTCTGAGGTGATAAAACCTTGTTGGGACTTGGGGTCTGATGTTAAGTGCTGGTGCCACCATCTCAAGGCATTTGGCTTGCTCTAAACTCAAGTACTTCTACTGGAGGCAGCACAAACATAGCTGGAGAGCTTGGATTTAAAAAGAAAGCTTAAGTACCTTAGACTCCTGCTAGACATCTAAAAAACATCATATAAAAATCTGCTGTTAGTACCTGATCTCCACTGAAAGCTAATGGGATTTGGGCTCCTAAGTGATAGTACGTGTTCTTGCCTTCAATGATGAATGTTTCAAAGCTTCCAATTTTCAAAGTCCAAAACTGCAAGACGAATGCATCCCGAGTGTTATGGATACAGCTCCCATTGGTTTCAGCTTTTGGGAGATTATAGTTATGAAAGCGTTCTGTGCAAACTTTGCAAAGAAATAAAAGACTTTGCAGAGGCACAGCAGGGAGCATTACAAATCAAAGGATATGTTCTGCAAAGCTGTTTGCTCATGAGTCATTGCATGAACAGAGTCCAGAACTCAGAGGAAATGAAAGGGTCTTACTAAAAGCAATATACCATTGAGCGTGTTTGTATATATGTGCAAAGCCCAATCTCAGCTCCAGAGGCATCGCAAAGACTGAAAAAAATCCATGGCAGGAATTTAACTTGGTTCTGTCAGATACAAGCCCATTTTCATGCTGAGACAGTGAACTCCACTGTTCACTATGCAACCCAATTCTGGGCTCAAGAGCTTGACATTCTGAGCTATTAATTATTGATGTTATTTACTCATAAAAATCACTGTCTGAGAATGCAGAGAAATGCATTAAAATGTGTAATGTGATGGAAGCGTAGGATCAAACTCAGATCTGTGTCAGGAAAGGGAAAGATCCCATCCCCAGGTACTCTCCAGATGTGCAGAGATAGGCAGTTATAGATAGAGACATAAGCTTTTTCTTTTCCTTAATCTTTCCGTTCCTCATGTAAACTTTTTGACAAAATTGCAGCATAAAATCCCTTGCCAAAGGGCACAGTGAGAAATGTTTCAGCTGAAATAAAATGTTCTAAGAGCTGGTGAGTCACTTAATGTCCAGTTGAGGACTTAGAAAAATTAAAAGAACTGTATGGAAAAAAAGCTGTGCTAGTCACCTTTGCAGAATTAAAACTGGGATCTCCTGAAACAGGTCTTTTTTAAATCGTCCCCTTTTCAAATCTATTTTCAACGTGGTTCCTCGAAGAAAAAGAGAGAGAGAAAAATAATGTTGTCTGTCTTCATCCCTCCTCAAAGATACCATCTGGATTGCAGATAACTCACCCAAATGAAAATTGAGCTTGGCAGGAAGAAAGAAAAAGCCCCTTGTGTATCTTTCTAAATTGATATTTCAGTATCTCTGGTTTGCACCAACTGAAACAAGCCCAAATTTTGTTGTAGCAAGTGTGTGTTAACATGGCTTCTATTTTATTAAGAAGGAGAAAAAAAAAATCATGGCAGTCACTTAGCTGTAATGGCCAAGATATAAAATGTCAGTTTTATTTATGGCAAGTAGCTGGGTAGAAAATATGTCCTGGCATGACTTGAGATTTCAAGAACTTTGTTTTTCTTTTTCTCTTACTGCATGAAATAATGCTGTATTCTTAACAAACAAACAAAGCAAAACAAAGACGGAGACAGCCCTCCCCAGCAAGAGGGATCATATCCTTCTCCCCAGATAACCACCTCCAGAGTGAGGGGATCTGCTAGAGATGCAGGGACACAAAAGTCAATTCAGATGCAAAAGGGACTTAAACCCATGCTTTCCATCTAGAAGTTCACACGCTAATCATTGGAGAAATGAGCATTCTGGACCTGCTGTTTTCTGTTCTGTTTTTGAATAAAAATTCCACGCTGGACCTGAAAACTGTTCTTGTCCAAAAAAAAAAAAAAGAAAAAGAAAAAAGTGTCACTGAAGTCAGTCCACCCTTGCCACGTGTGCAGCTGTTGGTGAACCCACATTTTCCGACAACAAACACTTCCATCGGAAAATTCCTCCCCAGTTCTCAATGATGAGCATTAATTTATTCCTTCTCCAAGTCCCCAGAGCTCCTCAGAGAGTCAGCAATACCCAGAACGTGGCCAGTGAGATGACAGGCACACTGAGACTTGCAAAGGGCAGCAATCGGGTTTTGTCTACCGGTACGTGAGGGTAACACTGCTGTTACTCCTGACTTGAACCTCTGATGAGCTTACACGGAGGTCATTAAAACACTGCCTAAACCAGCTTCATAAACAGGTCTGACAAACTCAAACAGTTTGAATTCTAACTCAAACAGTTAGAATTTTCGGGGTGTTTTTTAGCATATAGCTTCATTCTCCTGCCATTCTAATAGATTATCCTGTGTTTCACATTTATGTATTATATATCCTTTTCCCAAGGAAACCTGCTTATGAGACCACCATGCCACTGACCACAGACAGCTAGAAAGCTGCCCTGGCCTCTTACCTGGATGTGAGGTGACATCAGGCAGAGCCCTATCTCTTCTTATGCTGGTAAATTAGACAAGAGCCAGGTTCTGTAAACACTTTTTTTCTGCTTCAAAGAGACTCTATCTGTCCAAAAAGAGCCGAGTATGGATTTCTAAAAGCAGACTTAGATCTCTCAGCCAAACACGTGTTGAAGCCTTGGTTCTTCTATCCCATGACAGCAGAATTTTAAAAAGCAAGGCAGTCCCTGCCACTTTTTAGCTTCTGATTCTATTGGCATCCCCGGGTTTCCTTTTCTACGCCAGCAGAATTTTGGGTCAGGGTGCCAGAAAATGTATTCTCAAAATCTGGATCTGTACAATGTATAGCCCCAATTTAAACCATCTTTCTCCATTTCTGGACTGGTTAGTCCAGGGAGTCTGGGAGGCTAACATGAAGGGTTAGCAGAAGGGTACAAAGGGTACCACTGGATGCTTCTGAGTGGGCAGGCACCTCCTTCCAAAAATAACTTGCTTTTTCTACTGCTAATTAATGTAGTGTTAATTGCAGTGTTTTCCTTAAAGTGAGAAACCTCATCATTGGCAGCATTTGCCAGACCTTGTGCACCAGGGCTGAATGTGCCAGGCATTTTCAGCAACTCTAAAAATGAAGCAGATTATGTATCTTAATACTCAGGGTAAAACTACTGGAAACCCCACAGGAAACAGAAACCCACTCGCTGTCAGAGTGGGTGATGAGCTGAAGGTTTCCAAACATTTGTATGTACAAACATTTGTATGTTTGTATCTACATACAAACTGACTCCTAAATGTCAGTGCCCTTTAGAAGAATCGTTCTTGAGAAGGTGTCTCTGGGAAAGGTAGACAAGCAAGTCCCAAAGGCTGACAAGCTTTACGGACACACTGGTTTAGACACCCAAGATGTACACCCAGCACAGCACAATGTTGTTGAGGCTTCTGTCTGAGGTAGGGCTTCTTCCACGAAGAGTCACCAGGCCATCAAAATAGTTGAAATATGTAAAACTCCCTGAAGACAGTGACATAGTAAAGAGAGATCTTACTTAGAGGCCTAGGGTGATGGCACAGTTATCATGGCTTAGAAAGTCTTTGGAAGGGCACAGGCAGAGTGGGACTTATCTTAGGGCAGGGAGATGGACTAGAGGTTGTCTTGAAATTTCTTCCAGTTCCGTTTGCTAAAGTGCTTTATTAATACAAGATTCTGATCTAGTAAATTAAGAATTTACATAATCCAGACACTGTAAGATAAGTGACAAATTGAAGGCAGAAATAAATTGCACATTTTTAAACAGTGGAACAGTTTATCTAGAAATGGCCTGGGTTCTCTTTGCCTGATGCCTAAGTCAAGATCAGACAGAATGCGGATAGTTATGTGGGAGCTCAATGCCATTACGAGCTTGACACAGGATACATGAGGTCTGCTCCTCTTATGCGCTGTTAGGGTTTAATTTTGACTTTCAAGTGGATTATTGGCCTGAATTAATTCATTGTTGATAATGGGCCATGAAGGAATTGCAGCAGTAAAACACTAGACTAGGTGGTCTGTGGAAGCCATCTTGCCTTTACTACAGAGCAGAAAAAGCACAGGGAAGTTGGCTGTGAAGAAAATGCTCCCTTTACCACTTTCTCTCTCAAAAGCAGGACTCTACCTGTTACTTTAAGTTCTAAACATTCATAACACTCCCTAACATACAGGACCACCTAACTGTCTCTCCTTCCTTCCCTATCCCTTCTGAAGAGTTAATAGCCATGCATTGCAGCCATGCTAGTCATCCCACCACATTTCTGTGATTGGAACTACATCATAATTTTCCTGCTGCACAATGGCTTCCAGCCCCTCCTGTTTGTTGCCCATGTGATGCATGTTAGTGTCGATGCACTTCAGATAGGCTAATGGTCCTGCCACCTTTTTCTGGGAGAGGCCAAGAAGAAATGACCTCAAGTTGTGCCAGGGCATGTTCAGGATGGAAAAAAATTCTTTACTGAAAGGGTTATCAAATATTGGAACAGGGTGCCCAGGGAAGTGGTTGAATCACCATCCCCGGAGGTATTTAAAAGGAATGCTGAGGGACATGGTTGAATGGTGGTTTTGGCAGTGTGAGGTTAATGGTTGGACTTGATGATCTTAAAGGTCCCTTCCAACCTAGATAATTCTGTGATTCTACGTCACCCTTAAACTGCTGGACTGTAACTGGCAAGGGTCTTCTCCCAGATCCAGAGTAAAGGCATTTCTTTCAAGGCCATGCTTTAGTAACTATCTAAAACAGAGCAATCATCTAGCAAAACACAAAAACCCCCAAATCCACATATTTCAATCACAGCTGATGCCTAACATGAATGCCTGGAATATTTAAAAGAACCGAATTTGTACTGTAGTCTTCCTAGTTTCTTTCTTTGGTATTGCAGTCGCATTTGCCATGCTAAATGATTATCATTTACCATGGCAAATAAGTGAGAGAGGAATTTGTAAGGTCATAAAAGTCATGGATGTACATGTTATGTGTGGTGAATGGTTGGGGAGGAGCAAGCACATTCTCTGATGTTACCCCACCAAAACATCAGGGTCCAGCCATGAGGACTGGTTCAAACTAATTAAAAGCCAATTCCATGTATCTGTGCATTGTTTAAGTACAGAATATTAACAAATTCAGTGGAAAAATATGGGAATGCATCCTAATAGATAACATCAGTGACTTTAGTTTCTATGTATTAAAAGCTATACTGTGACAAAAATTACTCCAAATTATATTGTGTGAGTCTCAAGCAAGTGATGAAGTTACTCAGATTATACTGCTGTCAGAACTGATCCTAATAAGCAAAGTGCAAAAAATAATTTCAGGATTCTTTGTTGTACACACACCTTTCGGAGCATGTTAAACCAAATTGCATAATAACTGGCTTAAATTATTGCTGTCAGTATTGCAGAGTCACCAAACGTAATGTACTATCTCTTAATTGTCAAGGGAAGACATTTTCCTTAAGAAGTTATTTTGCAGCTTGCAAAAGACCAGACTCATCCATATCCAAAAGCTGCAGCACAGGGCACGTAAAAAGAGTCTTTTGTTTCTGGAGATCAAAAATGCCTAATAAATATAATTTTGGTACCCAGAGCAAGGGTCTTCTGTGTTCTTTCAGTTGAAGACATAATTCTAAGACATCATTCTCCCCCTTAGGTCTTTAGTTCAGCAAAATACTTCAGCACATGCTTAATTTTATCACTTAAGTCATCCCATTCAAGTCAGAGCTTAAACACTTTGCTGAATTGTGTTTAAAGTGGGGAATGACTGCTTGAATTTTCAAAAGTCTCTAATTGCTATGCCAAGGGTAGTTTTTCATCTTGTTTCTGTATTCTGGTGGACAGTTTGGATTAGAAAAGAAACGTCTGCAAATCCTGTTTTATATACAAAACTCTTCTGACATGATGGGAGATAGTAATGTGGAGCTTTGTTTTAGAATTGTTTTGCTCTGGAATTTATTCCAACCTTCCAATAAGAAGCCAAAGTTATCTTAAAATCCCAGTCTGTTTTATGAGAGTCTTAGGTCTCAGACTTGTAATTAGGACATTGTGGCTTAACAAGTTACCAAGCATCAGCTAAGCTGAGGTAATTGTCTGGATGCAAACCCAACAGTAAATGCTTAGTCTAAATGCTGAGTCAGTTTATCCCTGGGCAAATGCAGAATAATGTAATTTAACACTTCAGACTAGGCTAAAATGAATCACTGTATGTTTGCCACAAGCAAAGAGAAAGGATGTAGTCAATTGCCCCAGCTGAGGAGAGGCACGATAACTCACAACTCTGGTCACTTGACGAAATGTTTGAGTCCTTTCACACTGCTGGGAATGAGAAACAACTGGTGCTCAGCAATCCTGGCACATCCTTCTGCAGGTGTTTAATGATTTACTGATCTAAGGAGGTAGCCCAAATCCAGGACACATTGGTAGTGACTGAAATGACCATTTGATGACATACGATAAGGCTGGTGGTTCTCAGCTCGTTTCTGCAGGATATGTGTTCATTCCAGAAATTGTTGTGAAGAAAGCAGAAGTATAAAGGGAGCAATTTGCCCATCTGTACAAAGCTAATAGGACCCTCAGAAAAAAGAAAAAAAAAAAAGGTAACAAAGGAAAGATATGGTAGAAATCTGTAGAGTTATGAATATCTTTGAAAAGATGGATAGGGAATAATTTCCCACTACCTCTTCCCATTCAAGAACTAAAGGACATGAGAAGAAACCAAGTGGCAGGACAAAGCACACAAATGTGTGCTTTTTCACACATTTTGCAATTCAGCTGTGAAACTTTTTGCTGCAGGTTTTTGTGGTTGTGGAAAGATTATTGGGATTCAAAAAATATCAAGACAAACTCACTGGAGTACAATCCATCAAAGGACTTTTTAAAAAAATTATATCTTGGCTCAGGAGGTCAGTGAGCCACAAATTATTTGGTCTAGAATTACCTAAAGAAGAATGAGTCAGACAGAACCTGGATCTGTGGGTGAGGGAATGCATGTGTCCGTTGAAGGGGGCATGGTGTACATGAAGTGTGGATATATCATGAAGGACAATCAGAGAAGTTTTTGCAACCCTTACAGCCTTTGGAAAACATCACCTTGTGTATAAAATGTCAGCCTCAGCAGAGAACAAGGGTCAGGTCTGGGCTATAGGAGAGAATTCATCTTTTGCCTTAAACTAGAGACATTTTAAGGAAGCAATTCCTTCAAAGCATGGGTAAAGCACTCTGATGTGGTGTGTGTGTGTGTGTATATTCTATTGGGAATTTGGCACGTTCAAGTATGTACAATCATCTCTCAGGCCTCTAGGGTTTGCATTTGATGGGGGAAAGAGGCAGCTGTATGCAGATTCATGAGTAATGAGGTCAGGAACTGAAGCAATTCTTGCCAGATACCTTTGCCTGGCAATTTTATTACTGTCATGCAAGCAGCCAGGAGAACTTAAGACATTTATCAGGAATCATTAGGTTTGATCTATAGACCATAATAACTGTATACAAGATACTGGAAGTAGCAGAATACTCTTTAAATATTCATTTACCATTCAGAAAAGGAAGAGAAGTTGTCCAGTGTGGTTCGATAACAGACATAGAGGATCCTTTAAATTATTATTTTCTTAAAGAGAAGGGACTGATTTGAACCCCGTGGAAGTCAAGTACATGCTTAATGATGGGAATGTGCCACGTTTTTTAAGTCTATGGGAAGACAGCTGGAGAACAGAGCATGAATTTAAGCTTCTTTTCCAATGGTCAAAAGGTTAAAAGTGAGTTTAGCTTGAACCTTGAGGATTTGAAAACTCTTACACAACTGTTGATGATGAGATGGAGACTGTGATAGGAATTTGCAGAGGTCTTTCCCAGTTGGAGCAGCAGACTGAAATAAATGTGATTTCCTTCCACAAAGACAGCCATAAAATTATCTGCTTATAAAGGGATGGATATTCAATGGCTCAAATGGGGAATACACAAGAAGGGAAATAAAAGGCAAGGCAGCAGTTCTGCATTCCTCGGTATGAGTTTGGGGGGAGTCCAGGCAAAATGGGAGACAGGATTTCAGTCTGCTATGAAAAATGGATGCATAAAGGGCAACATTGCCTTGCAAGATGTCCCAAACAATAATCTCCAACTCAGCATCAATACAGTCTTAGTTGAAGTACAGTGTCCTTCTATGGGCACCACATTACAAAAAAGGGGCAAAGGAACTGGTGAGATCCAGAGGATAAAGGAGAGGCTGACCAAGGGTCTAGAAAACTCTAAATAAAAGACACACTCTCTGTCTTCCTGTTTTAAAGAGGAATGTATACAGAGTAAGAGGGTGGGTTGTTGTGAGCAAGAAAAGAAGCTTGAGCAAGAAAAGAGGCTTGAAGTGATGAAGGAAATGTCAGCTTTGCACTGGGAAAATAAAAATGGCTGTAAAGCTCCAAATTGCCTGCCCAGTAAACTGGGGTGTCTCCATAGCTGAAGGCTTATAAGGACAAATTAGACAGGTATCTATGAGCAATGATACAGTCAAGGCATATGCACTCCAACATGGGGAGCAGCTCACAGTGACCCCAAGTTCCTGCATCAACATCATCCCATTGCTGACAATTCTCTATTTTATTCTTTATAGTGGAGCAATGGGCACTTACACCATTCTTATTCCAGAAGCCATGCGTGTAGTAGGAGATGCCTCCAAAGATTTATCCAGCTTGTGGCTTGATTCCAGGACAAAGAAAAAAAGCTGCACAGCAGGAGAAAAGTACCGTTTTTTTCTCTTTTTGCCAAGCTAATATTTTCAAACTTTGTAATCTTAACTTTCCACCATGGAGGCCTTTCACAATATATGATTAATAAAACACTTTCACATTTACTTTTGTTTGTGTAACCTCCCTGTTCATGATTTGTTGAAGGCATCAGAGGTGACACATTTAAACCATCCTCAGTGACAAGTGCCTGGATATTTATAGGTCTCCTTAAATCGCCTGCTATCCTTTGGTGCTGTATACTCAGCTGCATAACTACTGTCCTGCTTTCTGCATTCTGCAACTGCAAATCTCTTGGTGTCCATAGACAATGTTTTTTTACTGCTTCTCACATTGGGGCATTGATATCAACTAGACTACTAAGATGGGTTGTAGATGGTCTGAAGGAAACTCATCAAGACAGGGAACGGGAAAACACATCTAAGAGTCCAGATTGACCCTTCTTTAACTCTGGGTGCTCATGTTAAGAGCAGAGTCACTGTAGACACTCTGTGAATATATTTGTGAGCAAAAGAGGGGTGCTTCCTAAAGGACAGATATAAACCAGACCAAATTTTGGAATCCTAATGCCACTCCACAGTCCAGGTAGATCCCCACTGGATAACTGTCATAATGTGGGTACCTTGGTTTTAAGCAACTCAGAGATGACAGGCTGAATCCAAGTTCATGAAATGCTTTACAGAACTTAGACTTCTGTTTGTTTCTTGTTCCCATAACCTCACCTGAAAAGATCAGATGTGTTGGTCCTTTGTCTCATGTGAGGTGCTTTCACTTTAGATTTTGGATTTCTCTGCCTCCTTTGAGGCTTCTCGGAGACCCAACACTACTTTCTTGTCACATACCATTCCAAAACCATACCATGAACAAAAATGTTGGTCAGTAGAAAACCTACGTACGTACCCCTCCAGAGTCTTGCAGAAGAATCACTGCTAGATCCCAAACCTCAAACAACTCAGTGTTGTGACTGATTTCTGGTGAAAGTAGGGTTGCAGAGGAAAGCAGGACAAAATTGCATTTGCTTATGACAAATGTTAGCAAGAAAAGACCTACACGTTCCTAGTTCCTTTGTCAGGGAGAATGTGAATGACCACTCCAATTTTTCTTAAAGTCATGGATTAACTCCAGGATACCCCAAAACTGACCTCAGAGGATATAGAGGATGCCAAACTCTGTCTACATTGTTTTGGGGTGTCCTGGTGAGAAGCTGTGACAGTAACATTCATTTTGACCACCCAACAGACTTTCTTGCATTCAGAAAGCAAAATAGTTGTTGTCTCCCATCTGTAGGGTTCCATCAGAGAAAAATGAGTGATTATATCTTTCAAAAAGCTTAATAAAAATGTGTTTTATTTTCTATCCTTTGGGACGCCATAGGGAGATCATCGTAAAAGTCCCTGGATCATTCAGTTTATGGCTATGATGGAAAACCTATTAAAAGTTCCCTCTGTGATGATAACATTCATTGGGCTCTCCAGCCCCCTTTCTTCCCTGCTGTCAGTCTCTGGTGATGAGTTCAGGTGCAGAAGGCACTCAGAAAAAATAGTGTGACAGCAGGTTTCATTTCAGTTGGGGACTAAGATGAGGCCAAGACCATTAAAGGTGATTTAAGGCAGGTGGGGTTGAACCTGTCATGAGCGTTTCATAATGCTCTGTTATTCCTAATGTATGATTACACTAGTCCCTGCGGATCATCACTGGATTTATGGTGTTTGCATAAATGCCTGGCTGTAAATTAGAAGATGTTTTCAAGCAGTGCTTTGCTTGCTGTAAGACATAGATTTGCAGTCCCTGCTGAGCCATCAGCCATCCTAGGGGAGATAAGTCAAGAAGAGCTTGACTCCCGGGCTCTGCAGCAGTGGTGAAACATGCAGGACTGTCAACATTTCTGGAAGACATGATGTCTCTTTTGCAGATTAGTTGTGTTCCTGTGTTTGGGCAGGGACAAAGAAGGCATGAGGCATTTGGTTTCCCAGATATCTGGTTCTGTGGTTAACAGGAAAGTACGGCAAAGAGTGGATAGTACCTGAATTTGTTTCTTTGGAATTCAACCTTACTCTTGCCGTCTGAGTGAAGACCTTTTCCAGGGGGCACAATTTCAGGTGTGTTGCAGGTCCTGCAGGCTACTGTGGCAGCTGCTGCTGGATGTGATGTTAGTTGCATCTGTCTCTCAGGCTACAGAAAATACTGCCTAACCATGCCACCCCAATCATCTATTGCGCCTCAGGCAGACCTTTAAGCTATTTGTTCAGCTGGGGCAAGTTTTCCTTCTTAATCTTTTCAGCTTGGCAGGAGCACTGCTGAGCACACAAGGAAGCTCATCAGCTGCTGGCTGGATGTTTGGACAAGGGGATAACTCCTGCTGAGGCTGGTGAGCTCCAGTCCTGTCTAATTTACATTGTTATTTATTCTGCAGGCATTCCTGTGCTTCCTGAGTACAAGCTGGCTTTTCAGCACATTTACAGCCACACTCCCACAGAGAGCTCGGCAGTGACAGACAACTACACACAGAAGCAACAACCCCCTTGCATCATGGAGGACCGGTGCCTGTAGGCCAGCAGTAAAAGGCCACCCCCTTCTGTGGAGAACAAAGAAGATTGATTCACCAGGGTCTGTCTACTTCAAATTCTAGGGCCTTGTATTTTGTCCCCATTGCTGCAGTTTTCAAGTCACAGTTTTCCAGGTATCTATTATTCCCAAGCAAACCTGGGAACTTGGAAATTGTTTGCTCCTCATCCTTCAGATGAGATTAAGGTGACTTGGTCATGTAAGCAAGTGGCATAACGTATTGCCAAATATAGGTCACTCAGAAGGTCAGACTTGCTTGTCCACCCTGCAAGCTCAGATGGAAAGTGCTGCACAGGACAGGCATGCAGAGGCCTGCATGGCAAAAATACACATAGGTCCTGAGTGCAGAGCTTCGTGACCAGCTGGCAGATGGCAGGAGGTCAACTGTGGGGACTGCCTCCGGAGAGGTACACAGCCAGAGTCTCTACATCCAAGGTTTGATTAAAATGTAAGCAGTAAAAGTCACTTCTTCATGTCAGAGGGAACCACTGGTGGTGGATCTTGCAAACAAGCAGCAGAAGAGACAGGTGTCCTTCATGGCTTGAGCTGAGGGGCACAGCCATGACCTCTGTTACCTGGAGCTCAAGGAAAGAGGAGGAGAAAGGATCAGCTGCTCTGTTACTCCCACTGGCTCTCCATGGGTCTTGGTACTTTCTTCAGCCAGACCTGTGAGGTCATGGTATGAGACAATTACGCCCTACCAGAACCATGCGTATAGTAGCATGGTTGGACACCTCCCTGCTGATTGTGGGAGACATGCAGATAGTGGGGTGATGGAGAACCAGCGCCTTGAAAGATCTTACTTTAGCTCCTAATCTTCATCTAAAATATCATCAAGGTAGTCCTTGTTTTCTCCTTTGTATGGTGAAATGAATGTCTCTCTCCATCTGAAGAGAAGTATAAAGAAGAGAAGGTAACAGATTTAAATTGGGAGAGGGGAGATGTAGATTAGATATTATGAAGACATTTTTTACCTTGAGGGTGGTGAGGCACAGGAACAGGTTGCCCAGAGAAGTTGTGGATGCCCCATCCCTGGAGGTGTTTAAGACCAGGCTGGATGGGGCTTTGAGCAACCTGCTAGTGGGACTAGATGATCTCTAAGGTCCCTTCCAACTCTAAACATTCTATGATTCTATGAAAATCCATTTGCAGTCTCAAATTACTTGAAACCCTCTGGGTCTGTGTAGTCATTTGAATGCCTGTTCCGACCAAGACATTCTCCTGTCGGAATGAGCAGGAAGAAAACATCACTGTAGGCTCCCTCCGCTGGTAAATTGCACCCTGGAGAATCTGACATCCGTGTTGGAAAGTTGTGGTTTATCTTGTCACTGTCACTGCTGCTGCCTCCTCTCGGTGGACCCTCCCTGGCTCCTGCAAGCCAGAGATTAGCTTGGGGTGGCTACAACACCTTGCCAGTGGGAAGAGCAAACAAAATATGCTGTTCACTTTGAGCAACACGTCAAGTCTGCTGGGATGGAGACAAACTTTGGCAAGGGGAGAATGGCTTCGGTGTCTTCTTTGGCAGCCAGCTGCACCTGTTTGAAACTTTCTCAAGACAATTAAGAACTGGTAAATGAAATATCACTGGATGGACACAGCCTACTGTAAGAAAAAGCCTGAATAAAAAGTTGTCCCTTTCAACAGCAGCTGCCAGTGTGGACTTTTCGCTCCATGATGATTGCCTCCTGGACTAGATCTGCCTGCCACGTAGTGCTCATGACGGGTACAAGCCTCAGACCAGGAACTGCTGGTCTCAATAGAGTGTCACCTGGGAGGTGATGAACACAAACAAAGGCACCTCTTTAATTTTTATAGCGCTGCTAAGCTCTTTCTTTTGTAGGGTTGGATTTAGCTCAGAGCCTATGGCTGCCTGATGACGTGTGAACGGGATGTCGGTGAGGAACTGACCTTAGAGCTGATGACAAGTTGTACTGGCAAAAGCTGGTGTAGCTGACTGAAGGCTGAAATTGCGTAGCAGCAAAACCAAGGCGGGCTTGGCGCAGGGTGCAGGAAGCAAGCACAAATATGTAGCATGGCAGTTATTGATTAACACAGCAAACACCTTGGCACAGTAGTGATTAGGGCATGGATGGCTCAGGAGAGAACAGCATCTTAGGAAAAAACCCACCAAAATAGAACAAGCAAGGTAAGGGGCTGTGAAAACCAAGCTGAGCTGCCACATGTGCTGTCTCTACATTGCACTCTTAATTTATATGAAATTTACAGCAAGAATTATACTTTTCCCTTACCTCCTCCTTTTCTTGTGGAAATACTTGTTTTCCTTTACCTGGGAACAGAGGACACCCTGTCCGTAAATCTTTATGGTTTTCCTGCTGTTTTATATTACTTGTATAGCTCTGAAATACCCTGACTTGTCCCTGCCTTCCCTCAGGCAAATTTCCCATGTTCAGATTTCTATTCAAAGTGACCCCAGCACTTCTGGAAAGCAAAGATGATATAGCTTCTTATATCCTTCCTGTAGTCTGCACAAGGATTTTCATGTCACCTAGAGAATTCATTTATATGATTAGATATACATGCACATAGATCCACACAGCCTTTTGCGAGCAGGCAGGACATGTTTTGCCCACACTCCAAACTGGTCCAAAAGCCATGGAAATGCAATCACAAGGTGCTGAGTGACAACTAATATAACCTACTTCTCAAAAGCACTTATTAGCTGGGCTCAGCAATGCTCTAAAATGACTGCATTACTTCCCACATGGAGCTGGCTTGTGTTGGGTCAATTCAGAGCACAATATTTCATGAAGACAGGCCTGACATTTCATCCCATAGGGTACTGACTTCTTTTAATGAGGTTTATCAGATTCAGATAGAAAAAACAGAATCACAGGAACAGAAAAATCTCCACAGACCACCAGCCTGGAGATCATAGCTGAAGAACCTTTCTGTAAGGACTAGCAAGACCCCAAAATGAAGTGAACAAGACTGATGTTGACAGTTTATTACAGTTCTTGGCTGGATTAGTGAACATACATACACTTTTTTTTTGGTGAGGCATTGTATTTTAAGCCAAAATCTGCTGTGATTTATGTATTACTTAAATTTGAACTAGAGCTCATTGGTCTATTTTCAAAATAAGGAAATTTCACAGAAGTATATTGTTCTGGAGCCAGAGCACATCACAAATACGTGTCTGTCTCTGACTACTGCCCTGAGTCAGGGTGAGCAAAGCCAGCATTATTCTGCAGGGGTAAATCCACTTACCCCACATTTCTCCCATTCCCTTCTCTGCTCTTATAGCAGCAGTGGCATCCCTGTGGTCTCATGATGAATGGAGTCAGGGAACTGATCTGGTTGAAAACTATAAAAGCAGTTCCTTTTTGAGTTGGCTAAGCTTCCCAGTCTTAATTATCATGTGGCTGCAGCAGGACTGTCTCCTTCACTGGCAGCAGAGTTTGTGCTGAATGACTCTGACTAGGAGCGAGGCTGAAGCTTTCCCTATGGCTGCCTATGCTACATCAGCACTAGGTCACAGATAGCTGCACTCAGACCTGGTATACCAGGCAAAAGACACGAGCCATAGACTGCAGCTCAACATTAGATAGTCATCTGCACTGGTTTCTTAAGGGCAACCCCTTGTTCCCTCCAAAGTCTACTTGTTTTGTGCACTGTTATACAGACTCAGGTATCCTTGTTCAACAATCCTTGAGTCCTCAAGGTTTCCTGACTAGAATAATAAAGAGATGACCCTAGGAAAAGAGATGGTTTAATGTTTCTGAAAAAACTGAGCTGCCTGTCTCTACCCTTCACATGTGTGTGAATTACAATCACTTTTGAGAGCAGTAAGGAAAAAGGCACAACAGCCTCCAGAAGAGCATAGTCTGGTGGGAAGTGTATTAGAACAGGACCTATGTAATTAATCTATGTGGAGCATTCACATCCTATAGCATCCAGCTACAGACATGTAATTTATCTGTCTAGTTCCCTTCATCTCTGTCAGATGCAGTGGGGAGACTAGTGATCCAGAACACAAGAAACCAGGCTCCTGCTCTGAATCTGAACTTCTGCTTTAGTTTCAAATTATGGTGAGTCCTTACAGATTTCTAAACTAAACCAAAGCACACCTTGTGTGCTTGGGAGAGACAGCAGCCAGCTTTGCTGAACTTTTCTATGTGAACTTTCAACTGGCAGCATTTTCCTCAATAATGAAATAACTTCTGAACCCCCCAAGGTTTTGGGACCTCTTTCCAGCAGCTGGTTTGCTATGCCCAAAGCCATCCAACTTGGTGTGCAAGGCGCCGAGGCCCCAGTTGTACCACAAAAGGGGTTTTATAGGTCCCTATATGAAGCTCCCTGAGACCTTCCACTGAGGTTCTGGATGTGTTTTTTTCCCTCTGCTCCATTCCCAGGGAGTCACAGGATCCTTCCTTCAAGAACTACAAGGCAAGAACTACAACTCGCCAGACTAGGAAGGAGGAGGAGGGCAACTGTGGGATCTATCTATCTGACTAGTTTTCCTGACCAAGACTAAACACTACTGGGCAGTACTGACAGATATACCTTGGACCTCTTTGTGAAGAGGTTAGGTGCTGCGTGGGGGCTCTGCTCTGCTATCCTCACTCCACCCTCCTTTTTCTGTTTTTGTCCCTACCTGCTGCCAAGACACTCTTTCTTGTGAAAGGGGTATATTATTTTTTCTTGTTTGGGCAGGCTCTGGACTCATCACTGAGAAATTCAGCAGGGAAAGTAGTTACCACAGATGCCTGTAGGGCAACAAATATGAACAGGGTTAGTGTACAGAAATACACTGGAGCGAGACATTTCTGACACAAGTCCTGCTAGGGAAACTCTTTTTAGAGTAAAGATCCCCTAACCCAACTAATACAGAACTTCTGACTCCTCTAAATACCAGTTACATTCTACCCTTTAAATCATGAATCCTACAGCAGGGGAGAAGAGGAACAAAAAGCCTGAGAGTTAAGACACACTTTGTAGGCTTGAGAAACCTGATTGCGATTTTTGGCTCCTCCAAGAACTTCCTTCCTGACCTTTTCCAAGTGCTTTCATTCCTTCTGTGGAGCAATGCCTATTGACAGACCCTCCTCAGTATTGCTCAGACCCAGACCTGGAAAAAAGGGACTGTATGACTTTTCTTCCTCTAGATATTTCTCAGGTCAACTTAGATGAGAAAGGTGTTTGGATGGTGGAAAATGAACAACAAAAAGCAATTCAGCCTGAAGGCATACATCCAGCACAGAAAACTTAACCCAAACATTCAGCCTTGGCAAAATCATAAACAACTGAAAGCAGCAAATGTTGTAATAATAGGCACTGGGGAGTCTTGCAAGTGGCCAGTGCTCCCCAGTTGGCCTCTAATAAAGTCACTGAGTTTCGAGCACATCATCACCCTGATTTTTGCTGAGGCTTTTCAATGATGGTGTGATGCCAGTCATTCCAAACTACAACACACTATGGGGAGAAGAGAGGTCACTGGGTGGCAACCCCGGCCCCCACCATCTTGACTGTCTCAAGCTGCCATGTATAAATTTGTTGTCAAAAAGTACCCTAAGGGTTGCTGCTTGTCTCCCATCCACATGTGCCCTTTTGAAGCTTAAGACCTGTTGTAAAATGTTGAAAGGGTACAAGGACCATCATGCACTCAGGGTGAGAGCTGGCACAGAGTGTGTCCCTGGTTCCTTCACTTTCTTCAGGATGGGAATCCTGAAGAAAAGATTATACCCCTACTTCACAGAGAAGAGCAAAATCTCTCTAAGATAATCCATGCCAGATCTAAGCAATGGGGAAAAAAAAATTCTTCCCAAAGCTAGGTCTGACAATAGGATTAATCTGGATGTCATGAGTATCTCAAATCTGCTGTGCTCCAGGGAAAAGTCTCGCTACCTCTAACAGCACCAGGATGCTTGTCCCACACGCTGTCTGTAGCTACAGCTCAGCCCCAAAGCTCCAGGAGGAAAATGGGTAAAACCAGACAGAACTGGGACTATGGATCATGGGAAATTAAATCCTCTTTTTCCCTCTGTCTCACTGATGTGGAAGCACCAGAGGTGATGTCTCACCTCTGGAAGCAACAGTGCAAATAGGATGAGCAAGGTGTCAATACTCTCACCCTCCTTTGTAGGAAGACACAGAGGACCCTTGCATCTCCTCATCAAAACCTTTCTCTTAACTCCAGGTTTCCCCTGGAGGGGGAGGAACAGGATCCTAACTTCATCAAGGTCCTCTCTAAAACCATGCACCTTCCCTTCCAAAAAGCTGTTTTGAATAGGCACGCAGGCTTACAGTTGTAAATGTTTCACTGCTTGTTTAGACTGTCACTGACCAGGAAGCATCTGCAATGATTTTGTATGGGGGAGCCTTGGCAGCAGTAAATTACCATCTGACCTGATGTTGTGGTTGTTAAGATTTTTCTTCTCTTTTTTTTTTTTTTCCCTTGCTCCTCAAGGAGATCTGGGATCCAGGACATGTTAAATATTATTTTGCTGACTTTTAAACAGTTTTGCAATATTGCAGTCAACTTGAATGCCAAACTTAAGCCTGTAAACTCTATTTTTAAGCTTGATTTTGTCAGTGCAATGGATACTGTCATATCAAAGTATTTAAGGGGTTTGTGGTAAAACTTCCTCAAACCAATTTTTGCTCAGATGAGAATAGTCTTACTGGAAGCCTATACAGATAGGAGCTATTAAAAATGTTTTTAAAATTGAATCAGGCTGCAGGAAGAAAACAATCCGTTTGTACCACGGCAGCATAAAAGCAGGCGTTTTTTTGGAATAGAGGCGGGTTCCCTTCATAGCATACACATAAAACTAGCCTAACTCCAATGTGGTCCTGAAAGGATCCTACAGATGGAAGCTCCTGTTTCATAACACTTCTGCAAAATGGTGCTGTGTTCATGTAACAGAGCTACCCCTTCTCAGCTGAACCAGTGTTGTTATTTGCCTTCCTAGCCCTTGAGAGAAGGACACACACCAAGTTAGATTTTGAGCACCTTTGTGGCAAGGGCCCTAAGAATAAGGAGAAAGGAGACTTATCCCCGGGCAGGTGGCTGTCTGGGCTTGCCTGTGGGTGAAGCCAGTGCTGGCCATCCCACACAAACCACGTTGGACGGTTGCCCACCAGCAGTTGGACATGGTATCAGCCATATGGGACCCTGCATGTGAGCCATGCAGAAGAGGAGTCAGTAACACCTGCCTGTAAAATGAGGCAAAAGGCGCTTAGTTAACAGGTATACAGAATGTGGTCTTTATGGAGGCATCTAGTCTTCATCTTCTGCAACCAGGGAGATGACTGCCCGCAGAGCAGAGAATCTGAGTGCAGGTGCACATCTGCCATCTCTGCAGCACAGCAAGCACACACAGAGTCCAGTAATTTCTCTCAGGAGCTCAGGTCCACTTTCCAGGAACCAGCTACCAGAAATATGATGCTACCAGAAATCCTGGAGCTGCCACTGCAGCAGAGTAAAGCTGACAACTGCATTTGAGCCTTCTCTCTTTTAGACAGAGACTAGAGGACCAGAGTGTTGGATGCTATTCATCTCCAGGAATATCACTGGAAGGTTGTTTCAGAGTGTGTATATTTTTGTTTGTTGGCTTGGTTCTCTATTTTGTTGCACTAAACACTGCACTAAAGCACAAACAAACTATGGAATTAGAAGTTGTGGAAGAACAGATTTTACCTGAAAACCCAAAAGCACCCATTGTGAAGTTTGATGGATTCTATTGGACTTGTCTGAAAAATAGGAAATTTTTCAAGGTAAATGCACCATATATTTCCAACAATGAAGAATATAAATGAGTCTTGTATAATTACAGCAAGGCTGGGAAATACGGATGGTAAAAATGTGAGACATAAAGGTGAGGAAAAAGGACATTACTGATGAAAAATTGCCTTTGAATATCATAGCAATTTATTGTCTACTTAAACCACAGGAGCCTTTCAGGATACCCTAGCTGGAGAAGAGGATACTGCCACAACTATATTCTTTATTTATGATATTGTAAAGGAAAACGTGAACTAAAGAATAAGATGCTGAGGTCAGGAGTAACTGCCTCAGTAAATGACTCTGAAGAGCATGTTAAGCGCTAATTTCCTCAGGTTTCCATTAGGATGGACAGATGATGGGTTGAGGTCTGTTTCAGCTTCTCTTGGTGCTGATGGGGCTGCAGATACTTCATCTTGCTACTTTAGATAGCTTCTCATTCCACACTGGGCTGTGGGCAGCTTTTAGTTTCACATTGTCCCCCCTCCTTTTTTGGCTATATCTGTGCTGTTCTCATGCTGGAGCCCAGACAACAACCCAGAGGACAACATCTTCACTTTCACCCACTTGACTTCCTTATGAACAAGCTTCATATTCCACATATTTCTGTCCTCCAGTTCACTAAGTCACCTCAGGGACTGTGAAGTCACCTTTTGTTACTCAGTGGTACATGGTCTAAAAAGCACTCAGAACTTGCTGGGTTGTTGTTTGAGAAGAGACTCTAGCCCTGCAACAAGCACATTGTTTCAGAACACGACTCTGTCTGACAGTTTGTAGGACAGATGCAAATGCTATTTGGGAAGCAACAGACCCATTAGAAGCAAATACAGCAATTAAAAGGTCTTGCCCTGAAAAGTCCCGTGTGTTCAAACAGAGCACATATGCATCCAACACAGTATGCCCTAAACACACATTTGTGCTTGCAAACTGTGCTTACGCAAGAAAGTGTTTAAAACCTGGCCCAGGTCAAATCTCAACTGGATGGAATTTACTTAAGTGATCCATCTGGAGGTGTTCAAACACCAGATTCTGCTTCTGAGGTATAAGTGTTCCTGGCTTTGGGCACGCATTCACAGGCGAGTCTAATGGTGCACAGCTGCATCACACCCCAGGAGAAGAAGGCTCACATCTCACATCTGGACACCAGTCTAACAGACCCACCACCTTGCAACCTGGCTGTGCTAGATACACCTTTCACATGTTTTCCCTCACTCTTCAATGACTTTTCGGCTCTGCCTTATGATGCTACTTTCAAGCTACAAATGACACAAAAAAGATGCATTTTCACATATTTATGCAATGGTGTGTTCTCTTTATTCCAAATGAAATCCCCAACACCAGTCATTTTTCCAAAGGAGCTGAAAAATGACAATAGGAGATATGTCTGGCTCCTGCTCTGACAAGGTTGTGGTTTTCTTCATTGGATTTGTGCTCACCAAGTGGTGCTTAATCAGCTTTCAGGACCATTCATGTGGCTGGTTTATAGCATCTGGATTCACAACAGTAAAACTGGGTCACATCATGCATGATGTATGATAGCCTTATTTAATTTTTATAACAGTACCAGATGCCTTAGAAACTGGACAGTTTGTATAAGCGCTGAACCTCCTCTTTTCTTTATCCTCACCACAATTTCATCAGCACCAAACAGGCTGAAGCATTCCTGTGAAGTGACCAATTAAACCACAATAATTATTTAAAAATAAAAATAGACAAGGTGGTTCTTTTCCCTTGTGTCTTCTGAACCAAATGCTAGAAGGAATTTCCACCTCCCTCAAATGAAGATTTATTTCTTGAAAAAGCTTAAATAAAAAAAGCAAAAGACAAAAATAAACTCTTTTCATCTTTTCAATTAACATTGCCTTTGAGTAAATTGAAAATAATTCCGTTGTTACAATTTTAGCTAGAGGTGATGATAGCCTGGGAGATCTAATTTGCTTGCATAGTCTCTGACTGCATGGTGAAAAAGTCCATATTGCAACTTTCCTACAGAAACGTGGCTCAAAGTATGTTTATTTATGAAGGCAGAGGGCATAAGCAGGCTACATGGACACATCTTTACTTGTTCTTATTTAGCAAATAAGGGAATTCCAGAAGGACCTCTCATTCCATCTCTTGTTAAACAAGCTGCAGTGATTTTTCTGGTGAAAAAAGTGGCCTACAAACAATGCCGGGAAAACACTGTTGGGAAAGCATTCAGCAGGAATGGATAGTCTCCTTTGTAGGACTACGAAATTATTAGAGGGAATCCCTAGCATGGGCTATTGCATTTAAGATCTTCAGGTTAATACACACCTACAGGAAAGTAAAAACCAAAGACAGAAACAGATTTTGATGAACAGTTAAAAAAACTGTGAGAACAATTTTGGTAGATTTTTTATGTGATGAAGCAGAATCTGAGTATCTTTTCTTAGATGCATACCAAAATTTCCACAGAGTATGGGAATAATCTCTCTTTTGTCCAAACTCAGTGGCATATGGGAAAGTGAATGCTCACCCTCAGGACAATTATGCCTTTGAGATCTTTAAGTACATGGCCTTTCTGAGGTACAGTCTTGTATCCAGCCTTGAATTCAAATCTTCCCGATAGAAATCTAGAGAAGTTTGGATCTGATGCCCTAAAGCTGTGTGCTCTACACATAGCTCTCAAGAAGCCTCAGCTGATCTGAAAGTAACAGATTTTCAGACGATTTTTATTTCCATGAGCTCAAATTGCAGATGGTTAAGATCGATGACCACACTCCAAAGGTCACTCAACTTTGGTTGTAGAGGCACATAAAGAGTTAGATATGGAATGGGCAAGTACCTGAGATGTACATAAACATGGGCAAATATTTTATCCCCAGGAGAGGTTTCATCTGGGCTACTCAGCAAATAGCATACTAAATGTTCTACTTTTGCCTTAAAGCTCAAAATATTCATCTCTTTTTCCTTCCCTGCCACAATAGCTGAATATAAGGAAGATATGTTTGCATAAGCCAATGGAAAACAAAAGAGCTCATTCAGCGAGCATCCCTAGCAGGAAGCATCAAGAGACAGGGGGAGGTTACAGACAGCAGTAGTCTGTACAGAACAGAATTGATGAGCAAATGTTGCAAGATTTACTGGAAGGCACCAACTGCTTTTACACACTGCTACTCTCCTCTTACATTTTCTCTTCCCTCACCTGGCCACGGAGATATCAATCCATCCTCTTCGATTAATTGCCTTTACTTTTCACCTCTCCCTGAGCTGGGTGCTAGGAATTTGCTCAATGAGGCACTTTCTATCATTCTATTTCTGTTATTCCCAAGTTCTCCTAATTTTAGTGTGGAATGTGCTCTAAGTTATCATGCTTACAGCCAGTTACTAGTCTTTTATACAGGTCCCAGGGCTGTCTGCATTCACTCTGAGTATGAATGCTCAAGTTTTATGGGAGGAGTAGAAAAACCCTGGTTTTCATTTTTCTTTCTGTCTTTGCTGCAAGACAAATGTTTAGCTGCCTTCCTGTTAGCAGCGTTCAAATAACCCTCAGAGGGTAGGTTTTCAGCATAGACTGAAGGGAGAAGATGAGAGTACATATGGAAGGGTCTCCAGACTCCTATTAGCAGGAATTGCAAAGCTAATTCTCTATGGTCCTTCTTAGAATTTTGGCTTCAAATGTTCCTTTGAAAGAAAAAAAAAAGAAAAAACACCGCTTCCAAACTTTACGTTGTTAGTTTGCTAATTCTGTCTCATGAATATACCCGTCTCTTCACATGTTCTCCAACAATGTAGGCAGATGATTGAAATTTTATCGTCCCTGACCTACTTGGGAATTCCAGTCTTGTTTCTATTCCTGCTTCCTCACCAAGTTTAAGGTTCTTAGAACACACTGCAAACTGGCCACAGACACAGAGAACGCACTAACTAAGCAATTGCCCCAGCTATCCAAATAAGCTCCCCCTCTCTTAACCCATACTGGGAGCCTTTGGGTTCCCCTCAAGTACAGGTGCTCTCATGCACTATTCTGGTTGAATTTTCAGTGACCCAAAGATTCCTTTTCCAGTGAAAAATCATAGGAAAATGCATAGCTGGATTCAGTCATAGGCTAACTTTGAAGATGACTGAGTGAGGACACGGTCAATGTGACATAATGCAAATGTGCTTGCATCCCTGGAAAGTTCTTGTCTGTGTGAAACTGTCACCATGGATGTAGATGTTTTTGGTTAAGCCACCCTTGCACAATTGTCTTGGTCTTTTTTTGGACCCATACTCCTGAAGCTCAGGACGTAGAAGGGTCTTTATCCCAGAGTACTAAGGGGTGTTATGTAAAGATACATTACACAGGTGTTACTCTTTGGGGAAGCTGCAGCTGAACTTGATCAGAGCAACAGCATTAAGGTGCCTCGTTAAATTGACATTGTTCTGCAAACTCCTCCTCTCTATGAAAAGTCAGAGCTCTGATCACCACTGTTGGGATGTTGCTGGATATAAGGCATTGTTACCTTCCTCAAAACAAACAGAAGAGTTAGCTGACCAAATTTCTGACAGATTTCTTTACTGGAACCATTTGTAGCTCTGTCATTAAACTAACTTCAGAGCAGTGATTAGTTATGTCTCAATCCTGTCAACAAAGGCCCACTAGTTCAAAGCAATGAGGCTGCACTAACATTCCTTCCTCAAGGTAACAATTAAAATAATACAAAAACCCAGGGAGCTGTCCTGCTGTGTGTTCTCATCTCACCTCAGGCTATTGGCTTTAAAGTCAGGTGGCTTTGACAGGTGGCTCTCCTTGGTCATCTTCATTGAGAAGCTCCTTCTTAGACGTGCACGCTTACACCTTTGCTTCTTTGCACACACTGGGAAGAGAAGTTGAATTTCTACAACCTCATTCATTAGGTTACAGCAGCAACGTAGCACAAGTTGCCATGAATTTTAATGGATATGTTGTTTTTACTAGTGTTTCTCTGAGACTCCAGTTTTGAATTAAAATGCTCACAAGTTCTTTTCCTTCATCACTCTAGTTAGAAAAATAAGTTTGATTACTGGACTCCATAATATTCTCATCATTTATGGCCTAAAACTCATGCCAAAGCCTTGGCATTAAGTTCTTTTGGATCCATGGGCCTTGACAGGAATAACCTTCCTGTTGGAAACAAATTCCCCAAAGGCTTTTGCATGTATCAGTCCTGCAGAAATCAGTGGCAATTTAGGAATGAGACTCTTCAAATCCTATTTAAACAAGCCTAAGGATTCAGAGGATCTTTGTCTAGACTCAATCAACACTACTTAGTTATTTATCGTTGTGGGTTTGATTGGACTTTTGCTGCATTTTTCCTTTTGGTCCAGGTCAGTTGAAGAGCCCCTTGGAAATGGTTATTTCTAAACCTCCCAGAAAGTGGGATTGTTTAGGCTGTGCAACAAGAGGGGATGAAAAAAGCAGACATGTAAGCACAGCCCTTGAGATAGACAGTAGCAGCATGCAAAGGTCACAGACCAGGAAAGAGTAGCTTGCAGACAGACAGGATTGTTGACTAAAAGCATTGTCATTGGAAAAATGTTGCTTTCCAATCTTCCCCCCACACATCTTTTTACAAGAAATCATCATTGTAAAATAAAACAAACCCAAACATTCAGCAAAGGTGCATTTCCTGTCTTGATGATGGAATTTCTGATCAAATGTAGATGTTTTCAGCTCAGAACATCTGATAATATGGAGGATATATGTCTTGGGATAAGTATGACCAGGCCTCAGATTAGGAGGATGATATTTTGGGGTTTTACCACCTCATTCATAATGATAAAAAGCTGAAAGACTGTCTTAAGCCTGCGTCAACTTAATGGGGGTAATGGTTCCCTCCCCAGCTGGTCTCTTTGCTATTTTAGTCAGCTGACTTTTTTCCAGAGAGATAGTTTTTATTTGTTTGTTCAGGGCAGGGAAGGGAAGAGAGACCAAAACCCCCAAAAATTCCAACTAAATGAACCAAAACCACTACAAAAGAGTTTGGCTTTATTCTGTGGTGGGACATGAAAAAATTCTGAAGTCTCAGAAAACTTCACAGGATGAGAAAATCATTATCTGCACAGATTTATTTGCAAAGAGACATTAAAGAAAAAAAGAGGAATCTGAATTGTTTTTTTTCAAGCAGATTATTTAACTCAAAATAACTTGGACAAGTCCATTTGTCCCTAAGGTCTTTAAAATACCATCTTACAGGCGCTTTTTTTCTAAGATTTAAGTCATCAGCTTCACTCCCAAAGTGAGTTAAGGTAAATCAGACTGAAGCCACATAAATTCCAAATGAGATAGTCTAAGCAGGGGTTCAATGTAGTTTAAACTTCAGTTTTAAGTTCACCCTACTGGTTATTAAGTCAGACTGAAGCCATGTTAATTCCAAATTAATCCAAATTATCAATTAATCCAAAACTATCTCCAAATGAGATAATCTAACCAGGGTCATTTCAAATGAACGATGCTCATGCTCCTGTGTAGGCAAAGCTGTTCTGGGAGCTTCTGACAGTCTACTGAAGTCCAACAACATCCTTTCCTGCTTACACCCTGTGAAGAATGTTCTCTGGAGCCAACACTAGTAAATTATCAAGTAGTCAGCAAGATCATGTCAGATTCTTGTTTGCCACCACTGTTCTTCTCTAAAGGAAGACAGTGGCAACTCTTATGCTTCTACTCGCCCTTTCTGATGATTGCCTGCCTGCTCCTTAGCATGTTATTAGACCTGCATTACCTTTACTCACTTTTTCTTTAGTATATATGTGCCTTCCCAGGTTTATTTAGGGCTTCTATTTAGTATATATAGTCTGCAGACTATGACTCTGTGTAGCTCACTGGCACAGTGATATGATTGTCAACTGAAGTTTTGTCATGTTCAGGAAGAGCTTGAGCATCTGGGATTGCAATAGTGAAGCAAATCCTAAACCAAAAATGAAATATATCCTACATCTGTAGGAGACAAACCACTCTGACTGTTGCTTGTGGGGTTTCCTGCACTTATCCTGGAGCAGCTGCCACTGGGCAGCATCACCAGAGAGACCAGACAGTCCTCATGATCAAGAGCTTTTTGTTGTGGGTGTGAATGTCCTGTCTTATGTTCAATGCTAACACCATAATCAAATGCACTAACCCTTTATGTGATACATCTTGGAGAAACAGCTTATTTGCAAAGGCACATGAATGAACTTGAACAGTCCCTCACATGTCTCTATCACAAGGTGTGGACATGGCTTCCTTACATTGCCAAGTCCAAAGTCAATCAGTTTGGGACATACTTTTTATTCATAACGTTTTTATTAAGTTGGTCTTCTTCCCCCATCTACCTTCCTCTTCTTAAAAAGCACAAGGTGTGGTCAGATAGAAGCTTCTTTGGGTCTCTAACATCAAATCCAAATCTTGTTTAACATGGACTCAACACCTGATGATATTAGAAGACTCTTTGGTTAGAGATGTGTATGTCTCATGTCTTAGTTACTGTGCAGTATTAAGCAGATTTTCATTGCTTTCCCAGGTGTAATGCACTTTCTGCTGACAAAGCAGATGCTGGGGGTCAACCCCTGGACTTTTATTGGGGTGGGACGTACGATATGCAGGAAAAAATGTTTGCAGTCTTCAGAATTCAGATCTTTGTTGGCTAACCAACATGACATGGACATGGAATGGACACAACCTCAGCCTGAACTGTAGAAGGAGAAATATCATCAGCTGGTCCCAATTGGGGTACTAAGCTCTTTTTTCTTCCTTAAGTAATTTACACTCATGATTTAGGCGGGGTTAAGTAACAAGGGGATTGCTCTGTAGTAAAGAAGAAAGCTGCTAGATGGAATCGCCTGCTTTGCAAAACTGTATCAGATAATGAAAGAATAGAATTAAAAGGAGCACTGTTTCAAAATACAGAACAAAGGCAGGAAATTCTCCTTCTCTGCCTGAGCCTGCAGAGTGTTTCATTGTTTGGATTGTCGGTCCCCTAGCTATCAGAGGTAATTCCAAACATCACAACTACAGCTGAGAAAAAATTCTGAATTTCTATCCCATGGGTAAATCTGACATTTTAAAATTTGCTTTTGGTTCCAAAACATGAGGTTAAAGAAAAAGAAAAAAATTTCCATAATTTCTAATCTGCAGAAAATGTCAAAAGCTTTTTTGATTAGCAATAAATGTCAAAACATCTTGTTCTGACATTTAAAAATAATGGAAGCACTTCCCTGACACAGCCTGCAGAGTATCCCTGCCTCTGAGGTCATCTCAGCCCTCAGTTTCATTCTTCATTGCGTAGCCTTCTGGGAGTTGTTGTCCCAGCCTGTGTTTTCTTCTGTGGTCTGGTGACCAGATTGACTACATCTCCCATTAAACTACCCAAATAGGAGTGACATCACATGCCCAAAACAGATCCAACATCTTCTTCACTTGTGGGATATGTAGTTTTCTAGGAAATCTGCACCCCTAAGAGGGAACATGGACAATTGGTCTTCTACAAAGTACCATAAAGAAACATCCCATAAAGAAATGTGAATTCCTGTTTTATTTCACAGATTTAAGAAATAAAGCACTTTGAGATCATTTGGGCTGGGGTTGAAGCAGCTGAAACCAAGTATGGTTTTCTCCCTAGCTCTAAAATAACATTTTTTCCACAGAAAGTTTTGATATTCATGTATTCCAGTGGAAAACCCCAGGTAAGCTTTCACTGCAGCATTTCATACCTTGTACTAGTAAATGCACGGCTACTGTTCAGTTGGCCTGGTCCTTTAATACATAAATACAATATTCAGTAAATTCTGGTCCTTTAATACATAAATCAAGGGTGGGAGGTGGAATAAAGGAAGATTTGTTAATTCCTTAAGTCAACACTGCAATTTAGATATTTGCTCAGTGATATGAAGCACTTCATAAACAAGTCAGTCACTACTAAGCTTTGCCCCTTTACTGGCCTTCAGCAGAGCTTGCAATTTCTAGCAATTGCTCTCATTCTTGCATAATCCTGGGTTTCAATGACCAAAAAGCTCCCTGTAGCTTGACCCCTCCATGCATGTTTTCCTGTAGATCCACAGGTGACCATTTGTAGAAGTCTGCATGTCTCAGACTTCCTCACTTCCTAAACTGCCCTGGGGGCTCACTGTCTTTGTGGCTGACATCCAGTTCTGCTGCACGACCTAAGGCCCTGAGGCCAGTGATGCCTGGACTTCAGGTTCTGCCCTCAGGCAGGAGCACATCTGCTGCTACGCAGAGGAACACTAACTTTCCACAAATATTATCCTATGTGTGGTGGCCCAGGACTGAATTACATACTCAAGACATGGAGAAGGCAGGTTTCTCTGCCAATACCTATGGATCTCCCAGTGTTAGTTGAAAAGAACACATAGGTGGAAACTGCAAACTGCAAAGGTTGCCTTAACAAAGGCAAGGTCAAGAATTGTCCCAGAATTGTCAGAATTGGAAGGCACCTAAAGAGATCATCCAGTCCAACTCTCCTGATAAAGCAGGATTACCCAGAGCACATTACTCAAGACTGCATCCGGGTGGGGCTTGAAGATTTCCAGAGAAGGGGACTCCATGACCTCCCTGGGCAGCCTGTTCCAGGGCTCTGTCACTCTCACTGTAAAGAAGGTTTTTCTCATATTTGAGTGAAACTTCCTGTGTTCCGGCTTGTGCCCATTGTCCCTCATCCTATCACTGGGAACCACTGAAAAGAGTTTGACCCTTACTTCAACCCATCCTTTAGATACTTGTAAGCATTAATAAGATCTCTGCATTAATCAGGAATCTCTGGACTTTAAGTGTATACCTGGTAGTAGCCTTTGTGGTGCTTCTAATATTGTCTTCTCTGGGTCCCCCTCTCACTCAGGAATCTCAATGCATTTACTAAAATGTAAAGAAACCAAGGTCTAGAGAGGAAGAATGTGAATTACCCAGAAGCAACCTAGTGACAGGGCATGCAGTCTGGAGACCTAGAAGGAGGAATCTCAATATATCAGTGCCACATCTGTCTCCACATCTGTCTTCATGGTGTGAAAGATCAGAGGAGAGAATGCAAATTCCTTGCCTTCAACAAGGACTAGGCCATTTCCTCCTTTGAGTAAAGTTAACTGAGGAGAAAGCTTGTCAGTAGAGACCAAAAATCGTTCAGAAAAAGAAATTATTCCTTGATGGATATGGACAGCAAGAAAAGATTGGGAGAAACACTTTTTTAGAGCTTCTATGTTTTACCTGGCATGAACTACTCACTAGTGAGCTGCAGCCTTGATGTATGAAGCATTAACGACTATAGAAACACAACTGCACTCAGAGTGGGGCTTCATCCCATTTGAGTGTAAATGGAATGAAATAACAAAAAGGTTGCAGATTTTAACACAGCTCCCCAAGACTCTGTCTCTATTCCAGAGGGAGAAACTTCATCCCCAGAAGGTGCCAAGATAGAAGCATCATGGAGCAGCTGAGCTGGATGGAAAATGTAGCAGGTGGGTGAGGAAAGCAGGTCCCTTGGGTAGAGATTAATTCACATATGGTCTCAATTTATGTAACTGACTGTGCCATTACCACTTGACTCTGGATTGTGATTGAAAACAAGTGAATGGATTGGTCTCCACTTGGACCCTGTTCTTTTTGGAGTTAGGTAGTGGGAGCATTGCACTTGTTCATATCACCTGTCTGGGAGAGGAAGAAACCTTTCCCCTCTTCTCCAAGTAGTGCCTGAGAACTTCTCCAGGACTTTTTCAGCTGACTTCCAGCAGGGTGATGGGCCACTGGAGGTTCGGTGAACACTGACGGCTGTGAGCCCTCCGCCAGCAGAGCTAATGGCCCAGGCCTTGCTGACGGGAGTGCAGAGCAATAAATGTCCCAGAGATGCTGCTGAGTCGGTCCGTTTCCTGCACGCAAGCTGCACATTATAAAAACTGAGTCTCAGATTCTTTTTCCTGTTTGCACTGGAGCAGACAGCAGAAATTGCACAACCCTCCAAGCCAGACCCAAGGTGAATCGTGAGATGATAGATTCCAAGGCAATATTTCACACTTGCTGAAAAAGTGATACAGCCCAGGGGAGGGGGCTGTAATTAGGGAGAACAGTGACAACCCACAGACAAAGTGGTTCCATAAGCAGAGGAAGAAATGAAAGCTCATTCCAACGTCTCTCACTTGCATGGATTCTCTAGTGTTCAATAAAAGGTGTGATCCCTGAGTAAGAAAGTCTTTCTCCTTTCTCCACTTGCTTATTTTGATGAAATATGATAGTCACAATATTTTTAGGCATTCTTTCCTGCCTGTCAGGTTACAAAGCTGTTAGCTGGAAATTGTACAGGCTGGCACATAAACAACATGATCACATTAAACTCTGTTTCCTGAGGAAGTCACTGAAGTATAAAAGTTTTGATTTGGTGGAGACATCTGGAGGGGCAATGGGGAGAAGGGTAGCAACACTGAGATGAATAATGGTAGGGGGGTGAAGAGAAAGTAAACTTTCTTTTTCTGTCTCTAATGGTCTTCTGGAAGGAGGTTTTCTGAGGACTTTCTAAAGAACACTTTTTTAATGTTGTACCAGAGAAGATGGGAAAGCAGATGAAATCCGCAAAACACTGATCAAAATGTTTGGTTATGTGTTCCTCAGCAAGTATAGATGGATGTATGCATGGATGGATGGATGGGTGGATGGATGGATAGATAGATAGATAGACAGACAGACAGACAGGCAGGCAGGCAGATAGATAGAAATATATAAGTACTTTTTTTTAAAACTGAAAAGTCATCATTGGATGAGGGACAGACTACTACCCAAAGGACAAAACTCATCATTGAAAGACATGCCAAAATGATTGCGACTATCTTGACCTTGAAATGTCACTGGTTTTTTCCATACTTATGACTCTGGAAAGGGCAGACATTCAAACATCTGCTTGGGGCTGAAGTAGTGGAATGACTTTAGAAGTCCTGCTTTACTACCATCTTTGCCGCTCTGACTGTGGCCTGCAATGCTGCTGACACTGGTACTCCCTGTGCATACATACACATGTGCAACCATCCCTCTTTGCAGCTCTAAACTCCAACTGGCAGATGCAGAGTACGAGAAAGAAAATCAAGTGCTATGCCAAGGTGAAAAACATATGTTCCTCCAAGACTCAGGGGAGGAACAATGTATTTCTGTTGCATGCTCTGGTCCAAGTCTCACCTACCAATTCATGCAGTGACTCTGTGCCACTCTATGCCTGGGGGAACACAGGTACTGGTTTCTAAACTTGAGGAGAGAAGTTATGTGTCATTCTGAAGAAAGGCTGTTAGCATACCTTCCTTGAAACTTAAAGCATTCAGCAAGGCCACACCAGAAATGAAAACATGGTGTGGCATGGACTGATCTAGCATCGTGCTTGAGAATAGTTTCAGAAGTCTTCTGTATCAGGAATGGACGGATCTCAGAAAACATAAGTAGTTGTTGACAATGATTTGAATGCAATTTGAGTTCTAGGCAAAAAGTTTACTATTGTCACCTTTGCATGCATAAGGAACAACTACCACGATTGACCTATATCCTGAAAATCTGGTTTTGGCAATGAAAAAACAAGAATGAAAAAACATCTCTCCATTCCCCAAAAAACCAAGAGCAAACAGAAGTGAAGTTTCTGCAAGAAACCATGATGAAGAGGAATCTCTTCTGCAGCAGATTGCAGGAAGCCTGAGAAAAAATGATTGTCATAGACGTTGACAGGTCAAGCCTTAGAAAAATAAAAAGATCATGTATGCCCAAGGAAAGAACCAGTGTTTCTAGTATCAGACTGAAAACTGTAAAGTTGTTTCACAGGGTCAGTGAAAGACTTCTCTGTAGAGGCAGATCTAGATGAGAATGACTGAGACTAATACCTTACAGAGCCTCTCCTCTTGAAGGGGAGACCTTTTTAATAACTAATTTGTCACATATGACAGATACATTCATATAATCTCTCTCCAAGAAAGACATATTTATATCCTTTTCAGTGTCCATAAAGCCCAGCTATTTTGCACTGAATATTTGCTTTCAAGGGTGCATTGCTAGAAATAAGTAACAAATTTGTAATAGTCAAGAAAATACCCCAGCTCCACATCTCTTTTCCAAGATTCAGTGTGAACACAAAACAGATGTGGTCCCAACAAAGAGGCATCCTGTGATGTACCAGATGGGACTCCTGCATCACTTTCTCATTGGCTAAATATAGTTGGGGGGAATCAATAGTGCCAACATAGAACACTGAGCTTGAGTGATGTGAGGCAGGACTGTTTCCTTCATTCCAGAACCTAATGATGGATCTCTGAATGGGCATTAAGTGGGAAATCAAAAAATAAATTTCACCCTTTTTTGCTCTGCATAATTCTTCTGCCTGGTTGGCCATTATGGACTGCAAAGTATTTCCTAGTTTTGGTTTTGTTTTTAATTGCAATTTTCATCTCCATTTCAACCTTAACTGCTATTGTGGGCCTTTGCTACTGCTGTGTTATAGACAACAGCAGCAGCAGCAGGAATTTTAAAAATAGAGCAGGAAATTCAACAACTGTAAAAAACTCCTTACCCTGGAGAGCCATTGTTTATACTCCTTCATGTATGCTAGCAATAATTATACTAAAGTCTATTTAGGAAAAAGGGTCCATTTAACATCAGAGGAGAAAATGTAAATTTTTTTTTTCCCTCCTAAATGGAATACAAAGACTTTTTCATTAAATGTGGCTTTTTTGTTAAAAAAATGGAACAAAAAGTCTACCCATAAAAATTCCCATTTGAAAAAAGCCTTTTCCATTCAAAAATCCAAACAACTGAATACAAAATGTGGATCTCTTCTTTAAAAAGGGGAAAAAAATCCAAGTTGATCTTAGTATTCTTTCTGTATTCTATTCTCTAGTATTATACTGGGCTGCTGGTTGAGGGACACCCCACAGACACACCACATACTCCAACCTCCTGCATGTGTCATCCAAAGCAGTAGTGCCAGGCTCATCTTTGCTGTATTTCTCTGGTCTTCTACTCTTACTGATGAAATTACAGGTTTATTGTGGATATACACCAGTCCTGGTGAGCATGTTCCCAGAAATAACAGTGAAGCAGTGGGAGGTCTGTGGCTTGAATGATACAGCATTAAAAAACTGAGAGCAGTCTCACAGACCCAAATTGATCATTATTGTACCTTCTCAGTCTAAGGAGGCTTTTCACCCTCAGGTTCGCTGAACATTTCTCAGCACTTCAAACAGAACTTCAAGAGGTGGATTCTTCCCTTGCCATTTCAGAGACAAGTTTCACCCTCTTCTGCAGTCACAAGACAAAATTATTTCATTGTTTGAATCAAGGTGAAGACCTTACCCAATGTGTTAACCTCTCTCCAAATGGCTGCCACAGCAATGGAGCAATTAGGTTCCACTTCGGGTGGAATGATTCATGCTTCAGTACATTCAATTTCAACAAGATATAATTACAGTGAGTCACATAATCACAGATTAATCACAGCACCTCCCATTTAGCAGTCAAAACTGTGGAGGATTCCAAATGTGATACATATGATGCTTCTCTTCAGCTTTTGTTTCACTTGATTTTATTTCTGCTTTATAGGTTGATCCAACACAATCTCTAGGAGTTTTTTAGGGTTGCATCCAGATCCATAAGATAGCATGGTGACTTCCCTTACAGTTTTTCATGTGGTGAATGAACCTGAAAGATAACGAATGTTGCCAATACCAACAATTTTATCAAGAATCTGAGAATCTCCTGTTTGCTGCAGAGCTCCCCTTGAGACAGTGCTTTGTTAGCAGGCATTGAAGATACCCAGTAACTTCTGTATCTAGGCACACACAAAAGGGGCCTTGTACTGTGAATTCTTCTGTTGAGCTGGTTCTTCAGTGCTGCAGGGAACGGGAAACTTCTTCACACTAAAGTTTGAGTGTCCTGTTCTTATAAGACATAATCAGGATACTTGAAAATATCTGTTAGGGATTTCCTCCTGCTAAGTGCTGGTCCTAAGCATCTTGTGTCCATACCGGCTCCTGTCTCATTTCAGGTATGGTACTGTCTTCTCCTCTCTTTGTACTCCATTTTTTTCTGGTACTGAAACTGGAAACTGAGAAGGGATCACTCAGCAGAAGTTGTGCTCAGCTCATCTCATTTAAACATCACTCTTAGCCTCACGTACATTTGCCACAAACCAGTGAGGGGGAAATTCCTTCTTTGTGATCAGACAATTTGTGGCTGCCCTTTACCAGACCTTGGGTAGGAACGTATGCAGTGGTTTTTCCAAATATTGTAACACAACTTACTTATTCTGTGTGACCAGTTATTTTGAATTGCAGTTGGATCATTTTATGGAATTGTTTTGCTTTCAAAGCTTTCGTTCTCTAAAGTGGTTAGAAAGGGGTTTATTTTATTTTCCTTTTTATTGAATTTTTAAGGTGAGAGGGGTGTGGGTAGGAGCAGAACAGGGAGGTGTGGGTTTTGACAAGAAGAGTGAGAGGGAACTTTGTTCTTTGATATTTTGTTTTATACTACCACTGATCAGTATAAAGCTTGACAAGCTGAAATTTACTTCTCTGTGCATCTTGTGAGTTTTCCCCAGAATTTGGTTTAGTTTTAAAAGTTGGCTTCAGGACCTGTGGAGCGTGTGGGGTGTTGACGGAGATGCTGGTAAATTAACATTGTCAGCAAACTAATAAAACCTTTAAAAGAAAATCCTTCGAGGGCAAAGACAAGTTTCTTTCATCTTTTCTTCTCTCTCTCTCTGTCTCTCCCCTTCTCCCCCCACCCCTTTCCCTTTGCCCAATTGATTCTTTATTCATTTCTTTTTCAGAAAAGATTAGGTTGGGGGGTTTTTTGTTTGGATTTTTTTTTCCTGTGTACAAAAGGATGACAAACACTAGAGGATTCCATTTCTGGTGAATTAATAATGTTCTGACAAACAGCAGGTGAAAGTGAATTGACAGGAGTTGTGAGGCTGGTTCTGTGCAGAAGAGAAGGGAACTCAGAAATACACATTTGTCTTGGGCAGTGCAAAAATTATACAACACAAGTAAGTGTGCATGTGAGGCAGGATGGTGGAGAAAAGAGAACAACCTTGCAAAGGAAAAAATGTGAATTTGGGGTCTTAGTGGGGCATGGTTGTCCCTTCAACCACTTACCAGGGAAAGACCCATCCGTTGGCATGTACAATCTGTGTCTCTCTCGAGTTTTCCCAGGCCCACAGTCTCCAAAGGCCTAGCTCCCTGTTGGGACTTCAGGGACCACAGTTATCTGCAGGATTCTTTGGAGCCACGACCATGGTGACTTTCAGAAATGGTCTGCGTGGTGGTCACAGCTGAAGGTGCCGTTGGGTACCTCCATACCGGGGATTTCTGAATCGGATGGGAAGAAACCAGGGGAAGTTTCCAACTGACTGTTTATACTCTCCCGCCAGCAAGCGCAGGGTGCGGTTTTGAGTGGAGAATGTTGCTCAGGACAACTCTAAGCCCAAAAAGCCACATTTATTCCATGGCTCAAGCCTGTATCCACAGTCCCAGGAGATTATATTACTCACAGAAAAAGCTTATTAAAATCTCCCATGCATCATAAGATATGCCACCCAACAGGAGGTGGTGATTTTGTCTCAGTCTTAGTGGCATCTGAGTTGTAGAGAAGAAGAGAGGCGTCCAGAAATGACTGTATGCTCCCAGCAGGACCTTCTAATTTCCTAGCGTTTACAGGCTACAACAACAGACCTCCAGGGAGAGGTCTGCTTTAGAGATGTGGCCTCAGTAATTCCATGGACACAAGTTACGTCTGAACCAAAATTAACGCTAAGGTGGTTTCAGAGGCACTGTGCAGTTTAGAGACAGTACTTGAAAGAACAAGATGCTTATTTTTTTAAAACTAGAGTTGAGATGTCATTCCAGCTAAGCTGTGTGAATTCCATTGTAAACAATACCATGTGGCCCCTGAGCCCTATATTGTACTCATTTGATGGTACTCATTTGATGGATCATTCCCCTTCATTTCTTCCCAAATCATTCTCTGGTTTTGCTGCGCACTACAAACCCATCGCATTCCACCTCCAACATAGTCACATCCTAGCTGGGATAGAGATAGGGATGCAAAGACCTGATCCTCAGCGAACCTACTCCCACTGTCATCAGATCGATTTGCCTCAGTTTTGCCTGGTGGGATTTTGGCCTGTAAAACATTTTGGGTCTGCTTCCAAGTCACAGGTCTATAGGAACAGAAACCATTCCCAACACCCCTGGAAGTGCGCGGAGGGTGGTATAGAGTCACGGAGCCAGCTCCACAGCCTAGTGTCAAAAACAAGAACAGACCTGGAAAAATATTACAAAACTCTTCCACTGGCACCAGCGGGTCAGTGTCATTACAGGCAGCGGTGTTGTTCTCAGATACTATTTCATTGGCTTCCTTCTCCTTTTTCCTCTCCCTCTTCTGAAGCACATTTTCTTTCCCTTGTATTGCACGGTAGGGTTGTATCCCTGGAGATTCACAGTGATGAGGAGGAGTAGGCAGAGATCAAAAGCACTTCTAGCTTTGAAAAGATTATTCCTGGCCTCAAACCAAGTACGGCAAGCTCCAATCCATCCATCTTATTCAAACAGTGTTTCAAAACTGGTCACCCAACCCCTTTGGATTCTGCTTCCCTTTCAACTTCATATGGCACACAGAATTCTTTGATTTTACCTTTTAAAGTGTGGCACTGAATTCTTTACTAGCACTGCTTTTATTTTTCAAACCTGAGGCTGCAGACTTCTGTGGTGTTTTCAGTCTGCTCAATGTCTTTCAGGGCCAAAATCTCTTAGTTGCTTCACAAATCAACTACACTGATTTTTACCTTGGCTCATTGACCTTTCTAGAGAAATAAAGCAAACTTCAGTGTATTGCTTTGGAAACATGCTTCTCAGTGATCTAAAGTACCAAAACAACAACAACGCAGCCAATGACAATTACAAGAAGTTTGTCAAAAAATTGAAACGGTCTGTTTAGAAGAATTCCAAGATCTACAACATTTGACTAGAAGAAAATTTAATTTTAATGTCTGGGTGGGGATAATAGTGTTAATAGCAGAAGATGCATGAATTGAGTACATTTCTAGTGTCTTTACAATGTGCTATATTTACAATGACAGGATGGATATCACACAGGAAGATATCAGCAGACTTCATCTTGTCCATCTCTGAATCACGAGTTCAGATAGTCACAAAGAGACTCAGCTGTTTGGGAGTTTCCTCACTTGTTGTAAGCTATCAGCTTCAGAAATCAAAACTTGTTTTTCTTGTATATTAGAAGTGTTCTTAGCTCCAAACTTCCTGAAGTAACAGGTGCATAGTAGTCTACCCATCCATGCATGACTTCTATGAATAGCTGAACCAAAGGGATTTGGTTGGTTAGTTTTATCTGTGTATCACAGAGCATAAACAAGTGCAAATGGACGATGTGTCTCAATGTCCCAGCTGCTGGATAAAACAGTAAAATGCATCCTGCAAGTTATTCCAGAGAGACAGGTCACAGTCTGACCATGCACTGGTGTGCTTGGAAAATGAATGATTATCCAACATTGCCAAGCTTTTGGAAAACAACCAGAAAAAACTAAATTGCTCAAGAAAACAACTCCTCTCTCAAATTCAAAATGTTCTGAATGGATTAGGAAGGAACAACATCAGTGAAATCAGTTGTTTTATTTCTCCCATACGCCTTGGAAAGCAGTAAGTCATGAATAAAGCTTTGTGGATTTTAGGGATGAGACGTGCACACATGTCTTGGTATAAGCATTCAAGAAATTCCAGAGAATGTAAAGAAAGTTTTCAGTGGTCAAGATAAGTGTATGTAACATTGACATCTCAAAAAATATTAGCATTTTGTGAAAGAGGACTGTCTGTGGAAGGGAACAATACATGGGCCGACCAAACATGGTGATTTTACTGCAAGAGTATCGAGAAGGCCTTTCACTTTCTACAGCTTTTCCTACACGAGATAAATCCCAGAATATTCCTCAGCTGCCGGGGGCCACTGTCACAATGTACAACCAAAACTACAGCTAAGAAAAGAAGACAGCCAAAAAATATGGTCTGGATAGATGTAATTGAAATTGATGATTATTTGGTATCGGTTTTCCTCAGCCCCCCAAAAAGACGAAACAGAACAGAAAAAGTAATTTCTGAGATGGATTTGCCTTGTTAGCAGCAGATAAAAAGATTTTTAACTACTGTCATTAAAGGTTCACTTTGGATCATGTAATAACTGCAGTCCAGTGTGCCAGAGCCCATGAACACTGTTACAGCAAAACCTGCTGTCCTTGTTCTTTCAGACATATTTTTTTTCACCTAGAAAGAACAAAAGAGAGCATATAAATAATTATTAGTTGTACTAGATGATTTTGTAAGGTTTGTCTCAGCCTATTCAACTACCAGTAAGTCAATCAATATCCTGGCAGCCAAACTTTCAATGAATGCCTTTTAACACATTTTTCCCAAGAGGATTATACACATCTAAGATGCAGAGGTCAAATATAATTTGTTCAGAAGGTTACAGTACTACCATGAAATTAAAACATCTCACATAGCCCTGGTCAATACCAGGCAGTTCTTAGTTTTAATTTCTCTGAATCTAGGCCAGACAATTAGAGTTATCTGATTTGACTCCCTGCATAGTTCATAAATACTAGGTGCAGTTTTCCCCCTGGTCACCATCTAATAAAATCCAATAACACTGCTCACTGAAAATGTGTTTTCTAGAGAGGTGCTCAGGTCTTATTTGGAGAAGATAAGACATGAGAGAGTTCATTGTTTCTGCAGGCAGATTACTCCAAATAGCTGATTCTTCTCCCTTCCTCCTCCCAGTTAAATAGTGTGCCAAGATTTAATTCAGCTCCAAGCTACTGATTCTTGTTCTGCATCTCTCTGCTGAATTAAAGACTTCATTAGCAATTGCTACTTTTTCTCTGGGAAGGTAATTATAGAGTAATCAAGTCACCTCTCATCTCCCCAGTTGCCTTCATGATTAGTTAAACAGATTGATTTTAACTCTCCCATGGTGAGGGGATTTCTCCAGACCCAGAATAATCATGTGGTTCTGTTCTGCAAAATTTGTATCCTTTCTGAGATGTAGATTCAGAACTGGATGCAGCAGCTGGCATCAGTAAATGTCATCTACAGAGGTAATGGTGTCATCTGTTAGGTTATTACTTCTCTTTCAATGTACCCTACAACCTCAGCAGCCCTGTTTAGCTTGTCTTTATAACATTTGTTTAAAATCGAAATATGGAGCCCTAACAACTTAGTAAAACCAATGACAGTAATCCAAATATACATTTCTAATGAACTGTCTAATTAGCTATGTTTAATTAATGCTGCTAAGCAGTAACTGGATAGTGATTCTGGTTTTCAGAAACCTTACTAACTTAGAAGTTTTGTAAAGTTTTTAAAGGATTTCTTTGTCTTCAGTGACTTCATGATTCCTTTCTCAGGATGGGGAAGTTTGGTTGCATCAATACCTATATTTTTGGAGGGTCCCACACCCTACCGTCCATGACCATGCCTGAGTCCTAGTTGTGTCATGTACCAAATCACAAATGTTTGCCACCATGTTCTAACAGAGGATTCAGGATGGCAGGGAAAGGTTAAGTTGGTGGGAACAGTTTTTTTCCTCGGACTTGACTTACCTTACGCCTTAGAGTTAAATTTAAACAGTAGGTTACCTTACAGAATGGCATCAAGATTGTTTGACAAGACCTATTGTACAAAGTCATTTACTTTTATGATATTTCTTCCATATTTCTTTAATTAGGCTACTTTATATATAGCGTTTTCTTTTGTTTTCTTTTTTTTCCTTTTTTAAAAAATCAATATCAGTTTAGCAAATTAACAGCCTTCTGAGGGCAAACAAAAAGGTGGAAAAGGGTTCATGTGGCTCTTCAATAGTGGGATCCAAGGTATAAAGCTATCAGGACAGTGCCTATACCTGAAAAGATGCTACAATATTCAAGTCACTTTATGAAAAGCTGCCACATCTCCATTGGGGATAAGGATGTACTTTAAAAAAGGAATAGTGAAACAAACTGTAGTAATATATTAGCACCAGAAATTGTTATTCAGGATTAAAAAATAATTATATTTAAAGGCCTTATAACAATAGAATGAGAAAATGACAAGAATATTTCTGGGAAATAATTCAGAAGAAATTGAGCAAACTTATTTCTGGATGCATGAGTTCACATAATAACTGTAAACCTTGAGGAATGAGGATAGTTCAGTTTACATAGTGAAAGATGAAAGAGAGAAAAGGGATGTTTCAGGTTTCTCACAGTAATTTATTCCCTTACAGTTTTTAGCAAACTCTACCAGCTTTAGCCCTGGATATAATGAAAGCTATACCAGCTGCTAGAGACAGAGGCTTCACAAGGCAATCCATGCCTTAGGAAGCCAAGGAGAACAACAGGACCTGAAACTCCCTCAGGTAGCAGAAGGGAAGACAAAGTCCCCTGCAGATTTGTTTTCACGGTAAGAGGTATCTAAAGAAATAATTAATTATTGTGGGAGTGAATTTGATGTTTATCAACACTCATTATTCAAGCTGTTGAAAGACCCATAAGTGAAACAAGACACTGGGGAGGGTGACCCTGGTAATGATCTCCAGGAAATTATGAGAAAGAGTATTTTGATCACCAAGACAGCCAGCCCCGAGGATGGTGGCAGGTGACAATTTAAGACTTACTGCGTAGACAAAAGGCAGATGCAAGCTGAACATGCTTCCCAGCAAAGAAGGGTGAAGAAGGCGGTGGTACGGGACCCAAGAGCAAATGCTGACACTGTGGCAAGTGACCCTCTTCTATGTATTGGAGCTCTGTTCCCTGCCTCCTGCTGTCCCACACCAGGTACCCATCCTCTGTTCCTTGTGCCATTTTATACTGATTAACCTCAGATAGAGGCTGGCTTACAATTAGAGACCATTATGGGAACGCAGAATTACTGTTGTATGAAAGATGCAAAAAGTGACTGTGTTTCACTCTGTCTCATTCTGGAAATGAAGGACAGCCTTCTTTCAATTATTACCGTGGTGGTTTAAGTGCTCACTGAAGGCCAGTGACTTCTTTAAAGTCAGCAGACTTTCCTAAGTGCCTTACCATCTGTTCAGTGCTCTTGACAATGTGTTTATGTTGTCAGTCACATAGGGGGAAAAGAATCAAAGCATTTCATACTTTTTGTTAATGGAATATGTTGAGATGACATTAATCACACAGACAGGGAACCGTCTACTCATAAGTGAATGCATGCGTTAAATACTAGGGCTGTTAATGGACCCTGTTTCTGATCACTGCTGTCATAAGTGATAACAGGCCTGAGGCCAATTAAACCACTTTTCACATTTTTTCAAAGCGAGAGAGGGATGGGAAGGGATCCTGGCACCAGCAAGAGTGCTGAGGTGAGGGGCTTAGCACCACAGTAAAGTGATCTCTCTCTGCTCAGACACCCCTCCACACCCCTCCACCCCACCACATGCTACCCAAGTTCCTGTCTGGAGCCTGAACATGGGGCTTGTCTTCTCCGCAGCAAGGTGAGGACAGAGCTGGCAGGAGTTACCAGTTATCAGTAACCTCAGTTACTGATAATTGCATCAAGGAATTCTCTGTCTACAATGTCCCAACTTTTCTGTTTGCAGTGTGAAACCTTAAGCAGAAGGAGAGATCCATCTGCTTTCGGGTACGCTTGTAGTTGGTCGAGTTATTGGGGAAGTGTTGCCTTGTGAGATATCTGCCACATTCTGAGTTGTCTTATGACTCAAATTACCCCAGTGAATGGGCAACAAATCCAGGCTTGTTACTGTTTTGCATAAGAAGTTCCACCTGGCTGGCCAAGGTTTGTCTTTTTCCTCATGACCAGTACTACCAGTGAGAAACAAGCAAAGATGCATCCAAAGAAGCTTAAAATCATGGTCATTCTGAATTTTTAAGTTCCTTGCAGTAGTACAAGGCAGGCTATTTTTGAATCAGCGGGAATTTAGTATTAGTGTATTTGTATGCTAGTGTGGGCTGTGTTTGAACTTTGAAAGCATAAAGCCTTGGTCACATCATAGCGCACACCACAGCGCACACCACTGCTCTTCAAAATCTCTGTATATCCCCTCCCTCAATCCTGTACAAAGTCCCATCTTACAGATCTCAAAATAAAATTACTTAATATGATCTTTCTAATAGGCGGCTCTATGGATCCAAACTTCTTTACTGTCTCCTCTTGTGCCCTTTTCCCAAGTTAAAGATTGTATCTGCCAGGCTGAGCTGGGACAGTAGCTCGTTTCGCTAGTATGAGGAATGCTGAATTTTTCAGCAAGTTGTGAAAGCTAAAGTCCTCGCCAACTTTCCTTTAAGCTTTTTAGACCCAGCTTTTGCATTTGCTTTCTGTTTCAAGTGAGGAGAGATGTGGCAGGCTAGCTAGGGTCTTGGTCCCTTTGAAAGTCCTGCAGCGGAGCAGGGTACCAGGTAAACACAGGAAAATGGTGGGAATTGCTCTCTAATGTCCAACGTGTATTTCCAAGCTGTGATATTTAACTGTAATATAAATAAAATTTAAAAAATCAAGAAAGTCAGAGAGATTTAAACCGTCCTCATTATATTGGGAGATTAGGTAAAAAAAAATAATCCTGTGATTTTTACATGAAAAATGTTTTAGGCTTGTTTTTCTTGCCTTCCAGGTTCTGAAGTCGAGTTCATTGTTTGAACTAGTATAGACTGTTTCTTTTGTGAAGTTTTTACCCCCAGAGATCTTCAAAATCTATTGCAGATTTGAAGAGCCTATTTAACCTTTTCTGACATTTAAAAGAAAACAGAAAGCAAACTCTTCCAGCTGAAAAGTGAGTTAAAGGAACCAGTCCAGTTTGTGTCCAACTGGATGAAGAAAGGATAGTCAAATTCCTTCCATTTTACACATAGTTAGTCATGAAATTGTACAAGAGAAGAAAAAAAAAAAAAGACAATAAAATAGCCGTATTGTAACAGCTGAAACAAACCTTGGGTAACTGTCAGCAGTGAAATGTCCAGAGAGCATTTGTACCATTCCATTTCATTAAGCTGAAGGGTGGGATTGCAGACTGTAAAAGATTATAGCAGAGCTCCCCAGAAATTTACAGCTCACAGCGCAGCAAAGCACAAGGGAAGTCTCTCTTTCTTGTGTACGCAACAGGGAGCCTGGGCTTTGTCTCTCTGATGATGATGATGTGTAGAAGAAGAAGGTTGCCAGAAGCACCAATGAAAACTGAAATGTGCTCCGTGAACGCTTTTTTTTTTTCCCTTCCCATGGCTGCAAAACGTATGTGCACAGTTGGTTTTATTCGCTTCCCAAGCTCTTGACTTTGCAGGCTGCATTAGGACAGGAAGCCTTTGGGTGGTGTTTAAAGCAATGTCAGATGCTTTGGGGGTATAATGCATAACAGGAACAAGTGCAGTGAATGCCATGGGAGAAGGGACACTTCTCATCTCAAATGGTGTAACCAGCAGGATTTACTCTGTTTCATACCTGCTGAGGATCTGGCCTTCACTGAGCTGCAAGAGGAAGCTTAGATTTAGGGTAAAATAGGAGTATGCCTATGCAGCCTGCTGCTCTGTAATAGAGGAAGTACACTGGGAAGCTAAGTTCTTCTTTCTCAGAAATATCTTTGATTTCAGTCTCCTCTGTCTTTATGCAGGAGCATTGCCCCTTTATGTTGGTGGAACTCCTGCTAATGTAAGAGAAAGAGTAAGAGAAAATTTAGGGTAGCAGTTATCTGTCATCAGGAAAGACATAGGGCTGATGGGGAGGGGGTGAGAGAGAAAAGTTGTTGTAGATGACTAACAACCCTACATACTGTTACTGGTGAAGTTTGGGTATAGCAGCTAACTTCCTCTGGCTCCTTTTTGTTCTGCTTATGTTGACTCACCAAAAATGCTGGATTGTGCTTGTCCTTGCCAAAGCAGAGGAGGCATCTACCTACAGCAGAGATGGTCAAGAGATGTATCCTGGTGCAAATTTCCAACAAGAATGGCAGTTTCCACCAAAGTGATTTTCCAAAGCGAAGACTTCTCAAAATCACAATGGGAATGATGCAAAGAGAATTGCTGCAAATCAAAGGAAACAAAACCCAAGTTCAGAAAAGCTTGAATTTCCTTTTATTTATACAAAATAATTATTTTTTGTCTTGAGTCACCATGGAATTCAGCTTAATTTCCTTAACTGGGCATTGCCCTGTGGGAGTTTTAATTCACAGCTCTGTTGTCTCTACTATAGGCCTACAGTCCTTTGGATGAGTGCAGCTCTCAAAAAATATAAGCACTTGGCTTTTCCTGAGTTATGTGCTGTGTTGGATATTCATGTGACTCAAGTGCTATATAAGCACTGTAATTTGGACATAAAGGTTTAGCCCATAGGAGGTTTCAGCCTTTTAACTACAAAGCCGAAATAGAGACCCTCACAAAATGCGAAGTTCAGTATAAATTGAATTTCAGGCAAATTGAGAATATGTGTCAAATCCAGCAAACAAAAGAAAACATTTCAATATAGGTAATTCTCCATTCTCATTTTATTCAAGAACAATGAAAGTCTTGGCAATTCTTAACAGAAATTGTAAGAAATTTCAGGTTTTGTGCAAATTTATTATGTTGGAAATACTTGCTTTAGCTTAGCATAATAAGTTTTGACACACTGGAAGTTCCCAAAGAGCAGGAATTCCAACTTTCTCACTGCTGTAAGTCCATGTTCATTAATTTTCATGGTTTTTTATGTGCAAGCTCTCCTTTGTGGGTTATAAAGGCTTGAGGAGTAAAGCCAAAACCTTTACTGAGGATTTGTACATGGGTAATTGAAAGATTTAATTCTTAAAAATGGAATTGTGCTCAGTTTGGTTTTATAACCAAAAAATTGTTGATATAAATTGAACAGGTCAAAGGAAGTGTTCTTAATTGTGCTGAAGTGATCCCACAAAAAGCAGTGTAAACGGATGAAAGAACCACCAAAGTCTGTAATGAAGCAGAGTTTGGACTCCTTCACAACTTTTCTTTAGTTTTACATGCAAGTGATTAGTCGCACAGGCTACTTGTGCAAAATTATCTGTTCAGACTGGTTTCATGGCTAGATTTCGAATGTGTAAAGTAAAACTTTTTGACTGTGCAGCATTGTGGGAGTTTAGCTTTTGCAGACACTTGGGGTTTTTCTCCCCAACACATCTTTTTCCATATTGTAGAAGTGAGCCCTTTGGGGAGCAAGCATGGCTTCACCAAGGGAAAGTCCTGCCTGACCAACCTAGTGTCCTTCTATGATGGAGTGAATACATCAGTGGACAAAGGAATAGCTACAGATGTTGCCTATCTATCTGGACTTCTCTAAGAAGTTTGATACATTCCCTCACAACATCCCTCTCTCTAAATTGGAGACACACAGATTTGATGGGTGGACTGTTTGCTGGCTGAGGAATTGGTTGAATGGTTGCATCTAGAGGGTAGTGGCCAACGGCTCAATGTCCAGATGGAGATGATTGGTGACAAGTGGTGTCCCTCAGAGGATCATCTACACTTGGGTACTTCCTTTTCCACAAGGGAAGTTAAAAGACTGTTGAAGCTGTAAGAGTTCATCTGCCTTCAAACTCCAATCAACAATTTAAATCATGCCAACACAATTAAATGACTGAGAAATTAGTAAGACAGAAGTTTACCAAATGTCTCCCAGGACTCTTATTTTAATAGTTTGGGGTTTGGATATTGTAACAATGATATTCTAGGAGATGCTGAGGACAAAGCTGTGAAGTAGCTGAACTGACAGGCTCAGTCCACTGTCCCTCAATCCTTTGTTTTACATAACTTCATGTAAGGAAAACAGGAAAGAAGGAAAAAAAAAAAAGAGAAAAACATCCAGATCAGAGGACATGAGGATTCTTCTGGACAAAAAGTGTAAAGTCCAAATCTAGGGGAATACTTGCTATTTTGCAAAAGGCAATAAACCAACTTACAATGTATGTCTAAAATGGCATGCAGTTCTCTGCACAGGGGTGAAACTCTTCTACACCAAGAAAGAGGAGGCCAAAGTTTACTCTCCGTTTATGGTGCAAATAAAGAAAACAGTCCAGTGATTTTCATGAGGTCCCTAGATAGAATTTGGCTCAAGTTGATCCTTCATGTTCTAGTGTAGACAAAGCCAATGACCAGCCTACAGGAAACACAGAAGGAGATGCATCCAATAGAGGTGGACAGAAAATAAGCTTTTCTTCTCTTCCCTATAAAAAAGATAGATTTTTGTATTAAAAATATAATTAATTCCTGTGAAACCAGAAAGTATTCTGATGCTTTCATGAAAAACAGGACTAGAAAAATTGTACACTTTTAAGTAAAGAAGTGCATTTGGCTGAAAGACCCCAGGAAATGTATTTTTCCTTTTTTGCAACAGTTAATTTTAAATTCAGACTCATATGGTAGTGCAGGACATTGACAGGATCTTCAAAATATGAGAAAAGCATTGGCATTTCACTTTCCCTGCAAAACTTGTTTAACATTGATGGCTTTTGCTATCAGGGCACCTTGCAGCTAAGTACTTGAGATTGCATTTTTACTCAACTATTCCCACCATGAGCCTTGCTTTGCTACCAGTTGATTGTTTGGTAAGTTGATTGTCTGTAACTGCTTACAGTTCTTCAGTGTGAGCAGATTAGAGAGGAGCATTGATTTTCCATGTTGTAGGACAGAATTGTCCCAAGCAGATAATTCTCATAAAAACCCTCTGCTCCTGCTACAACCTGAATTTTGTAAAAGACTCGGTAAGACACTGTGAGCTGGGGGTGAAGAGCTTTTTGTTGAATTTTTTTTTTCCCTGCAGGAGAAGAAGAGAAAATTGGGGTGTTGAGTGTTTGGTGGAAAGCAAAACAAAAACATAACCCTGCCTCTACCAGGCCTGGATCCAGCCCTATGACAGTCTGTTTTCCACTGTCTCTCAGAATTTATGTAAAGAATAAGGCAAAGAATGTAACTGTTTGCTTGCAGTTTCTGCTCTAGTGTGCTTCTAATGAGTTCCCCTTTTTAACCCATCTAATTGTCCATCTACCCTGGCAGTCTCTGAGCCTTTGAGACTCCAGAGATCCCAAGCATCTTAAGACATAAAGCCAGTGTTAAATGACATTTCACATTCCAGGAAGCTCCTGAAGAGCCACCAATTTCCCCTCACCCCAGGAGTTTTTGCAGAATCCAAAGAACAGCTCCCACTTTTTTGGAGAACCAGATCAAACCACAGCACCAAACAATCACAGAATTGCCAAATATTTTCTTTTTGTCTTGGAAAAAATAAATAAATTAAATAATAAAACCATTTCTAGTTCTTAGTTAATTTCACATCTGTGATGCCAAGGGGAAAGGATACTTTCCTTCCATTAGTGGCAAGGTACAGAGACATCAAATCTAGTGGATGGGATGGAGTCCATCTCTGTGGGAAGAAAACAAATCGTGACAATCAGGATGGGGGCAAGACAAAGCAATTAGGTAAGTGGCTAGCTCAGATTAAATTCATGCTTTAGATCACCCCAGCTTTTCCCCCATTCATATCTGCCAGCAATATGTTAATATTTATTCAATTCCTCTGCCCACCTCATCTTGGCCCACCTCTTCCCACTCGTGCCTCAATGCACAGAATTTAAAATTCGTTTGAAGTCCTTCAAAAGGGGAAAAGAAGACTAAAAAAGGGGACTTGGACCAGATTCTGAATTTCAGCTTTTCATCTGTGACTACCTCCATCACTGTATAATAGGTTAAGCCAGAATCCTGGATTCTGGGAAGTTTGTGTGATCCTCATCATGTTACAGATGCTGCATAAATACCTGCCCTTTCTTCAATTGCAACTGATTGTCCTGTGATCTTCTTGCCATACACACCCTTTGACCACTGCTGTATAGGTGCTCCCTTTTAGATTTCATCTCAACATTCACATGCAAGGGAACCCCCAGAGACACATTTTGGTGACACCCCAGGCAGAGGGTGAGCAGCTGGAAAGGAAGGAGGCTGTTGACAGAGGCTGCTAATGCTGAGGTCATTTTAACCCCTAAGGCAAAAAAATGCTGTTGAGATTTCATTGTGGTCAGGTTTTACTCCAAAATTGCTCCATATTCCTACCAATGAAAACATTGTGCTTCTGAGTACTTATCTAGATGATTTAGGGGTGCACAGAAGCAATGCTTTCCTTCACCCTGTCACCAAGAGGAGCAAGTAAACCTCCTATTAGAAAAAGGAAAGACAAAAAGTATTAGTTCAGGCAAATGGCTTCATTTAGCAAAACTATATCTGTGTCTGACGGCTTCTGGAGCAGATGGGGGCCGAACAGCGTCTGTCAGGAGCAGAGACACTGTGGCGTGGAACACAGCACAAGTCCATGCTCCTGTTTACAAAAGTGCCCCAAGTGCTCACAATGAGCATTGCCAATCATTGTTTTCTTTAGCAAGATCTATCAGTCCCTTACTAGAAAAGTCACCCAGTCCCTCTTTTTCTCACGGACTGTAGTGTTGAGATGCAGCAGCACAGGGGCAAGCAATGTAGTTTCAATTAAGACCCACCAAAAACAGCTCTTACTATGTTATAAATTCTATATTTATCCTGAAACACCAGCCCCATCCTGAGCCTTTCTCCCCCTCCTTTAATTGTTTGCAGAAAAGTTTCCATTGTCTTCTCTTTTCCATTTTTTAGGAGCAGTATTGCAATATAAATAGTCTTTTTTCTTTTCTTCTCTCTCTCTCTATTTTTGCTAATAGTTTGGTTTCTCTACTTGGCTGAACGTACATGACTGAGGTTTTGCGATATAATTGCATGATTGCTTCCAAATTTTCCAGCCAATGGGGCATCTAATCAGTTGAAAAATTTCATTATCCACTGATATATGCTGGAAGGAAGGCCAAAAATGGTTTCTTCATGTCTCATTTCCTTCCCTCTTCTCCCCCATATTTAACCTTCTCCCTCTACACCCAGAGCAGGGACAAAGTCAACCCAGCCGCAGAAGAAGTGACTGTGAATCTGTTAGTTCAGGGGGTTTGTGGTGTACCATGCTCCTTCACATGGAGATAACCTACTCAAATTGGACTCAGGAGCAGTTCAGATGAAAAACCCAAGAGTGGTCTGACGCATGATATGGAGACAGGTATTATCCTTATTACCTAGAGTGCTAGTCTCCGTTCTAAAATGTCTGATTTCATCAGAACTAGTTAAATTATTCAGTCTTGCAGTCACAGGCCAAGAAAAAGACATTTTTAACTATTCCTGACCCAAATTTTCCTCTTGCACTTAGTTACTAATATCTTTAGACCTGACTTAGTTTAAATTACCACACAAGGACACTACAGGGATACCTACCTCCTTTCACATGCCACCATTTTTCTCTTCAGGTGTCTGACTTCAAGGCTCTGCTACAATGAGCAAGTGAGTTAAAACTGTAAGTTTAAGAGGGGGAGGGAGGAAGGAACATCATCCTCCTCGTTCAAAAAAAGCTTTCAGTTTTTGTAAGGGATTTAAGTGCACTTTGTGAAATAGGAAGGCAAAACCTCTTGTTTCTGCTTCCCTTTGAGGCAGTGAAGGCAGTCCTCTCAGTGTCATTGCATGCCTTTTCACCTCCCACATTGTCCTCACGGTCTTGCATACTAGAAGATGCAAAGGCAGGAGCCCACCATCTTTTCTTACTCTGCCCTCATCCTCTGGCTGTTGCCATGTTCAAAGCATAAAACCTCCTTCCTCCTCAAAGGACTATTTAAGTATCAAAATCTGAGCTCGAGCTTTCACCTCGTTTGAGCAGACTACCTAAAAAAAATCATCACTACCACTTCTAAAAGCTCATTTATAAGTACTAACATTCATACTGTATTTTGAACAGCCTGAATTATTTCAAGGTGCAGAACTCTAAACCAAAAAAAAAAGAAAAAAAAAGAAAAAAAAAGATAATAAAAAAACCCCTCTCAATTTGTCCTTTAATTGAAAGCATTTAATGAAAATTGGAAATTTTCACTTACAATGAAGTTTGGTCTTTGGTCTTTGCTTTCCACTTTCACATAAAAATGATCCCCTTCCAAATATTTTAGAAAAAAAAAGAAAACCTTTAGCTTCTCTGAACTGTTCAACAAATAATAAAGAACTTTTCCTGGTTAAATTTAAAACTACTCTCAAATTCTTACTTTAAATCATTAGCATGTTTTATAAATAGTTTTTCATTTGTGAGGCATGAACTCAAGTGCACTTATCTACCTACAATATCAAAAACTCATTTGCAACAGGTTTTTCTAAAGAGGATTTTTTTATTTAAATATTCTTTGCAGGCTGTTCTCTGGAGTGCACTGGATCTCATTAGAAGTGTGGTATTTTCCTTTTCCTCTAAAATTAAATTTAGTTTCCAATTAAAAGCTGGCCCCTCTGACAGACACTTTGTTTCACTTTCAGGTCCAGATTTCTTACCATGTTGACCCTACCAAATGCCTCCAGTGACTTGTAAAAATAATAAGGATTATGCACAGCTGCACAGATCAAAAATCCCCCCAGCATTCAATTGCTATCATGAGTCTTTTATCAATCTGCTCTAGAGTAGAGAGGGAAACAATTTTCCCACTCCATGAAACCGAGATTTTATATATGTTCCCTTTCCACATTATGATGAAAAAAAAAAAAAGAGACCTTTCAAAGTTTTTGATTCCTTTCATAAAAACAGACTTCCACACTTCAGGGGAACACTACCTGGCTGTTTAAGAGGTTCCCCTGGGTTATGGAATAGCAGCAGGGGCAGCCTGTAGTACCAGGCTATGTGAAATGAGAGAATAAGTTCAGGAGACCCACATTCACATCTTGGTCCACCTCAGACTTCTTGTGGTGTCTGGGCCATCTTGGGCCATGTTCTTCAACCTCCTGTTCCTGAACCCCTGCTCTCTACCTTTCATGGTCTCCCCATTTCAAGATGATCTTTACAAGTCAAGAATGAGAACATAGGGCAAAATGATGGGCTTGACCAGCTGTCACCTATGCTAAACCTCATTTCCAGAGCACAAGGTTGCTCTGGTTACCAACATCACGTTCATGCTAAGAATAACTACTAGCTCCTTAGTAAACTAGAAAATGTCTTTAATTCATATGTAATTGAATGGTGCCAGCTAATTATTAGAAACATAATAGCCTGTTACATAATCACAACAGCCTCAATAAATGTGGTTTGAGTTATTATGTAGTACTTTATTAATAGACAATAAATACAATCTTAAATGTAAATTAAATCCTCATTTGGTAGGTGCTTCATTTTGAGAGGGTATCAGAATGTGTCATTAAAGTCAAATGTCAGCATGTTTAAAGTCATGTGACAAAAATCCTGGTCCAGATGTTGCTTCAGATCTTGTTCAAGGGACAAGTGGAAGAATGTCCTTGGAGAACAGTTTCATACAGTACAGTTTCATCTGTTGCTCACACATTTTGTCTGAACATTTAATTCCCACCAGCACATACATATTCTGGAGGTCACTTTTGGGTAATATGTTCGGGAGGATCTCAGGAAACAGCCAGATGGTGTGAGAGCATGGTGGTATTTCTAGCTGGATGACCACCCACTTCCTCCTACAAGATCCTTTGAATGTAGAAAACAAAAGCAGACGGACTTAAAGCCAAGAAAGAGGGAGTTTATTTAAAAATAACTGTCTTGATTGACAGCAACAAGATGGAAGTTGCTAGTTTCCTAAAACCAGATGCTCATGGGCAACCCTTAGGATGCCTCACCTCAGGGACTGTAGGAGTTCAGTGGCTTGTTCAAGGCAACCAAATAGCATTGCCCTGTTGCTGGTAAGGCAGCTCCAGCTATTGCTTTCTGGTGATAACTCCTTCCACAAAAATTTATGAACTTTCTCAACCTAAGGTTCAATTATTGCCATCTGGTCTACCTGGGTTAAAACCAAGAAAGGCAGGGAAACCCTGCAGTCTGCACAAAGAAATTAGTGAATAAACCAAAGGCTTATGTGAAAATGTAATTGATCTTTCCATACAGACCTGATGGCTAGATTTCCATGTGCTTTAGAAATTTCCCGCAGGCTTCAGTTATGCTGACAGGCAAGAAAGAGAGGACAGAATATTCTGCAAATATTTACTCCCACTGAATTAACTCACTTTGAAGAAGTTCATTGTCATTTTCCTTCTTTGTACATTGGTAGCATGGCAATAGAGAACAGTAGCAAAAACTGCCAAGTAGTCCTACTGACTATTTGTCCCAATGCTGCTTCCAGGGATATGTCTGTGAAACCAGACATATACACCCCACAAATTTCTTTAAAGGCTACAATGGACTGTTCTGATTAGTTAAACTTCCAGTGAAACCAGGTAGATCTCCTGAATAAAGCTAGCACAGATAATATATGGTCCCTTGGCTCCATAAACAGGAAAGAGAAAGAAGGAAAGGAGGCGCCACGTGTAGATGAGTGAAGACAAACTCTTAAGTGAAGACAACACTGGCCAAGGGTCTGTTGGTTCACCAGGAAAGGGTGGGATACAGGAACAGAGCTAAGAGCTGGATCTGGAGGGGTGGGGATCAAGGCTTCAAAGCTACTCTTGTTATGTAGAAAGAGGAAGAGAGACCACATGAGTGAACCAGCACAGAAAGCAAAGCGTCCTGGAAGAGAATTTTCACAGCTGATTTAGAAACCAAGTCTGATTTTGACTGTCAGTTCCACTAAATTAGAGCAAATTTCTCCCAGTTCAGTTCTGAAGGTAAGGGAAACCATATGGACACTTCTTTGGTGTTCATGGAGAGAAGACAGTGAGGACCTGACTAATGGGAAAGAGAACAGAAATGAAAACTTGCATGGATGAAGTGAAAGCAGAAAAAGAATAATGTGTGTAAATGCTCAATTCTCAAATAGTGAAAGAACCAGTGTAATCAAAGTCAAGTAGCAAGACTTTTTAAATAACATTGGCTGCTCTGCAGGTTCATAAATTATGAAGGAAGGAAGGGAGGACAGAGGTGAACTGCTCAGCTACAGACCCTTTCTCAAAGCAGCCGCAATAAGTGAGGTCTTGGGGCCTATGTGTGTAGGGCAGATGGAAGACCTGAGCAAGATGCAAAACACGCTCAAAAACATTGGGTTTCAAACTAATGTAACTAGTGAGATACCTGTATTTCAAGCCTTTTTTTTTTTCCCCAGAGAAGGAATGCTTGCATGGTCAGAGTGATACATGCCTAAGAAGGTGTCCATCTGCTCTACTACGTACTAAATGTCAAGGCACATTTAAGGCAAATTTGGCTGCATGCTAGTGTCTGAGTGGAATCAGTGACTTCCAGTAGAAATAATGAATGTGGAGAGCATTTCTGAATACCAGAGGTGCAGGATTTATTTTTGCTAATACACAGAGGATGCCATAGTTGCAGCAAAAGAAAAATTTCTTCAGTCCTAGATTTGTAGGCACATCAAACACCAGAGACTGTGGTGTTGGTATTAAACCCTAAAACTTCTGTCCAAAGCCTGCTGTTTATGAAAGAAAAAGTTTAGTCTGTAATGCTGGTGTCCTGGTCACTTGGACCAGGAGTACATCCTTTGGGAACTTGTTCAAGCAGTAGATCACATGCAGGCTTGGAAAAGAGAATTTCTCACATACTTTGAGCTCTTAATGGTCTAGTAGAGATTTTAATAAAATGCAGGCTCATTTGTATTTTTGAATGCAACTGACATGTCCCTGGCATTGTTGCAAATCAGCATCATAGCCTTTTTCCCTCAACCTACCATGATCGCTGTCTGCTGGGGAAAAGACTTTACCTCTCTTCCCTGCTCCCCAAACTGTTTATATAGTAGCCAGGATGTTGTTAGCATGAGTGGAATTAAGAAAAAAAGAGGAAACACACCTTCAACTGCAGTAGGCAGGGGTACAACAAACACTTCAGCAAATGCACAAGGCATTTCCACTGGGGGATCACAAGAGGACAGATACAAAGGAGTGTTGAAAGAAATCCCTATCTGTATCTAGGGCCTGCTCCAAGATCTTGGTGGAGCCGATGGAAAAATCCAATGGGCTTCAAATAAGGTCCTGATTCCAAAAAGGGGAAAGAGTTTAGAAAAAAAGAATAAAACATTAAAAAGCCAAGGGGAAAGAAAAGATAAATAACATTTACCCAAAACAAACCAGATGTTTCACCTCGAGTCCACTTTCTGTTTCCATGAGAATAAAGACAAAGAAAATAATGGCTGTTAGCTTTTTCTTTGGGTCGGACGGCAGAGACCCAATGGGTAATGGGCTCTTAGGCATGTGACCCTCACATGCTTCCTGTGTCATAAATGAGTCATGGTAGTAGCATACTCATAAATATATTGGAAAGAATAATGTTAGTCTAAATGGTTTGATTCAAGCAGAGGCAATAAAAGGCAAAAAACATCTTCAGTTGCCTCAAATGCTAATTTCCTTCATTTTTCTTTTTTATATATGCATATATTAAAGAAAACCTCTTAATTCCATTTTCTGTCTCAAAATGAGCAATGTGTTTGGGAATGTATGAGCAGTGTGAGTTTGCTGACTTGAGCCATTGGAGTTGCAGTCTCTATGGAGCTTTTAAAGTTGCTGAGGAAGCAAAGCCAAAACAATTTTCCAAGCAGAGATGACAGGACTGTGTAGAGGTTGCTGATGGGGCGTGCTTGGGCATATTTCTTTCTTAGGACTTGCTAGAGGTCACCGAGCCAAAGCCAAGGTCAAAAGAGAGCACTTGGGTGTTCTCATCCCAACATCATGCTTTGGTACCTCCTGGGAACTGAGGGATGAATATAGACCTTTGTCTTCCCTGCATTTGCAGGCAGTAGCAAGGTTGTCTATATTAAAATGTGCTCATTTTAATGAAGAAGTTGAGAATCCTTAAGCTCTTGACCTTCCATAGAAAGGAACCCATAGGATTTGGGTTGAATTGGTGCTGCTCCCACAAAGAAAGGGAGAACCTTTGTACGTGGTTCCCAAAAAAGCCCTATCAACTCATGTTTTGTAAGCGTAGGCAATGCAGACAGCATTTAACAATTTTTTTTCCTTGGAGAAAGGCCTCTCTTTTACCATTTCTTTTAAACTTGTCACACTGAAATGGCTCAACCTGAAGTTTTCCATGATACAGCATCTGCTTCAGAATGATTTTCTTTGAAGTTTCAGCTAGAACAGTTCCACTCCCAGGGAAAAATGAAAAAAGTCATTTTTTTGTCCAAGTGAAAAGAGAAATAAACAACTTAACAACAGTTCCATTGAAAAACTGTAATGCCTTTGCTTAGAATAGGAATGTAAAATTTGACAGGATTGCCCTGCTTTCAAAGATGGCACTTGTACCATCAAAGTGAAAAACAAAAATCTACATAAACATGGTCAAGTTGTAAACTTCAAAAAAGCCCCACAGGCTTAACAGAAAATTTGTCAGTGTTTGGCAGCTTAATTCTGAGGCAGTTCAACATACAATGAGCATGCTCTGATCCCCTTGCTTCTCTTATGTGTGCAGCACTCTGCTGCTTTGCACAACAGCTGAGAGGGGCTTTCTGGCCCAGGTTGCTGGAGAACATTGTGGCACTGTGTTGTAGGTAGAGAGCATCATCTGTACTTCCGCTTCTCCTGTTAATATCTACTAAGACCAGAAAAGGATCAGGCTCTACACATTAGAGAAATACAAATAAGACAATAACACAATGTGTCTTATTGCATCAACTGAAGGCTTTGAACATCTATAAGAAGAAAAGAAAAAAAAAAAAAAAGAAAAAGTTGAACAAAGCTTGACCAGGGCAGCTTTACATCTGGCTTTCCTTAACTTATGAATGTTTCAATTTTGCTGGACTGTTAAATGTTGTGGGTTGGATTTTTTCTTTTCTGTTTTGCCTGTTACATAGCCCCAGAACACTGGCATCTGAAATTTAGATTAAAATTACAAGCAGCAAAATCTTTGTGTCCATTACAGGTCCCTCCACCCCCACAACACAAAGAAATTATTTTTATTTGTTTTCAAAAGGGAGAGGGGAGTATTCAGGGTGTCCCTTTGACAGCAGTTCAATAGATAATTTGTCTTTCCCCACCCTTTTCTGGGTAAGATGGGTGAAATTTCTTTTGCAAGAACAGCCTCTGGCTGGCCTCCTGGTAGCCTAGTTTGTTTGACTTTGCTCTTGGGTGACTGCCTGCCTGCAAGCAAGCAAAAGCATGGAAGCTGAAAGCAAGCAGCAAGCTGATGCAATGGACAGGGCCCTTCGGGATCAACTTTACAAGAGCTAAGCAAAATCAAACAGAATTGAAGCAAACTCTGCCAAACACAGGATTCCCTTCTCCCTACAGCTGATTTGAAATAAAGTGAGGACAGAGCGTCTAAAGCAGGATTGGTGTCCAGAAAGTGTGGCAGATGCTGCCCTGAACACTGGAGGAGAGGGTGGTAAGGGAGGGCAAACATGCAGCTGAAGATAATGTGGGCAAACACATCATATACAGAGCACAAAACATAGTACAATAGGGAATCAGGTGCAAGCTGATGCTCAGAAAAAGGTTCTTTTCCCTGAACACCCTCTTCTCATGACCCAGTAATGTGCACTTGCAGCCCAGAAAGTCAACTGGATCTCAGAGCACCTGTGCTGAGAGAGTTTTGTTTGTTCAGCCTAGAGAAGAGAAGGCTCCAAGGAGACTTTCTAGCAGCCTTCCAGTACTTAAAGGGGGCCTACAGGAGTGATGGGGAAGGACTCTTTATTAAGCAGTGTAGTGATAAGGCGAGGGATAAGAATTTTAAACTGAAAGAGGGGAGATTTAGATAAGATATTAGGCAGAAATTCTTTAGTGGGAGGGTGGTGAGGCACAGGAACAGGGAATTTGTGGATGCCCCATCCCTGGAAGTGTTCAAGGCCAGGTTATATGGGACTTCGAGCAAGGTGGTCTAGTGGAAGCTGTCCCTGCTTATGGCAGGGGGGGTTGAACTAGAAGATTTTTAAGATTACTTCCAACCCAAACCATTCTACAGTTCCATGATTCTATCTCTCCAAAGCATCTTTGATATATAACACCCTTTTGAAAAACATTTTTATTAATCACCTGTTATCCTCCTATTTTGGTGTCATGGGGCTTGTTAAGTTTAGACATTTAACATGACAACTTCCCATGCTACAAACACACAAAAAGTGTATATCTGTGAGAAGATCTAGGGCTGATGATGTCAGATCCCAAACAGTGCCATCCCAATTCTCCCTTCCCTCCTATATGGACAGGAGAAAGCTAAACTGATCAGGACAAAGACATAAGCTACCCTAAAATTTACATACAAGCCCACAACTTCCTTTACAACTAGAGTCATTCCTCCTCTGCAACAGAAACCTTGGAAGAGACCACAAACCTGATCGTGAAATTTCTTGAAGTGGGAATTCTCACAGCTATTAAGTCCCAAAGCTTTAGCTCACCCAATGGAGACACTTTATGGGTAAAGCATGTTCCTCTCCCTCTGTGGCACAGCAGAATCCTTTAAGTCTGAGTGACAGTCATCGGTAGTATGTAGAGAGCATGTGTCACGGTAGAAGGTCCTCTGCCTGGTCTCACTTTAGTCATTCACTGATAGTGCATGCAGTCACACTGTTTGCAGTCTGAGCCCCACAGATCTTTCTCCAGAGACAAAGGTAGTCCTATTTTGTGCAGGGAATAGAGCTATTTCCTTGGGTCTGGAGCTTGTTGAGCTGCAAACTCCGTATCACAAGGAGAAATAATAGGAGAAGCCCTTAACAGCAGTGATGGACAGCAGTTCCTCTCCCCTTTAACAGCTTCTGTCCCTGTGGACTGTTAACATGGCCCATTCCAAACTCCAACACTTTCACCTTCAGCTTATTTTAATTTATTTCTTCAGAGTAGAGTTGTTTTTCACTTTTCAGAGGAAATTCCTGGTTACCTGAAGACCCTCTATATAAAACCCACTGTGAGCTGCATTCCACAGGTCTCACTAGAATTTGGACTTCTTTGTTTTGTCCTTGAAAGCCTGTTCTGAGCTCCAAAAAGGAAGGGGAAATGATTGGGGCATTTGTGTCTTGCAGAAGCTGAAGTGAGACATGCTTATTTTTAATACAGGATATAAAGGACTCTTTTGACAAAATACATTCATTCTACCAATGACTGGATTAAAAAAAAAATATCTTTATTACCCCTCCAGTGGCTGCTGCACAAATTATTTTTGCAGATGTATGTGGGTCTGGTTCAACTTGCAATAGCACTATAAATGTTGACAGAGTTGCTCTGATTTTGGTATAAACCTTTCCACCGGAAGGAGATGAATCCACCATTTTCTCCCAAGTTGTCCACACTCTCCCTCAAACTGTGTACTCGCCACACTTGAGTGTACAGTTCTGGCTAGTCTCCTTCAAAAAATATGAAGCAGGTGTAGGAGGTAACCTACTAAAATCAGAGTTAAGCTTTTATTTAGTAGTAGACTGAAACCATTCATCAGGAGGGGAAAAGAGATATTTTAGCCAGCTTTGGCTCACAAAGGTATTGGGATAAACTGGCTCACAAGGTCCTTGTAAAGTTGTCTAACAGAAGAAAAGATGCAAGAAATTGTTACTGCTGGAAGAAGCATTAGGTCTTCCCAGACAAGACTGTATGATGTTCTCTGCAGAGAACTACATAGGATGACCCAATTTTAGGAAGCCTGGTCCCAAACTTGACATTCAGCTGTTTTTCACTGATATCCATTACACAGGTTAGGGAGTTAATCTCCTTCTGGGGAATGCTGACCCAAAAAGCCACATTGATCCTTCAGTTCCATATCTCTGGAAAGCTATGGATATGTATATCTAGTAGACTGCACTTAGGTCTGCTCACAAGGGTCTTTATAGCCATCCAAGCAATTCAGCAAGGGAAACTGAAATCCCTACCACTTTGAAGTCCTTTCATCTAGATTTGGCCTCCAAAAAGGACATTTGCTGGAGAGTTAGTTATACCATTCATGCAGCACCAATAGAAAGTTTCTCTTTAACCTGATAACTGTGAAGTTGATGCTCAAAGCGCCTAAAGCTCCAAATAAAATATGAAAATACAGTGTTGACTGGGGCCATTGTAATACTGGTTAAGATCCTTCTCTTCTTGTGATAAGAAAACTGAGGTTCAAAGTCAGTAAAAGATCCATCACAGACAGATCTTTTGTATAGTAGAGGGTGTGCACTCCTGGCAGGTACCCCCAAGCATAAAACAGAACGGTACTTCTCTTATAGCTTGTTTGACACTGAAGAGCACATCCTGTCTATTTTCCAATTTTTAAGTAATGTTCATGTCTCGCCACCCTTATCTGGGAGTGTGTTTCTTCCCTTACCATGCGCCACCATTGTGTTGCTACCTCAGCACCTCAAAAAGCAGTTCAGAAAAAATAAATTGACTGGCAGAAAAGTGAGAAAAATTTTTTTTTTTTGAAGAAACCTGAATTGAGGAAAAACTTACTTGAGAAGCACAAGTGTTAGCTCTAGAAACCTGATTTTAATACTTGTTTTTATTGCTAATATAAGCCAAGAATAGAACTGTATGTGTTTTGTGCCCCATCCAGTATAAAATTAATACTCAAACTATAGTGGTTAGGTATGCAGAGACAGCTTCTCCAAATAATCTGGGTACCGAGAACCTATTGCCATTATTTAGTGTACCAAATAAAGTGAAGAGTTTTCAAAAGCTGCTTGCAGAGGCTTGTAAACACAGGAGACAAACTGCAGCATAATGTCTCTGCCAGCTCTGCCCTTGCTGACCTTATCTAGGGAAGCCTCACCCCAGAGCATTAAAGGAAAACCATTTCAGCCAATCAAATCTATTTACATGTATATTTATAAATTGGCATGATTTTTGAGCTAATAAAATTAGATTCAGATCTTAGTCTCTAACTTCCAAATGAAATGGTTCAGTTGTCACTAGGATGGTACAACATGATCTGAAATACACAGGAACAAACATTTTAGTCTTGGTATCCAAAAGAAGTGGCAATTCAGTGATCACACTGACCAGCTCTCCCCTTTCCACCAGCAGTTTCAGCCAATTTCAACATCACTTGACAGAAATATCAGGACTGCTCCTTTTTACTCCTATCTATGAGAACCAGCATGTGATCACAGAAAGGCACCTTGCTTCCTGTCCTGGAGGGAATCAAAGAACTCAGTAACATTAAGGTACTTATACAGAAGAGTGTATTTTGGGGGTTTTTTGAGTTCTACAATTCAGAGTGACTTGTTTTTTTAATGAACACTGAAAAACAGAAGTACAGCACAAACCCTTTAAAAAGGAACAGAGGTGGAGGAGCTACTGCATGAACATAGCAACACAGGATCATCTTGCTTCAAAAACATTTCACTGTTTTGAAACAGTACACAAAGTCATAAAAAATAGCAATGGGCTTTGCCAAAAAAGCATCCAGAGGAGAAGAGGCAAGGAAAGAACAGAGAAGGAACAGTGGAAATAAATCTTTCCAAACAAAGTGACAAGTCCAAAAATAATGAGAACTAAAGTTCAAAGAAGAAATCTAAGCTGAAGTAGAAAGAGAACAACCATACACAGGCAGTGGGGGCATGGAGGGGTGCATGTATGCTGGTGGGGGGGTACACAACAAATATCTTGCGCTGTTAAGGGTTCAGATCAGAACATCAGTGCTTGAGAGATGTTACTTAGAAATTAATTTTTATGTATCCTGCTACAATGTCTGGCCTTCAAAGTTTTCAGATCCCATCAAACACTTTAACCATCAGGATTGTTTGCTCCCTACACACTGAACTGAATTTCCAATTATTATTTTAGCCTTCACCGTGACTGTATACCATACTAACATTTTGCCACCTTCCAAACTGGTGGTCTGGGCCAATATGTTGAATTTTCCCTTCCTTAGCCGCACTTCCCAATGGCTTCCTCTCTCACCTTTTATTCTTTCCACAATCAGGATAGAAAGAAACATAAAGCAGCACAGACTGAACACAGCACTCAGAGAATGTAATTAAAGGCAGAGCCTTTAGCTATAGCTTCTGGAGCAGACCACAAGGGCCCAGGTAATGGATTAACATCTTAGGAAGGCACAACATTCCTTTGTCTTTCAACAGAATAAACATAGCACAGGTGACCATAATACAAGAGCACTCACTACAGGGTTTAATAAACCTAGAGCAAACTCAATTAGCAGCATGATCCACATTTAAAGCCTATGGTTCTCCATGGAGACAGAAAATTCAGGGTGCTGAGTCATGGTACATTGCTTTGGGTGTCTCTCCATTCAAATGCCAGATATTTCCTTTAGAGAGCCCAAGGGTAAGTAAGTAGCTTTCACACATACCAGGCTGGGCTACATTAGTTGTCAATGACAACCCATCCTTCCCCACCCACTGCAATCAAAAGATCCTTTGCTGGCTCCTCATGGATTTTTAATTTTTGCTGCTCCTTCACTGAATTTCACTGAATTTTTTAGAATTGGAAGAGACCATAGAGATCATCTAGTCCAACTCCCCTGCTGAAGCAGGATTGCCTAGAGCTAGAGTCATATTGTGTGGTCTGTGCTCCCCTTCAACTCAAAGTACAGGGACACCAGGTACAAAAAAGCTTTTTTATAGCAAAACACATTACAGAAGAAATACGAGCTAGTCTGAGAAAGTAAGTTAGCAGCCTCTTATTGATAACCAGATTCTTCCACAACCCCCTTTGGAGTCATACAGCAAAGACTAAATAATACAACAGTAATAGACAAAACTTGCCTACTTAAGCTTTCAGACACCTAGGACAGATCTGATTTTCTTTTTCCTTACAGAAAACCTTCCTATTGCTACAGCAGCTCTGTAGTCTTATTTTCCCCACTTTTCTTCTCAAGTAAGGTACTTCCCTCCCTTCCCCCTCCTCCAAAGTACTACCAACCTTAGTCATTAGTTAAGCACCTCACAAGATACAAGCTGGCCTGGGATGAGGGTTTGTGTAAGAGCAATGAACCACAGATGCTGGTGATAACACTAACGAGCCACAGATGTTGCCAGGTCCAGCTTTGATTTAAAAGGGGTGAGGTAGTGGGTAGGGAGCTTTTGGTGTTTGAAAGGAGAGTGGGGGCTTTAGTGGCTTGTGCTGCTAGATAAAAACCTGTGCTAAAACCCAGTTTTTTTGGACTCTATTCTTTGCTATCAAGCCTGATTTCTTATGGAGTATGTCTGCCCTTGCACGTATAATTTCTTGTTTGTAAAGGTGCTCAGGTATAGAACAGCTAGTCTAATCCTCTGGAGCGTAAATTTAAAGTGAAGTTGAGGGTAAATTGGGTGCCTAAATTGAATATTAGGTTCTTCACTATGGCTTGAAAAGGTTAAATCTACAAGAGCCTCAGGCTAGATCTTGGCACAGCTGATGGAACAGCTATGTTAGTTGCAGGGGTGAGATAGCACAAATGCTTGGAAATCCAGGCATGAAATGCAATTTATGAAGGCCAGAACTTTTTTTTTCTTTTCTGTTAAGTTATGCCATACCAATGGGTAGTTCTAAAGCAATCCTCTATATAACATATGCTGGTTTTCCCTATGAAACAGGAGACTAAGTGATCTGAGTTTGTACATCAGTTGTAGAGGGACAACAGAAGTGTCTTTATTTCTGCTTTGTAGTGGCAGAAGAAAGAGCCATATGTTAGTTGACTTTTTTGTATTGATTGCTCACAGTCCTTGTTATAAAGGCTGACATTTTTATTATTGCATCTCCTCAAAATAACAATGCTCTACATAAGAGGGAAGAAAAAAAGCCTTCTGACTTGAGTATTATTTGTATTAAAGTAGTACCCAGAGGCACTGACAAAATCCAGGACTCTTATGCTGGATGAGGTAGGAATTCAGGATAAGAGACAGCTCTGTTGTAATGTTAATATTTGCTTATGCTATGCGGAGGCAAGATTCACGAGGCAGATTTTGTGTGAGGGGCTGAAGTATAGGTAGACTAAATGATGTGCTGAAGTTACATGAGAATTTCAAGGCAGAATCAAGAGATTAACCTGCCCCTCAAGTCCAACTATGTGCTTTGCTTCACCAAAAGACTACTCTTTTATATTTTTTTTCCCTTTAAAGGGCTCTAATTGTACCCAACCACTGCTTCAACTCTCTAAAGCTGGTAGCTGCAAGTAATTCAATAACACAAATGTTCTGACAAAGTCATTTTTAGCTTGTTAATTATTCCCAAACACATTCTTTCCCCTTCAAGTGAAGCTCGATGACATCAAAGCTGTTTGAGGGATGGAGGAACACTTGAAGTATTAACAAGAACAATGGAACAGACTATCCATTTTAGTTCAATTCTTTTAAAGGGGAAAAGGCTGGATGTTGGCCAAGCTTTACCTTTCAAACTGATAATAGAAAATTATTGGAAGTCCAGCTTTGACACTTGTGCTTGAGCAAGACAGTGTTACAGGGGTCTCAAATTATCCATTTCTGCTATTGTATGCTAGTAACCTAGAAAGGGATGCGTGGGGCTCAGAAATATTGTTTGGAGATTGCAGGGAGCTCTCAAACTCAACATACCCCAAAATAAAGGATCTGCCATGCTTCTCCTATAGGGTCATATAAAGTTGGGTATAAAGCAATTACAGAGACAAATATGAAAAGAAGAATCTCCCGTGGAAAAGAAGGTTGTATTGCCTGAACCTATTATTATAGACACAAAAGGTAACAGGGCAATAATGAAATAGATAGAGAAGCAGTTTCTACAGCATCTATCTGGGATGAACATTCAGTTCCAATAGAGGCCTGCTCTGAAGTGGTGGATTTGCCTCCTGAAGCCTACTAAGAAAACTCAAGGACTGTCCAAAATCCTGCTGGACTGACTCTGCTAACAGAATTGCTGAGTTAGGATTGAAAAGGCTCCTATCCTAATTTCAGTCACCCTAGCTTTCTGATGGTGGATCAAGCCATGATGTAATTACAGGGCAAAGGCTTCTAATGAGCGTTTAGACACATACTCATTTAACAGACAGCAATATGGTTAGGTATGTCACTGCCTTTCCCTTCACCTTTCTGCCAGTACTAATTTGGTGGAAGGGGGCATAAAAGCACTCCCTGGAGAAGCAGGGATTTCTTTCCTCTTCTGTGTGGCTTTGATGTAGACATATGAGTAACACCTGGCTGAATCATGTAAGGCCTGAATGCAAATCTAATGAAGTCATCTTATCACTGGAGCCAGGGGAAAAAAAATAGCTCTAGGGAGAAGCAGTAGAAGGAAAATTGAAGGAAGTGAGATGTGATAGATCATGCTTTTGTGGTAAGGCATTTTCCGTCTCATGTGGAGAAGGAGGCAATCACTGTTAGGAAAATGAACGTGGGTTTTTTACACCCCATAAGATGCAAAAGAAATATTATTTTTTTTCAGTTTTGTGGGTGATCCAGTGTGTGCTCCAATAAGCCAGAGAGCCAGAGCAACAGATCTTGTGTTAAATCTTTTCAATAACCTCTTGAATGCCTGCTTAATAATAGCAAACACAGTCTGGTCCAGTGGTCAAAAACTGTGCATATAAAGTCCTCATGTACAGTTCATTCACCTGGCCAAAGAGTAACACAGCAGTGTAGAGATTCCTGTTTCAAGAGATGAGTTTATCCACTACACATGGCTTGCAAATCCTTTCCAAACTCAGACACTCTTGTGTTACTTGGGCTCCCAAGGGCAGAGCAATGTCATATCAGAACCTTTCATCTAGTCTGACTCTTAGAGACACGAGTACTCTGGGCTGTTCCTATGCTCTGCCTAAATAAGGGTATCTCAGGCATTGCCTGATTGTATGCTGAAAAGCACAGAGCAGAGTATTATAGCTAGGTGGCTGAACTTTGTAGAGTTAGGTTTCAAAATTTTAGGGGCTGGAACTTAGTTGGAGAGTGGAGCTATTTGTATTATCATTCTAACCAAACAACCCAGTTTTTATGCAATGCCTTTTAATAGGGGAAATCTATAAATAGGTTTTTTCTTAATGTTATTGACAAGAAACATGCATGGAGAATATTACAAGTACATGCATCAACAACATTGAAATGAAAATAGGATTGTGTTTGAAGTACAGTCTAAATGACTAAAGGCATTTTGATTCTTTTCAGATCAAAATGGCAAGAAAATGTCAACAGAAGAACAGTTGAATTTCATAGTCTAGTGGCATCATTTTACACCAATTTCTGAATTTTTGGTTACTGGATGAGCTGTTGTAGTAATGTGATCAAAATCACAACTCTGCTTCTTTTTCGATTTCAGAAGATGCTGTTCAGATTGCAAGATTTTCAGCTGCTGCTTCAGTAAAGATGGACTTTTTAAATGAATTTAATTTTCTGAATGAACATTCTTGAATTTGCCAATAAATAATGCAGTCTCAAAATGATCAGGATATTTATTAAATGTACTCCAATACTATATAACAATACGAAAGGAAATCTTCTAAAGATAATGACTTGGTAACTGAGGGTGAGTGCCTATGGGTAAAGAGACTGCTGAAGAATTCTAGTTGCACTCTGTTAAACAGAACTTCACTTGCCTTGTTCAGCAAAGATGAAAAATCAGGTTGTTTTGCAATTGGTATTTCATTCCATCCTTATTTTAGGTTGTCATTGCAATGGAGTCAAATCCAGGTCAGCCTTAGGACCTAAAACCTTAGTGTAATCACTTTAGGTAGAAATATGGTTATAATGCAGATCTCTATTCTAGAAACATGACAAACATGAAAGAGGAGTTTTTTTGAGCTTTCTATAACCCAAAATTAGTTTCAAGGTATGAGACTCTCTACTTCCAAAACAAGCAGAAACTAGGAGAGTGGTAACAAATGAAGTCAGACCTCTACAGAAATGTCCCCGCTGGAGTGGGAAAGATAACCATAGGTATACAAAAATCCAGAATCTAAAGGTCTCATATTTTAGTAAGACACAAACTGGGGAACATGGGTTGGAAGCAATGCCAAATTCAAGAAAGAGAAATTAATAAAATGGCCCGATTCACTCTCATCGCCCCTGGTGTAAACCTGGAAGCATTCTATGAAGGCCCTTGATGACTTTCACTTGGATCTCAGGATGATGCATCTCAGGGCTACCTCCTTGCATACCAGAGCATACTTGTACCAAACCTTGGTACAAATTAGGAGGACTCAGACTAGGAATACCTTGGCAAACTAAGAGGAAATCCTGGCCTTGGTTCCTTTTCATATTGAAGATGTAAGCTTTGTCTACTGACCACTAAAACTGAAGGTCCACCCCAGCAAAAAGGAGACAGAAGAGGACTGTGCTGCTAAAGGACCGCTAACTGAAATTGGATAATGCACAAAGGAGATTTCAGGTATGAACACAGGATGTTTGGAGGTGGATCTGAGCAAGCAGAAGACAGAGGTGAAGTGGCTGCTACGCTCTCAATTGGTGACATGACTCCAGACAATAGGAATAAAAGCATCAGGATATTGCTGGAAAAGTGATTTGCAGTGTCTGGTTCTGGATCCAGCTGCGATCTGTTTCACCTGAACCTGGTTTTGAACCAGTTTTGTAGGTCCTATACATCTGTCTGTATCTGAGAGAAAGTAACAACACTGCAATAAACCTGTAAGAGGATTAATCTCCTCTTGCTCCTAGGAGGGTTTTCTTATCCAACAATTCCTTTGTCCTTAGAGTCAGGAAAGAATAATATTATCTTGCACCTTCTTCCTTCCTGTGGTGATAGGATTTTGTTCCAGTAGGCACTCCCCTGCAGAGGGCCACCAGAATACAGTTCCTTCAAGAACAAGTTATTTAAAAAGATCAAAACATCCAGGAGGAATTATCTTGGCTGCCCTTTAAAAATCTTCCTTTCTCATCTTCTTCCTTTCTTAGTTTTTCTCATTCCTCTCTTGTAAAATGAAGCTTTTTTGGCAGAAACAGTGGCAGATCCAAAATGTATGAGCTGAGGACAGGATATTGGATTCTTGGCAGGAGAGAGATAGAACCCAGTGCCCATGTCCATGTATCTCTACCATGTTCAGCAGGGAAGTGACCACAGCAGAGCCTGAAATTAAACATACTGTTGTTGCTGAGTGAGTTTTTATTGTTATTGTTACAATTGTTGTCCCAGGGCAGCAGAGCTATATAGAGGAGGTGGAACAGAAAATGCTACAGATGGAAGGAAATTAAAAAAAAATATTTTGTGGATTAATTTAAGGGCTAGGAATAGTCCACTAGGCAGGGTATCAAACCACAGTGAGCTGGAGAGCTTAAGGCAATTTGCTGAAGTATAGTTTATAGTTTCTGTGGTTTTTCCAAGTTGAGATTTTGCCTAAAAGATAAGAGCTTTCTTCATGTATCTGGAGGTAAATTGAGGACATCTCAGAATTGTGAAAAAGAGGAAGCAGGAAGGTAAAATGGTGATAGGCTGGATCTCGGGCATGGCCCTGGAGCTTGTTGTGAACTCAGCATCCAGTCAAGGTTCACCCAAGCTAGCTGGTCTTCATGCCTAAGATTTTAGTCCGAGACTCTGCTAGGAAAAAAGTTCTCTCCAGCACAGCTGGTCCCTGGCATGTTGCTCAGGATGAGATAGAGACTAGATATACTCATGGTGGCTCACTGTAGGAATAGGTGGATATAATGACTTCCAGATCTGGATATGGAAATGCTGGAAATAGATTGTCCACACCAAGGAATTTTCCCTGAGGGGTTCTGGAGCAGCAAGTTGTTTGTTTAGCTATTTTGCTGTAACACACCAGAGGGTCACTGCCTGTTGGTCATGAGTGGATACCTGGGATCATAGATGCCCCCTCTGTCCTTTAGTGCCAAATGGATTGGAAACAGAGCCTGGCTACCCATGTGGGTTTTCCCTTAAAAACAGCAAACATTTTCACTCCATCCTTTTGTTCTAGGACAAATTCTATTTTGTCAAATCTTTATTGTGATGGACACAGTGCATCAGTGCACAACAGGTAAAGACTCAACAGCTAGGATTTCTTTGTAGCTGTATCATGGTCTGGCAAGGCAACCATAGGTCAATTGTTTGATCTCCCGGGACCTCACTTTCACTAACTGCACAATGGCAATAAGGATATCAGCTGCTTTTATAAACAGCTGGGAGATAAGGACTCATAAAGACTACCTGATAAAAATTCTTCAATTATTATTATTAATTGCTCCCCCTGCCTTATTCACTTTTAAACTATTTTAAGTCTCTTCACTTTTTTTCTCTCTTGGTTTGGTGGGGCTATATATGAAGGAAATGTGTTGGGATTAATCCAAACCACACGTCTTCATCCTGTCTTATCAAAGTGAAATAATATTGTAAGAAGTTTTAGGTGTAACAAGGCATATTTGATTTGGAGCTCCTGGAATTAAAGCAAATGGGGGGGATAGGGGTGGGCAGGGAGCAATGAACATGGAGGAGTGGGAGGAAATGTCTCTTTTCTCTGTGTGTCGTGACTCTGCAAGGTGGTGGGTAAAGGAGTCTCACCCTCAACTCGTTCTGTGGCTCCTCTTTTCCTGCACCAGTGTAGAATTTGCAGCAGTTATCTGTAAGAGGAACCTCTTCCTGCCTGGCTCTGTGTCCTGCCCAATCCCCAGAAAATATTATATAGGATGACTTTTACTTAACTAATAGTTCTTGCAACACCTGGATTTGGCTTTTCAAGACACAAACTACACCTCAACAATACCAATTTTTTTTTAAAAGCCCAGCTTTGTTCCCCACCGCTTACATAAAGGACCTATCCTGAATTGCATCCAGCTGAAAGTCTGCCTTTGAAAGACTTGAGACACATTGGCATTCAGAGATTCTCAAGGTACAGAAATTTGGCAGCATCTGTGCATGCCTTCACACTCCAGTGTCCTCCCTTGAAAGGTGAAAGCCTGCCAGTTATTGAGTGTTATTATACAATTAACCCTGTTGGGAGAAATGTCCACACCATTGTGGATTGTAACTGTAAAGCTTGTAACAAATCATCACAATGCAATCAGCCCTACCAGTGCTGAAAACCTTTCCTTTTTCCTCTGAGGCATTTAAAATGTCATTTGCTACGTCCATTTTCCCTTTATGCGTTTTATTATTAATAATAGTGCAATAACGATGAAAAGATCCTCGAAGAAGCCTCAGGAAAGGAATTTTATAAACATTACCGTGGAATAAAATAAGCGCATTCCATTTTATCAGGACATTTTCCATTATAAATGGCCAGCTTTCTCATCACCCTGCCAACAGCTTTGCCTGCCATCTGTTCACTGATGTCATACTATAAAGTTCACTTGCAAAACTGCTTGTTGGGAAGCCCAGGGCTGTGCTAGAGGAGTTTTGTTTAGGAATAAATATGCTGGCATCTCTCAAGTTTTGTGTTTTTTTGAAAAAAGAATTACTTTTTTGTTTGTTTCAAAGCTCAGATTTCTCTCTTCACTATACAAAGATAATGACCAACATTTTTTGAAATTACTGGAGATTTTGTCTCTTTCTATTATGGAGGGATTAATGTGGAACGTTTTGAGAGAGAGAACCCTTGAACTGGGTTTTCAAAAAGTGCTGTACATTTGTCTTCTGGAAAATAGACTCAATTCAGGCAGGCTAAGTTGGGCATCTGAAATTATTAACCAATGCCTCAGAAAACACAGGTCAAAAAGACCTGGTTAGGAAGTGAAAGGGGAGAGGAGAGAGGTGTGTCCCTCAGGGGAAAAAAATAAATCGCTTTTGAAAGACAGGTGGAAAGGAAAGGAAAGGAAAGGAAAGGAAAGGAAAGGAAAGGAAAGGAAAGGAAAGGAAAGGAAAGGAAAGGAAAGGAAAGGAGAAAGGAAGCATATCTCTCCTCATTTCCCCAGTTTTCAGACAAATCCACAGAAATTCCAGATGTTAAATGAAAATATTACTTCCTCTCTCCCAGGAAAAAGACAATTGTACTTGGAAATGACAACAAGAACATAATGGAAACTTGATGTCAGGGTGCTGCTATGGCCAAGCTCAGCCTTGGCTGGATTGCACTTTCCATCATGCATCATCACCATTTTCTAGCCTTTCTAAATTCAGAGGAACTCATACCTTTCCTTCACCATCTTTGTCACAGCAGCACTAAGAAACATTGACTGTGTCCTTTCCTGTCCCCCCAGCCCTGGCCAGTTTGCTGCTCCCCAAATGTTTCCAGTAAATCTGTCCAGTCCTTCCTGGGAAGTAGAAACTGCACAATCTGAAAATCAGGCAAGCTAGACTGTGACAGGAATTGGGATGTAGCCTGGGTCAGGAGTAGATAGGATGCAATGCTGGCAGAGGAATGAGCTCCTGGACTTTAAGGTGATGGCAGGTTTTGGGTGGCAGTGCAGGAGCAGGCACCAGATGTGGGGAGGGAGCTATGTGAGGAGTAGGATGCATGTGAATGCCACAGCCATGGCTTCCACACCTCCTGGTGTAAGGATCATTTGTCATCTCCAGCCTGGCTCCATGTGTGTCTGTAGAGGGTCTCCCATCAGATTCCCTTGCTAGGGAAGCCATCTAGCTGCTAACATGACAAGAGGTGGACTCCTGTCTGTGCTGTGGAGGTTTGGAAGAAGCATGGAGATTATCCCAGGAGGGTGCATGTCAACATTCTTTGATGTAGACCTACATAAAACACAGACAGAAGATCCTTTTGAGCTTTCCCTCCAAGTATTAGTGCCAGGTCATACACAGTATCTCAGTCTTGATGCTGTTGCCTTAAGTACCTTGAGGCAGAGCTTCTGTTTCATCTGCAGCCTTTTTCTGTACACATTGAACACCAAGGTTGGCACAGCAATAAAATGGTAGGACTCTTGGAAGAAAAGGGGGATTAGAAACCTTGTTTCATAAGAGAAGGCAGGGAAATTCATTTGCTTTTTGTAGGAAAACAGGGGTCAAGAAAGGATGGCTTAACTTTCCGTGACTATGCTGAGTCTGGAGAGAGTAAGATGCCAGAAAAAGAGAAGAGCTATTTAAGTTGAAGTAAAAATGTTTCATACCAGAAGACACAAAGATGAATGTGCCCAGGAATAAACTAAAACTGGAAAGAAGGAGAGGGTTTCTGGCCATTTTGAGAGTAAACTTCTGGCCTCACAAAAATAGAAGTAATGATAAAGAATCCAGCTTGTCCTTCAGTGAAGCTTTCCCCTGTATAAAAAGAGGGTTACAGATTTGTTATCAGGAGACATGTTGTCCCAGGAGGGCTGAAGGGGATGTAACATCCCCATGCTTTCTCCTCTTCTGCCCCAAAGTGTTTGGCCCTGACTTCTAAACCATCTCCCTGCTGCATCCAGCATCACTGCCGATCTAAATTGGAACACTACATTTGTAATTAAAGTTCAGGGAAGATCTTTATTTGGTAAGTGGCCCTAAAAAGGCCTTTTTTTTTGTCCTTGGAAGGATTCCAGATCACTGAAGAAAGCAGACAGAAGCTAAAAATGAATCAATTTAATAGAAAATGGGAAATGTTCCTGAGTCAAGTGTGCATCTGTGCCTCTTTATATATCCTAGTCTAAATATAGGTGCTCTGAGGGCTTGCTACAGATAAGTGGAGAAAGGAAGGTGAAAAGAAAGAAGCCACTTAATTTCCTCTTGCCATTCCCCCAGCCCACATAGTGCTTTCAAACCCCTGAGCTGTGCCAGTTTAATCTCTTGAAGACTTGATAGTGAAGCCACAAAACTTGGAGGATTGGAGGAAATCCCACCTGCAAAGTTGAGTGGCAAGGAAAAGCTTTTCTTTTTTAATTGCTGCGCTTTAACCTGCCTTTCCTAAACACTATTGAAGGCTGCAGTTGGTCATTTGTTTTCTTAAATTACCATAAATTGGAATTTATGGACCAGGTGATTCTCTTTGAAAAGAGTCCTTGTGCTCTGGAGAGGGGAGGGTGGGGCCAACCTGTCAGCAGGGAGCTTTTGGGCTACACCAAAAGCAATTCTTTGTTCTTCTCTCTTCTCATCAATGTTCCCCATAGAAAAAAAAAAAAAAAAAAGTGTTCAACCTTCTTTTAACAGCTGCCCACAAAGGTTCCTTTCTTAACTGTTTTGGTTTTTTTCTCTTTTTTCTTTTTATTGGTCATCCCAATGCCTTGGCACAGCAAAGAAGGAACAAGACAACTCCAGAGACAGTGAGATCCTCTGGGAGACACCTTGCTTTCAGTAATGTTTTTTTACATGTAGGCCATTTTGGGGACAAGTAGGTGATTTTTTTTCCCTAAGGAAGATTTCAAGGGATAGATCAAGGATGTCTTGGGACTTGCAGCTTACCCCTCTTTATCATGATCCAAGTATATGCTTTTTGCTGAGGCGGGGAAGGATGTTGTTTTGTGTTCCAAGCATCAACACAGATTTCCCTGGGCTGAGTACTCCAATCTCTACATTGCATACTGTACACTTTTTAGTGAGGTTTATGCTAACATGTTTTACCTTGTGTTGCCTGCAGCAAAGAAAGGGAATAAATTGCTTTCTGGGTCTCCTATGGATTGGACAAGAAGTAATGGGATTAAATTGCACTGAATAAGACTCAGGTTAGACATCAGGAAACACTTTTTCACAGTCAGAATAGTTAAATGCTGGAATACATTGCCTAGGGAAGGGGTGGAATCTGTGTTATTAGAAATTTTTAAGAAGAAGTTAGAAAAGCATTTGGCAGGAACGGTTTAATAGAGCTGAATCCTGCCTTAGGACAGGGGATTGGACTCAACTGGTGTTCTTCAGCCCTTGCTTCCCTTCTCCCAATTCATCCAAGGATGACTTCACCTTTCTGATCTGTGAGGAACTACAGTTCACCTAGTGCAATGTTTCCACAATAGATTGCCCTTCCAGCCTACTGCAAACTGAACCATGTTACTGTCATCATCCCTCCCCCCCTCCACAACTTCCTTGCTTGCTCCCACATGTGGAAATGAGTGTATATGCTGGAAAATTAAGTTGTTGCAAAGTTTCCTGGATACTGCCTGATGCCTACCAGACCATGGACCACAGACTGAAGAATGCTGGCTGTAGTGACCTCCTGAGGTCCATTCCAGTCCTAATTTCTCTGATCCTAGCAGTGCTCATGCGGTTCATCACCATGGCTCTATTGACGCAGGATAATTTGAGCCTTGGTAATAATTATGCACTTGAGCCCTGAAAGAGAAAGGACTGTTCATTGGTGAGATCAACAGTCTGGAAACAGGACAAATAACTTCAAATTCTAGCCCCTTGGTAAACCTGCTGTCAGGAAGTCCCTTAGGTCCAATCCTTAAAGTGTATCCTCAACTGAAATTAGGCTGTCCTTCCAGCCTCTGGACATGTGTGCCATTTCAGCTCAGGGACAAGGGAGATATCTGAAATATCACATGCCGGTGGCAATGAATTGCAGAGGCATTAATTGAAAACTGAAAAAGACATAGAAAAAATCAGCATACTTATCACTTACTTATGCACATATTTAGCCAGGTTCTTCAAAAATTTAAGGTGTGATGTAGCACTTCTCCTGATTAGTTCAAACATCCAGGTGACTACAAATCAAAATGCATGTACCAGTAAAACTTTTATAGTTTCTCAATACAGAGAACTCTCCATAGAGAGACTGGTCAAATATGTTTAAGAAATGTTTAGCCTTCTTTGCCTTCTTGGGACTTGCTTCTTGGAAGAGGGGTTTGTTTCTTCTGAATTTTTGGAAAGGAAATTTGAGGCATACAAAAGACATCAACCTCTCTTGTGCTCTGAAACATTTCCCAGTTATGTGGCTCAGATGGAAAGGAAGCAAAGGGTGAGGATGAAGTCAGGCAGTGGAAAAGTCTAGCAGCAGCATGATACTGCTATGTATTTCATACCTATAGAGAAATGAGTCCACTTTCACCCTCTGACTCCAGAGGAACCTGAAAGACCTTACCATTTGCTTCAAAGCTGGATCAACAGTTATCATCCAAGAGTTATGGTTGATAATAGATGTATATCTGGCTACCCATAGAGGTGCTTTAGCTCACACAGTCCTTTGTGGGGTTTTTTTTCTGCCAATCTCTACATCATCCCCCTGCAGGAATCTGATGCATCCAAATAAATATTTCATGAAACATGATTCTTTGTCCAAAGCCCTGGGGGCTCCAGTTCACCTGCTCACATCAGCTCTGCTTGTGTTGTGCCCCTTGGTCATTAGCTGTAATGGTTTCTGGATGCTCTCTGTGAGACAGGAACAATACAGCACAACAGACCTCACTCTGGGAGTCTGAACTGAATACACAAAATCAGCCAGAGCCTCATATCCTGGAAATGGGTTAGGTCTTCTGAGTGACACAGGGCTCTGCTTCTTTAAACTAAGCAGAGAGCTGCTTCTTTTCTCCTGCCCTGAGTTAGGGACGCTTAAGATACAGGATTTGCGTTGTCTGGGACATGTTTGTAAATGTCTGCTCCTTTCTTCACACATCAAATCCTTCAGCTTTATTGCCACAATTCCTGGCTCAGAGGTTTGTGCTCCTTCCTTGTGTTCAACACCACTGGACATAATTTCCAGTAATCTCTGGAAGAGTCACATGTTCTCCTGACCCAAATCCAAGGTGACAAGAGGTGTAATTCCCCCTGCATGTTCCCAGCAGCTAGAGGCCTGTGAGGTCTTTGCATCCAGGAAAGGATGTAGAAGAGGATATGTCATTTCTCCCTTGCCTCTGGCCTGTGCTTTTCCTTCACTCTGCAGGGGAAACCTGGGTGTTTTCCAAGGCCAGGAGAAATCAGACATGGGTGACTATTTGCAGGCTAGAAAGAGAACAGTGCCCCGACAGATATCAGGGCAGTCAGATATCATATTCATGAGAGGGCTGACTGAGTGGCTGATGGAGGCACTGCAACTTCTTGTCTGAACTACATTCAGGATTATAATTTCAACAAGCATTTTTTCCTAATGGAGCCAGGTTGCTGGGCAATGCAAAGGCTAACGGAATACCCCAACGTTTCTGGAGCACAGGAAAGGGATTTGTTGACCTTCATAGAGGAAGGATGATTTTATAGGGCAGGCATTTGGATGGGACCCCTGGGACTCTCTTCTAGTTTTGCCACAGATGCAGGCAAGTCACTTAGGCCAAGACTTTCAGAAAGCAATTAGTGGAAGGAGGAGGGAGAGTAGCTCAAAATGGCAATGATGTCCCCACCCATTTAGAATGGGAGCTTGTTTGCTCTGGGGACAGCTGACAGAAAGGGTTTGCAAAGATGAAGCCTGAAGGCAATAAGGTATGAAAAGGCTTTCTAAATAAAGGAGGAGGCCTTTGCTAGGGAAGCATGACGGACTGGGATGACTGAAGGCCTGAAATCACCTCAGTGTCCTTTTAAAGATAGAAGTTCATTTGATGAACCTCCAGCAAGGTTTATTTATTAATACTTTTTTATCTGATGCTTGTTTTTGCATAACAGCTAGGTAATGACAGGCTGCCAACCTCCCCTATTAGATACCAGGAAATATGCATGGTGAAGAAGTCGTGACTCATGATATAATCCCTTTTGCAAACTTGAATACTGTTTGTGCAAGTGGCTTTTCTGATGTTTAATACAGTGTTACACTTTACATATCTTAGCATTGACTTAATAACTCTTCTCTAATGGATCACCTATTGGCATTCATCTTGAAGTATTTTGAGACCTCTGCTTACCAGTTTTAGCTGTTCAGTGTCTCCAATAATTCACCAAAGGGGACACAGTTCAATCACGTAAATCTTGTCTCCTTAGCAAAATGAAGTAAATATTTATGTATGCATTTGACTGCTTTTCATCATTAGAATCTGAAATGAAGCAAGAGATCCACCATGACCTGCAGAGGGATAAAGTCAGTGCTTAAGAAAGGTCAAGCTGAGAGCTCCAGTTCTTAAGTGGCAGAGCCTGAAGGTACAATCTCTGTATGCCTACCAGTGATATGAGACCTCGAAATAAAGGGGGAAGAAGACTGCTTTACAAGACAGGCCCTTTCTCATCTTTCTGCATTGCCTGTCCTGAAATGAGCGGTCAGAAGACTGCTGTGTGGTTAAGAGGTTACCTATGCAGCTCAATCTCTGGTCTCCTCCTCAAGTACCCAGTGGGAACAGACACCCCAAATTTCACTCTGCAGTGATGGGGGACACATGGGGTCTTGGGACCTCCTCTGAGCTCTCGTATGTCTGTATAAGACGTGCTTTCCCAAGGGTGAAGGCACATACATGTCTTCTGCCTTCTCAACCCTCCTTTTGTGTAAGATTTTCTGGTGTGTAAGATTTTACTGGGAATAGGCAGGCGTGAGAGAAGCAAGCGACTGTCTTTCAAACTTAATTTGCCTGACATTGCTGGCCTGAATACCCAGAGAGTTTTCAAACATGACTGCAGTGGGGGTTTTGGGGTTGTTTTGTTATCTTATTTAGCTGCTTCTTTTTCTTCCCTCTCAAGCACTTTGGCTCGTGTGTCTGGTTTATTCCCTCTTCATGTTTATACAAAGAAGAGATTTACTGGGGAATGGGGCATCTTCATTACATGCTGCCTTCATGTCTCCTCTGTCAGCCTGGGACTATTCATGTTCTCTCCTATGAAAGGGAAAGAGGGCCTGGGTCATGACATATCTCTTTCCCCATCAGCACTGCAGCTGCATTGAGCTCCATATGCTGATCAGCTCTGAACCATGACAAATACCTCAGGGCCACATCCTCAGGCACTCTGAGCAGATACAGCCCCTCTGGTTTCCAGATCAGAGGCCAGACGACCGAGTCCTCAAGTCAATACATCTGCTTGTAGCTTCTGTAAGTAAGCAAATGATTAAATCCTCCAGAGCAAGCCAGAAATACACTGCTAAAGGATAGGAGGACCAGGAGGGGAAGAAGCTCCCTGAATCTTTGGGGAAAGAGAATATGTTGTAAATAAAGCTACATACCATTAATTAACTTAGCATAATCACTCTGTAATTACGCTGATAATAATTTATCTTGGGCTCAGACCAAAAACCTTAATGGGGAAAATCCATCATATCCAATTTTTGTCCAGATGCTTAATTCTACTACTAAACTAATCCTAACAGTTCTGTCAGCTTTATTATGGTGCCATTAGAGATAGAAAACTAGAACGTGCTCTGAGTGCTCTGCTTCCCTCCTGTGCTTGTCCTAACCCATACAGAAAAAGGATGAAGGGGAGCTGAAAAATCCAGGGTACCATATTTGTAAAGGATTTCTTGAGTAGTTGCCCAAAACCTAGTAATATTTTGAAAGGAGATCACAAGTAGGGCACTGATTGGTCACTTCTGTCACCAAGTCAGCAAATCTAGCGGTTGATGTTAAGCCCAGGTGAAAGGCTGTCATGAGGCAAACACATTGCTTCAGTCCTTCTAAAGTCTTTGCAAAGATTCAGATCTAGCAGCATGGAAAATTGGAATGGAATTAGACCTTCTGGGAAAATGTCATTTTTGTTGGTGCTAAACTTGGTTTGAAGTGCCATGACCCTAAAGTAGCACTTCAGGCATGTCTTGATTTGTCCAATTTGCCGTTCTAAGGACATTATAGAACAGGATAAAAAATTGTCAGTAGGCTACATGAGAAATGCATAACAAGATATTTGACCAATCTTCTCTTTCCCCAACTTGAAGCTGCCACAATTATCTGTATAAATTTAAAACGTGTATAACTGCCACAATTATCTGTATAAATTTAAAATGTGTTTAACTCTTGCAGGCACTGAATGATTGAATAATTGGTTAATTGAACAAATTGTTAGCTCAAAATGAAAGAAGTTCTTGACCAAAGCACATTAACTCTTATGGTTTAAACTGTCAGCCCTAAAGATTTTGTTTTCCTATGTGATGTGATGATTTTGCAGAAGACCTTCCCAGGTTTTCCAGATCTTTTTCTTGGCTTGCAAAAAATGTAGTTCAAATCAGCTCCACGTAGGATTGTCTCTATTTTGTAATGCTTTTTTTTTTTTTTAAGAAAGAGACATTGCAGAATTAAGATGAATTCCTGAGAGGAATTTGAATGTTGGCAGCTTCTGTTTCATTTAGTACCTGCAACTTGTTGCTTATTTTTTCCTGGTGAGCACTGGTAAAAAGGTCATATACACTGATGAATGCATTCAGGTCTCTGCAGCTAATTATGGCTGTAACAACGAACCAGCCTTCAAGGTCCTGAAACGCATAACTGCCTTCTTGAAAAACAACACCTACCTACTTCACCTTCAAATGCATTCATGCTGTGCTCATAAAATAAATTCTGTTCACCTTGTCCCTTGTTTTTATTTTATTTTAGGAAATCCAAGCTGAGCAAAGCACTTTTCCCCCCTTGAACATGGTTGCACTGAGATTCAGTTTGTCCTCTCCTATGTAAAATCACAGAACTAGCTGCTTGAATTCACAGGCAGCTTCTTAGTATGTTGTAAGAAAATGGCTTCCACCACTGGTGAGGAATATATGGTCCTATGTGCTGCACTTCAGGGTGGTCCTGAAGAAGAGGGCTGAACCCAGAATATGTGTCATGTCTTCATCATACAACCAGGGCAACGAAAAGGAGAGCTGTGCTTGTGTGCTGATGGAGGCAACACTGGTGAGCAGCCTGTGTAAGCCAGAGAAACACCAGGCATTGCTGTTGCTTCCTGCGAAGTGTGAACTTACAGGAAGGATAAGCATGCAGGAGGATGGAAGGCTACACTGGGAAGTGATCTACAGACTAAGGAGATTGAGCCAGAAGCTGTCTTTGAATTTTTCTTCTATTAATTTGTCAACAGAGGTCAGCATTAGCTTCCTCTTCATCCCTATTTTCTCTGAGAGGCTTCATCAGCCCTTCAGGGTGACAAGGCTGAAAAGGCTGGGAAAACTCTTGTGTTTGGCCAGGCTGTTTTATGTACCAGAGACCTTGATGCTGTTCTGGTGGCCTGGTCCTCGGGCTGCTATTGTGAGAAGGAGATCTGCAGGCAGGTCAGGTCATTAGCTGACACTGCTCAGGTCACCTTCTGGAAGAACTCAGGATAAAAACTTTAGGTGTGTAAAGGTTGTGAATATCCTTATGAGTATATTACTTATCATAAGTGACCCCTCTCTCACCTGTTTACAGCTAAGCCCCACTAGTCAGCTCTGGACTGCATTTAACTCTGCCACTCCATGATTCTTAGCAACGTTCCCCTAGAAATTTTCTGCCCTCTCCAGAAAGTTGATCATCAGGTATGAAATCCTCTCTCCTCCACTCATGCACACACACAGGGTGGAGGTGATCAATGGAGACCTTAGCAGTTATTTATTTAACAAGGGAAACAAACCTAAACACAAAGAAGGATGGTTAAAAAAAGAATTTTTAAACAAACTCCAAGAACAGCAATTGATCTTTCTCTTTTGTAAACAAGGCCTTACTGTAATCTTTTTAACTCTTGCCACAAGCCAGATTTATCTTTGGACATCCTGCCCAGAAATCATCGCACTTCTCTGCAGCAGAATAAACATTGAAGAGACCCAGCCACATGGACAAACACAGAGGAGGAGATAGGACTTGGAGACGAAGCTGGTGCAAAAATGTTTCATTAGGATAGCAAGTCCTGGGCTGGAGAAAAAAAAAAAAGGGAAAAAAAAAAAAAAAAGCAATAAAAGCAATGAAATCAAATCCCTGCCTTGATTGCGTGTGGGTGGATAACTCACTTCCTTCACACGCTTCTTATCCACCGATCCCGCACACAGCATGCAAGTGCTCTAACTCCTGCGCCTCCCCGTCATTTGCTTCTTAAATCACTGCAAATACATACAGAAATAAAGCTTTGAGATAAAGCTGGCACAGGGGAAGACATGCAACTTCCCCAGCAGAGCTGTGGCAGCGTGACAAGCTCTTGGATCCCATCCAGCGAGCTGAAGCAACTGAAACTCAGGCCCAAAGCTGGCGAATGGCAATGGTTTGGTCTGGACCGAGAGCTGCTGCCGTGACTGCAGGAGGCAGAGGGGACACCTCTGCGGGCAGAACATGCGCTTTGCTGCACACACATGGGGCCTCTCCATGTGTGGAGAGGTGCCACTGAGCACCCCAGTAGGACAAGGAAGCAGCCAGGACTGTTCCTTTTGATTTTTATTTTCAAGGGCAAACCTTTGGGCAAATATACAGGCAATCAAAGCTGGGTGCAGGAGCAATGACCAATTAAAGGTTCCTTTGTGTCACTGTAATGCTGAAATTTCTTCTGTACCACTAGCAGAAGGGAGCTCACAGTATTTCAAAAGGTTTATATTAGGTACTGTAATAGATTTCTTAGTAAATCCTGAAGTAACAAATGTTACACAGAACCTGATGGTGGAGAACAATTATATACTGAGAGTTGCACTTGATTGATCTGAACATCCAAAATATTTCCAGATTTTGGCCCATTCTAAAATAATCCATTTGATGTATTTTATCAGGACAGGTAGGGAAGATCCTATAGAGTGGTTCAGGTATCTGGCCCTGTGAAACAGTGTATATGCAGAGGACTCTTACATGTCCGAGGGGTACAGGGCTGAACAGGACTGATCAGGAAGACAGGTGGCAACATGGGAAAGAGACAAGTGAATGAAGTACAACTGAGCTGGGCACAAGTTCTTACTTTCTCCAGCCTGGCCACAGGCCTGGGCAAAGGGTTTCCCAGGGCCAACCATCCACTGCCAGCATGTCATTAATTACCGATAAAATTCACTTACTGTTGCATTTTGCCTGGTGCCAGCTTCTGGCCAAGAGTGACATCATTTTGTCTGTGATCAACATCAAAGAAAGGGAAGAGAGGCCTAGGAAACCCACATAAATCTGAATGGAAGCAAACAAATATGTGTCATCAACTCTGGAGATGGCACGGTGAGGAGAAGAGTTTTATTACCGCTTGTTTTTGGGAGGACCTGTACAACTTGCTCATGGCTCTGCATGAGTAATGCGGTTGCCCTGGGTCCCTGACAGTGGAAAAAGAATAATTATATTGCACTGTCACATATTTCCTCCCTCTTCAGTGGGTGAACTAACAAGCAACAGGAAGTTCTCCAGCTCTGAGAACCATATTTTTGTCATTCTTTCACTGGGGAGACACTGTTTGCATCAGAGCTCCTGCACTCATGGCAGTCCATCGATGGGTACTTCCTCTGGTTTTCATTTTCTTTCTTACAGATGCAAAACTTGGGGCATCTTCACAGGCAAGCTGGAGGAATGAGTCTGCGGTAGGAAGGATGGTGCCTGTGAAATGGTTTCTTAAAACGGAGTCCAAAGTCTCAGGACATTATCCTTGGGTGACCTGGGAAGGACTTAGTCCTACATAGCTGACGAGCACGTGACATGACTGTTGTTAGGAAAATTGCAGCTGCAGGATAACGGCCTGAAACTTTTTACTGGGGTAGCTTCTTTTCTGTTAGTGTTCTTTACTTTTAACTCAAAAGTCTCCCTAGGATTTTTTTACTTTTAACTCCTCAATTTGATTTTATGTTTTCATGCAACAAACCAGATATTTTTTAACTCTCCAGATCTCTCCAGTGCCTCTAAAGGATGCATGTTGTCTCACAGATGTTTTTTTCCTCTTTTAAGTTAAATCTGGGTTTTTTTTCAACACATAAAGCTATAAACAAACAATGAAGAAATCCATCTTTTAAAAATAATTGGAGACGGTCAGGGCACATGTTCTGCTACTCATGCAGAAAAGAGGAGCATCTGGTTTGAAAAGAAGGCTAAAATGGCTCCAGCAGCAATTTATAGTCATGGAGCTGTCAGCTTGCACCTGTCCTGCAGACAGCAAAGGAGAAGAGGGAAGAGATTTCCTTTTTTTTCAAACACAGAGTTATCCAATAGAACTCATTCTGGTGCCCTCCCAGAGTGTTAAAATGCACAAATTAGAAACTGTGGTGACTAAACTAAGGTACAGTAGCTAATGTGTACTTTTTTGCTCTTGCCTTTGACTGATCTTGCGAATGGACAGGAATGATATGTACCAAGAATGAGAAAGTAATTTGGCCATGATGCTCTGGTTCCACTCACCTCACAAAACATGGCTCAGGTCTTCAGAAGAGAGGAACTGACTTCTCTCCTTTCCTCCTCCTCTGTCCTTGGGCACCTCTTTCCCTTTGCCTGTCCCCATACCTGCACCCTCCACTAATGTCTGAACCCAGGCCTCAGTGTCTGCATCAGCAGGTAGTGGATGTGAAGATGGACTTCACCCTCCAACACCTTTCACTTGGAGAGATTTCCTGGTAAAGAGGAAAAACAGCCTAAAAGGTCAACCTATAGGAGAAAAACCTTATCAGTGCAGCAGTGACCAGTGGCAGGTTTTTGCTTCTGTGAAGCAGAAGAGCTGCTTCATAGCTCAGCTGAAGAGCTTTCAACAATGCCATTGGATCCAATTATGGGACAGGAAGACCAAACTGTGGTCTGGAGAAATAGTAATGCTTTAGTTCAGGTCCAGGTTCAGAGTCAATGTTGAGCTGAACTTTTCAGGAAAAGTTGTCAAGAATCCATTTCCTATCCTGTCAGAATTCCAGAAAGGATTTAAATAAATTATCCTGAATTGACTCAAATGATCAAAACCTCAGATGATTTGTAGAATGCAACTTCTGCAGTTTCTCTTGATTTCTGAAATATGAAAGTAACTATGTGGGAATCTTCTATTTTGGTATAGACCAAATGCAATACTACACATACTATATAAAGACATACAAATGGCTTAGAAAGTAGTCTTAGCACTATTGAAATAATTTAGCTTCTAAAAAAGTAATTCATATAAATTACAAGCTCCATGAAATGCTCAAAGGAAGTCCAAATGAAAGTCTAATTTCAGAATGATTTACTCTATCTGAAAACATATTCCAGCAAAGCATGTCTATTTTGACAAAATGGCATTTCCTAATGAAAAAATACTCATATACATTTCTATTCTGCTTGTTGACCTGTTCATTTTTCATCGAAAATTGCAAACTCCTCTCTAAGGGAGTTTTTCTTCCCTCCAGTCCATTGGACACAAGTAAGTTGCAATTAACTTTCCCTAGTAAAATGTAAAAGCTAGTCTCTTTAATCATGCATCTCACACAAAATATGACTTGTCAGAAGAGATTTCAAGCAAGAGGTATTGCCCATGAAAGAAAATGCAGTTATGTGCCAGGAACACAAGAGATAGATTCCCAAAGGAAAAAAAATAAAAAAGATAGTGAAAGACTGAACGAGTCTTGCAGCAGCATCGTTTTGCTTTGGCCTGGGAAGTAAAACACCCAACATACAATTTCCGCTCTTAACTAAGGGCAAGGATTAATCAGCCCTTGAAAAAGTAATAATTTAAGCAAGTGGAATGCCAGCAATGCTCACTTTCAGGGGAAAGTTTATAGTGCTTATATCCTGTCTGCTTTACTTTAATAAAATGTAAATTACTTTCAAATAAACTATATTTAATGCACTAGAGATACATATCCTCTGGCACTTTCCCCCCATGTTCACATCCTGGTTGCTGTATAATTCTGTATTTTTCATGTTGTGCAATTTCAGTGTTTGTTCTACACTACTTGATTCTTGGCTGGATTTTGTGTTCAATCAGGACAGTAACATTGCTCCTCTGAAAAGGAATGGTGGTGACATTGGAAAGGTCCAAACTGTATCCTACAAGCTTGTTTTGCTATAGCTATATCTTTTTTCAAAGTTTATGGTGTTCTTCCTCAGAAAGCACTAAAGGCCCCACACCGGAAGACAACATGAAAGTAACATGTTCATGGTTGTGTTCTTTGTCAAAGATAATAATAGAAAATATAACTGGTTGACCCTACAGTAACTGGCTGGGAGTCACAGTTCAGCCCTCAAGATTATTTATTTACAGATCTTATTTATTATGGTTGTGCTCAAAAGATACCAAGGTGCCTTTCTGATAGCTCTTGGGAAGGCCTTGAACAAGAAAAGGATCCCACAGAAACAGGATGCAGCAGAGTGAAAGTAAATATTAATGAAGGCTGCCTATCCTTGGTGACAAGAATTTCATGTTCGAAAGCCTCTGGATCATCAGTGTAGGAAGGGAAGAGCCCCAAACGTAGAGCTGCTTTCAGTAAATTTTGTAGGAAAGAAGCATGGACTATAGTTTGGAGAAGGTCTCAGTAAATCTATCAGGTGCCCACATAAAGCTTCTGCAACTGGCTCTGCTTTATTCCAGAATCAATTTAGTTTTAAAACCATAGAAACCTGATGTCTCCATTCAGCAGTTGGAACCTAAGAGTGGAAACATTTTGCAATTGGGCAGTGGGGGAAACTTTGTTGGCTTTTTCTTCTCTTTTGCACAACTTGGTTAAAATACTGCTGTAAACCACTGGTGACAGCTCTCAAGAAAAAATAAAGACTTTGAATGTCATGAGATCCAAGCTCATCATTTGAGTACTGAGAAAAGCAGATGGCTTCATGCTCTTGATTCCTGATGCACTTGCTCTGTGTCTGGCTCTTTGTGAATTTGTTCCCTGAGAATGTGATGCTCATCCAGATCTACAGTTTCTCAACGGGGTGTTGTCTGCAACAACAGGTATCCTGAAGGGTCCTTCCCAGGCAATTTGTCTCTTTCACAGCACTAGAGGAGATGGGTTGATTGCTAGACCTTGGTAGTTGCTGATGACAAAAGAGAAAGGATTGAGTTCTTTGCTAGTATCTCCATGTTCACCTGGATGGAAACTATGCAGAATCCTATGAGGGTGTGCAGTGAAGCCAAAATATCCTGTGGGCAAAAGGATGATTAAAAAGTTAGCCTGTTGTTCTACACTTTATCCAGTTGTCTGTGTTATGGGAAACATTTTATATTTAAAAGAAATGTGCAGGCAAGGGTGCCTTCCGGTATCCTGGAGGCCTTATCATCTTTGCAAGGAGAAAAAACAGAACAGCTTTGAAAGGCAACAGTTATGTTTATTTCATTCTCTTCAGAGAGCTGTTAAATCTCCATGTACAATGAGGTTAGTCCCTGGCTTTCATCTGGCTATTTTGATGAATTCACAAAGCCACTGGCAGATGCTGTCTGTGAGGGCTATGCCAAGACTCTTCCTCTGCCCTCACCTCTTTACTGCTGTGCTGTGTTCCCAGTGTGCTCTGCACCCTAAATATGAGGGCTTGCTTTGCACAGCTCTTTTCTCGTGTCTGCACCTCTGACATCTATACCCTATGTTGGGTTTTAATAGCATTTGTGGCTTCAGGTAAAAAGTATCCCCACCCTGCTTGACAGTCATCCCAGACCTCAACCATCCAGAGACTTCTGCTCCAAATAAAGGTGTTGTATGTTGCACTAAAAGAGATTAAAGGAAGAGGAACCTAAGATATATGTAGTTTTGGTTTTGTTTTTTCCCCCCCTGTGACCATCTGAAGAAGTGAGCAACTGTTTGTTGGATGTCTTCAGAAAAATGGCTTTGGGCTGTCCCTGGAGCAGGCTGAGAAAAAGCATAAGGAAGAAATTGAAGTCCTGGAAGTCTTTTGCAGATGTGTAGGAAGTGACTTTTGGTTCATGAAGGGCAGCATAACCTGTTAGAGAGGAAACTGAGGTAAATTCCACATTCGATGATGAAAGGATGCTGCTGGTGTTCAACAAGAACATGGTTACCCCTTCTGTCTCACCTCTGTTAGAAAAGCAAGACTGCTGGCAGCATGTGGGCATGCCAGTGCCTGTGGACAGGCACATGGACATGCCTGTTCTGTGAAAATGGAGAGTCTTGGACCTTCCTTTTGATGATTTTTTCTAGCACAAGACTGATATTTTCTCTGTTGAGAGAGATTTAGGCCAGGTAATGTACAGCTCAGTCGTTGCCAGCTATCTGTGTCTCTGTTGCTGCAGATGGGCACGTAGGGTACATGTTTCTTGCCCTTTAGAAATATGTTGCCCAGAGAAGCCAAAATATAACTAATAAGAAAAAAATGCTCTGCACAATAAAACAGAATGCCATAAAAGTGTCAGCGCTTCCAAACCTTTCCCTGGTGGGTCACAGCAGAAATATCCATCGTTCCTCTGGGACGCATCTCCTGCCATCTGTTTCTCATTTACTTTCTCCCTCGTGTCACCCTTTGGAAGGATTCTGGAAAGGAGAGCTTGGCACCCATTGCCAGGAGATTTGCATCCTTCATTTTGATTTGAAGAGTTCCCCCCTCTGATGGAAAAGTTGGCATTATCCAGTGATACAAGTTAAAAAAGGAAAACAAAGGGATACACCCAGTTCTGCTGCAATTCTCAGATTGATTTCTGAGATTCAGGTGAAAGGCAAGCCAGTGTTTTTCCACTTGATGGCTAAAAAGAGTTTCTCTCTGGGGTTGAGTGGGAAATGTCTGTCACTGTGGCTCATTTGTTTCAAAGCTGGCTTGGCCTGGCTGCGTGCTGGAGCTGGGAGAGGTTTTAGCAGTTGTGAAGGTGACCTGTTGCCTCAAGGCAGCTCTTGAAGCATGAAGACTCTTTCCAGACTCGTAGGTCAGCCCGGGACTGCAGGTTACAACCCTCCAAATACTTGTCCCTTTCCCTGGTGTGGTGGTTCCCTCACTGCTTCATGCCACCAGGTGGCACAAGAGAAAGTCACCAGGTTCACAAGCCTGAACACCACCCCTGAGGTGGGAAAAGTTTGAGTGATGTGCCTTCGGCAAAATTGAGCCCCACACTCTGGGGAAGCAAAAAGGGCTTTTAGTGCTAGCGTGTCCCTACCTTCTCTGTCCCAGCCTAGTCTGAGAGGTCTTCTCCCTCTCATCGCTTTCAAAACTGTCAGCCTGATAGTGTCCTAGAGGCATCCCCTCCTAGTCCTTCGACCAGAGGAGGGGATTTTTCCAGAAGGAACCAGATCAAGAAATTCCCCCTTTTCACCCAGCCCATCCTGTCACTCTGCCTGCCCCAGAGCAGATGGGCCTTACTTGGCAGCTGGCTTCTGCCTTTGCAATTTGCCATCACATTTTTGGGGGCAAGGCAGCAACAAACTCAGCCTGTAGTTGCGTGTGTGTGTGTGTCATTGGGAGGCTTGATAAACCCCAGTGCTGTCTGCAATTACGCAAGGTTTTCCTGTGTTGCTGCCCACACAACTTTTGTGATTAGAGAAATGAAAAAGATGTACTCAAAACACAGTCAAATATCATCAGGCTTGCCATGACTCCTGCACAGTTTATTCATGTGTCTGCAAGAGCATGGTACAGGCGGGAGACGTAACTCTTGTGTGTCTACAGTCCAGTCCTTGTTATCTACTGGTGACAAAGTGGGAACTTTTAGGACAATGCTTCTCATGAGGTGTGGTAACAGTGCAGCCTCAGATTGCTTCCTTCTTTGTCTTCTGGATGCACGAAAGCATTATTTATCCCTGGGATTTAGATCAGTATGATGCTCAGCAGTCTCACTTGTGGAGCAAGTTCACACTGTCCTGGCAACCGGGCAGCTGTCCTCACCCCAGAGAGCTTCTCCCTGTGCATAAGCCAGGAAAATGGAAGAGAATGGAGGTACAAAGTCTGCCCAGAGCAAGGAGGAAAGAGCACAAAGGAGGAAAGGGGAGGGAGCAGATGCCGGCTCCTCTCAGACGTGCTGTGATGAGCCCCCACGGCACATGCTGCATTCCCTTTGCTCATGGGGAAGCATGAGAGGGGAGACAAGCTCTCCTACACATAGCCTCTGTTTTGGCCTTCCTAGAAGCTGGAGATTGGTCTCAAGCAGATGTCAGCAGGCCAGGCTGGGAAAATATGACCCTCCCTCTGGGAAAGAAGGACTAATTGTTGCTTACTGATCCCAGAAGGTTTGGGTTTCACATAACTGCCTTGCAAGGGAATTAACACTAACATCCGACAAGTGGTTAATTAAGGCCTTTTGCCTTATTACTAGTCTCTCCTGTGAGCATAAGGGCATCGTGCAGCTCAGTAAGTGCCACTCATATGCACTGAGAAGCTGGAGCAGTCTTCAATACATCCAGGAGGAAAGATGTATTTTACAGCTTGCAGGAAGTTGCAGCTTCCTCTGCAGCCTTTGAAACAAGCAAGAATCACTTTCCATACCTGCCTGAAAGACAGGGCAACTGTATGTGATGCTTCAAGCACTGCTAATTGCAAACTACGGTCCTACCCCACTGCTGAAGGGCAGTTAGCAAAGGGCCTGAAACATTTTGCTCAGTCCTGATGCGAATAATCCATTGCTCTCCCCTCCCGAGATTTTCATTCTAGAGCTAGGGAAAAATGCTCTGAAGGAAGAGAGGATTTTTGGCAGGATCTAAGACTGGCTGCCAACCAGAATCTGGGCTGCAGCAAGGCGACCAGTTCGAAACCAGACTGTCCCACATGGAGGACAGCTCTTGGCGAATCTACTGGGATTTCATTCAAATGGCTAGGGAGGGTAGGCTCACCAGATGATGCCGATTAGCATAGCTCAGCATTACCCCTCTTTGTCAGCGCCAGGAAATCTGTCCTTTATTGTCTAAGCAACCAAATACACACACACACACACAATAGGTCTCTGGGAGGACTTGTGTTGATGACAGGTTTGAATGCTTGGTGCAAAAGCTTTTGTGGCCTTTCCTGAGATACTTATTTATATGTTTGTTTGTTTGCTGTTATGAAAAAGGACAAGAGCCTTCTACCTTTTGCAAACACAGATGATAATATCAGCCAACATTTGCATCATACTTTTGTGTGGCTCTGTTCCTTTTTGCAAACAAGCTGTTTGTAGCCCTGAGTCACCTGCCTCCAGTTTGAGTACCACAGTACATAGTGTCTGGACAAATATTTAGACCAGTAAGGTAAATGCACAGGCCCCAGTGCCCCATTTTGTGCCCAGCTATTGGGATATCTTTGCTGTCATGCTGCTTCAACCCCTCTTCCCAATGCTCAGAGTTTGGATTAAACACTAACAAATGTATATAACAATTAAGCAGAGAAACTAATAATTGTATTAAGCCATTGATGACGCAAGTTGCTTTTAGGCATATAACCAATGGAGGCTGTCAGGAGGGCCTTTTTGGGTCAGGATCTGTAGCTGAGATTTCAGGGTTTCTCTCAACAGAGAAGTAAGGAAATGCTGGGACTTGCAATGAGACTTGCAGGTGAGGAATTGCTTTTCATTATGAAGTGTCTGGGGACAGCCACAGTAAACTGAGGTCATGAGTAAAACACAAACCTAGCCCATGAAAATCATGACTCTATTCCTGACTCTACTAATGCCTACATGTTCTTGGGAAGACCATGTCCCTTCTCCTGGCTGCAGTTTCCTCATTTGGGAAATCAAGATCCTGTTCTTCATCTCCTTTGTAAAGCACTCTGAGATCTACCCACAGCAAGTCCTATAGCATAAATTAGTACCAGGAATATTTTTGCTCCCAAGTGATATATTCAACTCAAATATTTACAAATGTTCAAAAGTCAAATATTTGAAAATCACAAAACATGTTTTTCCATTAATGGTAAAAGAAAAAACAAAATTGAACATACTCTGTCTACTGTTGCTGAATATTTGACTATGTGCAGACATTAGAGTAATTGCAGTGTTAATATCCTGTCTGAAAGCATTAATTAACTTTAAATTCAGATGTGATGACTCAGAGTTATTCTAGGTTTTGTGGACTCTCACCTATATGAAAGTAGTATTAAAATCTGAATCACAGTTTAAAGGGATTTTATGGAAGAGAAGAAAAAACTACTCCTTTTCTTTAAGCTGGTACAGAGAACCTATTTCAGGCTTTAGTTTTTCTCTTGCCTCCTCTGTGCCATTTGCGCTTGTGCAACGTGTCTATACATTGCTATCTTTCAAAATATAGAACTTGACTGTTTTTGTGTGTTTTGCACAGACACTGGTCTCTGTGCAAAACAGAAATATTATATATTGGCCAGGGAAAGAACTTGGATAAAATTTGTCTTCCTTTTTTTTTTTATTGTGTCTTGGTGACACTGGTGTACTATTAAAACCTATCCCAGATTTTACAGGAGACCAAGCAGTAAAACAGAGCAGCAGAGCAAACTTGCTGGGGCTTACAGCACGCCCCTATCCCAGACTGCAACCACGGTCATTGCTAACTGGAGGAGAAAGGAAATGAGGAAACTTTGAGGGTTAACTTTTAGGGGAGTGGAGGGGAAAAGGGAGAAAAAAAAAATCTTCTTTTGCTTAGTGGGTAAAATCAGAGCGTTTCTTCTTCCTCTCCTCCCTCCTCCCCAGTCAGGACAAAATAAATACTGTAATTCCTAATGAAATCAGGAAGGGGGTAATAGTTCCTGGAAGAGGAAGAGAGAGACTGTGAGGAGATCCCTGCCAATGGTGTTCAGTTACTACAGAGAGAGCACTGAGCAGCCCCAGGAAAGCACTTTGTGGGACAGATTCCTTTGGCTAACTCTGATCAAATTTCGCTTTTTCGTTGGGCGACAAATTTTTTCACTTTCTTGCTCTGGAGTGTGTTCCTATCATGAGTTTTATAGCTGGTCTATCACAAACAGCCTCAATCTGTCCTCTTTTGCATGCCTGCAGAACAAAACACCATCTTGTCCCATTTTCTCTCCCTGCTGAGGTGCTCTTGGGGGGGTATATTGCCAGGAATGGGCAGTCTTCCTCAGAAATGTTAATGATACCAATCAAAGCCTTGTTTGCAGGCCCCACACTGAGCCCTGGAAATTCTGGGAGTCAAATAATAGGGATGACACTGCTAAAGATCAGAGGGAGCATCTGGGAGGGACTGCAGCGAGGACAGCAGCATGATCTACTATCTCTTTGTAGTCTGCGAACGCTGTGACTCCCAGCACTTCTAGTAAGTGATGCTGGAGCATTTTACCCAGTCAGCAAACTCCACTGACATAAGTACGTCACTGCCCACTAGCAGATGGGCTCCACCATTTCTTTTCCCAGTTTAGTGGTTGGAATCTGCAGCATGGTGAGGAAAATTTAGATCCTAACCTCTGTTGTTTTGCTGCAGCGCTATGTGTCACAGTGGCTGGTTTGAATTCATACTGTGCCAAGGGGGTGCAAAGCCATGGAGCATTGTGTGCCAGGTGTTGTAGAAATGCTAAAGGAAAAAAGCCAGACCATGCCCAAGGAATTTACGATTCAAGCAGAAGGCAAGGGTTAAGATATTCTATAGATAGATGGGGAGTAATCACAAACCAGGGAACTACATGCTGGATCAACTCATACTCGGCATGATGTGATATTCACAAAGATATAATGAAAGCCACTGGGAGAGCTAAAAGTGGAGTCTGGATACCCACACTCCTCCTTTTCCTTTAACTCTAAAGTGAATTTCCTCCCTCTCTTACATTCTGGCTATTCTTTTAACCATAGTGCTTAGCTTTTCTGAAGCTTTGAAGATTTTCTTTTTCAGTCCAGTTGAAGTCCTACGTAAATGTCTTTGAGGAATATTCCTGACCCATTCCAGTGACTTCTATCTGGACAAAACCTTTCCAAGCAACTGTCCCATGCACAAAACTACACAGAAACCATGGGCTTCTCTCAGTCAGAGAAGCAAACTACAAGATGGCAATGCCTGGAGGCAATGCCTGGGATGGCAGGATGATCGTATATTTTGAGGAGGAGGCATGAAGATGAGAGAAGGCAAATGAAATGTACTGTTGAGGTTTTGTGTGAAATGTACTGTTGAGGATCCATGAAGTACAGACAGTCAGGGTCGGACCTCTGAGCTAAAGTGACACTCTCCAATGAGGCACAGACCCAGACTGATGGGGGATTTTGCAAGTTATGGGGTACAACAGTGTGCCAAGCTAAGCAGGGAAGGCAGGTAGAGGAGGGGGAAGGCTTCTCTCCAACACCCATGTGCAATGCACACACATCCTGTTACAGTACAGAGCTTTGGAAAGGATTAAAGACATGATTATTCCATTAACTGAAGTAAAGAAGAGGGAGGTGCATTTACAGGAGCAGGGAAGGGAGGGAGAGCAGAAATAATGCAGTGCATTAATAAGATAAGAACTAGACAAGGAGGAATAATGTATTGTTACACCCTAGAGACAAAAGGGCAGCTTCCAGAGCGCTGAGGCTTACACTCTAATCATCTTGACTTTGTAATGTTATACAAGTAGGGGCACATTCTGTGGCTTGGGAGACTTTGCTGAGTAAAACCCTGCAAGCCACAGAAAAATGCTTAAGCAGCCTTTTAAAGCCTGGCAATGATCCAGCCCTCTTCCCTGCCCCATGCCCCCCCTTCCTCTACCCCCACCCCACTGCCGTAACCCAGCCAGAGAAGCTGGAAAACCCTTGAGACAGACAATCTTCATTGGTGACGATATAAAAAGCTTTTAAAGACAATGGGAGGATTAAAGCATTAGGGCCAGTCGCTGCATTCTTGTAAATGATCAGGGTGGCAACAATTTAAGCTCCCACATAGTCAAAGGCTTTGGGTTCAAGTGAGAACAGGGGGACCAGTTAGGAGGGAAGGGCTCCTGACCACAAAGTTTGACTTGTTTCTTGATGCAATGGGGCTCGGCCCCTGCAAGCTTTCCCCTAACTCCTGGTGGATGTGGGGAGAGGATGGAGGAAAGGGTCAGGCAGTGATGAGCAGCATTGTCATGGGCTGCAACCTTGGCACCCAAAGGCCATCTTGCAGCAACCCTCACTCTTAAATGTCACCCTAACACTCCCGATCTGAACATGCTGCCCTTGCTGCTGCTGCTATTTCAGGAGGTGGCAGCCCCCTCCACATTTGCCTGGAGCCACCAGCCTGTAATTTGAAACAGCAAAATCCGTTCTGGTTGAACTTCCCACTTCAGGATAAGGCAGGGTCTGTTCTCTCTCAGCTGCACAGTCACTCAGCACTTCCCCGGCTCCTATCTGCAGCGCCCCAGCTCTCAGCTCCTTAGGATAAGTGCAGCACAGTCAGCTCCTGCCTGTACCAGCCTCTCCCCCTGCCCTGCTATTGCTTACAGCCCGCTCAGATTGCGGGGCTGATGTACACCACCCTCTTGCTGGCACTGGTGCTGATAGAGGGAACGGTTTCCAATGGGAGGCAAGTTTTCATGGCTTGAGGTGGAGCTGTACTCATACACCAAAAAAAACCCCCAAACATTAAAAAATCCAGGTATATGCTGGACCAGTCAGGATATGTGCAGAGCTGGGTGGAGAACAGAAAACAGGAAGCCTGATGTGGTTCTTCCAGTCTGATGCTGAGTGAGTCTGTCAGGACTAAAACTACCCCGAAATGTGGTCACCCCAGAGGAGTTTCCCCATGGTTCCTGCTAGCAGTCCTGCTGCAAGCCGGGATTGTCATAGCTAGCAGGAGTTTCGCATATCTGTGGGCAAGCATTTGCTACAAGGTTACTGCTGCTGATGCTCTGAGGATCCTCTTGGAAACTCTTGAGGAGAATAAAATAGGAGACACTGCTTTGCTGTGAAGTGGAGAATAGACTGTACACGTGATGAGCAGGTCAAAGGTAATCCAGGGACTGGACTGTAGATGTACAAAGAGTCTGGATTGTTTTTTAGAATGGTAAATTAAGCTGTCAAACATTCCAGAGACAGGAAAGAGGAAAAAAAAAAAAAACAAAACAAACAAGAAAGAGACTCAGACACACTCCATGTAGCTGAATTTTTCACTAGAACAAGTAATTTTGGAAGACATTCGTGTTTCTTTGGTCAAGAGAAGAGTAGGTACTGATTTAATCCCAAACTACAACATTTTCCCTGGATTCAGACTCAATGCCCTATCTTCTTAACACCCAAGACTTTTTGCTTCAGTAGAATATGTCCCAGTCAAAAAAAAAAAAAAAAAAAGTAACCCCCTTATTTCTCATCCTTGATTTCCAAAGATCTGCCTTAACCTTCTTTTCTTTGTTGAAGGAGGAAAGGAACCTTTTCTGCTTTTGGGCTGTGGTTTATTGAAAACTGTCAAATTTGTCCTTATCTCAGCTTTCATGGTGGTGTCAGTTCCGAGTGCTTGATCTGTGGGCAAACTAGAACTTCAGTGGTTACTTTTCATGTTTTTTCTTTTGTAGGCTGATGTGCCCTAGAGTTTGCCTTCTTCCATCCCTCCTTTCTGCTCCTTCTCCCTCTCGATACTCTTACAATCAATTAAGCTAAGAGAACTTATTCCTGTGGTCTACTCTTTATTCTTATATTCATGATAATGTTTGTAAGTGCTGACACATTTTCCAGTTATGATTAAGTGTTGCAAAGAGCAGAAAGAGATGAGAGTAGTGGAACATCTTAGTTGGGGAAGGCTTAAATAGAAATGCATGCATTTCTGTGTGTTTACACTGCAGGAGGCAAGAAGGAAATCACTTGACATGCAAATAGACCTGAAGGTGGTAAGGCTTGGGATGGTTCTCCTGTCCATGAGGATTTGTTTCAAAGTGTTGGACCCACTCCCGGAAAAAGTGCTGTGTCTCTTCCACATGAAAGTTATCCTTATGGTAGAAAGCTCTGTGGTTCCAGGGGAACAAAGTTGTCAGACATCTTTCATCTTTTGCTAGTAGTGTTGCTATGGCTGTGATGGCAAAAGGAGATCATTGAGACAAGATTTGTCCAGAGAAGGAGAGATTTTCCAACTATAACTACTTCCTGATGCTACACGTCTGGTTTCTCAGTCCTAGTCCTCCAGAGACACTTACAAAATACCCTAGAAATCTCTTCTGGAAAGCTAAAATCCATAATTCTACTGTATATAAAAATGGTGACTCCAGAAGAGTTTCTTGATGTGTCACATAATATACATATATAAAATCATAACCTGCATACTGCCAATGATAAGCATCTTTAGCATCTTGTAGGCAACCACTGTGTACTGGGGGACAGTCAAAGACCAGTGTCAACCTAATCAACTTTCGTTGTGAGAACTTCATCTTTTCTGCAAGACTTGAAGGCTTCTTTCCCTCAGAATGTATACTTGATCCTGACTGGCATATAGTAATAGCTCAAAGAAATTGCATGTCCCATCAGTGCTTGAGAAATCATCAGCATTTCTGAAGAGACAGTCATAATTTTCATTTCCAGCTGTTCAGGTCAATGGTTATTTTATACCAGTTTTTCCCAAAAGATACTGGCTTGAACAACTTCTGTCCAAAATTTCCAAATGCTGAAGCCTTCATATCCAGGTATATTGCTTTGCAGCAATCCATCTGATATATAGTGGAGGAATAACTAACATCAGGTTTTTCTGTCAGGAGCCTGCATCTCCTGGACAACTATCAATAGTTGAAACCATTACTAATGTTTACTGCTATATGAAACTTGCAACCTATCTGTACAAATTGTTCCTAATGAGTTGTTTATTGGTCAATAAAAAATTTCAGGTGCAGAAAATCAGCATAGAAGCCACTAACAGCAGTTATTTCTTGTTTTCTGTCCTCAGCTTGGTCTGGAATTAGTTTCAACTTCAGCAGCCTGTTCTTAGGGAGGGATTCCTCCACATGTGAGTTCAAAGATATTCAAATGGCAGGTTCAGATGTGGGTTTGGACTGAGTAAATTTAGGTTAAGATCTTGTAAATTTAGTTTTAAAATCTTGTTTAAAAATATTGACAAATATTAATCAAAAAGTAGAATGGCAATATTCCTATCCTCTTCTTCAGTAGTAAAAAGGCAGGACAGATGAAGACTGTAACTCAGTTTTTTGTGACATTAGGAGCTGAGGATGTCCTCCTTTTTGATATGCAAGCTGAGACAATTGGGACTGGAAACAATTGAGAAGAAATAAATCAAAAGTCACGCTGCGTCCCTCATTGAAGGTAGTAATTTTTTCTGATCGCAGACATAACCACACTTCAAACTCTGTTTGCTTCAGTCCTGGATCCATCTTGGAAATTTAAGAACAAACATCTCAAGGCGGGAGGAGGGCAGAGGAATCTTTTCGGTAAGTGACTCACTTCAGACAAGATGATTTATCGTGTGAAGAGCGTTGTGACACAAACAGTAAGGGATCAACAGTGAGATATTGCATGTGAAGTGTTTCCATATTTTCTTAGCCTACCAAGTGGTTATGTGCTGGGTCTATTCTGTTAATCAGTAGTAGGGTGAAAATGTGTTGCTATTTTTTAATGGTATTTCAGAAATTGGACATGCTGGTGTCTGAGGAATGATAGTTGCATCAGCTCCCTTTGAAAAGGTTAGTCTTGCTATTCTTAAATACTTTATTTTAAGTATCCTTTTTTTGTATCCAGCTCAGTGCCAGAGGTCCTGATGCTGTGCATGGAAATACAACACTATGTATAGTACATTGCCACAGATATGTCCCACACTTTCCTTTCTAAGGTCACGCAGCACTGGCAACACACAAAGCCACGGTAGTTGGAGATGGAAAGAACCTAATTAGCTCATCTATCTCCTTTGAAGGCTAACTCCTTGCCAAATATTTTTTAGGAATTTAGTCCGATCTAACTGAAATGTTCCAAATATTTAAGATCTCCTTTTATCTCTTGGGAGACCACTTAAAGGTCAAATACATATCAAGAAGTGCTATGATAATGTGTAAGCCACAAATTCCACTTCTTAGCTTCACCTTTTCACTAGGAGCTCTGCTCCCCTGGGCTACCCTAAGTAATTCCTTTCTTTCCTTGACCCTTTCATGCCCTTCACAAGATTAGTGTAGCGCTATTTATAAACTCCTGAATAAACTCTTATAAACTCAGAAAAAACAATGAAATTATGACCACAAATGTCTAGAATAAGTATCTTCAGCTTCCCAAGACTGATGTGGGGTATTTTTCTCCAATAAACTGTTAATTGAACATTTTATATGAAGGTAGTATAGAATTTAGAAATAATTACTAAGTGAGTTAGTGGAAAGTCATATGATTCCAGCTTCCCAGCTGCTGGCCATGGACTCTTGTTAATGCTCAAAGTTTCATCTGGGCTGTCTTGAACCAGATTTTCAAACTTCTCACTGCAAATGGATCCCATGAACCTGCAGATCACTCAGCATGACCTGGAAAGTTACTAACAGTCTTTCAGTGACAGTCTGTGAATCAGCTTCCATCTATAGAGTGATTATCTGCTCAGCTCCATGGCAAGATCTTGCTTAAACCTTCAGTGACCCATTTGACAGTGCACTCCTAATTTTCCATGCTTTCTTCCAGGTATATTGCCTTCTTGATGCAGTTGCCAGCTGGATGCACCCTGAAGTTTCTTGCTCATTCATCGGTAATACTTAAAAGGTGAAAGTGCATGGCAGTAAACCTGACTTCTTTTTTTTCCTTTGATGCCAGCATACTGCTAAAGCAGCTGGAGCTATAGGCATCGTGACCACATGAAAGACTTTGGCTTGAGTCCCTCCCTTACAGAGGTAAGGCAGAAGATACGTGTAATCAATGTCCAGCCAAGAATCTGCAACATGACTACAACTCTGCAATTGAACTTCTGTTAATTTTCAAGAGATCTCTGAAAGAGTCCTAAAAGGCTACTAAGGATCGCTATACCACCTATTTTTCCAGGTAAAGAAGGGGAGAGATGGAGATGGATGGAGACAAACCAAGTAACCATCAGTGGATAAGCCTGCACTGTGTTCCTCACAGTTTTCAATATTACCTTGAGCAAAGTCTTATGATAACATGAACTTCAGTATATGAGAGCTCTAAGGACAGGAAAGCATTGAGTCAGTAGGGTTCTTCACAGTAGGGTTCTTCCTCACTTCCATGAGATCATCACCAGCGCTCTATAAAAGATCAGAAGGAATGGATGCTTCCTTGTGTCATCATCAGCATGACTTCTGAGCCACAGCTAAGCTTATAACATCTCCTAGTTGGATATGTCAAAATGCTCCTATGGCACCTGAGTTCTCATTTCAAAAAAAGGGTGGTAGCACACAACTACTTTTAAACTTGTTTTGTTCTGTTTTCTGCATTTAATATATTTAAACTACATGCCTAAATTAACTTCTCTGAGGGTTAGTCACTGAGCTGGGGGAGTCAACTTTTTCTTTACATTCTAGTACCTGGATGTGGGAAATACCACGAGGTGATTAGATTTCATATCCATTTCTCCCTATGTATAACTCACTGAGGTATCAAAAGCAGTTACTTGGAAATACATAGCTTTACAAATACCAAAAGTGAGGTATTTCATTTGGGTTTACCCAAGTCAGTCTATTTCCAGCTTTATTTGGGGTCTCTTATGGGGGTTCTTTAGGAATCAGAGGTTCAACTCCCAGAGAAACTAACTGACTTATAATTTTCTAAGGGGAAAATGCACATGGGGATTACCCAGAGACCATGCAGCCCATTTGTGATGCAGTAGCACCATGTGCAGCTCTCCAGAGACAGAGAAACCAGAGTTCACCCGTTCCTGCACCAGCGCTGAATGCATGGCCTTCACCAGCAAACCCAAGAGAAGCAACGCCACACAAAGACTCAGCCTGAGGTGTCAATGCAGGAGGTAACATCATTATATTCTGTTCAGCAGCTAGAACGTGCTTTTAAACAAAAATTGCTACGAATTAACATAACAGTCAAGCTTGAGACCCAAACCACCTATGTAGACTTGTGCTGGGCTCTGTTACAAGCGCAGAGAGAGAAGTGTTGTAATATTTTTTAAGGTTTTTGTAAACTAAGGAAAAGCTGCTCAGGGAATTTCCTAAAAAGCATTGATTACTATTGGAATTTGTAGGTTCATTCAGATTAATGAATTTTGGGGGAAAGAGATGGTTTTGACCATGCTGTGCATTTGAAAATTAAAAATACTTGTGAGATTTGTTGAAACATCCCATTCCAGCATTTTCAAAATGAAAAGAAGATGGGAGTTTTTTTGATTCAAGGCTGCTCTCTGGCTGAGCTGTTTTTCTATATTAAAAGAAAAACAAGGTTTAAAATTGGAGTACGACCAACTTTGAAATGTTTCAACTGATGCAACGTGAATACTTCTTAAATAATTGGTTTTTGTACATCAGGTTTTTGGCTTTGTCTTCGCTTAGAGTGGGAGGAAAAAATTAAAAATCTTGAGAGTTTTTGTGAGAGAAAATTCCATATGTACTCTACTTATAGACAGCATAGAAAAGAAATACTTCTAAAATACATCTTGCAAAATGCTCAAACAATGACCAAACATTGCTTAAAAATTGGAGCCCACCACTGGAGATATACAAGTTGGATTTTTGTAAAGCATTCATCCTATAAATGTCTCACTGTGGTCAGGCATTTATAATGGTAAGGCTTTAAACAGCTTGTCCAAAAAGCAGACAATATTAAAAGCAGTTAAGTTGCTAATATTTAACTTGCTTTTGTTCAGATCAATCTACTTCAACCATATCAGAATAACCAATGGCTACTTCAATGGCAGATAGCCATTTGTTGTCATTATCTGTGACAGCATTCACATGAGCAATCTGTAACTAACAGGTAAGGTTATAAGGTGACCACGTGCACTTTCTGTGACTTTTTCTCCTTCACCTCCTCTTTTGTTGAGGTCACTGCCCTGGCTAAGTGCATTACCTCCAAGGTCTGAGTCACAACATATTGCTCTCTCCAGATGTCTTCAACTCAAGCCTTTTATTCCAAATTATTGAGATTTCATTTGAAAGGCTTTATGGGAGCATTTCAGTGAGTCTTGACTACATATCTAGTGAGGATTTTAATTCCTGGTCCCAGGACACACTCCCATTTCCCTGACAGAGGCCCTCAGGATTTTGTATGAGGTCGTCCCAGTGTTACAAAAGGTCTGTGAATTAATGCACTGAGCCTAGGGAGTTGGGGCAGGGCAGTGGGTCTTTCTTGGACAGCATGGACAGACAGAAAAGCAAGGAAACATTTCTAAAGGGGAGACTTTTACTCTGGGCGATTCATCTCTCTCTTGTCTATGGGGTATCTCAGCAGGATGAAAAAGTCTGCTTGTTTCAGGTTGGGATGAGTCATTATACTGAGAGAATAATCTCTTCCTTTGACTTCTCAGGGAGCCTAGCTGAGTAGTTTAGCCTACACGCCTAACCCTGGATCCATTAGTGTATTATGAGATAAAGCTAAGAAACATAAACCCCTTTCAGCCATTGTGCCATCTAAAGGCTCTTTTCAGCCAGTCTTTCTCTGCTTTTCTTTTTCACATTTCCTCAGGGAGCTCTTTAGAAACATGCAGACCTACTCTGACAATATCAAATCATACTGAAAGTCACAGAAAAACTTTAAACATAGTACTAGACCCACAAAACTTGCCATGCTTAGAGAGAAATGCACACCTCGGCTGTTCTAACTGAACTGAGGTTTTGGGGTTGAATCACATAATACTTACAGGAAACAGGAGGTTATCATTAGCTGGAAGAGGGAAACCAAAGCCATGGTCATGGGAAGAAAAGATATCTGGCCAAGCTGATTGCATCCTAGAAAGTGGTGGCTCTGAGAGAGATTATCAGAGACATGTTACCAGAGTATCTGTGTTAGGGTCTGTGTGGTCAAACAGCTTAGGCTCTGAAGGAGATAAATAGAAGTGCCAAGGAAAAGGAGGAAGTGGTATCATCATAGTAAAAACGATACTGGAACATTGTTTGCAGTTTAGGCATTCAGACCTGACTTTTCATTAAAGGAAATAATGAAAAACAAAGAAAGATTTTATAGCCAATGCATCAGCCATTGGCATTCCTGTGGGGCTGCAGAAGGACACTTGTGAGCAAGATCTCTTCAGCTTGCATTAGAAAGGTAGCAGGGGTGGGTGCTGCCCCAAACTAAATGGTAGGAACTGCACAGCTCCAGTATCCTGACCACATCAGATGTTGCAGACATACACATTGCTTCCACCAGTGTTACCAGGATGCCTGTGGGAAACCTTGTAAATGTTCATGTAAGATTTTGGCTTAGCTGGAAATTTTGGCTTTTAATAGACATAGAAGTAGGATGAAATAAACTGCAAAATGATTTAAAGAGAGATTTTTGCAGGAACACAGGCAGGATTTTCTCACTGAAGGGTAAAATTGGTTGTTTCCAAAGGATGTACAAAGGGGACCAAGTAGTATGCTATAGCCTCAAAAAAATCTCCAGCATTCCACCTAACTCATCTGCTTGCTGTATCACTGCATGAGTAGGGAAATCCTAAGCCTATGCAAGCAGGGCATAATTTTGATTAAGAATATGTTCTGGCATTTGGGTGCTGTAAGAAATGATAAGCCTCTGAACTCTCCAAGAGACGACAGGTCATTTGTTCCTTGTCACTTATTATTTTCTTTGGAAGCCATTGCTTTCTTGCTAGCTTGGCCAGATTATAAATGAATTATAGGAGGAGAATATATATATTATATTATATTATATATATATATATGATATATATATATATGTATATATACATATATATATATATATATGTAGTTCATATATATGAACTACAGGAGAAAAAGAAAATTTGGACCTGATGTTCGGCTGATTATCAAACTGGCCTCATCCCACTGAAATGAGTGAAATCCTGGTAATTTATACCATTGTGGATCTCAGCACCCACAGGTTCCTGCATCCTAAATACACATGGCAACAGTGACGATAAATTAGAAGACATTCCAGATGAATTGTGTCTTCCTCTGAAAACTCTAAGATTTACTCAAGATAAAGTATATGTATTAATGTCTATATTATTTCAGTTTGATTTATTTGCATTGCAATTCTTATGATTTTGTAATTAAGAAAGATCTGAATCCTCAAAGGTGCTAGGCTAAATTTTCTCAGTGATAACAAACAGCTAAAGATACCAGAAAACAAGGTAATTTGTCATGCTGGGAACACAGTCTGTGATATTAAAGCAGGGGCATCTCATGGCAGACCCTGCCTTGAGCAAAGGATTGGAACAGAGCCCTCCTAAGGCCTCTTTGAGCTTAAATTGTTCCGTGTTTCTGTGATCCTAAAAATTTAAGCACCATGCACTCTTTGTACCTCCTGTGTTTTTATTTCATTACTCTGCAGCTCTTGCTGCAGCCTACCTTGCTCAGAGACAAATGATGAAACAGATGCTGAATGTACTTTCTTATTGATGTACAAGGAGTTGCAGAAAGGAAAAAAAGCCTCTCTGTGATCCTCAAAGTCAGATGCAATCGCAGTATGAGATATTTGAGCCCAAAACTGTGCAGCTACCGGTGTATAGCTGCTTCCTTGCTGGAACCCCAGGCCCCCCCAGGGATGGAGCTGAAGGAATACTTTCTAGCCCTTTACATTTCAGAGCTGTGCTGCTGCAGGAGTTGATGAATAGCCTTCATTGTGGACGCTCCTTCCCTGCCGGGGCTCCCACCCTTGTCTCAACATTCCCATCTGGATATAAATCTTTCATTTCCCTGTCCCCTTCCCCCACTCTCCTCGTCTTCTCCCCCTGCAGCTCCTTCCAGTCCTCCCCCTTCCCCCTGACCCTCTGTGGAAATCTGGAAAGCTGATAAATAAATCATACCTGCCTCACTGACCAGGGTGATAGTCACCCAATCCATAACCACTACACGATTTCCTTTGCCAAATGTTGGAAAATGAAAAACACACTGTCCTTTTGAACAGATCAGCATCTGTGTATGTATAGAACTGTTATTATGGGACTACCAGCATATCTATCGTTTTCCACCATATATTGACCCAGGCAAAAGCTTTCATTGAGCATGACTTACAGTTCACTGAGGGACTCACTGTTGACTCAATCCATTACTATTATTTTGTAGATAGTCCCTGGTCTCTGCCAAAATAAAAAGAAGAAAAAAAAAAACAACAAACAGGAAAGAAACAGCTTTAATTGAAAGCTACGTTAACTTTTCCAACATTACCACCATACTGAAAACCATTTAAAACATGAGTTTCAAATAGACTCCTACAGGCAAATATTCTTCTGCCTTTACACTGCAGACCTTGGAGAGGCATTTGAAGAGCAAAGGGTAGATTGTGGAGTTTGTGCCAAATTTTTGAATGAGCCCTGAAAATTGCATCTACCCTGCACGCTTGATCAGATCTGGATCTTTCTTCTGTAGCAAGTGGAAAGGACACATCTGTGATATTCTGAGGCACCATTCAGAGCCAGATTTGGAAGTTCCAGGCCAGTGTCTGGTGCTGTGCAGCAGTGAAATAGTTGCAGGGAATTAAACAAAATTTCAACCTGGGAAGGGGCATGATGTGGAGAAAGTGTAATTTGGAAAGGGCCATTTGTGTTGCATCATTTCCTAAGGGCGAGAGGTGCCAGGCTGTAGAACGGCCTCTGGAGATAAGTGGTGGATGAGGTATTGGTTGGGCTATTTTAAAAGATGACTGAACACTACTGTGGTGGAATGAGGGAACATTTTTCATTACTTGTAGATCCTGCTACAGTGAATTACGTGCTCACATACAGCTTGTTACAACTGCTGTTCCAGGAAACAGAGCTAGTGTGTACGTAGGAAACGAACAAATTGCAACAATTTGTGATTCCACATCACTGGTGTGCTACATCATGTGAGAAGCTGGCTTAGATAGTCCAGAAATCTGCTTCCACTTGCAAAGAGATAACAGAGGAAAGTACAGCCAAAGGGAATATGCTGGTCTAGAAGAGTAATTTGAATTTGGCCTTGGGCCTTTACTGTAATTATGCGACATTCAAAAGCAATGAGGCAAAGTGGAGCCTCCCTTTAACTCAGTGACCCACCAAGGGCAACTTTCATCAACATCTGAGAGAGAGAGACTGGTAGATCCAAATGGAGATTTCTGTTCCAAAGCAGACTCTTTCATCCCCTGCAAGTACCTCTCTTCTCTTTTAGCCTGTGGAAAGAATCTGGGACAATTCCACCCCTAATTTGGTAGCAGAGGTAGGTCAAATGAGCACTAGTGAAAATTTGGGGAAAATTTGCTTCCCATTATAAGGGCACTTCATCTCCATCTGGCCCCAGCTCTCCAGTGAACTTTTCTCAACAGTTCTTTGCTCAGTCCTGTGCACGTTTTTGCTATTTTTGCTTTCAATCAGAATTTATTTAGAAAGACGGAGCTTTGGTACATATACAACACCAGCAGCTGAGTGGATACGCCGAGACAGTTACCGAGCCCAGCACAGCAGCCCAGGCAGCGGCACCACTTCACTTTACACCCTCTGAGAACCGGGTCCAACTCAATCTTTCCCTCGTTTCCCTGGTTTGGGAGGCAGGGAATAATAAAATACATAATAAATAATAAAAATTTAAAAAAAATAATAATTTTTTTATTCCCCGGTGGATGTTTTGGAAACTGGCTGTACTTTTCTGGAATGCGTAGGATCTTCTGCATGACCACTTGCGACGTGATCATAAGCAGGGAGAGAAATGCGTGCATGCAAGCGCGTACAGGGATACACACAGGCACACCTCAGCCCACTGGGCAGCCTGCCCACTTAGCACTTGATGCTGCAAGTCATGATGATTAGCAGAGTTTCCTCCTGCAGCCCTGCTTGATAACAGGGAGATCAGCTTATGCTGACACACCTTCAGCGCGAGTGGAACAGTATTTACTTTGTTCTGGCCAGGCCCTTACAAGATCTCTTTGCTGTGGCAGCTGGCAAAAGGAGGGGGGAATAAAACATTCATTAAAGGTGTGATTTTGAGGTGAAAATGTCAGAAATGTTAAAAAAAAAATTAAAAAGAACAAAAAAATTGGTAAATACACTCATAAGGAAATAATGTGCCAAAGTAGTTTCTATCTATCTTCCTTCCTGGTCAGGCTAGCAGTCGTTTTATTTCTGCCATTAAGGCTCGGGATGTGATCTCAGTTCCGCTCTTGCCACTCTGGATGAACTCCTCAGCCATCAGGCAAAGTCACTGCAGTTGCTCAAGGCTTATACCAGACCAGAAGACACTGAGATTTATTTCCAGCATCTTCCCTCAAATCCCCTTGGTAGTTACCTGACATCTGCCTATAACACTTCCACATGAAGAAAAGCAGCCCCTTCCGTGAGCTAAACTTTCCATCAAACGTACTGGTCTAGCAAGGAAGTTGTCTGTGTAGTTGTTGGCTCACTTGAATGTGTCCTGCTTCAAAATTCAAGAGCACATTGGACACTGAGGTCTAGCCAGCCTAGACCAGCTCTGAGGATGGGCCTGGATCTGCTCCATATCCACACAGCACTAGACAGCCAGAAGGATGAGGAAGAGGTGGTTTTTGGAGACTTAAGGCTGGTCTCAGCTCATATGCTGACCTGAAGCATAATCTTTAAGTCATTCCTTTTTCTGTTCAACTTTGATTTTTGATGGCTTGTGGGCAGAAAGTTTTTACCCTGTGATGTGTTGGAACCATTTCAGCTTGATCCAGATCTATGTGATGTACAGCAGTTCTCCAGACATCAACTGTGCCAGCGGGCAGTGGAAGGGACAGAGCTATTGATCTTCAAAACCCCACAGGGCTGGGCTGTGTTGAGCAGCAGAACAGGTCTGCTGGCACAAAGCATCGGAGTATGCATATGCTAGTGACTTGTGCAGGAGATATATTTCTGGGAACTGGGAATTACAGATATGAGGACCACTTCCCAGTAGAACAATTTGCTGGTTGGCACAGTCTTCCAAAGGAAGGGCTGGGAGCAGTGTTAGTAAACAGAGAAGCTGCACTTGCTGTCCATGTGTCTGATCAATAATGTCAGGCTCATTATCCTCACTACAGAAAAAATCAAATGTGCACAGAAGTTCAGAACCAGACTTTTTCGTCCAATTACATTCTGGCTGATAAAATACCCCTCATCCCCTAAACAGCTGGGGTCTAAATTTGATGTTAATGCCTGGGGAGTCATAAAAGCTTTGAGCTTCTTAGTTGCCTTCAGAGGACACTTAAACTGGCTAGAACTTAACTGGAGCACGGGACAGTCTCATCATGAAACCGAAATTTCCTGCCCAAGGCTGCATTAATGCAGTTCTCAGGTCTCCTTCCATCTTCCTACTTTACCAGCATGCCAGCTTCAGGTGTTAGCCTTAAAGATAATTGTTCTTACCCTCTTCATCACCTCCTAGAGCAGCAGAACACCTCAGCCTGTGCTTCTTGTGCTAAGCCAATATCTCCAGAAATAATAACTTGTTGCATGAGCTGCCTAACTATTGAAGCCAGATTTCCTGTGGAATCATGTCCTCTTTTCCAGATGTTCCTTTCTTCTACCTCCTCTGTAATAACCTCATGTTTCTTATGTCCCTTCCACCTGGCAAGAGATAATGTGCACTGAGCCTAATCCAGGGTGTCTTGAGAAAAATCAGAAAGATATGATCTTTGCATTCCAATCAATCTAGGGGAAATGGTTGTTCATAAAGAAAATTGCCATAGGAAAAAGATGATTCTTTCTACCGGGGTGGTTATAAATGACAATTTGATAACTGCTCATCATTGTGTTGTTCCCTTTCACTTTGTTTGTATGAAGCAATAATGTAAGCTTTTATTTATTTGAGCATAATCAAACATATTTATTTGGATGTCTAAATGAATCAAATGATTCATCTGAAACTATTTTTACCTCATTGAAACGTGTTTTCATTTACTGGACAGCATACTTTGATATTATGACAATGAAAACTTCCAATAGTCCCCTGTTGAAATTTTTAGTGTGTTCTTTACACAAGAAATTTCACAATGTTTTCTTTTTATTCCAATTTGGAATACAAACTCTCCACTTTCAAATGCCAGAGTATCCTAAGGAAAGGAAATTCTGGTTTCTGACCAGCTATAATTATAATCCAAAAGCAGCAAATATTTCATCAGGAAAATACTATAAACATTGGGTTTCTAGCAGGGAGGAGTGGTAGTCAATAAAAGTGACTGGGAGTTGGTTGAAAACCAACTAGTAAAGCCAATCTGACTTCATCCTACAGATATAACCTTGAGATGAAGATCATGGCAAAACATCTCACAAAGGGTTGTGCTCCACCTTTCCTACCATTTGAAGGTCTTGAGAATGGCTACCTAAAGCTGCATGTTCAGAGACACAGCTTCAGCTGTATCATCCTTCCAGTTTGAAGTGAAGGGGTGTTCTTCAAAGGACTCGTCTCCTATCAGATAAAAACCTATATTCCTTGTGCTTCAGAGCTCTATGGTGGCATGGTGTTTCAATTTAGTGGTGGTTTCCAAAGAGGAACAGCAATGTCAGGACACTTTTCAGGAAAAAGCATGCTGGGATTTTCCTTTGTCATTTTGTTTCCTGTGCCCCATGGGGTTTTGATTCAGGATTTTTAAAAAAATTTTTTTAGTATAGTCTAGGTTTCCAGTGTTTGAACCTTGAATATAGCTAATTAACTTTCTCAGTAAATGTTCTTGCTTTCTATTGGAGAATCAGCTTCTAGGTTTTGGGTTGAAATCACTGTTTCAGTTGTCTGTAAAACTTCACTCTATATATTCTTTGCCTGTGTGCTTCTTTAAAAAAATTGCATGAATCCTCTGTACTTATTTAAAAATAAAATAAAGACTGTCTTTTTAAGACTGATAAATATTCTCACCATTGTAGTTGGTCTGGTTATGAGGAAAAAGCAGTTACTAAACTGAGAAATATATATTTATGTAGGTGTATAGGATTTTATATACATGTCTGTAAGTATTTATAAATATATTTTTTAAATATTGAAACTTGACTTTTTTCTCTGTAAAAGCTGGAAACTGTGGACCAAAACAGAAAAAAAATGCTGTGTGGAAATTCTTTCTTCTTTCCTCTTAAAACCCCCAGAATGTATTTTGAGAAATAATAATAATAAAGCAGTGCTTGAAACCTGAGTTCAAAAGCTTATTTAGGCTGAAGAGAAAAATTTAATTTCATGAATCTACTTCCAGCATATTGGATCATTTCTGCACATCAGAAATCCATCATGTAATACTCTGGACTCTTACACAAAACAGGCTCACGAACAATCCAGAAAGGAAATTTATCAGACAGGAGAACAAATGGCCAGTGTATTGACAGCATAAAACTAAATTTTGGAGTGGGTAAGGATGCTGCTCTTAATGTTTGTATTAACATGAGTTGTCAGTTTAGAGCTGTAGTTTGACATGGTGTGGGCAAGTGTTGGGAAAAACCTTCTCTTGCTTCATGTTCAGCACAAATTACTACCATGTGCACTTGTCACTTTCAAAGACTCATCCCTGCAATGTTTCTTATAGCAAATCTTATTTATTTATATAAAAATATCCATCTTACTTGCCTTAATGTCACTGTTCCTAAAACTAGATTAATTAGAAATACCTAATTAGCAAGAGAATGTAGTGAAGCCTAAACCACCTTTCAAACTGCGTATTTTCATATATAAAGCTTTTACATAAACATACATACATAGGCACGTACATATATATAGATGTACAAATATATATTTCCTTAGAATCATAAAGTGCAGAGCCTTTGTAATTGATTATAGAAAACATGTGTCTCTAGTACAAGTCAAGAGCTCTCTAAAACTGATTTTTGTTAGAACATGGCATATAAAATCCATTTTAAAAGTCAGTTCCATCTTGACTTAAAAATTGATTCTGAGGAGGCCTTCACCAGGCCCTGTTTTTAACAGGCCATGTCTAGGTAATCATATGTGTATATATATAAATGTAGGCACACTCATATAAGTGCCTTAAAAACTCTGACAAAAGCACAGTTAACCAGGAGAACTGATCAAGCACAACAAACATCTTCATGGTTCTAATTTAAACTTGTAGCTGCTTTTTGCCAGGTCGACGTATGCAAAAGGCTTTGGAGGCAGTCTGAAAACTCCACTCCGCTCCATACCCATGTTGTGGCCCTTCAATTTAAAGCCATATGCTAATATTAACCAAAAAAAAAAAAAAGCGGAAAAAAAAAAAAGGCAACATCTGGTAAGAGGAACTGATCTTACAAAAGCCCATCCTGCAGTTCCAGCACTTGGACAGCGATGGGAAAAGGGAAATCGACTTCACACCCCCAGCACGCCATCCATCAATGGAGTGTGAAAGAAATGCAAGGATTACTGCCCCAGCCTTCAGGTGCCAGGCATAATTATCTAGAGATTGCAGAGTTCAGTTTTCACTCTGCTCTGCTTATATAGTTGAGAGCTCCCCTTCCTCCCCTCATTCCCTACGCAGCTCTCCCCCAGCACAAAGGTGCTTATGGGGGCAGGAGGGGGAGGGGATCAAAAAATCAAATAAAAAAATATTCCAGCTTTGAAAAGAAAGCAGATGTTTCTGGGATCCTGAATACAGTGCTTTAGCTATGGGTCTTGCCTGGGCCTTCCAGAAAAGCAAATACCAGAGCCCCTGTTTATTGGCTGTTTCCTTGCTCACACTGCAATATGGCTTCCAAATGGAACAAGGCACTGAGCCAAAAATCAGCAGAATTGGCTCAGAAAAGGGGGGATTTCTTTTTCAGGGGAGGGAGTGGATTTTTACTTTTAGAGAAGGAACCCTCCCACCCGCTGAGAACCTGAAAGAAGTTCCTGAAGGAACCCTTGACATATCCCACTCCCTCCTTGTGAGAGACCTGTGGTAAGGGAGACCCGAATTGAACCATTCATTAAAGATGCATATGTTATCACTAGTTTTATAGGCATCTAATCAGCAGCGTGTGGAAAGATAGCAGCACCCACCAATGGTCAGTACCACAAGCTCGGTGTTTGTCAAGAGAAGGAAGAGATATTTGGATTGTAAAGCTGTGAACATCTTGCCAGAAGCATTGTTTCTTTCTCAAGTTTCCAGCATCAGTTTCCCTTTCGCTGCCCCAGTTCTTCAGACTGAGCAACAAACTGTGATGTCTCTAAGGGTGTAAGGGCCTGTTTAAAATTTCTCCTAAGAGATTTCCATCTCTGCTCCAATGTCAAGACATTGCTGAGCAGTTTAAGGGTTTGCAAATATCAAGCCTTTGCCCCAACTCAACACATCAGTAGCTGGTTGAGATGTATGCACAAAATATGCAATATTTCAGAAACTGGACTTGGTCTTCCTCAAGGTGAGGCCCTTTATCAACACCTTGTCTGTCTCAGGGTGCATGTACTCCTTTTTCTTGGCACAGCCCTGGCCATGGGTGCATCAGGTGATGGCCTCACTGGATAGTCTGTTGGAAAGGGAGGAGAGGGGTGTGAAGCACTCAAACCACAATTTTTACAAGATGCCATGTCAGCTGAAAAGGCAGAGGCTGAATATTTAATAAAGTCAATGAAATGAAATGCTTTATTTAAGGATTGTGGAAATATTTTGTTTTGATTGGAAGCTGTGGCTGTCCACTGAAAATTTCCTTATTGCATGCAGCGATCGACAAAAGTTGATATTCTCTACAGAAAGCAAATGATTCTTTCACAATCCAATTTTCCATTGAGCTAAACCCTCCACTTTCTCACAGAGGGAACAACAAACAGTTTTGATAGAAACTTACAACCACATCTAATAAACACCTCTCCTGTATGAGGTACAACTAACTGACCACTCTATATGAGGCTGTTCCATAGCAAACAGGTTCCAGTCGAGCCTATGTCTCAACAATGCCTGCTAGTAAAATACCATGGCAGAAAGCTGAGGGGGTGTTCATGACATTTTTATATTTTTTTTTATGTGTTGCTTGTCCTATTTGCACACAAGACCAGGACGAGCAAACTCAATGATGACAAGGCCTTATGGGTCAGCCATAAGGATTGGCATGGAGTACTTACTCCAGTGTATCATAGAGAAGAGAGGGAGCTATTCTGTCCTAAGACGGGCTGCAAATTGGTTTTGAGATAAGCTTAAAAAAGGCAAAGGAAAACTGAGATCCTCATTCTGAGGTCTCAAGACCACTGTTGTACTGTTTCTGTGTGTTGCAAGCAGTATACACCTCCCAAATCAACAGGCTCCAACTTTCTTTATCACAGAGCTCTTCCAGCACCAGCAGAGGACAGCAGTGGTACCTCTTGTGCCAAACTAGATTATAATCTTGGCAAAGTAATAATTAGTATGGTAGATTGTATACAGATGTTATCTTTGTCTTTTATTTTGCATAGATGACTACTGTTTGTTCACTCTGTGTCATACCTGCACTATGAGTCTAGGCAAACTTTCACAGTTAAGTTGTCCTCAGATAGAGCTGGGAAAATTTCTGCAGCGCCTGTAATGGGTGAAATGCATTACTGTTGAACCCTCTTTTGTCAAAGCCTAATCTACAGCAGGTTATTTATTTTAAGCAGAAAAAACGTGATCAGCTGTGCTCTCTGGGATGCATGTTGTTGTTACAAGCATGACAGGCTTGTTCCATTGACGTATATTGACTTTAGCATTTTCTTTTTCCTGTGGACTAAGCAAAATAAATCCTATCCCACTCCATACTCTCTTAGGAGGTCTTTGAAAACAATGTGTATTTATAATTGAGGTTTCCCAAGGTTGCTTGGTTTCATTCAGATCAATGTAAAGGAAATGTTGTATTTGTTTTGCCTGCCGTTCACTCTTACTACCTTTCATTTTCCATTCATATTTTCAACTTTTTAAAATAAAATTAAATTAGGAAGAATGTATAGATCTCAGTAGCTAGGACTCCTGGTTTTCTATCCTTTTCCAGAGCAGTTTCCTCAAGGAAATGGTATGGAGTGAAACACATGTAAAGTGTCCTGAAGACAGAGGCTGAGACACCTACATCTAAATACACTTGAATTAAATTGGAACTACTACTGAGGGATAACTTGGCACCTCCTGGGTGGTCACGAAGAACCTTGGTCTAGTTCACATGTTACAGGGCTTTAGCACGACCTCAGACTGAAGCTCAGGCAAAGATGGCTCCATGAATACCTTCCAGAGTTAGAGTTAAAAAGCAAGTTAAAAGTTAGAGTTAAAAGTTCTTTCTTAAATGTAACCCAAAATTTATTATAACCCTAGATGTTAATATTAGAATTGCAGAATTGATTGTTCTGGCAGCTTGTGTACACAGCTTTGTAAGAGACAAGCCCAATGCAGAAATGTGACCCAAAGATCGTCTCATCTGTCATACCAGCATTTATTACTTCTAATTTGCCACTGAAAAACAGATAAATTCACACAGAGTCCCATAATTTTCCCTGGATCACAGAAATAATATATTTCATGGTCAGGAACCTAATTGAAGAGTATGTTTAAAGCTTTAGGCACAAAGGTACAGGTTACTGATGTCCCTCCATTTTCAGAAGCACAAATCCTAGGCTTTGATGCACAGGCAGTGAAGGACCCAAACTTTCTAATTGCAGCACTTTATTAATCATTGACAAGGGTAGCAAGGATTCGAAAAAAATGAGAGAGAGAGAAAGAGAGAGCATTCTTCTCTGTGGCCCTTGCCAAGAAAAATACAGTTAATGAAGTTATGTACCATGACTAGCAAAGACCTATTTCAGCACAGGAAAGTATAGCTTGGCTGAACAACCCATCCATCTTTCCTGGGCAACTGAAAGCTATGACAGCAAACGCTAGAGGTCTGTCTTCTACATGGTGACTTGCCCTTGTATGTTATCTCTTCAGGGAGCCTTCTTCTTGCATCCAAAATATTTTTCTTTCCAGAAAATTCATGGACTCATGTTTGCAATTGATAACTAGGAATACATAGGAGAAGGAGACTGCATGCAGAATTAACTGAAGGCAGAGAAAACATCAGGGAAAAGAGACCTGTTGGAGACTTGATTTTTTTTCAATGCATCTTCAATTTCCATCTGACATAGAGGTTAATACAACTTGTGAAGGAGGTGTCCCCCATTGGGTGTGAATGCACACAAGCATGAACACACATACTACTTGGAGACTTGGTGAATGTTGTGTAATAGTCACTTTTCCTCTTAGCACTTCTTTGTTTAATTGCTGAATTTCTGACAAATAAAATTCTACTTAAAATTTCAAGAAGGTTTGGAATAAATAACCTTAAAGAAACAAGTTTTCATGCTTTTGCTCTGTTTGTTCTTTTAACCCAAGAACACATTTCAATGTAATTTGACAGAGGTGGAGGTCTCAGAGAAAAGTTCCATCAAGTTCAGTGAAAATTTGCTGTTCTGTATAGCCAAGACCCTAATTAATATTGTTGTAATACAGTTCAGTAGTTATCTGTTGTGGAGGGGTGTGTGTGTGTGTTTATGTATGTTCAGTTTTCTTCATTTTTTACCTGACTAGTCAGTTAGCACATACTCAGAACCATCCATAACACATTTATAATAATATTTTTAATTTAAGTATTTATAATAATATATTTTTTTTTTCCCACTGGTAATTAAAGACCATGGGAGGGAAGATGAAGGTATATGTAAGAGAGCTAACAGACACAGAAATGGAATTGAAGGGGTGGTGGACTTCGGGTGGACTTCAAGGATGTGAAAATCTAAAGGTAGTCTGGGGGTTTAGGGAGAAGAAAAGGGACAAATGGGGTTGTTAGCAGGAGGATTTAGTGGCGGAGAACATACACCTGGAAGAAATCAGATGTCGTTTATTTCAATCTGGCATCCACCAGACTATTTGTTTCATTTCTGGGGGAACTCCCATCCTGAAACCTCCAGGCATTTTGGCAGCTATTGTTATTGGTATTCTGACAATGTCTGAAGCCTCTAGGCAAGAACTCTCCTTTGCTAATTACTGTATATACTAAAAGTCTGAAGGCAATGAAATCTTTGAGTCAAAGCAAAGATAATACATGCAGACCAGAGCACAGAGTCTGAAAATGACTTTGCTGAAGTCTTATGGAGTGTGGGACTAATTAATAGTACAAGGAATGCTAAATCCATCTTTGTCTCATTTGAGCCATGTTAAGTATTTGATACTGGTCAAATCACATGGAACTGGTTGGTGTTTACTAGAGGTGCCTGAATGACTTAGCTGTTGAATTTTTCTTAACTCTGTTTGGGCTCTACTTCCTGCATATTCAAAAGCATTAATTTTACTTACTGAGAAACATTTTATAGGTCAATGAAATTTTACACAAATATTGCAAAACAGCCACTGAGTGAAAAATTGTTATGATTATTCATGTTTATGTTTAGTGGCTAATCCTACAGGCCACACACAAGCACTGCCACAAAACCTATATACTGAATTATAACAGCTTGGAGCTCCAACCTCAAGCACTGGTAGTGAGCAGGTTTCATGGGAGAAAAAAAATCTACTAAGAAGTTGCACAAAATTAGATGAAGTGTACAATTAAGTATATTAAAAGCTTTCCAAGAGTCCCCTTAGACCACATCTATACCAGAAAAGTGAAGAATGGTGGAAATATTTTCAGGCACTAGAATGTGATTGTTCATGCTCTTACACTGCTAGATGTTGTAACGCATTACATGGTCCCTGTCAGCATTTTGTCTGAGCCAGTTAATACTCTCAAACATTTATTTCCAGGTGCGGTTCACAGACTGATCCAGAAACCTTTTGCAGGAGGCAGTTTTCAGGTAGCCAGCCTATTTTGGGGGTCTGAGAGACTGCAAGCCAGACATTCAGTGCCAGTTGAATTTAGTGCCAGAGAACATTCCTGGGCACATGTTCATGCTCTTATTTGTATCAGTCTAGTTGTGTTTTGGGTGTGTCTGACTCAGATGCTTAGAGTTAATCAAATTGCTGGGATCAGGGATAGAGGTGAACTTTTCCCCAGCTCGACTTAGCTCTTTGTGTTGCTCTGTAGAAAGGGATGAGGTCTATTTTCCAAGTATCATACAACAAATTTCTTTTTCAGAACAGGACATTCACAATGTCCTTCACAGCTTCTGTTAGCTGTTGTGGCAGCTTCCCGTCCTTTCCTACAGCCTCCATTTTGCTGTGCATGGGAAGAATCCTGCAGCCTCTGCTGTGTGGGAACATAAGAAAGGGAAGATTTGTAGTCCCCCTAAGTAAAAAAGCTATTGAAGAGCTGGTGCAATTGTGGAGACAGGGCTCAGTAACCCAGGCAATCCATTGGAGGTCTCTGTTCCTAACTTCAGGGGGGAAAAAAAATCATGATCTGTTTTTTCTCAAGTCACAGAAGTTCAAAAAAGACAGACTTAATTCAATTAACAAGTCAACTTGAAACACCCACCAAAGCGTTTTTGCTCCCAAGACAAAGCTTATGGGAAACAGAAGTTCTGAGTAACTCCATGCTTTGTAACCAGACCAGGTTTATGCCTGTGTATGGTAGACTTACTAACTTCTAAAATGCAGCACTTTGGGAAAAGCTATCTTAACACTTACATTTTGCAGCTAAAGGTAATTAATTAGCATGATTGTTATTTTTGAAGCACATAAATACAGGGAATAGTGAAATGAAACTCATGATTTTTTTTGAATTATCTGTGATTTTGAATTTTCAGTGGTTACCCAATGTCTTAAGAGTTCTGTGAAACCTCTAACCACCATAGCTGCTGATTTGCCTTTTAAGTATTTGTCATCTGTGAAAACAAGGGAAAATGTCTTAATTTGGCCATCTAAAGCTTTAACCAGTAGACCTTCGTTCATCTCTACATCATGAGACTTGAAGCAAAGTAGTTGTGGTTGAGGTAAAAAAGATCCTCCTAATTGTTTTGCAACAGTTTTTGCTGTATTGATGCATGTTTTCTTTCTGTGTTCTCAGCTTGCATTCATGCTGATGGTCCCCTTTCAAATTAAATCTCATCTCACTAAGTCTGTGTTGATTTAAAACATGGACAAAACAGACGAAGATCTTTTTGTGGAGAACTTCCAGCACCTAGCCCTTTCCCTGTATGCCCCAACTGCCCTATAACTGAGGTTGGTCTGAGCAAAATGATTTCAGCCAAGGATGCAAAAGAATGTTGCACTCAAAGGAATTAAGTTGGGGTTTTTTTTTGTTTTGTTTTTCTTTTTCCTGTTGCTCTAAATTGCCCAATCAGTGGAGGAAAAGATCCAAAAGTTCAAATCAATGCGCAAGTGGAGGCTTAAAATCTTGTTCCTAAAGAAGTTGATTTATCTTGCAAGGTTTCAGGATTTTTTTTCCTCTTCTTCTCCTGCTATGCCTAAATTTGGCCTTCTAATAACATTTTTATAATATACCATTACACAAAGAACACAGCAAAAGCCCATTCAGCTTAAGTCCAGCTGCTTGTAAAGGTTGAATGAATGAGCTGTTTTTTCTTTGCACTCTGCTCGGTGTGTTTCTCAACACCTCTGAATTTAATATTATTTCTTTTAAAGGAGGAATTGGGACAGGATTTTCTTTTTCATTTTGTAAGTCAGTTACCTTTCATCAGCTCTCCTCCAAGAGTGTGAGGAAGCAGCTCTTGAGCTCAGTATCTGGTGATCCAACAAGCCCTGTAAGGTATATCAAAGTCTCTTGTAGGTCCACCTCAGGAATTCACCTGAAGGACCTATTTTTCATTAGTCCTTTTTGTAGAAAGAGGACAAAATGTGGGCACCTTTGGCACACTCAGATATTATACTAAGAGGAAATGACCAGTGATCAAATCATGTGCCTGTACATAGGCATGTGGTACATTTTCGATATTACAGTATATTCTCTGAAGTGTATGCCTTCTGTAGTCCTTCATCATACCCATGATCCCCAAGAGGGTGTGTTTGCTACTGTAGGAAGTCAAATAAGGTACTATGTCTATGTTATAGGCACCTGAGCCATTCCAGTGGTGTGGAAAAGTTGGCCTAGGATGCATAAAAGAAATATGCTCCCCCACAGAACCCCCTGTACACATTTGGTTATATACTTTAGCCTACTACAAAAATATAGTTTACCAGGAGCAAGGAGGGAGCCAAAGGAGTTGCTCAACACCTCTGCAGGAGCAGAGACAATGCACACCAAATTTCTTCCATGGGAAAGAGAAAAGATCTTATTTGCATGGTGATGATGAATAAGGAATGATTGTGCACTTTCACTGAATGTCTTCTGCTTCTAGTAAATTACTGAGGCAAATTCAAACAACCAAAACAAAGTCCCTCTGTGCACAGTGCAGAAGCTATATAACCCATGGCAACAGGATGCTGTGGGCAATAAAACTTCCACAGCTTTGGGGAGAGCTGAAGTGAATGATTTCATGGTGGAAAAGCCCATTTTGGGCTGTTCAAGGTGCTGCCACTAGTTCAGGTGGATAGTGAAAAAAAATGGCAGGAACTGGGGTCCTTGTCCTCTCCTTAGGCTGTTCCTAGGCACTGCTGTGAGTTCCTGGCAACAAAAAACACCAGGTGAGATGGATTTCCTTATTTTCTTTAAGTTGTGTCCAAAAGAAAAATTACATTTTGAAAGTCAAAATGTTTCATTTCCACTTGCCAACTTAAATCTGACAGGGTTTTTTTTTACAACTGAGTCAACTTCAGTCCTCAGAAAACATTAAAAAAAGTGTTTTATTTCACAGCAATTGAAACATTCTGTGTTTTCTTCAAGTAGGGTTTTTTGGATTTTTTCCCCATTGGGAAGGCAAAACTGACTTTTTGTGTTGGGGTGACATAAAAGTTGTCTTTTTCTTTCTTGACCCCCCAAAATTGGTTATATTCATGCAGATAGCCTTGAGAAAAGAGCTGACTTTTTTCCCCATGCTATCAAATTTGCTATTAAAACAAAACAAAGAAATCACAGCAATGGCCTAGACAAATAGTCATGGAACATTGGAAACCGAAAGAGAAACCTTGCCAATTGCAGTCAGTTTTCAACCTCGAGGGGCATGAGGGGATGAATGTTGTTGTATAGTTTGCTAAGTCACTTGTAAAGCACTTTGGGTTCCTTCAGGATGAAAAGCATTATGTGAATACAAGTTGTTGTTATTAGGACTTGTGAAATGTGAAGACGTTATTAAAGGTTGTGGTCAAATTTCCCCAGGCAAAAAGAATTTCCCCCATCGGTTTTGCTCACTTAAGTTGGATGTTTACAAGGTGCTTGTGACTGGCTGATTCTCTTAAACCGCCAGTCTTAAACCCCATTTCAGTGGTCATGTTCCTTTAATTGGCAGACTGTTATTTAATTTCTCAGAAATGAGTTTTACTGGGCAGTTCCCAGTGCTGCTGGATGTCACACACTGTCTTTATCACCATTCCCTATTGATGTGTCTTCTCTTCTTGTCCAGGGGCAAAGCTGGACACTTCTTTGTGGCTCAAGTTTTGCCCTACAGGAACATTAATATCTGAGGTGAGAATGAGCCTAAAACAGACCTTCCCAACATCTTTTCCAGCATGTGGTAATCTATGGGATGGGGCAGACAGTGGCACCAGCTTGTTCTTCTCAGGCTGCAGGCACAACCTAGATTGAATCAGAAGAAATAAATTCACCTGCTCTCCTTTCTGCAGCCCATTTCTTCCAAGAAGACAAACACTAGTGTTCACGATACTCAATTTGGTTTATGGGAACTTTTCTTTTACTTGCCATGTATTCCCATTACACCAAACACCTTCCTGCCCTTGTCTCCATCCCAGGCTTCAAAGACTGTCAGTGAGGTTGACACTCTGACAGGCTTTCTTTGAAAATTACCTCCACCACAGAAGATAAAGGTCCTGGATTTGGTCCATGTTTACCTGGAGAGTCACACATTTATTAGTAAATACCACAGAGATAATGTGCTGCTAAGTTTTACAAGCAAATTCACCCAGCAGCTAGTTTGTGGGTTCTGGAACCCGCCCAAAGCTGCTCTCCCAGAGGGTCACAACAGATGAGGAGAAAGGGACAAGCTGGCATCCATTGTGTGTGCCTGACTGGGAGGGGAAGGGGATGGGGTAAGGGAGAACAGCTTCCCTATGTCAGTTCAAGGAGGCTGGGCAGAAAAGAGCTGAGCTGAGCTGAGCTGAGCTTTCACACTCGGTGTCACTAGGATCTCCAGATACTGTAACAGTGAATGGAGTGACTCTGCTGATACCAGCCCCAGTAACTTGCTGGATGCAGCTAGAAATTGCTGTGTACGTTGCCCTAATGAAATCATTCTGCCTGTCTTTGCACTGTCAGGTTTTATAATTTTAGGAAGATGAGCACAATCAAAAAGCCTCCTGGCTCTTTAAAGCGCAAATCACTCGAAATGGAGCAGCAGCCCAGGAGACAATATAGGCCTTTGCACATTTTCCAGTCCGCTGCTGGCAATGACTTCAGTGCATCCCTTCACAGATGTGCAGCAGGTGCCACAGGTTTCTAAAGGAATTGTGCAAAAGAGACAGCAGATTGGAAAGCACACAGGGATCCTTGTCTTATCCGTTTCAGCAGAAGTAGAAGCAAATTTGTTGCAGTCTTCTGTCCCAGGGTGGGATATTTTGCCAAACCCGGGGCAAGCTAAAGGCTCCTGAAGGAGAGACCACAACAAATGTCACCGTGGCCTTCTGCACATCCACCTCCTTCTTTGAAAGTGCTAGCTGTCCATACATAGAAACAATGATGCTTCTCTTCCCTGGCATCCCATCACTTTCTTCCAAAGTTGAAATGATTTGTCACGAAGAGCAGGGAACTGGATTGACTCCAGGGTAGAAAGGTGGGTGAAGAAGGGGGAGGGGGCTTTGTGAGAGGCTCATACTCTAAAGTGATTTAAACTGCTGTTTTAGGTTCATTGAGGTAGGGATTCAACAAGCTCCTACAGTGCTTTAACCATCCTTGAATACAAGTACTTTAGGTTATTTTAAACCTCTGTCAAAGGAATAACAGGGCAGCATGTAAAATTTTCTTACCTGACACTCAGGAGAGGGGAAGCTACATGTAAGTAAGAAAACTCTGAAAATTCCTACCTCCTCCACTTTGAGCCACCTCTGGGGTTAAATTGTATGACCCACTTGCATAGCTGTGGAAAGAACCCTGAGGTTCATGGAAATCTGCCAGAGCCAAGCATCTGTCTAGAAGGAAGGGTGCTCTGCACTGCACAAATATTGCTCCTCTCAGAAAGGAAGGAGGTGATTGCTAATACCTTGCTTTGCATTTGCACACTTTAATGAAGAATTCATGGAATAATAAAACCTAATCAGCTTCTGGACTGCAATTAAATCTCTGTGTTAATTTACATTGTTGGAGTCTTGAAGGAGCCTTCCTCAGCTTTGGTTTGCCTTTTTCAGAGCTTCATGGTTGCTCCAGGAAGTCAAGAAATGGACCTATAGGGCATCTCTCTGAGCACAGAGATGACTTGAGAAACCAGGTCAGAAGGATTCCTGTCAATGCCAGATAGGTAGAAAGATATTGCAGGTGTTGCTATGTATGGTATGCCAAGTATACATTGAAAAAAAAGGAAACTGCTTTTTCATCCATGTGCTTCTCTTCAGACCACTTCTCACAGTCTTGTCCCTAAGAAACTTACTGTAGAAGAAAGGGATAATCATATCATCAAAACAAAAAATCAGGAAAAGACATTGGAAACAAACCTAAATTCTGAAGAAAATCTGCTAAGATTCATTTCTTCACTTGCTGTTCCTTAGAATGATGCTCAAAAACTAACACATACCTGTCACAAACCCATTTGCGTTTCGTATGACAAATCCAGGATTGTGACAGGTCTATTTCAGAGGCCTACTTCCAATATTTAGAAGTCAGAAGGGGATGCTGCCACCAACCAATATCTGTTTGTGAATGTACAGACTTTTACTAAATTAGAATATAAGGATTTTTATACCATTCTGTCTGTTCAGTTGCTTAGGAAATGGAGGAATATACTTATTTTTAGCTCCATTTATATTTAGGAGAGCGTTTTCCATGTGTTCACATTGGTCTGACTACAGAATGGAGTACGCACAAAAAAACCAAACCAAACTTCCAACAATTAACAAGTAGGTTCTGATTCAGAAAATTACTTAGTCACCTGTGCAATTTCATCTCAAGGATTAGTCCTGTTAAAAGTTATGTGAATGCTTAAATATGGGATTAACATCTCAGATGTACTATCTATATGGTTTATTTATTGGTTTTTCCCTGATTTAGGGCCCAGGCTAGACCCTAATTCCTGGTTCAGACAATCTAAGCTTTCTCAGCCTCCTTAGGTCACAACCCCTTTCTTGAAGTCAATCATTTTTGCAACTCCCCATAAAAGTAAGAGTGAAAAATTTTCTGGTGATAACATGGTAAAGTGTCTCTAATTTGTTTGTGCTCAGGTTTTCTGAGATCTTGGCAGGGAATATTTGACCTTGGAGATGAAGGTGGTGCAGGGAGGAGAATAGCAAGATTTTCTTGGCCTTGGATTGCAATAACATTTCAGTGCCTCACAACCCCCCTTGATTGCCTTTCTGACCCCTCACTCCCTTCTCCTACCCTATCTACACAGGTTTTACAATGCCCAGGCTGAGAAACATTTGTTACAGAGACAGATAACCTCAGCGCAGGGGCTTCATGGGCTGAGAATCAACTGCTTTGTAGCCACAAAATCATTGATCGTCCTTGATAGAAAAACAGAAAACAATACCCAGAAAGCTTAATGTCTAGTCCAGATTGGTGAAAGCAGTGGGGAGGAGAGGAGGATGAGGAGAAGGCAGAGGAAGAGAAAGAGGAAGATGAGGAGGAGGAAGGTGGTAAGCATCCAGGCTGTGTATATGACTCTATTAACTCAGTAAGGAGTCATCTGATACTGCGGTTATACCCCATGTTCTCTTCTGCACCCTATGGGATCAGGTCACAATATAGGAAAAGAAACTTGATTTTTGTCACTTTGAAGCAGGTTTTACAGATTTTAGATCATGCTTGGAGACCGTTGTTTTATGGTCATTATTAAAATATGGGTATCAGAGCTGAACTCTAGATCTCAATCAAAGCATCCTAAAGCAATATAGGAAACTAATTTGGGTTTCCTAATTCTGGCTGTCATTTCATAGTATACTGTTGTGCTTTTGCAATACAAATGATACATTTTTATGCTGGCCAGCTACGCAGGTCACTCTGTTAGTCTCTCTATAAGTGGCAATATAAATGGGAGAACATGTTTACAAACTCTTCACACCTCTGACTGGTTCTGGCTCTGCTTCACTCCAAGGGTTTCCATTTTTCTGAAACAGCTCAGCAAGAACATTTTTTTGCATAAGAATCACTAGTTTTGACTCAGCCTTGGAAGACATAGCCTGTGTTGTGTTGGAACACATAGCCAGAATGTGATGGGGTTTCTCTGGTCTCACTGCCCTGATGCTCAAGCCTCTCTTTAACTCTAATGGTGTTCTATCGAAGAGACAGAAATGGGCTAACAGCTCCATTCTTGATTGTGCCCACATGTCCTCCCAGAGGCACTTGCTCAGACTTCCAGAGGAAATCTTTCAGCAAAAAAAAGGACGCAAACATGGGTTTACAAATTCCAAATTCCATCCTTTTCTTTGCTGTCCTTTATCGGCAGGAGCAGCACTCAGGTTTTTTCAGCCTTGCAGCTTGCAGTTTTCCATTTCATTTCCACACGATGGTACCATACAAAGACACTTCCTCTTTTAATGGCTAGCTCTGATTTGCAATTAGCTGTTGCTATTCAGACAGCATTTATATGGCATTCTGGTTTTTTCCGTGATACAGTTTCCACATCTACATTCTGCAGGTTGCTGAAGGTTTTATGAGCTCATACCTGTACTGCATTTTTCAGCTGTGACTCATGAGCAACTGGCCAGCCTATTGACTCCCAGAACACCACTTTACACTTGGAAAGCTCCTCAGCTGTAAATATGTCTGAAGGTTACAATGGGTCTATCAGTCAGTGACCCATCAGGACAGATGTTTACAATTATTTTCTCAGAATATATAGACCAAGAGCTGCAGTAAAGAATATGAATAATTTCTGTGCCCAGCTTATTATTTGGAGTAACAGAATCAGCAGCATTAGTCTTGGAAACTGTTGGTTAAAGATAACTTAGCCATTTCAATATTCATAAAAGCATTCCAGGTTTGAAGTAAATTATTTTCTTGATCATTTGTAAGCAAGAAAGAAAATATTTGTCACTTCACTTATGCAATAGATATGTCGCCACTGTCACACCTCTAGACTTTCATTAGCAGACATTGAAGCAGTCTGTTAAAGCCTGGAAGGCACTGTAATACATTTTAACAGAATGTGATAAAAGTATTCTGAAAACCTCCGAAAAAAATCTGCTCCTAGTTGAGTGTGAGTGGTTGATATCAGCATCCTATAAATCTTAAAGCTGAAAATGACCAACATGTTTCTTCTTTTCACCTTTAAACATCTTCCTAGTAGAATAAGGTAACCACATATTTCACCAGGTTATGCACAGTTTGAAATTTCAGGAGGGTATAAAGATAGTTCTTTGATACCTTGAATATTGATGGAAAGAATATCCTTTAAATTATATTTAAAAGAATATTCTTTTAAATACTTTCCCCTCTTTTCCATTAAATTAGAAATGTTATTTAGGGTATTATTACTGTTTCTATTATCACGGAATTGTCAGAGTTGGAAGGGATCTCTAGAGATCGTCTAGTCCAACTCCCCTGCTAAAGCAGCCTAGAGCACATCACTCAGGACTGCATCCAGGAGGTTCTTGAAGATCTCCAGAGAAGGAGACTCCATGACCTCCCTGGGCAGCCTATTCCAGAGCTCTGTCAACCTCCCCATAAAGAAGTTTTTTCTCATATTTGAATGTAACTTCCTGTGTTCCAGCTTGTGCCCATTGTCCCTCATCCTGTCACTGGGAACCACTGAAAAGAGTCCAGCTCCAACATCCTTCAACTCACACTTTAGATACTTATAAGCATTAATAAGGTCTTCCCTCAGTCTTCTCTTCTCCAGGCTAAAGAGTCCCAGCTGTTCCTCATAAAGGAGATGCTCTAATCCCTTAATCATCTTTGTTGCCCTACGCTGGATTCTCAATAATCACTGTCTCTCTTGAACTGGGGAGCCCAGAACTGGATGCAGTATTCCAGTTGTGGCCTCACCAGTGCAGAGTAGAGGGGGAGAATGACCTCCCTTGACCTACTGGCCATACTGGCCTACTGGCATAGGGAACTATGCAGCCCAGGATTCCATTGGCACCTTCTTGGCAGCACGGGCACATTGCTGGCTCATGGATAGTTTGCTATCCACCAGGACCCCCAGATCCTTGTCTTCAGAAGTGCTTTCCAGCCAGTCCACCCCTAACCTATATTGGTGTCTGGCATTCTTCCTCCCCAGGTGCTGGACCCTACACTTGCTTTTGTTGAACCTCATTAGGTCCTTCTCTGCCCAGCTCTCCAGCCTGTGCAGGTCACACTGGATGGTGGCACAGCCCTCTGGAGTGTCGGCCAGCCCTCACAGTTTGGTATCATCAACAAACTTGATAAAGATACGCTCTGTCCCCTCATTCAGGTCATTGATGAATATTGATGATGAAGAATTGAGGAATATGTTGAACAAGACTGGACCAAGAATTGACCCCTGGGGGACATTACTGGTTACAGGCCTCCAACTATTAGTTTTTTTATTATTATTATTATTATTGTTGTTGTTGTTGTTGTTGTTGTTGTTGCTATTGTTATTATCTCACGGTTTATATTGAGTATCAATTTCTTTTCAAAATCCAATCATACACTGAGTTTATGTAGGAGTCATAAATCAAATTCAAAATCTGGTACACTTTATCTGTTTTGCTTCCTTTTAGGAGAGAGCTTGGGTAGTTTATTTCAGATGTTCTTCTCTACTGTAGTGATGAGGGCATATGCGCAAAGGTCGTGTGCAAATGTGGTTCTGAATTTTATTCTTAAAGCTATTTAAAAGATGGGGAAAACAAGGCAAAGAGAAATTCCCTTGTCCACAATTACATGTATAATTATTGCTGAGGATGGCAAATAAGACCATGGATCCTGAAATAAAAGTATGTTGTATACTTAGGGAAGAGGATCATATAAAACCTAGGTCTTACAATCCCCTGCTTGGGAAACAAATAGGTAAAATACTGAGGTTTAGCTTGTTTTTGGTACTCTTGGTAGTTGTGGAGCTACAGTTAAAGGCTGATGCAATGTTTACTGCTGCTTCCCCATTTATTTGTGTCTGTTGCTCTTTATCCATGTACATAAACTTTCACCTGTATTTGTCCAGAGCAAGGAGGTTTTGACCCAAGGCTAAGGCGTGCTAGAAGCTACCATAGTGTGAACAGTTTTCAAGAGATTATCGTCATTGCTTTTCCAGCTACATGGTGCCACACGGTGGCACACGGACAAGCTGTCCTCTGAAGTGCTTTTCTGAGCTCTTGAATGTCTTCCAGCCTGTTTCTTATGGGTGTGAAACCTGCTCAGTATTGGTGTCTCTGTACAAAGAGATGTAAAGTACTGGTGAAAAGCCCATAAGCGTTTGATGTGCTTTTTCTCAGATGGGCTTTTTGACAGCAGGAGGGTCAAAAGTTTAAAAGTTTAACTTCAGTTTGGCTCCACAGAAGGTAAAGAAGGACTTTAGCATCAGTTGGTTTCCAAATTGAACAAGACCCCTTGAATACAACATACTGTATTGTTCTTGGAGAAACTAAAATAACTTTAGTGTGCATTTCAGCGAGCAGTTTCTGTCTACCCTTCAGGACCTTCTCCCTCAGACCTGATTCCTCAAACTTGCTTGCCTTTGAAATTAAAGATGTCAACCACCTACCTACTCATCAGTCAACCATATTATTTTCCATGTGGAGGAGGCTATTTCAATTGAAAACTGGTGAGGTTTTTCCCTAAAAATAAAGTGCAGCAACAGGAATCATGTTTGGTTTGGTGCAATAGTGATCAGGCTCTGCCAAAGCCCAGATCCAAATCTTGGTTGCACCATGTTAGTATGTTAGAGTGGCAAGTGCCTCACTGTTGAAATAGCCATAGAAACACAGCAGGCCCTTCTGGGATGGCTGTGCAACACAGGCGTCATGGCCCACATACTTTGAAGTCATGGAATCTTGGGGTTTTAGGGTTCTTGGGTTTCAAATAAGACAGAGTCACAAGGCTGTAGGACCAGCCAAAGAATAATCAGTGCTTTTTTTCAGATTACAGAGGGTAGATTCACCAGTCTGTTCAGTTAAGAGGACTTTTGGGGTCAATGAAAGTTCAGTTAGAGCAAACTCAACCGTGTCTGATTTTATGCATGTCCCTAATGTGCTCTTAAGGAAAGCAAATATTGCAGCCATTTTCCACCTCAGCCTTATTGTCTTAATTATTTATCCCTCTCTGGAGCTGTTGCTGGTGCAGAAGCTGGAAATCTTGTGCAGGTGCAGACTTACCTATTAAAATGCAGGGTTCATTACTCCTGTGGCCCACATGTTGGCTAACCAGATGTTTCTCCATCCCTCTATTACTCCATACTGTTCCCTTATGGTTTTATAAAGGTAAATGAACTTTCAGGACAGCAACTTAGCTGAGCTCCAGAAATCTGTCCTGGAAGAAGACATATCTAATGCAGCATACTGCAGAAAGCTGAATAGTCATGCAAGTCCTTCAGGGAAAAAAGCAAAGATGCTGCAATCTTCTACAGCTTCAATTTAGACTACAGCAAATGGGAACAGAGGCTGGGACATCTTTCTGTAAAGTCGACTGTAAGGTAACTGTTTAGGCTCCCTGAACATCAGTGGGGAGAAAAGACTCGTTCATCTGACTTAGCACTCTACTTTAGGTGCTTAGTAGGTTGGGGTGAACACAGTCCTTCAATGTTAGGAATGGAAACTCATTCACTACACACAGAAGCAATTTGTAGTGCTCTGGAGTCCAAGTCACAGTTAAGGGCATGGCTGAAATGGAACAACAATAGCAATTTGCAGTCTCAGCAAGGAATCTGAAGATTGTCTGAATGAAGAGACTGAATGGGAATCTGAAGACTGTCCAAGCAAGGAGACTAAGTGATATGCTCTGTCTAAAGTAGATATAGCCAGTTAGGCTGGGGACAGTGCTCATGGGGTAATGCCACAAGAGCTTTATTTTGAGGAGGAAATGGCTTTCTCAAGTCCTCAGTCCAGTTCCAAATCCCTTTTAAAAAAATCCAACCTGGATCTGTGAGAGAGAGAAAGAAAGGCTTAATTCTTAAAGATCCCGTGCAAACAATAAACAGAGTTTAACAGTCAATAGGCAGATTAAACTGGCTGTGGATCAAAACGCATCAGGAGTAGAGATTTATTGCTGAAAACAAGACACGGAATAAACCCTGCTCTGTTGCTGGAGCTCTAACTAACCGGTTCTACTGAGGAAAGGGAGGGGGAAAGAAAATTACACTGTCTTTATAAATAGGCATCAGCAAAGCTGTTCCTGGCATGTTTTCCTGCCCCAGTCCTTACCACCCAGTGGGGTAAATATCTCATTCCAATAATACCACTGATTAAATGGCTGTGGGATAAGGAATTTAATAAATTCCACACAGCATGTGAATGATAATCAGGCCAGGAGCTTTATGCACTTTGGTTTATGACATATACCACTGGGATACGGGATAATTAAGGGAATATTCCCTCCTGTCTGAAGATCTCTAGAGACTTTAGGGCATGCTGAGCCTTCTGCTTCAAGGGGTATAAATAGAGCAAATGGGATAAAATTAGGTGGGATACATAGTTTGAATAACAGTCAAATTTACAAGGCAGGGGCACCATCCTCCATAGTCTTACACTTAAGGAGCTTTAGGTGACCTGGTAAATAGCTTTATTCATCCTACATCCAAGGTGTGCAATATGCCTATATGCTTGTTTGATGATTCATTCTGACTCATTCCAAGTGTAAAAGTCTTTTTAGATCATACGTGCCCTGTGTACTTAGGGACTAAACCGAGATGATTCCTTATTCCACTGCATTGCTATTAATCTGTTATAGGGATTTCTCATTTTAGACATTCAACTGTAGACTGAACTCCATCTAGTAAGAAGGTACTTCTTCACACTTGAAATTTATTGAATGTGCCACATAATGTGAAACCCTAACTTACATTTCCAATCAGAATTCTGATCAGAATTCCCAGGCAGAAACTGGACCCATCCTGCAGCCAGTGTATGTATGCCTGTGTGCATGCATGGGGGTTCTTTCAGTTTCTAGTTATAGTGAAAAAGGCCCTTCCAGACTGCATGTCCCCAGTCTCTGGTGCATACTGACGGTCCTCTGGTGGGGTGTTCAGAAAATGTAAAAGAATTGGAAATATGCCCTTTATGTGAGTATGTGCTAAGTAATGCAGTACGAAGGGAAGGAGTACATCTTCTCCCTGTAGCCATCAGGAAAATTGGCTTCTGAGGCTGCTGTGGAACAGCTGGTCATGCTAAACTATTTGGTATCTGCTTCTGATGGATACTAAACTCTGAAAGAGTGTCATGGTGTAGATATTGTCCTGAAAGGCAAAGATGTGGGAGAAATCAGATTTTTTTTTCTTTTTGAAGCTGTGTTCTTTTTGTGTTTTGGAAATAGCAAGTTAAAAGTTGTGTGTTGTTAGGTGTGTCTCAAAGTAATTTTATCTATCATTAGCCAGAGCTTTGGAGTTTTTACATCAGCAAGCTTTCAATACAGACTTGGTACATCTAAAAGGGTAGGTCTTCAGAGTTTGCATAAATTAAGGAATTAACTATATTTTTAAAATAAAAAAAAAAAAAAAATCTGTAGTCTTCTTTTGTACAGGCCAACTGCTGGGCTGAATTATATATTCAGAGGGCTCCCTCTCCCCGTACCACAGCTCACCCCTCAGCTGCCTGAGCTGTAGGAATGGCCACCACTTCATTTAACCTCCAGAGGAGGGTCTGACACACGCTTTGCCAGCATGTCTCACAACTCACAAGACAGGAGATCACATATCTCAGTTCTGTCCTTGTCTCTGAGAGAAGAATGTGGCTTAGGGGTCTGATAGGGGGTAATTAAAGCTCATTCAGCCAAACAGCGAAGGTACAGGCTTACTATGCTGTAGTCCTTCCTTCTGGACAGGGTGACCTCTGGTAACCTCTGCATTAGTGTTGCTGTGAAATATGGCGGCAGCTTGAACTCGACTGTCTTCCATAATTGGGATTTATGGCCTTGGTCAGTAATAAGGACAAAGAAATGTGCAATATCAATCACAGCAAGTTATGAGTGCATGAACCAGAGTTAGCTCAGGCAACTGGCTCTGAGGCTACAAGAGTATTGGTGTGGGAGCAACATTCATCTATTCTTCACACCTGTCCCTGAAGCAATCTTCTGTCATTACTGTGATTGCTTCTTCATGGTGTGTGTCTTCTTACCCAGCATAGAAAAAAGGGTAAGAAAGATCAAAACATGCTGAATGCTTTCTATTTGTAATGTTACTGCATTTGTTAGCACTTGTGGATCATCTTGCAAAGTACAGTGGACTTAGATAGATCTTAAAAAAATAAAGGCAATCTGATGAAAAACCTAAAAAAGAAGCCCCTTGTTTTCAGAATTTGTATTTTTTTTCTTTCTTTCAATTCCTTTTTCATTAAAGAGATTCTGCTCAGATCTTCCTTTCAGGGTGGTGGTTGCCATTTTATGGAAATCTTTGTATCACAGAAGTTTATATAAAAGTGAGAACTTCTGATTCAGCCTCTTCTATAGAATTGCAGCTCGTTATCTCCAGTACAACTGTTTCTCTGTTATTTCCAACAGTTTATAAAAGTCTGTTCTGTTTTCTGATGATAAATGATATTCTGCCTCAGGAAACGGGTGCACAGCTTCTCAAAAGCTCTGGTATGTGAAGGATTGGCCAACTGGCTGTTTTATATTTGCTCTATTTTATTTGGGCTATCTCTAAGAGTAAGGAGTGATAAACATAGAGTCACCCTGTAGGTGTGGACATTGGTAAACTGTAGTCTCCAAAGCTGCTAATGAATTTTTCTAAAATGATGTTAGATTACTTCCAAGATACTAATATGATGCATCTTTTCCAGATAAAGCTAATCTTAACTTATCATATTTCAAAATTTGTCTATTTGCAGTGCAGTTGAGAGACATCAGTTCTGCTTCTTAATTATCCAGTCCCTCACAGTTATTATGGAAAGTTCTTCAGTTTCTAAACTATTTATACTTTTCCTATTTATACTTTTACCTTTTACTTTTGAGTTGTTTTGCATGTAAGTGCCTCCAGTGTCACAATGGTTTTCATGAGACTGAAGAGAAAAGCAAGCACCTTTCTGCCAGGTTTTTTGAATCTACTTCTTCTTCTCTCTTAATAAAAAACAGTGTTCCATCTGCTCTTGAACGTGCACATCTCCACTGACAGTCCTATCCCAACCTCACACCCCTCCAGCTGTGCACGTGTTTCTTATTACGAGACAAGTCTGTGGAGGAGGACAGCAATTATTGCTTGGTCACCATCTGAAACAAATTCCCAAGATGAAGGATGACTTCTCAGATTGAACGTTCTTGTAGGAATAATAATGCTTTTCAGGCCCTTAGCAGTTTAGGTTTCCTTCAGAAAGGAGCATCTCTCAGTAAAAGATGCTGTAGGAAACATACATGTGTGTAATTTTATTCATGGCAAATCTTGTTACTGACATAAATGATCTGAGTGATGTTTCTTATGACTTTGGAATGGATGAAGAATGGACCATTTAAAAAAATAAGTGAGAGCAGACAGACGTACCTAGTTGTGCCTTCCAAATCACCATGTTCTTTACAATCAAAACTGTTTATATATTTATTATGTTTGGTGGTTTTTTTGTGGGTATCGGAAAAGTAGTGGAAGCATTATGAAAGCACTAGCTCCTCTTGCTTTATTTTTGAATCTGGAAGACAGAAACCTGGAAAAAACCTACACCTTGAAGTGTATGTGTGTATATTTGTATACATATAATTGTTATCCCTATCAGCGACACTCTGCAGTGGGTCCATCCTGCAGGGGACTCAGTAGATCCACTCATGTAAACATGAAGGCAATATAGCAGCTAGAATCTACCAGGCATTTCCTTTAATCAATCTTGTTAAAATTAATTGGCCAGTTGTATATCCACAAAATTTTTAATGGATTGGTGTGGAAGGAACCTACTCGTGTGTGATTGCACTTGGGAAAATTAACTTCAGTTAAAACTTCACTAATTTGTGCAAATACTCAACATACTTTCTCCTGTCTGTGTTATAAAATTAGATCTCCATCATAAGTTTCTTTCTGATGCTGTGATGTTTTGATGCTTGTCCCTTCTCATCAGAAAAAGAGATGCTTCCCCATACCGAGGGAAACTGAACTGGGCAACAAAGAAGTTTTCTCCCTGGATATCATATGAAGAATAATTTTGTCATATTTAAAGGTACTCAAAATTTCCACCTAACAAGAGCATTAGTGTGAGTGGAAGGGAGACAGTAGAATTACCATAGTAATAGTGGAAAGGGGGACTACAATGAAGAGTTTGTGTCCTGTGAAGATGGGCAAGGTGTGGCAGTAGCTGTAAAACGCTTGAGATGAAGATCTAGACATCCCTGCTGGTCACAGATCAAATGAGAACAACAGAAGAAAGAGCTGGAAGAAATGTCAAGTACTGTCTTGAGAGTAAGTTAGTTAGCTATACACACCCTTGGTGGTCCTGGGAGCCTGAGGACTTTGTTGGCTCGTAGTGGTGTCCTTTTGGAAGCCCCACTTTTCTATTCAGATGGGTTTTACATCAGTCCCTTGCTACTTGACCTGAGATTCCTGTTATTTATGACCCCTGTTCCACTTCTGTTAGTTGGATTCATTCCACTGTGGTCATTCCAATGGGATTCAAATTTCCTTTCTAAAATAAATGCCTGTCCTCCATCAACCTTCTTCCTTGTGTCTGCCTCAGTTCAGCAAATTACATAGCCACAAAGTATTCCCGTTGGTAGCTGCCTTCTCTCATCCACCATCCCCTCATGTGACAACTTCGGGTTGGAAACATTGCTTCTGTGTCCCTGACTTCTTCCTCCAAGACAATGTTTTCCTCTTTAATGTTATTTCTCTTATGGAAATGGCCCTTCTGGGGGAAGGTTGTGTTGTTTGTGTTCTTTTAGGAAGGCAGGGAGGGTTTTGGTTTTACCCACAGCACCTAGAGTGCAGTGTGCTGTTTCTATAAATGGACTGCTACAGTGTTTTGTTATGAAACGGCCTTTGATATAGGATTACTGCGGTCTTACAGCCTCCAGATATATTTCAGCCTTCTATAAAAATGACAAATCTCTCTGTGCCCACAGGGTATGTACATAGAAGTTTCCAAGAGCACAGTTGTGCCCTCCTGAAATTAAAAGGAGAACTGCTGACTTAATGCTGAGAAACGACTGTTGTCTGCATCTCTTTTCTGTCTCTTCTGCTTCTGTCTTTGAGCTCTAGAGCTGGACCAGCCAATTCTGCGGAAGAACAGAAGACAAGAAATGGTCTCATAGTTCTCTGGTTATGACACTAATAATCCAGTGGTCTGGTACTAAAGAAAGGAAGTTGCGCATAGAAAAAGGTCTCTGGTCTTTCCAAATTGCAATGTGGAGTATTGGTTCAGGTCAAGGTGTAGAAGAGTTCTACCCAATCTTGATCCAAATTAACCTGAAGTTCATAACCTGAAAGTTATGACTTTCCAAGGCTGCTTCTTGAGTGAAGTGAGGGAATGCACTGGTTCCAGAAATGTGACAGAAATTTATAACTGTTGCGGTTCATGGCCATTTCATATATAATGTTTTTTTGGTTTCATTGTTTTCTGTGACTAGCAAGATTAGGCAGGGAAGGGTAAAAAAGAGATCAAAGCAATAGGCAAAACACTGAAAATTTCTGAGACAGCCTTGCTGGCAAAGGCACAAAAGATTTCTCCAGACTACGCTCAGTGAAATGTCCAGGTCTTTAAGAGTTTGCTTTTCAAATTCATCTTTGAGTTTTATGTGGTTTGATCATCAGTGCCACAGCAATGGGACACGGCTTTTCCCAGAGATAATTAAATACTCCTGTAATGTTGCCAGGTGACCTGTAGGTCTCACGGTAACATTACTCAGAGAGGCAGAAATGGGACCTCAAGATAAAACCCTTCCTTCAGTTGTCTTTTTCCTATTTTCAGCAAAGCAGCAGGTCATGCAGAGCAAGGGGCTCATAAGCCAATGAGGAATTCTGACACAAAATGGTGGATTTTGGATAAATGATTTGACCGCTTAGGGCTGGAGTCTTGCAAACATTTATTCTCCATGATGTATGTGGTAATTGTGACCCAGAAACAAGGCCATATGCCACAGGGCTTAAAATGTATACTTAATTTTCCATTTTCATTATATAACAATACCAACACTGATCTATTTATAGACAATAGCAAGACATTTAATAACTGACCAAGATCAGTTCAGAGCATCAGCTTCTCCTGGCTAGGCACTAAATCTCCAGGAAATATCTCTCTGCTCCACTGTTATTGCCTCATTATTTACACTAACTATCACAACCGTTTGTATAAATATTTGCTTTTCAGATACTGGCACCCTGAAAGGGTTCAGGTCAGGACATTGTCTGCATATTGTATAGCATTACAACATGCAAAGATTTAAGTAACTGTGGAAAAGAACAGGAGGCTTCAAAACTGGCTGACAAATGAAGGGGTCTGGCTTGGAGCACCTGCTCTGTACAGTTGGCTTTTATTAAAAACAATACAACGTGCAGCTCTGCAGGAGGTCAGACCAGATGATCTAATGGGTCTTCCTGTCCTTGAGATACAGAGACTACGTTTCTTTAAAATTAGTGTCAGCGTAGCCAGTAAAGTGAATTTAAGCTTGTCCATTTAGATTACCACAAAACAGTATTTGGTGGAAGAGTTTCCTTGATCTTTCTTCTATTTCCAGTGAACGCACTTTTGTTATGGGAAGGGAAGTAGTTAGAGTCACCAAAGAGGTCGTCATTCCCCAAAACAGTGTCAGCGACCAGAGGCTGTGGCATTGTGATAGGCATCCCATCGAACTGCTCCCACTCAGTTTCCTATCCTGGATGTTTTCCTTATTAGGCTCAATGATGAGCAAATTGTATAATAAAATGTGTCTGAAGTGTATCAGCACATTGGAATTTAAGAACTCTTCCACATATAATGAGCTGAAGAATTACAACACAAAGTGTACCTTTCTCTCAAATTTACTGATTAACATAATAAAGTTAAACTCAAAGTAGCTTGTTCTCAACCTGCATTCAGCCTGAAGTGTTTTTCTTGTATTTCAGACCTGACAAAGGGCTCATGTGCATGGAAGCACGTGCCTGCTATTTTCCAGCTGTATCAGTTGGTCTAATTAAAAACCTTACCTCTTCCTACAAACTTTGCCACAGGAATCTGCATGGCTAATCAGTTTTGCTTTTCTGTTTTTGTTTTATTTTTGTTTTTTTTTCTCCTGTGTCATTATTTAAATCTGGCACAATTTTAAATCTTTCGAAGCATCTTACATATGAATGGACTAATTTCTGGTGGCACTGACCCATAGTTTAAAGACAGTATCAGTTTCACATGTGGAAATTAGGCCTTGCAGCCAGATAATACAGGAGCTAGATAAACTTATTTTATGAAAAAAAAAAAGAAAAAAAAAAAAAGATTAAGGGGTGACTTGAGCTCTGCCAATAAACAGATGTGCAGGCAGAAAAATTGGATGTGTAACTGAGTAGTTGGAGAAATTGCAGGATCTGGCCCCAGACAAAGAAGCCAGAACTCTGTGAATATTAAATTACAGGGTTTGGGTTTTGTTGATTTTTTTTTTTAATTTTCTTTCCTTAGAAAGTTTGATAAAACAGTTATATGCCAAAGGATGTGGTAAATCCTCCATCACTTGGCATCTGCACAGAAAGTTTAGTAACCACCAACCCAGTTTTGAAGCTTGTGGGCTTGACAGAAGAAGCAGTGGAGAAGCTGGACAGCCTGTGTTCTGCTGTAGTAGGGACTAAATGAGCCAAAAAGGACCTTTCAGTCCTGTTTAAATAAGTAAGTTGGGACCGAGTATCTCTGAAAGACAGTGAAAGTTTACACCTTGTGTTTACACATCAAGGTGACCTCTGGTCCAATAGATGAGTTTAAAGAGGCTGCATTGTCTCCCAACAAGAGCCTCCAGCTGACTTGCCCTAAGTCTTTGAAAAGCAACAAGGTGCCAAGTTTACCTACTCATTGTATGTAAGGCCAACATCAATCCTGAATTCAGGCAAGTTTGGATTGGTCCCGTTGTGGGTGGGCACATTGGAAACTTTCAGTTTCATTAAATGGTGGAGTGTTTGATTTTGTTTTCTTTTCCACCAGGCCGCCATCCTTAGCAGGACTGTGTGATGTGAAGAATGGGTGTAAGCAAAGGCCTGCATAATCCCCTGGTAATTTATGTAGAAGTGGGGTTGGTTTGTTCATTCCAGTGAGATAAGGGCAGAGGAAAAGCTTGACATGGGATTCCCAATCAGCTGAATGGGGTTGCCTGAGTTGCTTTGCCACACCTGTGGTTTGGAGAGGTTGCTTAGCAGATCCCTGCCATGGTGGTGTTGTTTAGGCCACATTGGCCTATTATGGGTGACAGATGCTCTCCCTCCAGTTCTCGCTACCAGGAGAACTGGTAGCAAGAGGAGGAGGAGAGATAAAGAGATTCATGAGATTAGAAGTAACTGAACTACTTTAATGAAAAATTAATAATAAAAATTAAAAGGAAATAATTAAATAGATACAATATATATAAAATTGTGTCAAGCTCCCAGGATGACATCACTGTCAGGCACTGGGGAAGTCCCAGACTGGACTCAGTGACAGGTGGGAACTGGATTACAGCTCTGTAGTCAGGAACACAGGCATCAGGATCAAAGATAAATGAACAGACAGCATCCTCTTCAGACGTCAGCCATTGAAGAAAAAGAGCTGACCCCTTGATCTTTCAGCTTCTATATTGAGCATGGGGCAGATGGAGTGGAGTACCCTTGTTAGTTAGTTTTGGGTCACCCTTGCAGGTGGGATCCCTCTATGCTTTTCCATTTCCGACCCTCCAACAGAGCAAATAACAAAATTAGCTGACCTTGGATGTTATAGCAATAAGTATAGGCAAGAGCCTCTCTGCATACCTTTCCTTGGCATGAAATACAAACATTGGTCTTGCCACTGTAAAAGTGAACAGTTTTCTCCACAATATGCTGTTAATTTTGGAGAGTTAAAAGAGGCCTAGCTAAGAAGTAAAATTACTGAACAAGAAGTTGGTTCTGTTTTACCTCAAACTGGGACACGTGGTAGAAGGAAAGTATTTCATGGCAAGATCTCTAACTTTCTGACAGCAGTCCAAAGAAGTCTGTGCTGCGGGAACATGGAAGAGAAGGGAGCGGAAGGCTTTGGTGGTGCAAAGCTGTGACTGATGTAGCTCCAGGTGGCCGCACTGTTTCTTCCATCCTGACACAGGAGCCTTTTGCTCAGATCCTCAGCTGTATGAGCTTGTGGACCCATGCGATTTTCCCTTGCCAGCACAAGCTTCTGGATAGCTACTTAATAATGGCTAGGTGTTTTTTAATTATGTTCTGTTGATTTCTTAAAAGTTATCCATTGAGCCTATTGGTTGGTTGAAAGCTGCTAGATCCCTGCAAAGCTCCACTTCATTTAATTGTACTTTTAAGTGCTATGAAAGTGACCTAAAAACCCCTCCTCCTCTCGAGTTCTGTGCTGGAACTCATTTCTGCTGCGTGCTTGCTAGCCTATAACTCTTGCCAGTTTTCACTCTTCCTATGCAATATACTAAAAGCTAGTTTCCGTAAGCTAGCATCTGCTCTAAATGCCAACGTTCACATTCTATTATCCTAAGGCCTGATCAGGGGCAAAGCTGAAATTAAGTTACAACCCAGAAATCTGAAGATTATCCACAAAGGTTCCTCTGGTGCACTGAAGATCCATGGCTCAAGAGTTCTTAAAAGTTATACTTATTAGGATAATCAAAAACTATAAATTAATTACTGCTAAAAAATTGATGACCCTGAAGTTAATTTCTGATATAAACATTTGTTTCTTCTATAAAAAATAAATATAAAAATGTAGAGAGTAAAAGAATAGTATGAGAAATTGTTTTGGTTTCTGAAAAAAATTCCATGGAAAAAAAATTTTCCACAGGTTGAATATCCTCTGTGCTGAAATGCTTGGGGTTTTTTGTTGTTGTTCTTGAGTTGGTTTTTTTTTTGTCAAAATAATTTGGAAAAAAGAGAACACAAGCAGTTCTCTTAGAGAATGTAACTTACTGATGTCTAAGCTTACATTCACCCACCAGTGTTTCTAATAGACCATTCTGTGGATCATTCTGAGGTTTCTCCCTTAATAATAGCAAAACCAATAATTATTATTTGCCTAGAGGACTATAATTGAGAACAGCACCTTCCATTCTCTTGTTTGTTTTTCCTCTTCCAGATGTGAGATGGAGACCTGATCTGACTGACAGATTAAATGACTTTGATCCATATAATATTCAGATAAAACAATCACATGTAATTGAAAATATCTGTTCTAATCAAAAGTCTATGAGAGCAAATTAGTCTTCCCCTCTTCCTGCTTCTTGCTTGGTGAATTCACTTTCCAGATATGATAATAAATGTGTCCAAACTCGATCTTTCCTTGTAACCCTTTCCCAGAAAGCAATCAAGGAAGATTAGTTCAATCCAGGCAGAACTTCAGGACATGAAGAGTAGTCTGACATTTTAGGATGCTTCTTGGCTTCATCCCTTTACTGTTTCTATTGAGGCCTTAGTGACAAGAGGTAAAATAACTCTCTATAAAGCTTACCAACCTTAACAGGAGATAATTTACCCTGGAATGTACTGATGCATAGAGGTGTTAACTTCTTACTAGTTGTTCATGTTTCTCCCTTTATCTCCCTATTAATTAATACACTTTCACACATGTTTTGGAAGATTTAGCTCCATATGGTTTAATTAAAATTCACAAATCTTGGGTGCCGAAGATGTACTAAGGCACATTAGTCTTGGAAAAATCTTTCTTAATGTCATTGAAATGCTATGCCAAAATTTTTCAAGTTAAAATTACTTCAATACTGCTTTAGTGGAATGCAACAGTCAAGTTGTGTAAATCACACAGAAATAAGAATGAAAAGCTAATCTCCACTGGGATCTTCAGAAGTTACTGCATTTACAATATATATGCAGAATATTGTAATGAGTTTCTTACTCAGAACATTAAGGCTGGTCCGGCTGGTTCTTGATTATTATTTTTTTCTCTACAATGGCAAGCACTGATTTAATATCCTGCCTCCAGATATCAAATTTCATTTAAGTGTTTCTTCTTAAAAGTATTCTGGCTGGAGTTAGGCACTTAATATTAGTTGACATGAGCATCTACATAAGGGTACTGCCTGTGTGAGTCTGGATCTTAGTAGCTTATTTGCTTTACCTACTCTTATTGTCAATGGCAGATCACACACTGCAGCCTCTGGGAGCTATGGAGAGTCTTGGTTTCTTTTCCAGGAAAGCAGAGCCATATCAGTCCATGTGCTCTAAACCTTATAAACTACTACAGAAGGCAATTGGACTTTCCAAAAAGAGAAAGGATACAAAGTTGATCCTTTACTGAGGATAATAATCTTAGTGCTTCCCCTATTTGTTTATGCATTATGAAAATGGAGACTTACCATAATGAATCTGAAGTTAAGAAGTAGCCTTGTGTCACCTATACTATTTACAAAAAGATGGAAGTGCAGACAAACTGTCTCATCAGAGAGATTTCTTCCCCAAAGACAGTTAGAAAGGAAGCAGATCCTGAGGCATGCACATTAAAACCAGTTATTTTGGGATGACACAAACTATTTGCTTGTCTGGGAGCTGTTGGCTGCAGTGGAGGGATGGATGGGAACACCTTGGGCTCAGGCCCAGGGTGGCAAACCCTTTTTTAGAAGCTGAATCCAAACTCATTCGCAAGAACATCTGCTCTGATCTTTCACATACCTCAGTACTCAAAACAACCATAGGGACCAAAAGCTCCTGTTATGACAACAGTCAGTCCACCTTTGTTTTGGAGAGCTTTTGCATGGCGTTCAGAAAGACTAAATGGAAAGTTCTCCTGGTGAATATGTTGACCAGAGTATTGGAGGATACTACAGTTTTATTGTTGTGTAAAGCCAAACAACACCGATTAGAAATGTTACCATACAGATATGTATAGCCTGCACTGCACTGTGAAGTTGCTTATGGAGATAGGTCGGGAGCTGATTGTGATGCAGATCATTCCATTTTTTACAAATTAGGTCATATGAGAAAACTGTGAGGAAAAAAGTATGTGAGTGGGGAGTGGGGAGCAGACTTGTAGGAAAGAAATAAACACCAGCCCACGGAAAGGGGAGGGGTATCTCCTGCTGGCGACGAGCCCCGCATTTCTATAGGAGTCCTCCAGGCCCAAGGACAAGAAAGAGTCAGCCTAACTTGACAAACTGGGTGTTAGTGGATGCTAGTGACCTAAAGGGGAAAGGACTGCAATGCCTCTCTGGCTTGTGAGTATTCCCCAGGCCACAGCTCCCGCTTTTGTAATTTACTCTTGTCATTTTTATTTATTGCCAATTGTTCATTTGAACACATCAGCTGCTGTTAGTGACAGGAGAGCTGTGCAGTGAGAATGCTGGATATGCACGATGGAAATATGTTTTACCCATTACTGTCAGAGAAGCCGATGAAGGAAACATTTGCACTAATTTTGAACGGGTGTTTATGCTCTTAAAAACGACACTGTTAAAATTACATGAAGGGGATGCAGGCAGGCACAAGCCCCCAGTTCTTCTGTCTTTGTGATGTTAAAGGAAATCTGTTCCATTTACAAGTCAGAGCATGAGTGCTCATGGCCTTTGCAGAGAGCTATGCTTTGGGAGGCATAGATTGAGCTAAGCCTGGTCTGACTCAAGCATCATTGGCAGGGATTGGCAGAGTCCAAAGCTGTGTATTCAGATATATGCCAAACCTCGGAGCAGGATAGATCTCTGCTGCGAGTCTTATATCTCCTGGGGCACCCAGGGAAGATGAATTTTCCATGTGATCTAAAACAAAAACTCATTCCTTTCCCAGCAGTTGTCTTTCTAAATGAAAATAGTAACATAATCTCTTTAGTTTCTTGTGCGATCCTCTCTAAATGCTGATTAACCAATACTCCCAGTCTTCTCCCCCAGCCTTCTTGCTACTTCCTTTGCCTCCTGATGAGAAAATAAATGATCCACTGCAGAGAATCAGCTGCTTCTTTGAGAGGATGGCTGGCTGGACATCTCCCGGCAGGGAAGCTGCTGCAGGCAGCCAGTAACAGCGTTGTGTGGGTGCTCAGAACAGACAGCTCTGAACGCAGGCGGGGACTGGGCATCTTCAGTGCTGGGAAAATGCTGCCCCAATTCTAAAAGCAAGGACTGTGCAACTGAAAACAATGCTGAGATCCCCCAAGTAGGGCATGCTGTAGGATTACAGCCTCTCACTTGCCCTTTCTGAACTCCACTGACTTATATTAGACAATATATAGATTTGCTTTCGTTTAAATTGTCAAAGTTAAAAGAGCTCCTTACTGTGTTAATTATAGCTGCACTGCCATTGCTGTATTCTACACCTGCTGTCATTTCTTGCCTCTTTTTCATCAACAGGTGCTTTCAAGGGAATTTTATCTAAGAGATGATGTCATCAACCCAGAAAAGGGCACCTGATGACAATATTGCTGCAGCAGAAGAGTTGTTTTACCCTTCTGCTCTGCTCAATCCAGCTATAAGCTTCAAGTCCTTCTCATCTGCAGCATAGACCTGCACATATCTCCACCCCTCTTCTTGCCTGCTGAAGGGCAGTGGCATAAGTGAGGTTTCCTGTGCTAATAGGAGCCAATTCAAGTTATAGCTGCCACTCCTTCGTACTGACGGTGGTAAGCCTGTCCCAGGTAGACTACACCTGGGCTTTTATTCAAAGCCAAACACCAAAGAAAAAAAGAGGTTAAATTAATAAATAGTCCAATTTATTGGTATTCTAGTACCTTGGGCTGTCCCCATGCTGCCTTGTGGGTTGCTGCAATTCCTCCCTCTGGGGAAATCTCTGCAACCCTGTCCCCAGGCCATCCTCCACTGCTTGCTACTCCATAGAGCAGGAGGCAACTAGAATCTTATCAGACCAGACCAGAAATGAGACTGTTGAGACTAGTAGTTAGGCTGTAGTTGGAGAAGTCATCAGTGGAAAAAAAGCTATAAAATACCACAGTGGTGTTTCTTTCCAAAAGCCCCTGCTGGACATGAGGAATTATAGACCAGATTAATATAAGCATAGAGCACTGGCAGCCCACTTGGACTTCATCGCATGCAGCACTAATGAAACAATTCTAATTTATAAGACATTCTGGGGCAACTTCCCCTTGGCCATACATGTTGTTTTACCCAGCTGGTCAAGTCTCCAGGCGTGACTTGCAGCCACAGGCAACACAGCAAGTGGGTTGGATAAGATGTGTTATTTTTCTCTTTAGTGTTACCAATTTTTTTTTCTTTATAGTATAGCCACATTAAGCTGTCGAGTGCTTTCTTGACCACAATTGACTTAGGATAATCCTGGTCTAGCAGAAAAGGCATGATGAGATTTAGCAGCTGGAAGTAAATTTGACACAAATTTAGTCTAGAAATAAATTTCAGATTACTACTTTTTTAAACAATGGAAGGTGATTAATCATAATAACAAATTCCCTGGGCTTGTGTCGGGATTTCCCAAACTTGGAATCTTTTATGAATGTCTTCTTAAAACCTCTGCCTTAGTTTCAATACAATTTACAATGCCTAAAGCTTCATTTGAATTCTTTGGCCTATGTACACAGGAGTTCAGATGAGAGCTCACAGGCGCCCTTCTGATTTTAAAATTCACAATTATTCAGTTGATCTAAGCCCTTGTTGACTTCAGCTTATGCCTACTTTTTATGTTTTCAATCATGATATGAAATCTCTATCTATGCTGAGTATGAAGCCTATTGTTATTTATTTATGAACTCCCCATGTACTGTCTAGATTAATATCTGTGGGTGAATATAACTCTAAAGCTATTGCCAGTGTTGTCCTTGATATATTCTGTTTGGATATCTGAATGTTTTCTCAAATTGAGCAAGATAAATAGAACAAGTTGGAGCAAGTCTCCCATTTCTTATCTCTGTCTCTGGCTGTTCTGGAAGGGTGGATTGTACTTGCAGTAAGAAGAGGCTCAGACATGTTGCAGTCAGAAATGAAGGGTCAGAGTCTTTCCCCAAATCTAATTCAGGCAAAGGTGACTCGTTTTGCCTCCATGCTATACAAATTCTTTCTCAAAGTATCTCCATCCATAATAAGCATTGTCTTTAGAGTTGTGCTTTGTGTAGTTTATTTAGGTGTTCCTGAATGGGTCCGTGGAAGGGGTTTGATATATTAAAAAAAAAAAAAAAGGCTCTGTGATACCTTCCTCCTGTTCCAAGCACAGCTAAACAACTTCACACTCTGAGAAGAAATGGGAAACAGGTCTGACAAGGACCTAAACAAGCTATAGAATGTATCTCGATGGCTTATGGCCAGATTTCCTCCCTCTAGCCTGCTCCAGATAGATACCACTCTAATTTTCACCTTTTTCCCTAATAATGTCTTATTGCTCCTGGCAATAAGATATTTTTTAATTAATCTGTAATCTGAGTTGACAATGCTTCCAGGGACATGCAGAAAAATCTTTTTGTTTCCTCTTTGCAATAGGCTTTTATAACAACCCACAGTCCTTTTTCTTCTCTAAACTATGTGAAATCAGTGCTTTCAAAGGTCTTGTCTTTTAGATCTTCAGACATCTTTGGGGGACAGTCCAAATCTTGCTATCTGTTTGATGACTCCACCTTGTCGCTGTTGCATGAGCAAGTTTACACTCATGGTCAGGGGAGGAGCCTATAGGTAGGGACCTCTCCTTTGCTAGTGATGCTAAAAGAGTAGCGCTGGTGGCAGTCCAGCCCTCAAAGCCCCACTGCTTGTCTAGTGTAAGATACTGGGTACTGGGACAGGAACCTGGGCAAAGCATTCCTGTAAAAGCCAATGTGCCATCTACATTCCCTGCACTCTCAGAGCCTTAGAATCATAGAATCGTCTAGGTTGGAAAGGACCTTAAAGGTCATCTAGTCCAACCATCAACCTAACTCTGACAAAAAAAGAAAGAAGAAATAAGAAATAAAAGTCATTAAACCTATTCCTGAGGACGATGTCAATCTGTCTTTTGAACACCTGCAGGGATGGTCCCTCAACCACTTCCCTGGGCAGCCCATTCCAATGCCCGATAACCCTTTTGATGAATAAATGTTTCCTAATATCCAATCTAAACCTCCTCTGGTGCAACTTGAGGCCATTTTCCCTTGTCCTATCTCCTGTGATTTGGGAGATGAGACCAACCCTCACCTCTCCATACCCCCCCTTCAGGTACTTATAGAGTGTGATAAGGTCTCCCCTCAGCCTCCTCTTCTCCAGGCTGAACAACCCCAGCTCCCTCAGCCTCTCCTCATAAGACTTACTCTTCAGACCCCTCACCAGTTTCGTTGCCCTTCTCTGGACTCTTCTCCCAGGAAGAGCTGAACGTCTTTTTTTCTAATTCTCTAAAGTTCAGACAGGGGCTTAGGTCTATGTGAGGAATCCTGTCAGGGAGAACTGAATGGGCTTTGGAGGCATCAGCATGTGTGCATCTGCTTGGAGGCTGTGCAAGTGTGCTCTCTGAAGGACTGTCTCCCTCTGCATCTGCAAGCCAAACGTGTGGCTAGATCTGCCAGGGCAGAGCGTCTGTAGCTGGCGGAGGGTGTGCTCACACATTTCCTGTTCTTTGCTGGGCCTCAGAACAAAGCAACCACCCTGACCTCCCCATCTTGCTTGCCAGCAGCTGACCCCAGCAGCGATGGGATATAGCCTCTTGACAGAGGCTTTATACATGATTGGTGCCAGGTTGTGCTGTAGGGAGCATGGTGAGTGGGATGCTCACGGACAACATCTGTGATGGGCATGTCTCTGCAGGGCTAGGGTGTAGTTGCCATTCTCCACAGCCAATATCATTCAAAAAAGGACCAGGAATGGAAGGATTCACACTGGCAATGGCAAAAGGTATTTTCTAATACCTGTCTGATTTGTCCTACTCCCAAGGATCATACCCACCCCTGTCCTCTCCTATTCCTATTGCCTTGTTGTGTCACCGAGGCTGCCTGTTGCTCTGACACCTCTCCTTCTCTGAGCATCATAACTGCTCCCCTTATGGGAACAATAACCTTACAGCCTTTTGCGTTCTCCTCATGGTACAGCACACACCTAGGTGTTCTTGTGAGGACAAGCATATTCTTTTACACATGGCCATGTAAAACACCTTGGTAACTTGTAGCCATCGCACTATCTCATTGAAATAAATACTTAAAACAAACAATCCTCCCTATACCATCATCCAGAGAGAAGTAAGCTGCAGCTGAGTTTGTTGGAGGATTATTGAAATAAGGGAGCCTGAGAATCAATTTATTTCCTTGAAGCCAAGACCATGCTGGTTGTTAACTCAATGTAAGAGTTGAAGGCATTAAATATGTCTCTCTAAGCACTTTGCAGTTCTTCATTTCCTTGCCCCAGGGAATCACTTTTCAGTATCAAGTCTAAATAGCTTGTCTTTTCTGGAAAAACACTCGAGTACATCTTCCCGATTTTAATAAAGTTTGGGTTAGAGAAGGGAAGTGAGTAGCTTGTTAAACAATGCATGAAAATACAAAAGTTGCCACTTGAGCCTCAGGACTGACGTCACATCATAAATCCATTGACAAAGTTCTGCTCACCAACTGAAATGGGGTAGGCTGAGATTTCTGAGAAAGGATCTTTTTAGTAGATTAATTATTGGTTTAGAAGTAGTCTGTGCTGTGACTATCCTTTAGGGATATGTTCACTTGCATTAAAAAAACCTTGGTTGCTTTTAAAATCTGAAGAAGGAATCAGGAGAAGGGGTTTGGTGATTGTATTTGTCTGTTTAATTAAATGGTAGAAAAATGCATCTTTGTAATCCAGGCTCCTTGCTTTTGTGTGTGTGTGTGAAATTTGTAGTGCAAAGCATTCTGCCTGCAGATGTCCCTAACCAACACTGTTCAGTTCAGCACCTGATTTATACAGATTGCCACGTTGAATCTCAGTATTGCTGTAACAAAGTCGTGAGGGTCTGGGATCCATAGAGACTGAAAATCAGAATAAAAGACAACAACATCAGCAACATCAGAACACAGGAATGGGATGTGGGGATTGCTGGCTGTGCAGGTCAGTGCTGCAGAGTTGCTCCGAGTTGGTGGTGTCAACGGTGGCTGAAGTGTAACAGAAATAGTGGTGGGTGCTCTGGTCATTGAGGTTCTCCCACAAAACTGGGGGTACACTGTTGTGGTTCAGGGATGAATCTGGAAGACAGCAGAGAGATTGTGAAGACAACATGCTGGTTTATCATCCCCATTACTGATCTTGGCTTCTGAGAACAGCGCCTTCAACTTTATAAATGATAAATACCCATAATCACTGTGTAAAAGAAAAATTAGCCAAAGAACTAGTATAAAACTAAAGGTGTAGGGCTGTAAACCCTTCCACTGCATACTGCTCAGTTCCTTATTTCTGGGTGATAGCAATGGCACAAAAGTCCTAATATCATAACACTTCACAGTCAATTCTTAAAATGCTGACAAAGCTATTTCAACCAGAAGCAGTCTGAGCTTTTCTGATCACAGTGGCTCGTTTGTTTTTTCCTGACTGTCCTTTTTTCCAAGACTCATTGTTTGTGTTCATAAGACATGAAGGTGTTCTTGGGAAAAGTTAACTGCTATTTGCTTTGGCATTGCTAGCTCTGGTAGTGTGGCACCAGCTACCTGAAAGAGACTGTTGTAGAAAGACAATGAGTATTTACAGTGAAAGCTGCTAAATTGCACAGTGAGATGTAATCTCTCAAAATGTGGAAAAAATCAGACAGACACAGTACTGCTGTTTGCTTTCTGATGTGTGTTGTATTTAAGAAAGCTCTTGCAAATAGCAGGAGCATTTGTGTTATGCTGTAACCTATCAAGCCTAGTGTATTCAAATCAATTCTTGATATTTCTTGTGGAACAGTAACCTCTTGTGAAATACACTGTTGGTTTTGCTATGAGAACAACCAAATGAAATGCCATGTTGGTTTTGGTATTTTTTTATTTGCAGGATTTACAGACTAGATGTTCCAATGATATTTTAAAAGCTGATGAATTTTGGATGGATAATTGCCTTGCAGGAATTTGCCAGAGAATTTAATTCTTTGGAGGTTGGATGGAGAGGATAGAGGATAAAGGTTTCCAAAAGATCATTTTCCCTGAAGGATGACTGTGGCTATCTATGCTATAGAGCTGATAAGTATCATTTAAATAAAAAAGTGAAATGCAGAAAATGTCCAGGATCCACAGAATTGATTTTATCAAAGATGGAAAAAGCAGCCTGTAAAAATTGCAGCCTTTTTTATTACACAGAATGGTGATAGTACAAAAAAAAAAAAGTAACTAATATTTCTAGGAAGCAGGAACACATTATGAACAGATCGTGGGATACAACAGAGTGGATGACAGTTTAGCCAAGCAGCTCCCATATGCTGGGAAGAAGGCTCTAAAACTTTATGCCACTCCTTCTTGCAGTCTGTGTGTTGCAAACTGACTACTGTCCTACTGAGATCAGTGGTCCTCAGTCTTTGCTGACCCACAGACAGAAAAACGGAGCAAGTAAGATGCTATAGGTCACCCACTGTTGATCTTTTAGTCAGATGGGACAAGAATAGCAGTGGCTTCAGCTGCAGCAGAAAGTCCCATGGAAGTTTTGAATGATCCAGGAACTGTTTTCTACTGGTCAGATGAACACTTTGTCTGTCTGTGTTGGGATGAATCTAAGATGAAGGAGGGATTTATGTGTTACCCAGCAGAGAACAGGAGTGCAAAGGTGAAGCTCAAAGATCTGAGCAGGGCTTTAGAAAAGAGAGTGAAAATGAGGAAGGGAAGAATAAATCCACAATGATACATGGGAATTTGAGGTTTATGTGGAGAAATGAGGTTAGAAAAAACACCTGTACTGATCCTGAAGATCTTGAGAGCCATGCATGATGGCAGGGAGTCAGTAACCTCTTGCAGGGATTCATCACTTCAGCCCTTTCCTTAGAAAAAAAATGCAAACAATTGAGTGCAAATGTGTGGAAAATAATATGAAATTCTAACAGCAAAAGTCTGGAGTCCTTCTGGAAAACTTTGGAGAAGACATTTAATTGTGTCCATATTGTGGGGTCAGAGGGATGGGACACAGGTCAGAAAGTGAGAGAGGGACTCCTTTATGGCTGGAGCACTGACTATAAAGAAATAAGAATTGAGTGTTACACTTAATGTTGTGGTAGACCCTCTGTAAGACAAGCACAGGATCTATAGTGCAATGTGCTTTGAGGTTATACGGAGGATTATATGACCCATTAAGTCTAATAACACACACTACCTTTGCTGAGCAGGAAGAATACCTATTGTATTTTTCAGTGCAGGTACTACTGAAGCTCATTGTTCTGCAGTTTTGGGGGCAGATCTTCAGATAATGTACATCTCTGGACCTCAGTGTCAGAAAGGAGTTTTTCCAAGCAGATAACTTTCCTGCTGTACAGGCTGCAGTGGTCAGTGGGGAAGGAAACTCAGCATCATAGCATGTTCTGTGCATTTGCTGGAGCTAAACAGGAAGCTATTTCAATGGGATTTACGTGGCTAGTCAATCTGGCCCCTCTCTAATAAAACTACCATATTAAAAATAGCAACAGGATCTAGATTTTCATCAGCAGGGAAGAGGAGTTATAATCAAGTCAGGTGCATGACATGCTCTGGGTGGTCCTGCATTGGCAGGGGAGTTGGACTAGATGATCTCTATGGTCCCTTCCAACTCCAAAAATTTCAGTGATATTCAGTGATATTCCTCTCAACAGGCTCATTTGAGGATGCCCTCAGATGTTTAATGGAGGGAGGTGAAAAAGGGCTTGACAGTGGAGATGCAGTGAAAAGGCACATGTACAATGGTTTCTACCTGTGACAAGGAAAGGCTATCCCTGGCCTAGAGGCTCTGTCTTTCCTTGCTTTATTTTTCTGTGACCTGTAGGAATTGCCTGTGGTTTCAATAAAGGCCCTTCAGAGCTTCAAGGGGCTCCAGAGATGGCCAGGCACTGCACTGCAGGGGAGGAGGGGGCTCAGAAACACCACGTGGTTGTTGGGCATGTTCCCATCCCTGGAGGGAACAGGCTGTTTCCTGATAAAGGCTGGGCTGGTGAGACCACACCATGACCATGAGTGTCACTGGCAGGGCTGCGGGCGTGAGGCATGTACTGGCAGATGGTGGGTGGGAATGGCTGCAAAAGGGAGGGAAACTGCTAATGAGAGGAAGGACAGAAGGTGGGGAACTGGACAACATCCTCTGCCATGGCATGCCTGATAAGGTGGGTGTTTACTTCTGTGGGAAGGAACAGCTTTGCAAATAAAAGATGAACTGCTAAGTGGTCTTATGGTAACAGCCCTGAGTCATTGCTAATTTAGCCACCCAGCCTAAAACCAGGCAGGGAGGAAAAAGGGATAGTATTCCAGTCCCAAACACCCCTGACTGTCATCAATGTGTGATCTTTGCGTCTCCAAAGAGCTCAGTGCACCCACTGTGTTATCACTGTTTTCTGCTGAGTTTTGCATCTTCAAGAGGCTTAGGCTGGTTCACCGCTCTGGAGACTCCAACAAGAGGCTGTCAGGCCTGAAAGCTCTGTCAATTGGTCTCCGTAAAGCCATTGCTTCTCCTTGAACATCTTGCTTCACTGCGTAGACAGACAGAGGAGGAAAGGCTGAAGGAGGAGGAGGATAAACTGTGTTTTATTGATTTTTAGCTGTGCTTGGGACCTTTAAACATCTCCAGGGCATGAGAGCCGATCTTGTGTTGCAGATGTTGGACAGCTAACTTCTGTCAAGAGACCGGGGCAGATGTTTGTGCTTCCCCTTGATCTGACACAGAGTGGGCTGAGTCCTACAGCTATTTAATTGTGGTAATTTGTGTTAATATTCACATACATGCATGGCTAGGTTCACTGTGGCTGTCACCAACACTATTAATGAAAGGTCCCTCTGTATTCACAATTCTGAGGCTGTGCCTCCAAGGACTGTGCAAATCCTAGCTGTGAACACTGCTTGCCATCAGTTCCAAACTGTTGTGCATCTCTTTGGAGTGTTGAGAAACAGTCAGGAAAGAACAGGAATTTCCAGACCAGAAGTGCTAAGAGACCTTTTAGGGAGAAGATTCTGGGAAGTCTCCTCATGATTATTCCAGCTTCCATTTGAATACACCAATGTAGACTTTGGAAAAAGGATCCCAATAATGTCAGCTTCAACAGTGAGCAAATCAGCACAGCCCAGAGGACTAGCTGCAGACTCATCTACTTTTTACAACAAGTACATATAAAATTCTCTGCAGTTGCAGGAATGGGAGGTGATCTTCACCATCATTCCCTCTCTCTGCTGGGGGGATGGTATGCTCTGTCTTCTGTCCTTTAATTAGAGGTCTTGCAGTTTTTTAGAGAGTACTGGGAAATATCTGTCCACAGTGCATGGTCAGAAGATACTCCCAGAATAAACTTCCTCCCTGGGTTGTCTGTGTTTGGTAACAGCTGTGATGACTGAAGCAATCCTGTCTCGTCTTGAGCTCCTTGTTCCTGAATTGTCAAAACCACCAGTGCCTGGGAAACTTGGCTGGCTTTCTCCTGAGGTCCTTTCTGCATCTTACTTCAGGGTGTGCTTGATTTGGAAGACAGCCCTAGAAAACACAGAGCTTCTGGTTCAGTGAAGGAGATGGACCTCCTCTTTCCCACCTGAAGTCTGCCCTTCCTAAAATCTGAATACTCCAATACTCCACTTGAATTTTGATGGGAAAGATCTCATCAGCTGGGGAATTCCCTGGGGATTTTTTTTTCCCCAGCAGGAGCAGAGACTCCGAGTTCTCAATGAGCAGTGTGGTGAGCACTGGTTGTAAACCACAAGGGTTAAGTGGCATGTCAGATCATGGGCGGTGAGAAACTGCTGTCTGTGTGTGGTCTCCCCGATTCACACTCAAGTGTTTTTCCAGAAAAAAAAAAAATCAACAACAAACCAACAACACAAAAACTTCTTGTAAATCTTGAATTCCAGGTAAAGGCTTGACCTGCACCTCATGTGAAATCACAATGGAGTTTGTAAGGCAGTTCCTTTCACATCCCTGGGATTTCGTATATTCTGAATGCAAAATAACCTGGGGCCGCCTGTGGGTTTTCTTAAACTAAACACCCCACAAGTGTGAGCAAGTGCATTCTGACAATAGCCTAAACCAACAACACAGCTCAAGGCAGAGAGAGGGAAGGCCTCTTAGGGGAGAGTGACATCTACAGCCTTGTTTATATGATATAATCCTCTACTGCCTTAAGACTGGCCTCAGTTGAAAACTTGAGTCCAGAATTGGACTTTGCAGAATTTTTAATGGATGTTAACATGACTTGGATCACAGACTTGCTCCTGAGTTCCAACTAGAAGAGTAGCCATGTTTTCTGCTAGGTGTTTTGCAAACGTATAGGAAGAATCAGGCCCTGTTCCAAAGACCTTGCAGTGAGTGTAGACACACATGAGAAAGGAAGTCATCTTAGTCCCAGAACTTGCAGAGGGAGCTGGTAAAGGCTAGGTGACTTGCCTGAGGTCATGTAGGGATTTTTTGGCATGTCAGCAAACTGAACCCAGCCCTCTTATGTCCCAGTCTTACACTTTAAGCACAAAAACATCATTTTTCCAGAAGGAGCAGCTGTCAGATTAAAAAGCAAAGTTTTTTTGTTTTGCTTTTATTCTCTTTTTCCCCTTTTCTTCCCACATTTGATGGACAGGAAAGAACAAATTAGCTCATTTAAAAACAACTGTAATTTTCACCCCAACTTGAGCATATTTTTCCAGATTCAAAGCCATTTGCTCAATATTTTAGTTTCTTAATCTTATTTTCTACGAACATGAGACTCTCTTCCTCCCAGAACCGCCTGTGCCTGTAAGGGCCAAACCACCACTTGAAAGGCTATTCCTGAAGTATCTGGGGCATGTCCAGAGCTGGGGAACACTGAAAAACTTACAGGCAACCTTGGCCTCTCACCCTTTGTTGGCGTATCCAACATACATGTTCCAGAAAAAAGGTTTAGATTGCAGATGGGTGATAGAGAGACCTTTGAATAACCTCAGGACTTCGATGGCTTCAAGAAAATGGAAGCTGACTCCAAACCCATTTCTAGTGTGGGGTTTGGTTTGGCAAAAACAAAGTCTGATTGATGAGGTTTGGCCAAACTAAGCCTCCAGCTTTAAAGTCAATCTCTGCTTCAAGAGATCGTCAGTTCTTGGGTGTGCTTCCACACATTTGAATTTCCTCACTTCTTGGAGCCTCCAGGAAAAACAGAAATAGCCAGCAGGTCCTTCTGTGAGCAGGCAGTGTCAAAATACAAAGTCAACAGAGGTGCAGTCTTTTCTAGTTTTGTGCAGCCATGGTATCAGATTGATGAATGCTGGACTAAAAAGAGCCCTTTCTCCTACTTCAGAACACAGCAAGAGATAGCAGTGAGAGTCATCTTTATTCTTTCACTGTCCTTCATCCTGCAATTTCTAAGACACTCTTTCTTTTGGATAGAGTGTAAGTGTTGGGCAGGATAGTGCTGTAGGGAAAAATAAGATCTGTGTTGTGGCTTCCTTGGAGAAGTATGCTCTGGACCTGTTCACCAAGGGAACAGGCTGAAGAGTTGGGTGGGGAGAAACCTAATCAAGTTCAACAAGGCCAAGTGTAGGATCCTGCACTGTAGGATCCTAGGGTAGAATAACCCCATGCACTGGTACAGGCTAGGGGTTGACCTGCTGGAAAGCAGATCTGTGGAGAGGGACCTGGTGGTCCCACATGAGCCAGCCATGTTCCATTGTGGCCAAGAAGGCCAGTGGTCTCGTAGGGTGCATTCAAAAGAGCATGGCCAGTGGGTCATCCTCCCCCTCTGCCTTGGAGAGCCCACATCTGGAGTATTGTGTCCAGTTCTGGCTTTCCCAGTTCAAGAAACACAGGGAAGTTCTGGAGAGAGTCCAGCAGAGGGCTATGAAAGTGATCAAGGGAATGAAGCACCTCTCTTGTGAGGAAAGGCTGAGAGACCTGGGTCTGCTTAGCCTGGAGAAGAAAAGACTAAAGGCCGTCTGTCAAGAGGATGGGCTCTGTGCCTCTACGCTGGGATTGGTAACCAAGGCATCAGTTGTGCTGACAAGCTGTTGTCAATGAAGAAAACACATGGCTTTTCTGGCCCACATGAAGAATGTGTTGGTTGTAACCCACATGAGTCATTGTGCTGGATATGATCTTCACCCCTCAGACAACTTGTGTTAAAATACTGAAATAACTGGAATTGTAAAAATGGCTCTGAAAAGCCCCAGATATGATGTGAGGAGTATGAACATTACTCCTCACATGTTGGAAGAGTAACGCACGTGCTGTGCGGGGACTTTTCAGATGTTGAAGACAGCAGGAGAGAGTGGAAGGATCAAGATGTATTAGTTTTGTGGAAGTTTTCTGCAAGGTCCTTGCTGTCCCGCTGTTGGGGCCCAGAAGTATCTTTATGCCTCTAGAGTCTGAGCAGTCTTGAGTAATTCCTCTGTTTTAGAGCCCTTAACAGTATTGATGATCTGCATCTTAACTTACCATGCCTTTTTTTTTTTATCTTGAGGGGTTTTCAGTCCCCATTAGAAGTCTTCAGACTTCCTCTGTACTTCAAAATGTGGTTTGTTTTTTTTTCCAGAATCCCACCTTGCTACTGAAGTTGTAAGTCTATTTTTACCTTTCTGCTGATAATTGCAAAGAAATTTGAAATCTGTTGAGCATAGTTTCATAACTGAGCATTGTTCTTTACTTTCAAGCACCGTCAAATGCTTAACTTTTCTATGAGAATGAATTTTCTCAACAGCAGGATGTTTCCCAGAAGTTCCTGCCCGCCTTGAAAGTCTTCCTCTGGTTACTTATCTGTTGTTAGTCTCCTGGGGTTTCTTTTTCTGGACTTTGTTTGTCTCACAGCTAATCCAGGTTCTCCATGACAAAATAGCCCTGTCTATCACTTCTCTCTGACATAGCTCTCCATGAAGTTTCTTCTCCCCTTCCTGCCATGTGCACCTATTACCTGGCACCTCTGTCACTCTTTCCATTGCGCCAAACCCTTCTTCTGCAAGTAAGTAAAAAACCAGGCTTTTCTGGTTGTAATCACCTCCTTAGCATGTTCATTGTCATCATTAAATTTAAATGCTCCTCATTGTTCCCAGACTGATGGATACTTCTTGGCCAAGGTTAATAAACACCTACAAAGAAGCATTCACAGCACAGCAGTGAATGCTACAAAGGTTTGATAGTACTTCATAAACACAACCAGAATCCACAAGCACGAACTGGTTTCCTGGAGGAGCATAGCCCAGCATGAGGACTAACCCATGTGCTTGTGCATGAGACTGTACACTGAGCCGAACCATGCTCCAGCCATAGGTAAGTTGTCCAGGCATTTGGACAATTTGATTTTAGACTCTCTGTGCCTGACCTGAGTAACCGATCTCCTACTCCCATCAGCTCCCTCACAGCATTTTCAGTCAAGCCCTGTACCCCTCACTCCTGCCTGACTTCCTTAGCCCTTCCCTTGTCTGTTAGTTGATTGGTGCCTACCTCACTCCCTACTTCTCTGGAGGATCATTGCTCACTGTGCTGAAGTGAGGGCATCTTTCTCCCCTATTCATGGCTATTCTTCATTTGCTGAGACAGCTCCCTCCACAACTGCAGGGCCTCTTTCCACCTTTGGTTTTGAACACTACTTCTATAAAAGAGTTTTGCTTTGGTTTGTTGGTTTGGTTTTTTTTCATTGTCTGGACATAGGCCTTATAATAAATGCACAAGTAAGCGTTGAAAATCATGTAAAAAAACCCCACACATTAAAAAAAAAGGGATCAGTGGATTCCCAAATTCCAATGAGATAAGCAGGCACTGCTTTAAACAGAGACAATACCCTGTGTTAGCTGCAGCCCAGGTCCAAACACAGACTTCACAGGTGTCTGCTTCTTTTGTCAGACTGTTCTTTCCCTCTGCCTAAGTTTTAAAGCTTTCAGAAGAGGATTGTTTGAGGTTTTCCTCTTGCCAACCCGTTTGCAGCCAGAAAGTCAGTGGGAGACAAGAGACACCCATAAAAGGTAATAGCTAAATAAGTAACATGCAGAAATTCCTCACACTCACCTCTATATTGGCAAGGGAAGATGCAGCTGACAGGGATTAGCTGAGCATGAGTTTAGAGAGAGGCTGAATGCAAAGACCTCTAGACATCTTTTAACCCTAAAAACTTTGGAGGTAATTAACAAAAAGCAAAGCCAGTTCAGCTGATCTATTCCTTTGTGTTTTCTCAGCTCTTTCATGTGAGGACCTGTTGCTGTTGTTTTTTTCTGCCTCCAGAAGAAGATTTCTAAATGATAACTAATAATACTGTGAAATTCCTGTTGCCCCTTGGGTTCTTGTAGTACCTCACTGGGCTTCTTTCTACAACATTATGTCACTCATTACAGCGTGAAGGAAACAGAAAAAAAAAAAAAAAAAAAGATATCTTTATGTCTCTGCCTTCGGGCTAGGTGAAACTGAAGCCACACAACCCTGTAGAGCAAAAGAAAGGGATAGAGTGTAAAACACCACCTTGTTCTCTTCTCTGCAATATAGGGAGCAAAAGTTGTGCTTCCATATAGAAGATTTTTCAGATATTTTTCTCAGGAGTGAATTGGGGCTTAGGAAAAGCTTAGTTCACTTCCCCAGATCAGCTGTAATTCTCTAGTGAACCTTTGTCCACTTGAGCCTGGGGTAACTTGGCTCTTGCCTCTTCTCTTGTGTTCATAGTTCAGGCCCTGTCTTCTATAGGCAGAATGGGATAATTTAAGTTATTAAATTCATGCACTCCGAGATCCAACAAATTCCTCTGTCTTCTCCAATTCCTGTACAACTTCCAGAAACCAGTGCTGTTTTAACCCTTCGTACCATTCCTAGCAGCCTGGACTGCACCTGCTAGAAGCAGGAGCTTTGAGTCCATAAAATCTCTCTCTGTATGCAGACAGCTTTGCTTGAATGGTTATCTTTATTGCAGGCAGTGGATGAAGAATAAAGTGTTGTTCTCTCTGCTCTGCTCGATGTAGGAGTCTTTCTGTCATCCTGCCAAGCCTGGAGAAAAACAGCTAAGTTCTGCAACTCAAGGGGACAGATTATGTTTAACTGGAAATTTTGGATTCCCTGGGGCAAATGATCTCTTTTTTGTCATTTCACCCACGTTTAAAATGGGAATAACACACTTTATCTATGTAGAATGGAGATGTATGATTCTGCAGCAGTGAAGACGAATTTGTCCCTGCCAACTGTATAAATAAGAAGATTCAAAACTATTCCTGAATACTCTAAGGAATCTTTCTGAGGCTCTACGACTGGACATATCATGGACCAGTCAAACGTCAAGATTCTGGATTTGGAAAGGCAGTGCCCTCTTTGGCAATCACCGATGCTGTAGGCTTATGAAGTTTCTGAAATAGCCACTAATTCAGGTGTCCTAGTAAGGACATTACATCTGTGACATTGATAGGGAGTTAAAATTGCCCAGTCTTTCACATTGAGAAAGCTCCCAGGGTCCCAGCTGACCCATACAAAAGAAAAGCAGACAGCTTTTACAGTCTAAAACTCTAGACTTTACATTTCATATGATTTAGAAAAATTATAAGGCAGCCACAGCCCCATTCTGCAGCATACATATCATGTATGATGTGCTGGGAAAAAAATTTCTTCTCTAAAGTTAGTGTTGTACAGGGTGGTTTATTCCTTCCCCTGAATCACCCAGCCACTCTTAAAAAAAAGCTATCAGTAGAGATAGGCTGTCAGAATTCTCTAGTGTAGCAATTTCTATGTCTGTCTTGGAGTGGAGGTACCTGAAGCATCGAGGTGTCCATCTTAATAAATTCCAGGAGGGTTTAGAGCATAAACTGAATTCTGAAAAGCAATGACATGATTAGCAAGCTTCCAAGAATTATCTCATAATAATTCCCACACACATGCAGACTGCTCTCTGATTACATGACTAAATAGCATAAATTAAAACCATCTTTTTCCAATACATCTAGTCATATTTGTTCTTTCAGTCTATGAAAGGTAATCATCCATTAGTCCAGACAAACTGCAGCTCAAAAGAGTTGCTCTCGGCCTTGTTTGCAATGGATTAGTGTCACTGTAGTTAGTTATGCTCCCCCCATTCATCTTATTAAAACTGAGGTAAGTTTGAGCTGGTGTCTGCTATCAGGGACTGGAAACAGCAACAAAATGAAAGCTACCTCATCACTGACCAACACTTGTGTTAAGCAAGCAGTATTAGTTTGTGGTTGAGCATAGCTGAAGGTTAGGATTGACACCGCACTTGTTCTTGCTTCCTCCCTCATTCAAATCTTGACTTCTGTGTCTAGCAGAAAGGATACCGCCTTGACAATTCTCGTGGGAGATGTTAGCCCACTGGAGGGGAGGATTTCTGGGGAAAGTGGCATTCTTGTTGGCAGACCAATGAAGGATATGAAGGGCTGAACCCACCTTCTCTGTGAAAAATATGAGCTGTCTATGATACACATGTTTTGTGGAGAAACAGACCAACTCGAGCTTATTTGCTGTCTATTTTTTGTTTGTGTAGGTAGTGGGACTAGCCCCCACAGCCACAATAACACCATCATTATCAAAATAAGCAAGGAGAGATTTGTAGGGAGAGATGAAAACCCTGGTTAGAACAACTGATAAGAAGCAAAGAAAAGGCATTTCTTGGGCCTGAAACTGAAGAAGCAACATTCCAACTAATAAAGATGGGGGAAACTTGCTTTGCAGCTTGAACTGAATTGTGTTGATCAGCTTGGTATTTGGCTAGAAAAAGTATTTGGTACCTATGGAAATGAAAGGCAGGTTAACAAAAGAAGTAAGTTCAGTAATTTCTGTCACAGAGAGAGATGGCAAGTGCTTCAGCTATAGTGTAGGGAAAATTGTGACATAAAACCATCATCTCTATTGTGCTGTGATTTTGGGGATGAAGTAGGGTTAAGAATTTGACATCCAAAGCTCATCTTTTGAAGATGTTCTGTGGAATGCCTTTGAAGATCAAGACTAAGAAGTCAAACAGAGAGTGGTTATATTGTGAGAAACGTTCTCCCACCGGGTGTTTCTGTCTTTCACAGAGTGTCTGCGTGAAAATGCTGTGGTGCACAGTGGTTGATGGGTTTCACCCACATACTTTCCATAAGGGCATTTGGTGCTTTGGATAGAAGAGATCACGTTCTAGAATGAGTACATGTAGGATGCAAAGCTTTGATGGTTTCTTTTGGAAGGGAATGGGGCTCTTATTCTATGGGGTATGTACATGTGTCAGCAAGTTTTAAATCTGTTGCTTTGGCATGGCCCCACTCCACTTGGGATATGTTTGCCATGAGAAATTTTGCTTCTAATAAAGGATTTGGTGAGACAAGGGCAATTTGGAAAGTTCAAAGGGAAGCTCTGAGGACAGATTCTCTCAAATGATCATCTGTAGTTTCAGAATGTTCTGGACAGGTTCCAATCTAGCATGAAATGTGATAGCTAAGTGTGCTGTTAATAGGGTTTTCCTTTTTATATTGTAGTGCGTTTTACACATGTTCTTCAGAAGACTCACTTACATCTCTGATATCTGTCTCTGGAGGAGTAGCCTTGTTTGCTGAATGTTTTGGGTCTGGTACTGGGGTTATCAAGAATATTCTCTTCACTGCCAATCTGATAGTGTATGGAGGTTTGGCTGCATATTACACATTTCAGGGAGTGATTTGGATGGCTGCTGTGTTTCTGGAGGCAGGTGTGCTCTTCCTTGTTTCTTTCTCTCTATAAAGTTATTTGTAGGCTGCCGTTTTCAAGTTGGGCTTGGTGTCTGAGAAGTATCCAGAGACAACTAGATGGTTTTTGACCTCCTAACAGGTGACGGAAACACCAGAAATGCAGCCCAGACAGAAGGGTATTACTGAACATTTGCAAATCACAATTCTCCTGAGAGGTCAAGGCCCACGATGTCAGCTTTTCCCCACACGTAACAAGAAATGCTCCCTTCAGAAAGGTTTCAGCCACCAGTTTCTCTGTCTATAAGGCTGTGCTTGTACAACAACAACAAAAAAGAGACTTTCAAATTAATGTGTTAAACAGTCACGTCCAAAACCTTAGTAATAAATCAGTCCTGGTAAGAAAGCCACCTTGTGTTGAATGCACCTGTCATGGTCTATAGACCTGCCATACACAATCAGTCAAACCACTCCCTCTGGTATGCAATGGTCCCAAGGCATATCATAAATACCACTTGGGCAAAGACTGTGTGCATAATGCAGCTGTGGGCAGATGCAGGGAGCCTGGATCAATAGCACAATTGGTCAAAAAGGGTGGAGAAGAGGGAAAAGCTGGCAAATATCTGCCTTCAATTTAGTTTCTGTCTGATGTTGTGAATTTATGCTTCTCAAAACGGTCTGACTGCCTCTGGGCAAGAGCTCCAAATGTTGCATTTTCATGCAATATGTGGTTAGAAAGTTGTAGCAATTGCAGTACTAAATGCCCATCATCTTCACCCACAAGGAAAGAAAGCAAACGCATTGATGTTGAGAGTTGTATGGAACTGACAGATCTCCAGGGTACACATCACTTGTGCCACCAGTGATGTGATCATCATCCTGAGAACTTGATACAGTTTTGTATATATTGAATATATGGCATTATTTTATTTTTTTATTATTTCATTAATTTATTAACATTTTCATTAAAGTAGTTTTTTTTTTTTTTTTCTAAAGTGATAAGTCTCTCTCTCTCTCTTTCCCTTCTTTCCTTGGAGAGAGAGGTGAGGGAGAGCATCTGTTGTTTGCTTCAGTGGTCCATCTGGCCCAAACCATGACACAAAGCTTAGACTTGTCACTGGAATCCAGAGGACATTTGCACCAAATAAAATTATTCTCAACTGATTTTTTTTCCCTACTGAAAGTGGAGTTGGATTGCTTTCAATTTTATTGGTGGCTGTAGTGCTGGGAGCAAAAGATACTTCCCTAAAGATCACTAAAATTGAAATAACCATATGGGTGAACTTGGTTGGAGCTGAGTGCTATAAATATTTATTTGTCAATGAGATTAAAAAGGACACTCTGGAGAAACATCCTGCACTGAAAAATCCTTTCCTGTTTTAGTAACAACTCTGAAACAGCAATAAAGAAGCAATTTAAACCACCTATTGCATTTGTATTGGCTTTTAACAAAATGGGTTTTTTCTCGTATATCTTACCTGCTCTAGAGGTTTAAACTAGGACACTTTTATGTGGTACATTTTAGTCCTGATTTACAGGTCAGGTTCATTTTCTGGTTATTGTGCTGTCTACTTCACGTTACAAACACAAAAGTTTTTTCATATCTGTCTCAAAACAATGCGTTCCACAGACAATAAAGCTCTGACAGCCTCAAACGTTCAAAAAACATGCAGCATCACCCCAAAATCATGATTCTGAATAGGGTAGTACCACATACTCCCTGCCTTTAACAATAAAAGTGGTAATGGGTTTTTTCTTAAGGAAATGTGAAAACTTTTTTCTTTATTGCAAATTACATCTAGGGCCTAATACAGCTGGCAGACCTTCTATGTAATAATAAGCTTGATAACTTCAACATACACCATCATTGAAAAGATGTCACCCATAAAAATATTGTCACCCATAAAAAGCTACCTTGTGCTACCTTGCAAGAAAAAGAAATTATAGCATGGTGACATGGCCCCAAGCGTGGGGTTTTTTTTTGTTCTTCTCCAGGGTGCAGAGATTATTCTTCCTTTGGTCCCTGAGATTTTCCTGTACATTCTCTGGTTTTTCCTTACACTTCCCTGCATCTCCTCCCTCTAGCCTATGCTGCTTGCAGCTTCTTTCCCATAGGTGGGAAATGATATATTCAACAGCAATATCGTATTTGTCTCCTGGCTCAAAAATGCAACACAAGTGTGAAAAACTTTTAATCACAGGCTAAGTTAACTTGTGAGAATAAAGCTACTACAGTCAATTCACCATAGAGTAATTTTCAGCTGTAGTTCTTTTGCCACTTCTCATCTTGAAGTCAATAAATCATAATAGAGACTTGAATCCTGAGAGCTTTCTTGTTCCCAGAAAGACATGGGAAATGTAGGCAAGTGTGGTCTGTACTCACAGCTTGCTTATCTCTATCATGCCATGATGCCAGAAGCTGTTTCCTGGTTGTGATGTACAGGAAGATACAGGAAAGGAGTGGACATGGTTACAGACTCAAGAAGAGAAGAAACAGGAACTGCTTCAAACCTCAGTACTGGAGATTCCTACAAAGATGTAGAACAATCATGAAAAGTAAGGCTTGGAAGTACTAGCTATCTAATCCACCATGGTGCCCTTGGTGCATCATGATGTCTCAGGGAATTCAAGTTAGAGATATGGCTATGAGTACATTCAGAAAGTAAATTTCCTCTAAGCGCAAAAGAAGGTATTCACATTCACTGTCTTATTTTTGTTGAGTACAGAGGTGGGTGGGGAGTTTGCAGACAGACCCACTTGTGTCCTGAAGGTCTCAGAAGGTGGAGAAAGTTTCCTCCCACCTGAAAAAGACTTTTTGTCTCCATGAGAAACAACCCCTAACCTAGTGGCTCTATAATTTTCTTCTCACACAAAAGTGGGGCCCCACAATACGAAGACAGAGATAGTGAAGGTGGTTTCTTTGCTCTTGGACAGGGCTCTTAGATGAATGACTGCTCCAGCTGCAGGAGATGAAAGAGCAGGAGATGGCAGGGCTAAATATGGCAGCTGACTTAGAAGCAGCAGCGACGGGGTCTGTAGCAGGAATGGCCACTGCACACAGAGCACCGCACTCTGCAGTTGCTAGCAGGCAATGAAAAAGTTTTACACAGCTGATTTGGGAGAAGATAAAGTACCATGCCATTCCCAGAGGTAAAACAGAAGGAAAGATTGGTGGGACTGCAGATGTAACATCTCATCTTGCCAGTCCTAGGTACTGAGAATCTGTTCTAGAGTGGACATTTTTAAACTTTGAATTGTTCTAGAAGGAGTTTTCCTTTGTTTTATAAGAATTTTTACTTAATCCAGTGTCCACTATTGTTTTCACAGGACTATATATTATACACGGATCCCTCTACTTCTTTATGTAATTACATGTTATCTTCTTGAGACAAAATGTTTTATGTAATTAATTAATATTACAGAGAGATAATATTCTTTATAGTGCTATTATTCCTGTGCAGGTACACGGGCATAAAGACAGCAAGATATACCTAGACCAGATCATCACTGTCCCAAATGCTCGCTACTGGCATCAGCCACTGATCAACTTGCTTTCCAAAAGTTTCTCTTTATGCTTGTAAAGACTTTGCTGAAATATGCTTTTCATTCCTTCTTAGGGAAAGAAATTTAAGCCCAGTGCTAAGGATGCTTGATTTCTCTCAAGCTCTCTCAAGAGAGGGTTTCATTAACAACATTGTATGATTTATGCTCCTGGTTTTCATTTTTGTGAATTATTTTCCCTAAGCTGGAGACCTGAGGACAAACAAGCTCTTTGTTGGAAAAGGAGCATCATTGATCCTATGACTGCTTATGGATCCCTGAAGAATATGTGAAAGAAAGGCTACTTTTCTGTCCCAAATTTCACACAGACCAGATAAATAGAAAACCAAAGGGGAAGGAAAAAAAATCTTCTCTTACTCAGGAGCCAGAGGAAACAATACCATGAAAGTATTTTGGATATTTTTTTTTCTGATATGAGATTTTTTTATTTGTTGCTGAGGACAGTACATGCACAGGTAACTAACGCTGTATGCTGCTCTTCCACACAACATGTCTCTGCCTCCCTCTTGTTTCATAGGAATCCCATTTCTTCACCCTCTATTTGACTCTCATCTTAAATGGGTGGAAAAGACTGTAGGGAAGATATCTATGTTACAAAAATGCTGTTATAATATTAGTATTGTTTTCTTCACATTCTGATAGTCTCAGCAGAGAGACTAATAACAGGAAGTCATTGTCTTTGAAAAATAGCTCCTCCAGGTTAAATTAGGCGTGTATTGCAAGGCAGCGTTATGGAGGCTTTCCAGAATTCTGTTACATCAGAAGAGTGAAGACTTTGAGGAGTTTTGCAACATGTAATACTGTTATTTGGCCAAACATGGAAAAAGTCACAAATGCTACAGTGAAAGCAGATCTATGAAAAACTGCCTTCTCAGCTACATTTGCCCTAAATGTATAGGGTTAGTTCACAAATATACCGTATGTCTCACCATTCTACAGAAACTACTTGGATGAACCCCAACCCCAGAATTAACTGCTCAGCATCAGAGACCTTTATCAACTCCAGGTGCACAAGATCATCCTGCCCTTTTACCTTCAATCTGTTCTGTCTCCTTGTTCTTTCCTGGCACTTGTTTGTTTCTAAACCAGCAACCAAGAGATTAGAAACAAATGGTATGCAAAAGGTGACCTTTGGAAATGAAGAACCTTTACAAAATGAATGCCCCCAGTTGTCTTCTGACAAGGCATCTACTCTCCAACATGTTTACAGGCTGTATTGTCACTCTCTAGCACAGAAGTTGACAGCATTGGCAGGGAACATTCCTTGGGGTCATGCACTTTGCAACAGCAAATACCTCATGCCTGAAACAACACCAAAATAAATCCTAAAACCCTCTCTTGTACTTTTATTCCTGCAGCCTGATGACTAGGAAGGAGGAGCAGTAGCATGGGAGAGAGCAGCCTGGCTAGGACTGTAGCATCCTATAACAATGGGTGTGCTGCAGTCTCTGAACTCTCAAAATCAGTAGGGGATGAGTTTTTAAGGTCAGTGCCTTTGAAACCGTGGAACACTATCAACTCTTCCTTGTAGAATCTCTGTGTAATTAGAGATCAGACAGCTAATCTGCATGAGCATGAGGCTCATGCATTGCTCAGCTCTTTGCAGTAAAGAAAATGTCTTGATTCTAGCTGTAATATTTTGTAAGCTGTGGAGATCCATTACTTCTCTAGATCAGCTGATGGCTTTGACAATCTCAGTTCCAGGAAGAACTGTAGAAAAATATTAAGCTAAGTTTGTTTAGTCTTTCTGCACAGAAATTCAGTGCTTTGTGATGTCTCTGCTCCTTTTTCTTGAGACAGTCAGAAACCACTTTGTAGTGGTAATAAATACAGTGCCTTGCTTTTAGGGGCAAAGTTCCTCATCCCCATTCTCTGCTGAGTGTGATGATAATCAGATAACCTATAATGCTTGTTTAATCTTTCCTCCCCACTATCCATAGAGATGCAAAAATGAATGAGAGAATGTTTTTTTAATGCTTCAGATTTATTGGTCCTACAAAATCAGGACAAACATTGAAATGCCTGCTCATGCAGTAAGTTTTGATAAAGTATACCTTAAAGGTACAGTGTTTTATTTTACCAATAATCCCTTTTCAAGCCATACCGAAGAATGGAAAGGTGTATTTCATAATCATCATTTGTTGAAAAAAAAATAGTATTTGATCTTCATGTGGGTTTTTTTCTGTAGTTATTGGAATGAAGACGTGTCTTCAAACTGATTTCAAACAAAATACTTCTGCATTCATGCTCTGGAAGGGCAAAATACTAGAACAACTGCATCCCTCCTCAGACAGCTTTTATGCTGAGGGAGCTGAGCAGCAGGCATTTGGGAATGTTCTGAGGTTTTTCAAACAGAAAGAGGAACAGTTGACTCTCAGAAAACACAGCTGGTTTGCTTGGGCTTTTGAAATATGTTTATTGACCAAGAAGGTCAGATGCATTGGGTGAAATCTTTAGAGGATGTAATTCAGTCTAGTACTGCTGATTTGAATGGAGCTGGTCCCTGTACTAAATTGGAATTGGTTCTTTAGGATGTAAAATTTCCATACAGAGCCTTCAACATCCATTTCTAATTTAGCCCACATCGTAATGACATACAGTTACCACTTGATGGCTCTTTATTAGTTTAGATGGATGAAATGAGTTAATGGATCTCAACCAGTCCCTTGCAGTCCATGCAGAGCTTGTCTGCAGACTCACCAGAAGCAAAAGGATTGGGAAGCTGTGAGAACAGAGCCATTCAAAAGGCATATTTCTCCTCTTCCTCACTGAACCAGAATACCATGATGCAATCTGCCACTGCTTTCACTGCCCAATCTGTGGATTTCCCTTTCTGGAGCTGTCTGCCCCAAATCTTTCAGTATTAAAAACAGATGCAAAACAAACCAGCAACAATAACAGAAGTTTGATAGCTTCTTTGACTTTTGTACACCAAATTCCAGAGGTGGGGGAGGAGTGAGAGGGGAAAAAAGAGCACTGGAAATAAATACCCCTATGAAGAAATTACAACATCAAAATGCAATTCCCTTGTTCATGTTTTTCTTAGAAAGCAGTTCAGTCCCATCTGGCTGCGGGCCTGCAGCCAACGCTTGCTTCAGAAGAACCGAGACATTCAAATAAAAATAAATAAATAAATAAAGGAATAATGTAACGAGTGGCTCCTGCACCCATCTCTAGAGTGGGGACAAGCAAGGCTCTCAAAGCTGATATTGTTCTGAGCCAACTTTGCACCCCCGTGCAAACATTAATCTTGCTTAGGCTGTCGGGGTTTCAAATAGAGCCATGTTACACATGGAGTCAAGAGACATGGAGGCGAAAGGAGAGGATCAGGCAGATGACACACAACAACGAAGGTTTTGTTCTCAGTGATGGGTCACTGGAGCAGAATAGATGGGGAGATACATGCTTGTTGTGGTGATGATTATTTATTAAATTTTGTCACTAACCAGCTCTAAACAATGGTGTGCTGTTCAATTGCAGGCTGGGAAACTGCAAAGAGCCCCTGAAAATAAGTGTTTTGTCATTGGCAAAATCTCCAAATACTGTTTTCTCTTTAAAAGAAGAAAAGAAAAAGGAAAATAATAATAATATAAAAGGATTTGTTTATTTCTAGCAGATATTGCAATATTCCAAGTTACTGAAAAAACATGAAGCTCATGCAGAGCCAGCCACTGCTTCTGCATCCTAGAAATGCGCTCTGGCCATGCTGTTAACAATGACTTGGGATTTTAATTGTCCCTGGCTGATGGATTCTGACATGAAATTCCTTAAGATTTCTTGCTACACCTGCTGTGCTGAGACGTGGGGTTTGCTTCATGCTGGGAGGGAGAAAACCCAAAGCACAAACCATTGGAGTCACCTTCCCAACAGAGCTTGGAGTTTTGTCCTGAAGCTCTCTGAGCAAGGCAGTAAATTGAAAACTGTCTCCTCATTCCCGTTTCAGTCAGGTTTAATGGGCACTCTCTCTATTTTAAATGTAGGACCATGGTCAAAGCAAAAGCTGACACGCAGCTTAGCAGGGAAAGAGGCCCTAAAGGGCTCTAACTCCTGTCACGAATTCTAGAGATATCCATGGGGTATTATGATATTTCTTAGTATGACAAAATAATGGTGCCATAGGGAAGTACTCTTTCTGCTGAAGAGTTTCTCATCTCCCTTCCTGAGTCATTCCAAAAGTTGGCAGAGACAAATGATTGGAGAAAATGGCAGAACAGAGAGCCAGAGTAGTCAAGGGCACTCTATCCTATACCACTCCTGCTGGCTGATGCACAAAAGTGGTCTGGTGTCAAGAAAGGAATCCATCCCATTCTAGCCTACAAGAAGTCGGGACTAGAGACTGATTTTAATCTTGGATTGGGAGATCAAGGAAGAGGGTGAAGTGGGAAATGAGAAACAACAGATCTGGTCTGACATTACTAAGTTATCTGTCCTTAATCTTTGGCCCAATTGTTTGGACAGCAAATCTGGCTTCTTGCAAGTGCAGCCTCTAACCAAATGCAATCCAAAGTTAGTCTATTTACTTTAAGGACTTGGGGAAACAAAAAGAAATCAGAGCAATATAGGATTATGTCACAGATTTTAAACATTCTATAAACAGAGAAGGTTATATGGCTAGATGCATGTTTTCATGTATCTCTGGGAATTTAATTTAATGTATAAGAGTCAGGGTAAATTGAAAATTTGAGCATTGTCTCTTTTGCTTCAATGGATGAAAAACAACCTTATTTAACATCTTGCTCTTGACACTCGCAATGATATGTCAGCATTGGCTAATTAAGGGATTTGTGACTGTGTGCTTCACCAGTTTTAATTTTTTGGGTCAGCCGAGTGAGAGAAGATTTAGCACCACCGCAGTTCTCACTGCCAAACCCATAAAATATCCATCAACCCTTGCTAGATCTGTCATTGATAAAGATAGTTTAAGGAGCTGTCCTGAACGCAGCCAGATAAATGCAGAATCGGCCGATGATAAGGAGGAAGGGTGGGATCCCAAACTGTCACTAGTTATCAGAGCAGTAAGACCAAGTAAGGCACCAGCTCTCCAGCTGCCAAGTACCAACGGCGTCAGGATGGCCTTGTGCCTTTGAGCACGTCCCTGCTGACAGCAAACCTTTCCTACTCTTGTTGGGGAAGAAAGGGGAAGACTACAGACACTCTGGCACAGATGAAGGATGAGCTCTCAAAGCATCTGAGCTCTGACCTTCCCTCCTCCAAGGGAACCATTTTGTTTGTTTGTTTTTTGAAGGCAAAAAAAAAAAAAGCGATGTGAAGCTTTTTTTTTTGTGGGAGAAAAGTACATCTTGGAGTTGCGATTTCTGACAGATTTCCAACAAGATAAAAACATGACAAATTTTCACCATCTCTAGATGCAGCCTATGGTGAATATTCCTCAGGGGTGATAGGGGAGGGAGAGAGAAGGGAGAGTGAGAGACAACTCATTATTTCCATCTGAAAATAATTTTGAGGGGGATATTTATCCCACTGGGTAGAACAACTCTTAACTAAAGCAATGTGCCTGGCCAGTGAGGTACTATGATCAGGGAAAGAAGATCCCTCCACTCCAGGAGGCAAAACACAGCCTGAAAAAGTTGAAAAGTGCTTCTATAAGCAAACCACTAACTGTGATATACGCACTTTCTCTGGGGTGAGTGCACTGAATTTTTTGAATTTTGATTTCTTCCCTCAAAGCAAGGAGGCAGCCAGGAGGTACATGGAAAGAAACTGAATGGCTTGGAAGCTGCCTGCAGCCTGAGCATTGAAAAATCTGCTTTATAACACTGCAATTTAGTCTTGCTGGGAATCAGTAATTTTTGGTGAGAGTGTTGTTAAAGCCTGCATGGAAAAACCATGAAGAAACATGAGAAAAATGAGAGATGTGGGCTAACACCAATAGCATCTTGACTGCTAAAGAAATAATCCTTCATGGATTGTGTCAGAAGAGAGACAGGCAACCTTTATCATTGGGTTCCCTTTCCAAAAGGTTTTGCTTGCTTCTCCAATCAGGCTTAGAATGGAAGCAAGATCAAGATGTTAGATGGATTGCCTATTTTCTCTTTCACTTCAGTTTTCCTTGTCCCTTTTTCTGTGGTGCTATGGCATTGTATGCTCTGTGGCGAGGGACCAACTGAGCACAAGAAGTCAAGGCCTGGGACTGGAAGATGTCAGAACAGTGAAAAGTGGAGTAAATCAGAGTAAAAAGGCATTTTCTATCACTTAGACTTTCCTAAGCATTTTCAGAAATAAAGTGTTCCCTTTCCACTTAATGTAACCCCTGGATTTCCCCAAGAACTTCTTTGTACGCGGCATTTTTTTCCAGAAGCTCTGTTGATTTGATAGAGTTTTCCCTGTCCTTTGTTGCTCACTGATGTGTCCATGTGGGACATCTCAAGCTCCTTTCTTACCTTGGTGGGAGATGCACACATACAGTACTATGGGCAGAGAGTTCTGGAGGAACTGCTGGAGAAGGAGGGTGAAAGTGGCTTGGGGCTTTTCTCCAGGGTGAAGCATTTGCTCCAGGAAGGGCAGGGCCATGTCAGACAGCTGAGAGCAGAGTCAGCTCCATTGGAACGCAGACAAAACTTCCTGTCCACTTGCTCCTAAATCCCTAGATCCCACAGAAACAAGCCATGGTTATTTTGTTTATTAAAAAAAAGGCTCCTTTTTTCTTACCTTCCCTCTACTCATTACACATAAGTTGCTCCTGATGAAGCACTCTTGAAGCAGACAGGAAAGTCCACAGAGCAGTTAGAACTGGTAACATTCATTTGCAAGTGAGCACAAGTATTTCCCCAGGTCATGCAAGGAGAATTCCTTGCACACAAGATAGCAGATTGCTTTATTCACACCTTGGATCAGCCACAGGCCAACCAGAGCTCATGTACCTGCCGTCTCAGGAGGTTATATTGCTTCTGGTCTAAAGCCAATCCATGGTTCCTTCTCAAAGCTCAGCCAACATGATCTTGTGGCTGTCTGCAAAGTACCATGTAGCCATACCCATGATAACAGGCTTTGGAAAATAAACCTGAGCACTGATCTGCAATGCTTTGAAGAAATGGCTTTGAATGCCAGGACCACTCTTGCTTAACAGATTTCAGCCTAATCTGATTTATTTATTGTTTAACCTGCCATGTGCCTGCAAACCAGCTGGAAGCACAGCCGGCTAATTACTGGACTGTGCCAGCATAGGCTGTCTTTGATTGCTTGAGACAAGATGCCTATAAGATGAACAAGATTTAAGGCACACAGTTATTGTCTATGACCCTCTTTTAGATCCTAATGAGTTCTGAGAGGCTGGGATATTCTGTTGGAGAGGCAGCAGGGATCTGGCTGCATCAGGGCAAGGGCTGCATCTGGAAGTTATTTCCTCATGGGCTTTCCCTGTCTTTCCCCCCATTCTCTCTCTCAAACATCTGTGAGGTGGAATGTGTTTAAAGCACAATCCTGATAATCCGTCTAGATCTTCTTCTTCCCTATTTGCATTTTTCAGGGGGCATCTGTGCTAACATATTTCCCACTTTTGCTCTAGACAAATGAGATATCACTGGTTTTCTCAAAGGCTGCATGAAATAGTGGGTATTTTTCATCACTCTGAACATGTCCACAAGCTGAAATTCCCCTTTGTAAAAAAAGACTGTTAACTCTAGGAAGCAAACTTATCCTGAGCAGGAACAAAGTGTATTGAGGATTACCCTAGTCCTTGTCTTCAATGCTTAATTTAGTTATGGAATTGCAAAGTGAAATCACTATCACTCTCTGTTCTACCCTACTGGTCCTTTCAGTTGCTGCATATACTCCTTTTCTGATTTAAAAAGGTGAGGGCATCACAAGATCTAACAAAATCAGCACTTGAGCAAGCTAGAAGGGCAACTTCCTTATCAGACAGTGTTTGAACTCTAACCCTTGGGAAGGGGCGTTAAATATAACTAAATATATATTGCTTCATTAAATACACATTGCTTTAAGGGCTATTGCTGGCCCCAAATGTTTAAAGTTCACTGGTTCATGTTACATTCACTCTACTGTGAAGATGAAGGTCTGGGCCAGAAAATGAGAAAGTACTAAGTAACTGACCACATCATTAAAAATAACAAAACAGAACAGAAAAAAAAAAAAAAGATGATCTCAATAATTTAAAGTCCTTTTATTGGCCTGGAAAGGGTGGAGGAAGCAGGAGGACGGGAAGGGCAGGAAGCGATCTCTTTACTCCGCAAGGGTTCTGGGAATCTGGCTGCCTTTAGGGGACTGGGAGAAATGGGAAAATAAAATAAAAACATGTCCAAAATGCCAAAAATGATAGGAAATGGTTATCAGCTTGAAAAGTTCCTCCAAGGGTTATTAATAGCTAACAGCAAGGAAATCATGACTCACTGGGCAGATAAGTATATCCCAGCCCCTAAAATGTGAATTGGTTCAAAGTTGCTTAACCCTGACTATTCTATCATAACATATACAGGGAAGGGCTATCACCAAAGTATCACCATATGTATGTAAACCCATCCCTACTTTGCAAAGCACTTAATCATGTGCATAAGTCCTGTTACTTTTCATGAGCCCTAAGCACATAAAAGTGCATTAAATCTGGACAATATTCAGCATTGGATTTTGACTGCATTGCAAAAAGAATTGGGATCTCGGTCTTTTTCAGACATTTAGAGTATTTGGCATATAAGTGGCCAACTGATGTCTTGGACCATGAAATATCAAATGATCTTACAATTTCACCTCACCACTTGAATAAAACTGGCATGTGTAGGGAAACTGATTTTTAGCCTAACAGAGATTCCTAAAGAACACCCAGGAACTGGGAGAAAGCTAGGCTAGAGGAATGATCAAATGGACAACTGTGTTGCAATGGAGTGTGAGAACAGCCAGCCAGGTCCAGAGCCCTTGTTGTCCACTGCTGCGTGTTAGGATTGTAAAGAAAAATCTCTGTGCTGATAGTTAAGCTAGTTAGAGCCTGGGGGTTGTGGAACACTGGAATTGTATCTTAAAGATCAAATAAACAAACAAGCAGTGAGAAAATGGGTGGAGTGGGCCAAGATCACTTGAATTTTATCCAAATATACAAGCCTTAGAATTATCTTTCCTCCTGGTTGGAGTGGTTATTTCCTTTCATGTCCAGCAGCTTTTCTGCATCATGTCTGGCTACAGTAGAGTTGATAACATGCCTACCACAAAAACATGGCTATGAAAATGGCTTTCTGCATGTTAAACTGCCTAAGATATTCTCCGGACGTAGCAGCTATTGCACTTTGATAATCACCCAATCACTGAATGAGCCAGAGGGAGAAGAGGCTTCAGTGATATCACAGCCCATTCCCCTGTGTCATTTCCTCTGATATGGTTTTTTTCTGATACATTTTTTTCATCTGATATGTATTTTTCTACCTCCAGCAAAAGGGGTGCCCCGAGCCCCCAGGTAGTCTGCCTGTGAGGTTTGATATCCTGCCCTTTTTAAGTTATCCCAATGTCTAGCTTATACCTCTTCTGTGGCAATGTAAGCTCCTGACTCTTCTCCTATCACCTATCTCTGTGGACACAGAGAACACATTGCTGCCGCCTTCTGAAACTGCCTTCTCCATCTCTGGAGTTGGTCCTCCTTTCTCGCCTCCCATTGCATAGCACTACAAGGGAAAGAAACTTTTCAGTGGGAAATCATCCTGATTGGGCTGTTAGGAAAGAGAAGAAAGGGAAGCTAATAAATCTTTTCCGTCTCTCAGTCGTATGGTTTTCTATTTTTGCATTGGAATGGAACATAATATTCTAAGTCCTGCAGCATAACAATATGTCAGGGAATTGGTAACAATACATTGGGCTTTTGAGCGGGGGATGCTCTTTTGTGGCATCTGTGTGAAGGATGATTTTCATCAAACAGTTTTATGGCTTCAGTGAAATATTTGTAAAGTGGCTTCTGCAAGTGTGACTGATTGTCTAGTTTCATTCTATTTTCTGTTTTCATTGGGTTATGTAAATTATCGGGTATTATGTATACTCTGCGTTTGATCATTTCAAACCCGTAATTGAAGAATTTGTGTTCCGGGGTAAATTCATGGTTTCTGTGAAATTCTTGTTTGCTATAAATAAAAACTTGTTTACCCATATGTCAATGAATAAGAACATAAAAGGTGTTAGGAATAAACAAGTTTTTTTCTTTATTTCTTTCATGAATGTACAAATATATTTATTTATTATATGCACTCAGCTTAAGCAAAGAGAAAATTTTTGCTCGTTCTTTCATTTGCCATGTATTTTGTGAAATGTATTACACAGATATTTAGAATATATCAGACAATATGGAACATATTACAGCCTATAGCAGCTGTCATGATATTTCAAATATATTACATAGAATGACATAAAATATTTTCAACATATTCTTATAATTTTAACATATATCATGTGGTGTCCCATGTTTTAAGCAGGAGAACAATGGGCCAATTCTTTTTTTTTTCTTCTTCTTTTAAAAACTGCATTTTATATATTGTCAGATATATTTTTACCATGTGTGCAGTAAATTATATGAAACACGTAACAGACATATGGAAAAGGTATGACTTTTTTGAGGGGGGGGAGGTTGTGGATTGCTTAGTAAATCCTTTGTGCATTGTTTAAGCAATGGTTGGTATCTCTGGTCTGGTCTGCAGGCAGTGAGGTGTGCAAAACAAGTATTTCTGATTTCCAACAACTGAGGCATTTTCTGGTGAAGTTAAGTTGGTAGCATAAAGGCAGTCACAAAAATCTGTAGCCTGGATCAAACATCAGGGAGAGCTTGCCACAAGGCAATCCATTCTTTGTAGATCATGAGAAAGTCATGAACACGTGGCCCTCTTCTGGACCAGGTCCTGGAAAGGAGATGTATCACTGGAAACAGCTAGTCTGAGTCAGGTGGTGGCAACCAGCAATGGCAGGGTTATGTACGCCATAAACACAACCCAGCTTCTGAGATGGTTTGTGCTTTGTCCTTGCCTTCTCCCTGAAGGTGATAGGAAGCTCAGAGTAATTTAGTTATCCTAGTGAGCCTTTGAGAAGCCAATGTCTGTGTAGAGCAGTAATCAGAGTTTTAACCTATCAGGCCAGGGCACTGGGAATTGTAGTGTGCAGAAATCTTACAAAATAGATTTGAGTGAATCAGAAATACATTTTTTTCTGTCCTAATGGATTTCAGATGCCTATTGGTAACATTTTCAAGAAATATGTTAAAATCTGGACTAGTCTGAAGGCAATTTGGTCAAAATAGCCATTCAGGTCTGCTCTCTGTCCTGTGCAATCCTCTGCTGCATTTGAATGAATCCCCTCTCCTGCATGCTGGTTTTGGTGGGCAGCATTTCCCCCTCTCCACTTTGAAGCTGCTCAGATATGAACTAAGTCTCCAAATCAAAGCAAGATAATATTCAAGCCTTAAATCCTAATGTAGATGATACTTTCATTTGTGACTTTGGGAAGGAGAGGCAAGGTAGTCAAGAGCACTCCTTCTCTGTGCCGTGTTGGACTAATACACCTTTTCTAAATGTCTGCAGACGGTGGCTTGCAAGGTTCCTGTCTCACCCCTAGAAATGCAGTGGGCTCAGAACATGCATCACTGAGGGAGGTTTTAGGCCAAGGAAAATAATCCAATGCAGGATTCCAGTAGTGAGTCTGGATTTTATAAATATAAATCGGTGCTCTGAAAGAGTTACCCAGGCTGTTTAATAACCGCTTAATTCATCCACTAGGACTACATTTTTTATTTCCAGTAAGCCTGGAAGATCTAAGATTTTATTACTTGAGGCAAGCAGGAACTAGAGCCAGGGGGAACTGTCTTTTAGGGTTTGCATTTAGACAAATGACACTCCTTTTTCTATATGAGCATACTAGTTTTAGAGAGGGGTCTTTAAGGCTCACCACTTGACATCTGAGGAGAAGACAGCCAGCTTCAGCCTCCTTTTATGGACTTGCCTTACAGCATGGACTTTTATATGGTGATCCTTGCCATCTGGTGCACCCTGCTTGTATACAGAGAACAGCTCAATATTGGGTTTATCCTTATCCTTTTTTACCCTATTGGTCATTATTTACTGCATGCCATCCAAACGCTTCCTTACTTGTTCCATGGTTTTTTTCCCTGTAGCATCTGTTTCTGAGTGGTGGTCTTCCAGGAATGTTTTACTGAGCCTGTGCACTCCATGAAGACAGCACATGTGCTGTTCAGCTACGGATGAGTGTGTGGGAGGGAGGTGAAACATACCACTGACTGATGGGGATGGCATGTGAAAAACACAGTCATCCTCAGAGCTGTGAGACACCCAAGTTCAGGGAGGAATGACTGTGGAGATTTTAGGTGATAAAATCTAAGAAATCTTGACAGAGCATTGATAAAGTCTGAGTTTTCTCTTAAAATAATGTGGCACATTTGAATGGCTGTTCACGGGTATAAAAAATGACACAACTGTTGTTTAATACAACAGTCATCTCTGCTTTTACACATCAAATGCCTGATGGGTAGCATAGTAAGTGAGGCCTTTCAAAAGAACAATTACCCTTTTGTCCTTGACACTGAAGTTTTCAATGATAGGGTGTTATATATCAGTACCTTTCTGTCAAGTTGTTGCCAGTAGTGCCTTTAATCATTTTAAAGGAAACTCTTAGACTAGCTTAGTCTAAGTCATGTAACTTAGAAGAAGTGACACATTGCAAATCAATGCTGTGAGTCTAAGCATTAGCCCACCAACTCCATGTCTTGCAAGTAAGTAAGATGTTTTGGCCAACACATGCACGTATATGTACATAAATAAGCATTTATATACATTCACATACACATGTATATAGGTAGTAAGCCTGAGGCAAGACATCCATTGGCAATTACAACACCAATGGTGAAAACCCGGTGAAGTTGCAAGCAGGTTTCCATGGTGAGAAGTGCTGAACAACCTTCCTGATGTCTGCAAGTCTCTTCAGGATCAGTCACACAGGCAGGCAGACGCTCTGTCATGACTTATTCCTCCCTGAATCACCTTGACCACATTTCCTCCACACTGAACTCACACCCAAAACAAACCTTGTTCCCTCCTGCCTGTGTGACTCCCGCACCGATGCTGCTGGGGCTGCAGCAGGGGAAGAAGCAAGGTGTGTGTCAGAGGAATCGCGTTAGCTCTCCCACATTAGAGACGGAGGAGGCAGAATCTGCTGAAGGAAGCAGGTATGCGTGTGTCTCCACGGAGGGACACACATTTGATCATTAAATGTTATAGATGAGGAGAAATCCCCCTCTTTTGCACTTGAAGAAATAGAGGTGACTGTGCCCCTTAGGAAGCAACATCATAGGCTAAGCAGCTCTGACATAGATTATATCAGACAGATAAAAGTGTTATAGAAGGAAGAGAGGAGAGAATGGCTCCAGCTTGTCCCAATTTCCTGACAGGATTAAGAGAACAGGACTAAAACAAAAAAGGAAAAAAATGTACTTATGAGCTAGAAATGCAATTTCTTTTCCTTGTTTTGCTTTCTGGCTTTTGAGCTCACACCATGCATTTGGATCAGGTAAAATAATAACTTTATTTCTTCTTTTCCTTGCCTTCAGAAGTATCGGTCTTTCATTTTCATGATATCATCCCTTTCCTGTCCCTGAGTTGTAATTTTGGGTGGACTGCTGGAAGCAGAAAAGCCTGTATATCTTCTCCTCATCATATGAATTTTCCATTTTGCTTTGTAACACACCTAGGGCCAAGAGAGCACAGAAAGCACAGAGAAAGACATTTCCTAGGGAAAAGGTTATTAAAGAAGAACGGCTCAGCAAAGGGCTGATGGTGTGGCCTTTGCTTCTTTATCTGGGTGCTCAAGAGCAGTGTGAACTAGGTCACAATCCTTATGTACTGCTCCTCCTGTTCATGGATTAGAGAAACACTAGCCCTGAGTTTTTAAGTGTTAACACTGATTAAGCAAATGAGTGTTATCTTGTGTGTCCAAGCTCTTGGAGTAATGAGAAATTGTGCTATCAGTTCATGGGCGTTAAAGAGACTTCTCATTTTTGTGGCCATGACTGGTTGCTATTATCCTCTCGTTACTATCCGCATTAGCGTATATGATTGAGTTCTCTGAGGTAATTCTCATTTGTACTAAATACCACCACTGAGTGATGAAGCAATCCAGAGGTCTTTGTCTCCTCTGAGGCATCACACTACTAAGTGTGATTAGATCTTAGAGTCCAGAGATGAGTTCTGAGGGCTGTCAGAGTCTTCAAAAACAAGAGTTATGGGGAAAAGAGTGAGGAAATTGGGGTTTTCAGTCTAGAGAAGAGAAGTCTTGAGAAGAGGCTGCATAACTGTATTTAAATCATGATTTCTTGTTTTGCCTTAGCAAATAAATAGCACAGATGACTTCGTTATTCAATGTCTCTTGATGTGCTAATCTTAATTATTTCTTTCTAAGTAATGTTTTCCAATATACAGTGAGGGTGACAGAGCTCTGGAACAGGCTGCTGAGAGAGGTCGTGGAGTCCCCTTCTCTGGAGATTTTCAAGACCCACCTGGATGCAGTCCTGAGTGATGTGCTCTAGACAATCCTGCTTTAGCAGGGAAGTTGGACTAGATGATCTCTAAAGGTCCCTTCCAACTCTGTCTAATCAATGAATCTATGAATTAACCTTCTGCAAATTATCTATATGCTGCCTGAATTGTTAATGCTAGATATGAACGCTGCACTTCAGCAGTTCATATCATAGTACATAGTTCATAACTTGTTCATAGTACAGCAGTGGTTTTACCAGTGACAGTTGTCTATTATCTCTTCTGTTTCTTTCTTTTTTCTTTTTTCTTTTTTAATAAAAAAGTGTATCTTTTTTTACATTTCTGGAAATCACATTTTCCCTTCTTGACACAGTGTCCACAGAGGCCCTCAAATGATTATCAAAACTGCAGCTGCTGTGTGTGGAGTCCTTTATCCTATGCATAAGGTCCATTGCACTTTTTGTGTCTAGATGGATGTCTTTACAGCTGGATGCATCCGACCTCTGTTGCATTGTTTTTTCTTGCATTGAGCTTCCTGACTTACTGACCCAAGGCTGTCTGTCCCAATGACCAACTTTCACTATTTACCATCTTCTATTTGCCCAGACCATTTCTCTTCTTATTAAGACTGTGCACTATGAAAATTTTGCAGTTATTGGTTTTACACTTCCTCCCAGGCTGATGAGACCCTTGAAGAGCAGTGGGACAGGAACAGACGCCAGCTGGGCCTTCGCACAAATGCTTCTGCTTTGTAAGAGTTCTCTCTTTTGCAGTTTCATTTGAGTCCCACAAGTCAGCCATTTCTGAGCTGTTGAATGAACGCCAAATGCATTTTGTGTCTTTCTAGTTTCTTAATTAAAACATCCTGTGGGGCAAAGTCAGATGCCTTACAGAAGTCTGTTACATCAACATGATTATCTTTAGCCACCAAACTGGCAATTTTATCAAATGAAGATATCAAGTCAGTTTGACAGGATCTGTTTCCCATAAAACCCTGATCATTGGCCTAATTTATATTTCCTAACGTAATTGTTTATTAGCTGAGCCCATGTCATGTCATGATTTCTCCTGGGATGTATGTCAAACTGTCAGACTTACAGCTATAATGGGAAATCACAGAATCATGACATTTTGTTTGGAAGGGATCTCTGGACGTCATCTTCTCCAATACCCTCAATTCAAAGGAGGCGCAACTTCAAAGTCTGCTCAGGGCCTTGTCCAGTCCAATTTTGAGTCTCAATGAGGACAGAGATTCCACAGCCTCTCTGGGAACCACTCCCAGTGCTTTAATACAGACGTTGTACAGATTTTGTTCTTGATTTTCAATCTGAATTTCCTAAGAGGCAAACCAGGCCCATTGCTTCTCATCATTTTACTGTGCATCTCTGCGAGTTTGCTACATTCATCTTCTCTGTAAGACTCCGTTAGACAGCTGAAGACAGAAATATGTTCCTCGCTTTTCCCCCTTTTTCCTTCTCCTCTCCAGGATGAAAAAAATCCATCTTTCTCTGCTTCCCTCTGTACATTAGGTGACCCTGCCCCTGAAAGCTCACTGAAGCACCAAACTCACTGAAAACTGCAATGGTAAAAATTATTGTGGACTGTGTCACATACCTCGGTACTTTAGTAATTGGGAATGCATCCCAGGCTACATCACCTACACTTGCTGCTGTAAATGAACACCTTTGAGAGAGGTTTATTATACCTTCCTTCAAATGGGTTAAATCACCCTACCTGTAACATTCATTGCCACAGAGTCTCGAAGGTTGGTTTAAACAAGAATCCTAAATTTCGTACCTGAAATGATGCAACAGTAATCCCACCAAAAGCATGCATGCCCTGCCTAGCTCCTTCAAATATTGTGGGTTGTCCAATTGTAATATCTACCCTTTATCCTTGCTATCTATCTTCTCATTCTTTCTGGAATATAGTGTACAGACCTTATACAATACAGCTCTTTCTCAAGTACAGGAGAGAGCCATTTCCTGAATGCTTTTTCCTACCCTGAATTGTCACAGCCTATCCAGCACCAGATCTTTGTTAGTTTTCCTTTTGTGCTGCTTATTTTAAAACAATCTGTGCTGTCAATGGTGCTCATTGCTGCATGGTTATCCTTGCAGCTTTCTACTCCCCTTCCTCGTAGCTTCTGATTTACGTCAATTGCTATTAGCTCCTCCATTCGTTTATTTGCCTTATAATACAGAAATGTCAGTGTGTACACATGTGTGCATATATGTCTGTAAGTGACTATATGAGACCTTTGAAGTCCAGCGTGATTTTATAGCCAGCATTCACTATTCCTAGAGTTACATCATTTTAGTTTGGGGGAATCTAATAAGATTTCTTTTAGATGTTCCCAATTATAATTAATATTTTTGCCACTACTTTAAATTCTCCATCTCTACTGGCTTGACTAATAATTAGTTTTGGTTTGCTGGAACTGTCCCATTTGAAGCATCCTATATAAAACCATCTTTTTATATACTTGCACATGCACTGCCTCTACATGTATGAACAAATTAGCACACATGCATGTGAGTGCACACATGCCCACACACACACTTGCGTGTGCACACACAGACTCTTATTGTGGACTTTTACAGGTCAGAGTTATACAGTTGCATAACTCTGCAACCTATTATTGGGAATTCTCCTCACTCTACCCAGGATCTCTTTCCCATTTAGCACTATGTAAAAGACAGATAACCAAGAAAACTTCCCGGAGTCACAAGTTAAGAATCCTTGGAGCTTATAAAGATTCCACCCTACTTTAAAAACTATGAACTTTGTAATTCCCATGGTAACGAAAATGTCTGACCAAGTCATCCTTAAATGTTCTGTCCCAGTTAAATACAGCTTTGATTGTGCATATACTAAAGTGAAATCATATAACTATCTGATTATCCTCTATGGTAAGCTATAGATAGAGCAGCTCTATAGTAGGAAAACTGAGAACTGTAAATTATATTTTCGTACAATATATGCTTTTTCATGTGGAACATTTTATTGTGTTTTCATTGCTTAAAGGCTATGTCAGGGGTATTTTAGAAGAGTGTTTCCTTCACAAACTATTAAGCTATACAGGATAGACTCCTTTGTTTTTTCTAGTGAAAAAAGCATAACTGATAGAATGAAAGAGACACTTAGTTTCCTTCCATGTTTTTCTTATACTCACATAATATCTGCTTTTAGCTGTCTTAGCTATGAAGTGATCAGCTTTGAGAACTTCAATACTCTTCATGAATATTGATCTTTTGGTCAAAAAATGGAATTGTGTCATCTTTCCCTGTTCCACACCTCAGGTGCCATGCCACAGTGTGCTCTGAGAAATATGACCATCTCCCTTGTAAGACCAGCATCAATTATACTACAGTGTGAAAGAGGTCCAAAGGAGGTGAGATGTATGAAACAGCTGGTTTCAATCTAGATCGTTTGGGTTTTTTTGTCCTCCAGCTGAGAAGCTGAGGCATTATGTTTTGTTCCTGTTGGTAGGTCTAATACCCTATTGACCTGTACTACCATGGGACGGAGTTCCCCTAGTTTTCACAGGGATCTATAAAAAACCTTTTTTCACTTTCTGCTTAGAACCTTTTTTGATGATATCCTAAAATATTGCACACAAATCTTTGTAACTTACAGGGGTTTAAAATATTGTTTATGGATGAAAAGACTGTGGAGTGGGGGACAAGGAAAGGGCAATAGAATTACTGGCAAACTAATGTAAATATCTTCCTTCCAGTAGCTGGTAATAGGCAATCAGACTGCCTGCCCTTCTCATTTGTGTTGTTTCTCTAAGAGATACACTGAGAGGGTTGGAGAGCTCTGACAAAAAAAAAAAAAAAAATGTTTTGCTTAGATGAGCTGTTGGTAGGGTTTGGTCCATGTCATGATATTTTGGACATTTGCCCAAACCATCTCAAAATGTTGGCTTTTCTTTCAAGTTCCTTCCTTTGAACAGAGACACAAAATGGTTGCCAGATTGGCCTCTCTCCTGTTGCTGCCCTCTGTTTTTCTTCTTTTGTGGGGTATGGAGATAATAACCAGTGTTGTTCTTAGTCAATGACATGGGTTGGTTTCACCAGTTCAAACATCTGCCCAGAAAAAGGTTCAGTTAGAGCTCGATAAAACAATTCTTGCTTTTTTAAAATTTCTCTTGCACTTTCTAAGAATTTACACTGGGTCTGTTCCATTTCAGACATGTTCTTTTCCTGTATCTCAGATAGGCCTTTGTGGTTTTTATCCTGGGAACTGGGCTGAGAGACAAGGAGGATGAGGAAGAGGAGTTTGATACTCTTGCTGTTGTGAATTTGATGATTAAAACCTTGAGAACAGATTATGCTGAAATTGCAGTTTGGGAAATGTAACCTGATGATAAAACAGCACAGACTTCACTCCCCCCTGTGGGAATCACAGTCAGCAGCTATTTCTGTTACACAACGAGCTGAGGTTTCCCTTCTGAGCTCCCATGTTTTCAGCTGCCTTTGTTGTTTTGTAATGTTCACGTTTCTTGCACATCTCAGGCCTTAATCTCCCTTGCTAAAAAGCAGTCTTTGCATGAAAATGAAAATAAAAATGTGTGAGATACAGGGAAAAAAAAAAAAGACAAAACCTGAATATCCTTAGCTTCTGTAAACCCTACCCTTCCACTTGCATTTTGATGGCTGATGGCTGAGATTTAGGAAGCAATTTTTGTTTGTTTATTTGTTTTCACTACAGACGGATGAAACACTTGGAGGGAATAACCAGCAAGACATTGGGAGGCCACATTTAGATGTTATTTCCTCTTGGCCTCAGTGCCTGCCTGTGTCTCCAGAAGTGGAGATGCGGACTGAGAGACTGGATAGCAGATTTCCTTGGGAAAGGATCCAATCAGAGGAGAACAAAACCACATTGTTCCTGTCCTGACAATTACTTCTGAGCCGAACCAGTCTGGTAGTGAATTCCAGACCTGACCTGGGCTATAGATTTGCTCTGCTTCTGAAAGCCATGCCGTGATTATCCTTGGTAGTGACATGGTGGCCAGCCTCTATTTACTAGCCTGAAGGAATTTACCTTTGAAGGGAGATTTTCTATGATTCTGCTAACACACCCAGGTCAAACATAGCACACCAACCACTTTTCAATCATCCCCCACCAGGGCATGACAGGACTTGTTTTTTTTCCGTAACATCTGGCTACACAAGCTACTTCTGATAACGTGAATCAGAAAAGATGATGAAGCTCATTCTTATGAAGGGCCTGTTGTCCTTTACATAAATGAAAGAACTTGATATTGTCTGCCACAAGGAACAAGTAGTTTTTGTGGTTTATCTGAGAGCAAGTGGTTTATCTGAGAGCAAGTGACATATAAGAGATTGCCAGGATGGTAGGACTCCTAGGACTTAGCCAGCAGAAGGAATGGCTGAAACCATGAGCCCACTTCTGTCTTACCCAGCATTTAAAGTTGCCCAAGGCACTTGAGACTGACTATTCATCCCACCTCAGTGCTGTGGCTCACCAGGATCATGACATTGTCACTTCACAGGAAAGGGTCCCTCGAGGCAAAGTTTTCCTGGAAACTGAACTGAGGTTCTGGAGCTCCTTGTTAGACAAGTGAAACTGGGAACATCGCTGTGCCAAGAAAAAATTACAGTTCATGACTTGCCTTCTCCTTAATCAGTTCCTCATACACACAATGACATAGGCAAGCGGACCAGATATTTCTCCTGCACCATGAAAGGGCAGATAGAGTGGCTGTTAACACATCTCTGCCTTAAGAATGCTTTGGAGGAATGAGAATATCATACTGAGAGGCAATCTAGTTGTTAGAGAGCAAGGGAGAGAAGCAATAGGACTGCAGGACACACACACACACACAGACCACATGGTTCGGTCTGATTGCATTACCTAGCAATGATCACACTTACCTCCAACTGCATCAGGCAGGGTTTCTGTGTATACCACAACACAGAGTTTTCTTTCAAAAGAAACTTTTCTGAACTCCCAGTCTGACTGTGGCTGAGTTTAGAGCTCAGGATCTGGGTCAGGTCTTGTTTTATCCCTGTGGATTTTACCTAATCCTCATTGAGTACTGCCAGAGCTTCTCTAACCTCATTTTTTCTCCTTGGATTCCTCTGATAACATCAACTACCAGTCGTGGTTGTTTAGATGTCTTAAGGAGTTTTTTTTTTCACCCTAAAATAATGTGTGTATGAGAGAAAAGATGCCAAATACAAATCACCCCTACCCCAAAAAAAGGCGAGGTGTGTCAAGGGGAAGACTGAGGAATATTAAAAGGAGAAACTCCTGCCTTTGATGGTTGCATTTTCCAAAGAAAACAGAAGAAAATATAACAGACACCAAGAATAACATCCGATTTTCTGCTGCCAGCCCATTTTATGACTTTAGAAACCAGTCCGTTTTATTCTGCATAGTTTCTGGGAAGGAAAAAAAAAGGGGGGGAGGGAGGATCCACACACTTCTAATCATATTCAAGTAGGCACTGTACAAAACCTGCTGGAAGCCAGCAGTGGTGATGACTGGCTCATTACCATTATATAAATAGTATTTAAAGTGCAGCTGGGCCCTCACATGAGCAGAGACCTAATTGATGCCGAAATATGTTCATTTCAAGTCCTGTGACTTCACGTGGAAAATATTACACTGGCTAATTAATGGCAATGAGAAGAGATGATGCATTGCCTTATAAAACAAGTGACTGAAATGTTGAGCCTCCATCCAAAAGGAAAAAAGGGGAGGGGGGGAAAGCTATGAAAGTTTAGAGCATAAAAAACCCCAACAAAATAAAATGCATACTCACTCACAATGACACACACATAATCAAGAAATAGAGACATTCAGGAGGAAATGACTTGCTATTTATCTGACAGCTCTCAAGCCAAATCTGAGTTTATTGTATGTCCTTGACAGAAAGACAGCACAAAGCCCCATGTTTTTATAGAAGGGTTCAGGAAAATATTAATGCCTTGATTCTGGCAATTCTGAACACTACCTACCTAATATCCTTTTCAGGCACTTAGCAAAATTGCATCTACCGTGTTATTATTTAAAACATACAAATATGAGTTGGCTCAAACTGGGAATACAGGCTTGAGCTAATGGGAGAAATGAATTGGCCGGTGTTGCAGGTAGATAATTATCATGGTCTCCTCTAGCCATAAATCATACAAATGTATGAATTGAAACTTAAATGAAAGTTTGATATATGGTTAGCCATACTAGAAGGTGCAGTGAGCTATGGAAAAGGTGTGGCCAAATAGATTAGAAGTGTGGACAAACCATTTTTAGGTAAGGCCAATAGGACTAGACCCATCAATGGTTAGTTAGATGACTGTTTAAGAATACCAGGTTACCCCTACCAAGATGTGATCCTTCTTTACACTCGAATACATTGAGGAGGAAATATTTGATGCAAGTTGTTCAAAGACACAGATTCATGTGTATTTTCCATGCGAATAACAGAAGTTAAAAAAACAGCACTGGGTGAATGGCAGTTTCCCTGCCTTCAGAGGACTGCATGGTGCACATATTATCCATGCTTTGTTTCAGAATGGGATCTGACAGCCCTAAATGCTGGGCTTTCCAATGCTGTCCTATAAGACTTCACGACAGTGCCACTGATCTCACTGTCAGGAAATAATGGCTCCAAATTTCTCCTTTGTTTATGTTTTCATACATTATTTATAGCAAATTGCTTCCTATTTTCTGCAGTATGGATGTTTTATCTCTCCTCCCTGCTTACACAGTGCCTGTTTTTGTGGTTTTTGACATGGGTTTTTTGCATCTTGATATCTTTATCCTTTCCACATATATCATATGTTCCAGGTATTTCATTATTTAAAAATGTTGTCTTTGATTTTCATTATCTTGTTATTACCTTCCTTTCAAGAATCAAATTGATTGTTCTAGGTTTTAATCTTTCTAGATTTTGTGGCTCAGTGACTTGATCCCTTTGCACAATTCTAACTGACCTATCTTGTTGCTAGTTCACGCCATAATTCAGCATTTGCCATAAACCCTCAGCTCTTTATCTGCCTTCTAAATCTTACTTTCCCATTAGTTCTTTGCTCTGTTTTCTTTTCTTAGGGGCACCAGTGGATGGAATTAGACTTCATCCTTCCTTTATGCCACTTACTCCCAAATTATACTCCCCAAATTTCCTTTTTCCTACTTTTCTGCCATGTTTTTTTTTTTGTGACTCCTCCCAAATTATTGCTGTTTGTAAATTTCATCAAGCACATGATTATTTCCATTTTCAGAGATTAACGAAGATGTTAAATGAGACTCTTGCAAAATCCAAGTAGGCACATCTGTCTCCATGAAACAATGTTTATAGCTAAGCCAGACGCAATGATTTTTGGAGTAGAATCTCAGGAAATAATTTCTGAAAAGCCAAAAATGTATCATATGCTCAGAGTAGTTTCTAAGTGATATTTCAGTACTAGCAAATGCTATTAATATGGAGTGTCAAAGGCCACACTAACCCAGGGCCGTTTATCCTTCCCCTGCTTTAGTCTTCTGCAACACAAGGAGGCATCACTTGGTTTATGGATAGTTCATGGTACCACTTACAGCCAGGACATCACATGGGACAGTATAGCCCCACCAAGGGATAGATTGCATTAGCAATCCTTTTTGATTAAATTATCTGAGGTCTGCCTATCCATCATGATGGCTACTTGTGACATTCACTGTCCAAACAACCAATGTACTCCTCCCCCACAAAATAAACCTGGAGCAAAACAAACCCATCCAGACAAAGCTTTCCACTCTATGTGTAACTCCCCTAGGGAAAAGGATAAAGCACAAACAACACCAAGCAGATGGCAGCTATGTTACTTTCTGCCCTACTGGCAGGGGCTCAGGAACAATGGCATTGAAAATGCATAAGATCCAGGACAGAACAAAACCAGTTTCTCATAATTTCCTTTCCAACTATTCAACATTTCATTTCAGCAAATGAGAATGTCATTGTAATGGCCACAGTGGCAGAAATTCAGAATACCTATTTCTGAAGCATACTTTCCCAGAAAGACTTGCTTATGGATATCCATGGGCATGTATATTGTGTGCACGTTTATCTTTACTCTTGCAGCAAGTGGGGCTCGTACAGGGCACATGAGAGTGATAGGGAAAGAGTAAACTTTATCCAGAGCTCCCTTCATATGGTCTTCAAGCCTTGACTGTATTTGTTGCCATGCAGTCACACTTCCCAAATTCATGCCAGAAGTTCTTTTAATCACACCCACACATGTTTTTGTTTGTTTATTAAGGGCCAAATGCAAGGCCTGGGGCAGGCAAAGCAACTGAGATTTGCCACATTTCAGATTCACACCTGCATCTGGGGTGCAAGTGATATCTGTGTGTCTTGGTTAGTGACTGTTCAGGAAGCACTAATGTGTAGGAGTGTCTATGTATAGGAGAAGTCTAGGTCTCAGCCACCTCATATAGGTGTTTACATGAAGCTCCAGACCTGTATGTGTCCAGTGACCTTGTCTGGCAGTCCTGGGCTCCCCTGTCCACTGTTCTGTTCAATGCATACACCACTTGCACCTACCTAAGCCTGCCATAATCACTGTGGTGTAGAGACTGGATGAAGTCCAAAGTGCTTTGCCTGAGGTTGCAAGGAAGATCACCAAAGAAAGCTGTGATTTGAAGCATTATCTCCCACATTCTAATTAATTTGCCTACTGGCAGGGACCTCTCTACCTCCTCCTGTGGTTTAATTTGCACACCTGAAATAATGAATTGAAATAGAGCAGGAGCGAGAGGAGCGAGGCTGCTGAGCTGGTGCAGGGCTCTGAACACCTTCTTGGAGCAAAGCTCCAGTGTGGAGACTGGCTCTCTTGTTCCAGTGCAGGGGCATTTTCCAAATTCAGCTCCACCTGTGAACCCAGGTTACAGGGCTGGCCTCTAGGGTCTGAGATCCCCCTGAGGGATCACTTCCCCTCACCCTAAGCCAAAAAAAAAGTCTCTTCCATTTAGTGTTCTGTAGATGAGGAGCTCGTGTGTGCAGCTGTACATCTGTATGGGTGTGCAAGAAACAGGCACCCTTAGGGAACTCTGCTGGTGAAGCCTTGGACAGGGTGATGCCAGAAGACTTCAGGACTGGTCCTCTAACTCAAAGACCTTTAATAACACAGGCAGTTACAGTAAATTTGTGATGACCAAGGGACTCACCTAGCTTTCTTGAGGGATAGAGTCTGGCATGAATAAAGCCTTCCTTCTGTCTCTTTTTTCTTATGTCTGTTCATTGACATGGATGCCCTTTAAGTTTTATCTTCTACTGACATGAAAGCTGTTCTCCAAAGATTTCTGGTTTCATGTTACCTTTCATTGTACTAACAAATGACTCAGTTGAGACTCAGTTGAAACAGCAGTCTTATGGTCTACCCTCATGGGCACAAAATACCTATCTTACCAGAAGTAATATAGACAGGGAGTAAAGTACAGTTCAGCAAGATTTTTTACACTTCCCTCTGTCATTTTTGCTCCAATTTTTAAAATTACTTGGGTTAATAATTTTTAAAATGACTGCTAGGCAGGGATGTCTCAGAGCTGGACTGTATCCTCTAAACAGCTTCATCCTAGTGATCTCAGAGGAGAAGAGAAAAAGTGGCTGAAACCACCAGCAATCTCCAGCTGCATCTATGGCTTTAGACAAGTTTGATCGGAACCCAAACACTGACAGATCAGGGCCTGTGCTGTGCAATTTTTCATTTGATACTCTCCAGCTTTGATTTCTCGGGAGGGGAAAGGAAAGGGTGGGTAGGGGATCAAAGGGACCAGCTATGTCCACACCCTTACGTTAAATCCAAACCCACTTGCTTCAGGATGTTAAAGAAGACATAGATGAAAAAAACAGAAGAAATATAGGAGGAAAACTAGAAGAAATAATGTTTGTAGAGAGAGGGAAAAGAAGTAATGTGAAGCTCATATTCCATTGAAAGTTCAGCTGTGCAAATGTAAACCTTACAGAGAAATATATACTTTCTTTTTCTTCAATTTTGGCATATATACCTCCTGTCACACCACTGTCCAGAATGGAACAGGAAAGTCGGTTTTACCCAGCCCTCCCTGTGCCACGCTGGCAGAGTCATAGTGGATCATTTGAGTGTCAGCATGGTACCTTCCGAGCTGGTACAGAGCAGACATAAAATGGAGGAGGATCGCAGGGTGCTACTGGAAGAGAAGTTGCATCAACGCTTTCTTCAGGGAGACTAGGCCAAGGAGTGGGTTGAGTACTGGTGCTCTCCTCTGATCCATGTCTAGATATCCATGCTCTCACTGATAGATAGCCTACAACTATAGAAGAGTACTCTGAGCTCACACAGCCCGCAAATCCCATCTGCCTCTGGGGCACATGTTCTCAAGCCTCTTCTAAAGTGGATTCTGGGGTGGGCTTATTTGTCCAACATTTGTTGCCAAAAGAGCATCTGGGAAATGCGGAGGCAGCTGGGCTGGGCATGGTGAATGTCCTTAAAGATTGATGTAGTAGAAGAGTGTAGTTCCAGACAGGAATCCAGACTGGAGGGATTTCAGGCCATTTGGTTGGCGTCAGGGTGGTTGTCTGACCTGGAGGGCATAGCTGGGAGAGGTGCCATGAGAATAGGCTCAAATAAGCCTGTACCCAAAAGTACAGGACTGGCTGAGAGAGAAAGGCTGGAGTACAGACTTTGAACCCTGAGAAGCTGTATCTAGATCATCAAGTAAGATCTGCTGTATCAGACTGGTTTTGTCAAACAGGATTAATTTCCTTTGTGGCAGCCACTCCCAGGACATAAGGAACTCTTCATGGGGACCAAAAACCTTCAAGGGGTCAGTGACAGTTTGGAATAATGGTTGGATTAAATAATATTTTGTATATGTGTATATGTGTATACTAGGGATCACAGACCACTGTGCTATAGATAAGGACTGTTGTAAAGGCCTTCTTGCACTAAACTAGGATTTGTCTTGCCCAAACATTGCTGAAACAGCTGTTACTGGTGAAAATCCTGCCTTTAATGGAAGGCAGCCAGGAAATGGTTTGGCCAAGAGGGAGTCAGTTGGGGGTCTCCATCACTGCATAAGGAGAAGTGCAAAATGAAGCAGGTGGTGTGCCATACTCCAAAGCTCTGAAAGACTGACCAAAGAGCTTTGCAAAGGGCCTTTAAGGGTGCTGAAGTTAATCTGTTAGTGATGAGACTTGTTGCTGGTGAAATATCATGATGAAAATTAGGGGAGATCCTTTACAGGTGTGGCTTCAGGTGTGCCTGATTTCTGTGTAGCTGGAAGTGCTGTTCGCCAATAATGCATAAACAGAATAACATTTACCTTGGGGACAGGAACATTCTTCCAGAATAAAGGGTTTTCAGCAAGAACCAACCAACGCAAACTCATTTTTAGAAAGGACAGCTTCAGCTGGGAAAGACAGAATGCCAGTTCCCTGTAAACTTTGACTCCATGAGAGACAAAAAATGTTAACAGAAACTGGTGCTGGAGAGATTTCCTGAAATGGCATGGGTTGTTCTGGAGATATGATTCAAACTATGCCCAAATGTTTCTTTCCCATTGCTGTCATCTCTGTTTTCCCTTAATTAGTCAGCTTATTTGTCCTCCGAGAAGACTTTGGAGATTGTACCCTCAGTACTCCCTTCTTATCTGCTGAAGTTGCAAAAGCAAACTCCTTCCTGGTGTGCTGTCAAGTTACACTTCAAATTAACTTGGTCTTGTAAGCCACTTTCCTTTAACAATCCTTTCCCAAAGCTAAATTAGATAGGTTATAGGCAGTAATTTCTGGCAGAACCTTCATCAAGAAGTCATCCCTGTAGGGAAATGGAAAGATTGATAGCTTTTTATCTGTCTTAATATCTGCATTCATGCTGATACAAGGCCTAGAGGCTTCCATTTGTCCTCATAGCTCCAACGAAACACATGCAGTCACTTACAAATGTACTTCTTCCCCAGTCTGGAGGGTCTACCAGGGAGTTCATTCTAAATGGCATTGTTCATCCTTTGATCTCACTGATAGTGCCAGCAAAGGAGGCCCTACTTGGGAAGCCACCACAAAAGTCTTATCTGATTGCATTTATTAATAAGCTAGGCTGGATTTGAATGATTCATCTAGGAGGGAATGCATCCCACTGCATAATCCACACACCAAGACATGCAACCCTGCTTTCATGAGGTGAACTATTCCAAAAGGTGTGGGAGAAACAGCATGGAGAAGGGATGATTGAGTTTGGAAACAATATACTAGCTGATGTGTAGTGTCCAAGCATAACTGATAAAGGAGTAACAGCTGCTAAACTACCAGCAACTACCACCAAAGAATGACATCTGTCATACAGAGCCATGAGATACGTTGCTTAGAGGACAGACGTGACTGCCTGGCATTTAGGTAATGGCACGGATTGGGTGTAAAGACCCTGTGGGCTTAAAAGAATTTGCCCAGATGGCTTCTGCCCTATAACCAGTACGGTCATAAACTGTGTGTGCTATTTCCTCATCATCTATCATAGAGGCTTCCTTTGGCCAGAGAGAGCAGAAGATTGATTATTCTTGGCTGATCTTTCCTTGCTGGACAGAAGCTTCCTGGTTCACTCTCAGATTTAGTAGAATTGGTCTTGTCATTCTCAGATTACTAGTTCAGCTGCTCCATTAGGGGAATGGCCGGGAATGGTGAAGAAGAGGAGAGGTTCCAAAACTTGAGACTGGAAAGTCTGAGACATGTGCATTTCTCTATTTTTGCTCTCAATATAAGTCTGAACCACATTTAATGCAATGTCAGCTTTACGAGGTCATTGGCTCCAAGATCCAACTCCCAAACCAAAGCTTCCTCTGATATTGTGAACCATCATGCTTTGCATCTCCCCATTTTCTTTGCTGTTTGCATTTGCAACAAAAGTCAGTAGGTTAAAGAAAAACACATGAGAAAGGTGAAGCATGTTCAGTCAAGGAAAGCTCATGGCACAGATGTCCCCTTAGTTGTAACCATTATATATATGTGAGACTTCCAAAGCCAAAAGATCACATCGACCTTGATAATCACATCAACAGCAGGGAAGCACCTCCAGTAATAAAGGAGATCACATTCTTGATTGCTGGAATTCTAATAATTTGTTTTTAATTTTGTAGGTGTTTAAGCAGATAAGAAGAGACAAAGATTCCTTGCTGGATCTTTGCCTTGGAACAACTATTCATCTTGCTCCGTTTACCTGAGGCTAACAAGTTCCTTTCTTCACCTCTGTCTAGGTGGTATCTCTAAAGAGTGAGTTCCTTGAACTAAGACAAGCAAGCAAAAGGATTTATTTTTCAAATTCAAAACCTTATGCAGGAAAGAGAATCTTTGCATGAGTTTCCAGATGCTATGGCTTAGATCATAAACAAGTGTTTCTTTACAGTTACAATATTACAGTGCTGATCACCTTTCCCCGCAAAAGCAGGGACTCAAAAGATCCTCAAAGCTTTTGCCTCTCCAGAAAGTACAGTATTAGACACACATGTCCCTAAAGCCTCTTTATAACGTGACTATAAAAACACATTCTACTGCAGTAGTTCACTATTCATTCTTTAGGTAGTCATAGACACATTAGTTCAAAGATACTTTTAAAATAAAGTCCGAGAAAGCAATGGATCCTGGTTTTGAACAGTAATTTCACATCTATCTTTAGGCACAAATAACAAAGACACAGCCACCCTAAACTGACTCTAGCTCTATGATTAAAGAACACTTACAATTGCACAGGTTAGAAGTAGAACAATAAGTTAAGAATTTAAAATTAGGATAATTTTACTTTCATTTAATTGTCAGATTTGAAACTGACAAAATAATTTATCCACACGTTTTACACTAGCTTCTACCTGCCAGAATAGATGATGGGTAGAAAACATCAAGCCAGAAGTTGACGTTATAGTAAGCTGTTGGCAAAAGGGAGTTGTAATTGAAAGCATTTCCATACCATAGGTACTGCTGAGTGGCTGCCGTGTTAATTATATGATCCCTTCTTCTAAAGTAATCTTCCACTTGGATACCAAGTATAACTCCTGCCAAGAGGTCTCTGAAATGCCATCAACAATTGTGCTTTCTGACAAAAAGATAAAGTTAACTAATTGTAAGCACCCTTTGCTGATGAACTCAGAAAAACCCCACTGGCTTCTCTTCCTGGAGAGACAGCAAATAACGTGGGTCATGTGCATTAATATTTTTGCACTGACATAACTTTGGCACAGGCCTTGGGTTCTTGCCAAAGTGCCACCTGGAACCGACAGCATATATTTAACACAACACAGAGCAACAGTCATATAAAATTAAATCACAAGACCCCATCCAGCCCAGTGCCTCACCCCGGTAAAAGGACATAGGGGATATCTGTGGAAGAAGCACAGGACGCAAGGCAGATTTAGCATAATACTTCTCTTAGCAGCCCTCCCATGGCCTCTAAAGTCATCCTGGACTAAGGGTTATTTCTCAAATTGCTGGGATTAGTGGACACCAAGACATATCACTCATGGACTAATCACATTTTGAGCCCTTGTGTAAGTTAAGTTCCAAAATACCTTGTGAGAAAGTGTTGTTTGATTTAAGTACGTATTGTGTACAAAGGCACTACTATCAGTTCAATGGCAGTCCACTGCCTGTTAACTTCACTGGTGTTCTGCAAACTTTATTTTAATAAAGAAGTAATTACCAGCTGTTCCCTATTCACTTGCTTCACAGTTCTATAGGGTTCTATCATACTCCCCTCATCCACCTCTTTTCTGAGTAGAAGCTTTCTAGCCTGTCTAATGGCTCCTGGCAAAAATGTAGTACTATGCCTTTTCCAGCTTTATAGTATCTTTTTTTCAGTGGAGTGGGACCAGGACTGCACTCACACACCCTCAATCTATACCATGTTGAAATTATATTCTCTGTTTTGGTCTCAGCTGTGTTCCTGACGTTCTTTGGGCTTCTGTGATTGCCAGCCCACACTGAACTGACCATCATGACTATTCTATTTGTGAATAGAAATAGCTAAATTATAGCACATCTGGACAGTGATTCTCCCCCTACCCCCATGTACGTTACTTTGCATTCATCAAAACTGTTTTTATGGAATTGAAATCCCTGATCACTCAATTTCATTAGTAACAACAGCAGAAAAGCAGTTCACCTCATAATGGAGAGCCATTTTAACCACAGTCAGTATTGTCACCTGAACAGATTAGTGGTTAGTAATTCATTGATATAGCAATTTACAACTGCATTTTACATGTATGGGTAAGGTCATTTTTCACCCATGCTTTAATTTGAATCAGGCACTTATTTGCCAGGCATGTTGTAGCATAATGTAGATGGCTTATAATTGAACCAAAGCCAGCTTCGCATCCAGATGGGATCAGCACTGCCCTGGCAACCTGGGCAGTCTAAAAAAGGCAAAGGATTGAAATTGCCAGTAGAATCTATCTTCCAGTCTTCTTCCTAGCAGTGGTACATTCCTTGGATGCCTCAAGATTTAGAAAGTTTAGCAGGTCTTTGCACTTCTCAGTACCTGGATAGAAGACTTCATTCTGCCATTTCATGGTGGCTTCAGTTTTTCTCTGCCTCCTTTTCTCTTTAGCCTCTTCCCTTTTTTGATGCCTGTTTTAAACACATAACCACATTCATGAAATCATCAGCTCCTCTAAACTTTCTTCTGAAAATCTAGATCCCTCTATGGCTGCAAAACATTCCTCTGCATGGTCAGGTATTGTTAAGTACAAATTGTTCTGGTTACCCTTCAACATGTTGCCTCTTCATACTGACATACTTTCTGCAGACATTGAGACTCTGGGTCAGGGACTTCCCCATTTGTTGTTGGTTTGCACAGAGCCTAGCCCGACAAGTACTGGATTTTAAAATTTTTATATTTTATTTTCAGGGTAATGTTACAGCTGTCTCAGAAAGACATGGCATAGTGTATTTTTGGAGAAGTGATAAAAGAAAGAAGGGGCAGTCACATTGCTTTTCTGTTATTGTAATGCCCCTGCCGTTGTGTTTTTTATCAACTTCTCAGCCTTTTCCCACAAACTTTTAAAATGCTTGTAACAACAAAGGATACTTTTTTCCACGAATCTTGTCCCCTTTTCAGTAATTTTCCTATAATCAACCAGGGTGAGAAATGGCAAATATGACACTGTGCCCTCCTGGCTCAGATATGCTTTCAACTTTCAAAGATTGTCATTTTATTCCTATCTCTGCCGCCAGCCTGGTGATAGTGTGCCAAGATGTTTCCTCCTCTGGAAAATAAATATAGTTATTTTGGAATCTCCTTTGCAAGTCTGTTGTGAGATCTGCTGACACAACACTCTGTATAAGAGCTGGACAATACTATGATTATTGTTGTTATTCCTCCCAAAGTTTGAGAGCTGATTTGCAATCCCTCCTCCTTCCCCTTTTCTTTTCGTGGAGGAGGCAGAAACTGGCAGCTGATGGGATCTGCAGGATTTATTTTTTACTATTGACCTTTTCCAAAGCTTTAGCAATTGTTTCTTTCCCTTTCTAAAATACACGTGCAGCTCTAAGGTCAAGTCAAAGGCTGAACTGCTACTTTTGCATGAGTTTCTACACTTACTTTTATTTTATTCATTTTTCTCTCTTTGTACCCTCGCCTTAACAAAGACAGAAATGAATGGAATTCCATTTTGGAAAGGCATGAGAAACAGATGCAAACATGCATGCATCAGGCAAGGCATTCTCTGAAATCTCTTCAATTGGAAGAGCAGATTTAGAAAGATATTTGATGCTAGTAGCTGCTGAATTGCTACCAACAGGCACAGCGGTATAACTGTCCATCTAGCTATATAAATAAGCAAATAAGTGCATATCATGCACAAGTGAATATATATGTATAAAATTGTGTGTGTGTATATATATATATGTTCCTTAGAACAGAATTGCAAGGCTGCTGCTAGGATAAGCAGTCTGCACATTTCTTTTAAAATTTTATTTCCTAATTAATATGCTTAGTGCTATTTACGCAGTTTTTTTAGAACAGTTCTCTGGTTCTCAACACCTCCTCTCCCTGCATTTTCATAGGATCTCAGTGCAGACTTAGATGAGGATATTGTAGGACTTCAGTTAAGCCTGGTATAGGACTCATGAAATGGGTGAGATCCCTGGAGGGTTTTCATGTTCTCAGGTTTCCAAATGTTAGCAAGAAATTCACAACAGCCATGCCTAACCCCATAGTTGTAGCATCTGGGAGCAGCTCACTTTTTACCTGGGGGATGTCTGTGGAGGAATTTCCTGGAGAGGCAGAACATCTCCTTCACACATACCCAAAATGGCAGTCCAAAGCTTTGAGCATTTTATTGTCAGGCATAGCAGATCTGGTCTCTGGTGGATCTTAGCCCCAGATCCTGCAGATTTGGCTGATTTTGTCTGCAGAGCAAAACAATGGGAACTTTCTCCATCTGTCAGGCTGAAAGCTAGGGGAATCATCTTCCTTGGCCTGACGGCCCGGGGGCCAGCTGGGATGATGAATATTTGTAACCTCAGAACCAGGCTGTGATTCCTGTTCATCTGTGTTTTGGTTATGAGAAATTTGACTCGCTCTGGCCCAGAGAGGAGCTGAACTGGTGGCCTAGCAGTGAACAATGCTTTTCATAGGATCCAAGCAGGAGAGCTGTCTCCGCATGAAGAGAGAGACTCCGTAATATTGTAGAGGTGCACCTTTGGAGACCCTTATGACTTCTCATATTGAAGGGGAAGTGGTTGAGATGATGGGTCCCATAAACTCTGCAATGCCTGATGCTTTATATGTAGCCCTGTCAGATGGTGTTTATCCCAAGCAAAGAGGGGACATTTCTGCAGGCCCCTCTTGCTTGACTGTTGTCAGCACATCACTAGTCTACTGTAATACAATAAGGCACCATGATGTTGCAGTCAAACTCCATGCCCACTTCTGTAAATACAACTTGCTGAGGCTCATTTCCCCAGGGCATTACCAAGCTCATCCTTTGCTGGCAGAAAACACCCCTCTGACAGGATTTGGTGCACTGAGTGTTGGAGATTTGGTCCTAATGGGACTAGGGACTCCTGCGGAGACAAGTTTCACAAAATACAGAAAAAAGCCAGATCAGACAGTGATATAAAACAGCAGGGACCTTGTCATTCTCTTTGGACATCTTGTTGAGGTCCTTGCCAAAAAGACACCACAGGACACCAGATTCAAGGCTGAGTAGGAAACTGACCTTTCCTTAGGGATGGTAGCAATGGGCAGAGTTAGATCAGTAAGGAATAAAGTGACAAAGACTAGAAGGTTGAAAGCCCCTTTTCTTTCACAGCTCAAGTCCATCCTCTGGGAAGAGACGTGGGACTCACCTGTGTGAGGCTCTTCCACCTCTGCCCCAGACAGCAGGCTGAGATACTCTTCACAGGGCGGTCAGCCAGCCATTGTCTCCATGGACTTCCCCAGCCCTGTGATGCCTTGCCAATATCAAAATGAGCCCATCATCCTCTGGCTGGTTTGCAGTGAAGAGAAATACCTTGAATGGTTCTCATCACCTTCTGTTCAGCTTCTGCATATGCCCATACAGGCTGTGAGGAGGTTGAGACTCGGTCCTTTGCCTCAATTTCCTCATCTGTAAAACAGCTATCAAAACCTTTCAGTTCTCCCACCAGTAGTGGGCTCGAGACAAATAAACAAATACCATCACGGTAATTTTCTGGGATGTGAGTGCCTCTATTATTATAAAAGTTCTCGTTTTCATCTGAGGTCTATTTTCTAAGCTCTAAAGAGCAGTTGTGATGTGGCATATGTTTTCTTACTTGCTTAGATGGTCATATAAAGGGACATGTCATAAAAAACATGATTCTGGAACAGAAGGAAAGCACTGATATTGCATTTAAATCTGGTCTTCAGCTATACTTGGGAAAGACGTTATCTGTTCCAGGAGACGGAACGGTAACCTTTAGTCCTACCAGTGGTCTCTTTTTTCCTGCCTGAATTTAAACTTTAAATTATACTGGCTAGCAATATCCACCAGGCGACGCTAAAGTAATCTGAGATCCTGGGGCACATCAAAGCCCTGATCACACCCTCCCGTGTCCTAATCCTGCTCCTTATTGTAACTGCAGGCAGGCAGGAAGGTCGGCAAGGGGCAACCCTGTACCACGGAGAGGCAGCGTGATCTTCCCACCTCTAGAGATGCTGGTTCAATTTGTTGGTCTAGTGCAATGCAGCCCCCTCACCCCTCACCCCTTCCAGCCTGAGCACAGGGTGTAGGTGATGATGATTTTACTGTCACTCCTTTGCCTGTGTGGACTTTATGGCCGGAGGGCTGTGAAAATGAGAAGAAGCATGTGTGTCTGGCATGCAGAGCGAGGGAGGGAGCTCCAGGCTCAGGCGTGATGACAGTAGATGGTGAAATCATTAGCCCAGGATTATAGTGAGAGATGGGGCCTGAGCCACAAGAGGAGAATCTGTATCCAGAGCTCGGGGGTGGTGGGGTTGGGCTTGGGCCCATCTCAAATTCAAACTTCAGTGCAGAATTCAGCAAAAAGATACACCAGGCCCAAGGGAGAAAAAGCAACTTATTCACACACAGAGATTAGCAATCATAGTGGAGGGGATGCAGAGAAATACCTGCCAGGTACATTTTTAAAATATTAACGATGTATCTTTTTTCTTCTAATTTTTTCCTTTTTCCTTTTTTTTTTTTTTTGTCCCCCAGTGAGAAAGCCCCTCCCCACTTTTGTATTGGAGCTGGCACCTTGATTTCCTTCTCACTGAGAACATTCCATGCACCCCCAGCACAATGAGCAGCATGGCTCTGCCATGTGATAAACGCAGTGACCCAGCTCTCTGGATCTCTCCCTTGGAGAGACAATGTCCAGCCCGCCTTGGAAAGGACAAACTACCCGTCAAGGCAAAGGAAGCTGCAGGATGATTCAGAGTCAGGGCACACAAATTCAGCCTCTGTTGGAAAATTAAAAAAAAAAAAAAAAGTTAAAATAAAGGTCATCTTTAGATTTCAATCAAGATTAGAATTTCCCAGGTTCAGGCTTGTTTTAATAAGGGGGCCGAACCAGATCACGAAACTGAAACTTCCTGGCCCACTGGGGATATTTCAGTTTTGGAGTAAAATCTTGTTTCAAGCTCTGCAGGTTTGAATTATTTTCTAGTAATAACTCCAGACCCTGCTTGAATAAACCAGAGGTGAAGGTGGTGGTTGGTTAAAGTTGTGGGTAGTTCTGTGCTTTATGACAGTGTCCCTTAAAGTATTTAAGGAAGAAGATTTAAAAAAATTGGGTAGTCAGGGGGAAAAGCTTGAACACTAGTTCAGCTCTGGCAAAACATGAAAAAAAAGAACTGCTCTGCCTTGCCTAATTTGTTGAAAACTGATTTTATTTTTTTAAATGCTTCTTATGTAGGATGCTCCTTGTTCTATGCCTTTACAGTGATTGTTTCAGGAAAAGCCATCTGAAGAAAAGAAAGTTGGTGGTAGATAGAGTGCACTGAAGACCACCTGCAAGACATAAGCACTTCTAATACCTTTATGTGCTCCATCATCCTTCTGAACAAAAGTCCACCATCCTGAGGACAAAAGTCTATGCCAGACAAAGAGCTCTCCTCCTGGGCCATTAAAATGCAGCTGGACCGTGACAAGGATGTTATTGCTACAAGCATTTTCACCTTGGTCTTTACCTACTGGGTATAAACTAATTGGACAATTTGTGTTTTGGAGGACTGGAATTGCTGTTGTTGATGTTTTGATTTATTGCTCAAGGGATTTGTTTCACTGTGAACATAAGAACAGCTATTGCTGCTCAGGCCAAATAACTATCTCCATCCACAGAAACTCTCCCCTGACACTAGGCACCAGTGGGTGCCTGGAGAAGAGCATGGGCAGGAGGAAATCCTGTATCTGTCTTTCCTCTGACTGTTCTCACAGTTTCCAGTCACATGGATGACATTGTCTGTAATGCTTTTCCATGGATTTTTTCCCTCAAGAGCTGATCTGATCACTTCTTTAATTTGGTGTCCTAAGACAAGGAGTTCCACAACTGAGTGAACTCTGCCTCCTACTAGTTTAATTTGATACCTGCCCAGCCTCTCCTTCCCAGCATGAGCTGCACACAGGGGAAAAAAAACCAACATCTTCCCTGGGAAAGGGGTCAACTGGGAAGATGAACTCCTTTCATAAACTCCAATAGAAAATTTTCCCCATGGTGCCTCTAAGCTGTGATGGGATGAGTTCACAGAGTTGTATGGGCTTGGATCAGAGACAACTCCACACAGGGGTTGACGCATGCAGTTAATGCATGGGCTGGGCTGGCACAAGATGGCTACTTACACTGGCTTCTAGTAAATCTATTTTGAACTTGACCTCCAGGGCATTAGTTTCTACTCTCACGAGGAAGACCCATTTGCTGTTGCTGTTTTTATTTTTTCAGTAAATAAATCAATCCAGCTCAGATTTTGACCTTTTACAGAGTTAAACTGTAAACAACCACCCAGAGAACTCAGAAAGGATGGAAGATGTGGGAAGATGTCTTTGCAAAATATGAAGACATTCATTTTTCGACTGAACGATGAAGCTTTCAGGTTTTGTGGACTACATTACAGCACTAATTGGCAAGCACTGATTGGCAAATTTAGACACTAATCCTGCAATGCAGAAGTAAAATAGCCATTCAGTAATAATCCCTCTTGGAACAAAGACAGGAAATTCAATATCTTTGCAGAGTCCAAAGTTAGTCTGGGGCCATGGGTTTAGTGAATGGCTTCTCCAGGGATTGCATTTGTAAACCATAAACAGATTAAGAAAACCCACTCCTGCAAAATAGCCTCATCACAGTGAATTTTTCCCTTACTTAATTCCTATCTGCATTTGTGCTGTAAAGTCTCCAAGAGTCATGGTAGGAAAAAATCTTCTTGCAATGTGATGTTTCGCTGGATCAAGCAAAGAAGGGAGTAGAGAAAGGAAAGAGCAAACCAGAGAGAGATGTCCTGCAAAACAAATAAATGCCAATGTTTGGTTAGGGTTTGTTGGGGCTATTTATCCCAAGAGCCCTCCTAGGTGTTTCTATGGCTCTGGGAGTCATGGATTGTTTGCATATTCTTCTTTGCCGTTGGAGATTGCTCCCCAGCCATGTTGTTAGAAAATACAAATATACGGGATACAAAGAAAGATGCTTCAGTGGTTGATTAGAAACCTAGAGGAGGTAGAAGAATGAATCTGTAAGTACAAAATCTACCCTGGGATTAGTGATGATAGTCAGCTAAATGGCATATAGGGCTGCAGTTTCATGCACGAGTTGCAGACACATTCCTTGTATCCATATCTTTCAAATACATAAAGATGTGATCTTCATAAATATTGGCTTATGAAGGTGAAAGATGTATGACTGAGGAAAATTGTTGTACCCGTTATTGAAAACAATATCTGTAAGGGATAAACCTACAACTTGTAAGGAAAGTTGTAAGCCCACATCTGTAAACCTACAATTGTAAGGAAAAAAATAAAAGAAAGAAAAAAAAAAGTCAAGAAAACTGGGAACACAGGGCAAAGAGCCACAAATGTATATCCAGGGTTATGTAGAGAATTATACATACTATAGATAGAAGAAAAAGCTCTACTGTAAAGCAAAAAAATAACTGTTTCAAGAGGCCATGCAGAATGCTTCCCAGCAATCAACTCTGTGAATACCCTGCTCCCCAAAGAGTTAGTTGGATCACTGAGAAGACTGAGAGAGAGCTTGACAGGAATATTTAAATACAGTTGTTTTCAACTGAATGGAGAAAACACTACTAAAGAACTAATGTTTATACCTTTCTGATGAAGATTGAACAACTTAAAGTTACCTAAAATTTAGGAAAAATCAAGAAAGGCCAGACTTGATCTTGCTATAAGCTTATGAGGTGAAAAAGTTAAGCCTGATTTCACTACCAAAAAGGAAGCAAAAAGACCAAAAAAAAAAGTAAAAGGGAAAAAATTCCTCTGTCAGGTCACTTGCTGGCTGCCCTTGAGGTCATTCTATCCTAGTGGGTGCATCTTCTGATGTGCACACGTGCTCAGTGGGAATTGGGCTGAGCTCATTCATTTCACAGCATCACCAGTGGATAGATATATGCAACAAAACCCAGACCATGTACATGCAGATGCTGGGTTCATTGCTGAGAAAAGACTTTGGGGACTATGTTCAGATACAATTATTACTTTTTTTTTTTTCTAAAAGCAGTTGTCACAGCAAGCTCATATTGTTGATGAACTGCCTGATTCAGTCAGGAAGGGGATGCAGAATCATACACATGATGATTTTTTGAGGTATTCAGCTGGCCAAGTTCTATTAATTTCAAAGGGAGTGAGACACCCTGAAATCTCTGAGCACTTTGCTGATTTTCCATCTCATTCTTCATGCACTGACTCAGCTAACATCTCTGTAGTATCCTTCCTGGATCGTTACACCTAAGACTTACTCATTGTATTCTAACTCTCTGTTATATAATGTATTTCACTTGTGTTTATTGCTTTTTTATATCTCTGTGGTATCATCCTGTCATGTCCACTGAAACGTTTTCCTCTGCCCAGTAATCAAAAGGTCCTTTTCTGACATTTCTAATATGGTTCCATGACCTGAATACAGAGAAGCTGCCTGACTTATGTCAATTTTAAAGGCTATCAGTCCTTTTGTTGGCCTTTTTTGAGGGTCTGTGTCTCTGACAATAGAGCTGGAAAGAGGCAAGAAGATGTTCTTGTTAGCCCATTCTTCCAGCCGATTCAGGTCTTCCTGCAGGGTGACTCTCTCTTCCAAAGTGTCTGCTTCCCCATTCAGTTTGGTATCATCAGTGAACTTCATCAGGGTACATTAGCTCCCATCATCCAGATCATTTATCATATACCAACTCTTCCTTTACTTGTGGTGGGTCTGGGTTTGCATCAAACTGAATTTTTGTTCACAAAGCCTGGGGCCCAACAGTTCTGGTAAAGGCAGATTTGAAGAAAGTGTTGAGAACCTCTGTCTTTTCAGAGGTGTTATAACTAATTCACCTCTCCTGTTTAACAGCAGGCCAATATTTTCCCTCTGGTTGTTGTTTACTGTTCTTCAAGTTTTTGCCATCTCTGGCCAATTTCAATTCCAGACTCAGAAGATCACAGTTAAGCTAAGGAGGGGATCTCTTGCTCCACCTACTTCCCTTACCTTTAAAAAGGATGAACTTTTCTTGTGGTTCCAGGAGAGCGTTTTTTACAAATTCCAGGCACTTCCGAGCTTCTTTATCCTCCATGGAAGCTTCCCACAGAATCCTTCCCAACTGAGCCCTGAGAGAGCTGAAGTTCACTTTTCTAAAATCTAAAACCTTTGTCTCAGTACAAACCTTCCGCATGCATATCTAGATGCTACTAGCTGATTTTATCAGAAATCTGCTTCAAATATCAAATCAGCCTTTTGCATTTGGAGCAACCAAATATCTGTAAACCAGTTTTGATGATGGCATGACAAAGGAGGATACTAAACTGGCTGAAAGTTACTTAAAGTTTGTCCCAAATGCACTTAAAACTGATCTCAGATGAAGCTGGTACCAAGCTCCCTAGAGGGCACCCTGATCATGTTTCCTCATATTAGGCATCTATCAGGCTACTAAAACTTCATAGTCCCTGCATGCATAGATCCAGGAGTTCAGATATTACTTATGTTGAAAAGCAATAGACACCCATAGAAGATAATCTGAATTCTTGTTCCCACCTCCCCTTTCTCCTCTTATATACCTGCAGGTGCTTCTGAAATAGAAATCTTTTGGATGCATCCCATGGGAGTCAGAGGGGGAAACGTTGTCTCTTGTGAGATTCAGGCGCCAGCTCTTTGGGGATGTTCAGATCGTATGTCTAGACGAGATAACATCCTTCTCTGAACCCTGAAGCTAACCCCAGGGGGGGCCATTATTCATGTATAAAACACCAAGAGAAACTGGCTGCATACAGCTTCCTTTTTCTTTCCCTCCTCCCCGTGGGAATTTGCTTGGTTTAACCCTTCCATCCCTACGAGGCAGTGGCTTCCCTGCTAAAGCCATGACTGTTTATCCTTCCACCCTTCAGGGCTCAGGACTTTGCACCTGCAAATTCAGCGTGGCTGGCTGAACAAAGCCAGGTGAGCCTTTAGCATTGGCTTTAATGTGAAGCCCAAGCCCAGAGACATCTACTCCTTTCACTATGGAAAGTAACAGCTCTTGGACTAAATCTCCAGCCCTGACTGTAGTGCCTAGACAGCACAAAACACCTGGCAGTTTGTCCTAAGACAGCACCTGGTGTTGCTCCTGAGATAGAGGAGTAACAGGGATATGTAGGGCGCAGAAGGAATACAAGGCACATTATTCTTTTTTTGCTTTAAGTAATGTCATGCCCCTTTCATGAGCTCGTGTAGCTCTGGAAAGGTTAAGGAATGGCTTGCACTCTGGGTAACAGTAACTGGAGGAAAGCATCTCCTAAGACTAAAGAATGTGTAAAACCAGCAAATGCCATCCAGACCTGCACTTTTCCCTTTCTGGACTAATCAAAGGATTGCACACATCTCTTTCATGTTTACCATGGCCAAGCATAGATCATGGACAGGTCCTTAGTATGTGGAGGCCAATTTAGTGTCTCTGCTTTCTGGTTCTCCTCAGCATATTGTCCTTTTTGCTTAAGACTTTAAGTTTGGATTACAATGGTGAGAGTAGGAAAACACAAATCAACACAGAACAGTCTCTGCAAAGATCTGCCTTGATCTGTATCTTGCAACATGGAAAGAGACATCTGTCTACAAAAACATCTCTTGGTTGAAAGACACGAGGGAATTATATATCTTTATGAGGTCAGGCTGGTGGAAAAGAGGTGAAATTTGGTCTCTACAGTGACTGCTATATCCCCAAATTATCTGGATCTTCTATATTACTGATCATGTGTATCTAATTATGAAAGGCACCCGTAGTCAACAATAGCACAGTTCTGCTCCCTGTTATTGCATCTTGACTCTAAGTTGGAAAAGTGACTTTTAGGCAGGTGGTGTGTTTACACTGTGTGGATCCAGTATGTCTCCATTTAGATGGACAATGAAAGGACAAGTGGCAATAAACCAAAGATAAGAAAATAGGATCCAGTAGGCATAAATTATATTTATTGAACAAAACAACAATCTGTTCCTCTCCTCTCTTCTCCTCTCCTCCATTGAGATCTGCAGGGCTTTCACAACCACATTTGGTTCAACACAGTGATAGAGGGCCATGGCTAGATTAAAGTAGTAAAATTTTTGCAAAAAAACAACAAAGTATCAAATTAAAGCATTTTAAAATAAATGTTTCTACATTTAGAGAGAAGTGAGATGTGGGATTCCTGTGGCATAAGAATAGTGAACTTAGATCCTGGTCCATTAGTAACTAAGCATGGTTTTAAACAGTGGGGGAGAAACATTTTGAAATCAGCGGGCTTGGATAACTTGCACCCAAGAGTCCTAAAAAAGGTTGTATGAAGAGGTCTCTAGACAGATCATTTTATTTTTGAATAAATCTTGGCCTACCCAGTAAATTCCAGTAGATCTGAGCAGCTAATTTTGTGCTAATATTCAAAAAGGTCAAGTAAGATGACCCAAATAATAGTAAGCCAGTTATCTTGACACCAACCTTAAGCAAAATAATAAAAAAACCCTAACAAACAAAACCAGGAGTCAAATAATTAAAAATTAGAGAACAAATCTACTTAATGTCAGTCAACATGCTTTAATAGAAATGGGCCATGTAGAACCAACACAATTTCATTCTCTGATGAGATCACAAGTTGGTTAGCAAATGTCACTGTGGAAAGATAATGGACCTTTGTAAGGACTTTATATTGCCCAACACACTCATTTCAAAAAACAAGTTGCTGTATCTAATTCCAACAAATTCCACACTAAATGGGAGCTGATTAAGCAGCTGTACAACAAAACCTTATGAATGAGAGTACTTTTACAAATGACAGTTTTCTGGAGAGGACAAAAGAGGAAAGGTGAGAATAAAATCTTCTCCCAGTGTTATCCAAAAGCTTGGTCAGATAAAACTGCAAAGAACTAGCAGGAGTGTTCACTGATTTTTGTTTTTATTTTTTAAAAAGCATATAATAATCCTCCCACACACAAACATGCCTGCCATGCAAGAAAGCAATGAAAAAGATGAAAATAGGTAAAAATCTGTATCTTAGCCTAATTTTAACTTGGTTGAGAACAAAAACAGTATTTCAGCCCCTCACAAGTTGTTCTGAGGATATTTTTTTCTCTTTAAACTGAAGTGAGACTGATTAAAAAGACAGAAATGTAGTGATCAAGATGCTTTGTAAACTGAGCCTATTCAAGTGAAGTGCATAAATGAGAACAAACAAAAAAATTTTTGAGATAACTTCGATAAAGAGGACTGTTTTCTGAAAAGTGGTGACTCTAAAAGGGTCATAATGGGCAAGTTACTGACACGTGGAAAAATTGTACTCAGACAGTAGTTATCAATGGTTCACTGACAAAAAGGAAGGATATAAGAGTAAAGTTCTACGGGGATTTGTTCCTGCTTCTTGTGCTATTCAATATTTTCATTAATGACTGAATGATGGAATATAGAGATTTGTTACTAAGTTTGCAGATGACACCAAGCTGGGAGTAACTATAAATGCTGGAAGGCAGGACAACAGTTCAGTATGATTACAAAAAATTGGAGAAATGATCTCGAAAAAAAAAAAAAGTTGCTCTTCAGTAGGAATGAGTACAAAGGTTCACTCCTTAGGCAGCAATTTCCATCTTTCATATAGGGTAGGTAATGCTCTTTGGGTAGTGGGAATCTGGAATTATGCAGTGAAGCATAATCTGAACATGAGTCTACAGTATCATAATATTGCAAAAAAAGACAAACAGCGTGAGGGATGTATAAACACAAGTGTTACCTGCAAAATATGTGCAGTAATTCTTTCTTGCAGCTCAACATTCAAAAAGCTTTAGCTGGGGGCTTTTCCAAAGTCCTATGGGTAATTTTGGACCTGTGATGCCAAACAAGATGCAGATTGACTGAAGAAAGTTGAGTGAAGAAAGTGATAAGGTTGGAGGACTAGAAAAATGACCTGGAGAAAGAGAGATTGTTTTTCCTATACTGTAGGTGTGTATAAGGATGCTGCAGAAAGGAAATGGGTGCTCTGTTGCTCGATGCTTTGACTGACCAAAGTCATGGCTTACCAGGAGAGGATCCCAGATAGGAATGAGGAAAAAAAGCTACCTAATAAGGAGCTAGTGAATCACTCAAGTGCATCGCCTGGGGTGTTGTTCCCCTGGGAGGGTTACTGGAGGGCTTTAAGAACAAATTAGAGAAACATCTGCAGGGATAAAACAGCTGGAATCAATCTTGAATTTGGGAAGGGAGATGGGATGGAAAGGGATCTTGAAATCCCTGTAATTTATGAACATTTTAATGAAAGAAACAATGCAGTATATGTTATAATAGTACAGAAAGGAGTGCTAATTAGAAGTAGAGTCATAACTCTTAATATAGGGATAAGCTTTGCATGCAAATAGTGCCATTACTCTTGATTTCTTCATCAGAATGATGTAAATTATGAGAGAGAATACAGATTTCATTGAGTCTTAAGGTTTGCAGGGGAAATGTAAGCTGTCAGATGAACCTGCCTGATTCCTGTTTAGGTAATAGTTTCAGTGAAAGGAAGTGGCAATATTTTTAAAATAAGTCAAAAATGTTGTTTTGACATCATCAAATCAAGACATCTTATCCTTTGCTTTGAAATAATATTTTATTTATTATATTAATTAATTATTAATATATTAATTTATTAGTTATTATAATAGATCTTTTTAAAGACAGAAGTTTAATAGAAAATTTAAAAGGTGTTGAATGACTTCAAAGCACAATATTTTTCATTGGTTGAAAATTAATTTAAGTATTTTGTTCTCAAAAAAAAAAAAAAAAGGAAATGTGAAAAAAATAAGCTCAGCCCAAAAAATGTTTTTTCCAGCAATATTTTGTTTGGTGATGGAACAGAAAAGGCTTGTTATTCCCTAGTTCTATTTGTCAAGCCTTGTGAGACCTGGGAGAGCCTTGATTCATAGCAGCTGTGCACCAGCCCATTTCAACTACTCATCTCAGGGCAGTGTTGATTAAGACTATTCTCTCTCCTTTGGTCTGCAGACCCTTTCTCTCTAGTCTATTAACTTGCAGCAGCCAGGGAGGTAGCTAGTATATTCCTCTGCATCTTAGTATCACCTGGAGAGGTATAAAAAGCAATGAAAAATTGGAAAGGGTGAAGACAAGGGCCTTGTGAGCCCAATAAAAGAGATAGCAGATGAAGCATAGTGGTTTCTGATACATAGAAAAGGATGGTTTTATTTTCTTTAGGTCTTAAGCTGGATGGATCTATGATCTGTCAACATATTATTTCTCTTCTTTCTCTCTTTTCTATGATACACATCTTGTGGACTTTATCCCCTGTCAAATGTACTTAATTTGTCACTCTTCTGTGAAGAGCAAAATTGCTTGCTCTGACTGCAAGCAGGATTGTAGCAAGCAGCCTCAGGAAACTCCCTTCTGCTTCCTTCTCTAACCAACACTATCCACATGCTCCACAGCCCACTGCTACTCTTTACACTTCAATCAGTGTGTATTACAGGGTTTATGGGGGCTTTTTGAGCCCTCACCTAGCCCTTTGCTCACCTGTTTTCATCTTCCCCATACCCACCTCTCAGTCAAGCTATCAAGATATCAGACTTTTCTTCCCTCAGTAATTAAGCTGCTGTTCTTCAGGCAAGAACCTGCTTTTGAAGTGAGGGTATCAGAATCTGTCCAACAGCTGCGGAGATTCCTGAAGGACACTTTCAGGTAAGAAATCCTGTAGGATGTTGCCTCCATATTTGGGGGCCTATTTTCTTTATCCAGTTGCTCACTTGTGCCTTTAAATGTGAGCCTTGTGAGGGCTCCTGCTTGAGGCAACTTCTTTGTAGTTGATTTATTTATTTTTGGTTTTTTGAAGAACAAGGTGCCTGTCTTCTCTCAGGCAACGCATGTAAAATCAAATGTCTGAGTTGGGTCTTGCTTGCACCAAAACTCTGACACCAGCTGTGAAGCTCTAGGGGTATCAAACCACCATAAACATGCTCAGAATCATGCCCTGTGCCTTTCTAGGTATCTTACAAGACTGAACAGAAAAAGGAGCATTAAAAAAAAATTCTCCTTACCCCCTTCTCAAGCATATCTGTAAAGGCTATGTTCCTTCTCCCATATTTATTGGACGTGGCTTGTCTCCTACATGCAAGGACAATTAATCCAATTACTTGTCTTTGAGTGACTCTTCAGTTGTCATTTAATTCTGTAGCCTGTTAATTCAAAGGCTCCAATTCATTTTAGCTTGTTCTAGCATGTTATGGAAAGAATATAGCTTTGAAAGCCTCTAATAGCAAGCCCACTTTAGGTCTAGCCCAGGGAGTGTTCATGAGCTGTATTTTCTGAGGGATTCCTGCAAGTTCAAATCATGGAAATAACCTGTTCTGGTGGACAACAGGATCTCAACTGCAAACAAAGTGTCTGCAAGTGTCTGCAAGGATTTATAATCCCAATGACACTTGTGTTGCCCTCTATTCCCTCTCCTGACTTTACTACCTCTTGCTGCATCCAAGCGTATCCACAGTGTGAGTTTTGTTTGGACTCCTGATAAGTATGTGGAGCTCTGAAGCTTACATCTCTCCCAGACTGCAACCATGTTAAGAGATAAGAATGAACAAATACCTTTGGCTGTCCAAAGCAGAAGGAACTGGTTTCAGATCATCAAGGTTACTTTCACCCATCAGCACGGTTGTCTGGAAGACATGTGCCACCACAAGAGAATATGGATGATGGAACGTTCAATTCGTCCTCCTGACCTCCATCACCTTAATGAACTAGCCAAGGACCTTAAAGGCAAGCTGTGACAATGAAGTAAAACTATACTTGAGGGGGGCTGGGCATAAATTGTCCTTCAGAATGCCTTCTAAAGGAAAGAACAAACTCACTCAAGCCAGCAAAAGAATTCTTGAGGATGAATCTGGCACTGGACAGGGTGTATATGTTTCATTATAAAGTCTATGTGAATACAGTAGATGGCACAGAATGTCTCTCTCCAATATAATTTATATCTCCCATGACGCTGTCTGCTGTTCCATTTCTCTCTGAATTAAAAAAGGAAGTAATTCAAGCTACCTGAGAGCAAAAGCTAGGTGCAAGGAATCTCTGTCTTCAAACAGGATGAGCAAGTGCTAATGAAAACCAAGAGTACAGTGTGAGTGTGTTACAAAGAAAAACTTTGCCTCTGAAAAGGGTTTTATATTTCCCTGAAGCCAGGAGTAGCTGCATTTGTACCAGCTCCACAGCCTCTCTGATACTGATATGTCTGAGTTGTCTTTGAAAGCCTGGCTCTTTCTTCTGATAGATAAATATAAACTCAGATTATTTTCACCCATCTGCAAGAGAAATCATTATGAAATTAACCAGTGATCAACCAAACCACATGGGGAGCTCAGAAAGGTTTTTTAGGCTTTTTCAAATGGCTGGCTGTTCTCTCTCCATCTGGTTGTATTTAGCTCTGAAATGTAATTTTCGGTGCTGATCACTTCTGGGTAGACCATACAATTAAGGTATTTGAAAAACAAACATTTCTAAACCACCGATCGTTTGGGAGATGGCTTAGAAACGACAGCCCATTTTCCAAGAAGACGGTTGGGAAAGGGAACCTGAAAGCTTAAGATAACATTGAAAGGGAAACAGAAGAAGTCCAGGGAGGGAAAAAAAATACAAAAGGAGAAAAAAAGAGACCCAACAAACAAACCCACCCTCACAAGTATTTTAACTGCTTCTCTAGTACTTTCTGACTAATATTAGTTGAATGCTTTAAGGAATCCAGCCTGGTTTCTGTGTATTTCTATGGACTCATGCTGCTACAGGAGGAATTTATTACTGAGAATTGGAACCTGCAATAGTTTGAAAACAGGAGATATTTGCCACAATCGGAGGAATTTCAGCTCTATTAAACTTTTTTTTTTGACTTTATAATATCAAATTTGAAGCAGGAAGGATGGCAAGACTGAAGGCCCAGAAACAAATTTGGACGTGCCTCTCCCTTCTGGTACCTTGCTGATAACTTCTTTTTCCCACCTAAACTCAGCTCACTTTGGCTCATCTCCCAGTATCCTCGGGCAGCTGAATTTTCCTTTTTAAACAATTCCAAAACTGTTCATTGCTGAAGATAAGCGCCTGGTGCATTCTCACCTGAAAGATGATTTTAAGCCTGGAAGTTTGGTAAAGTTCCATTTTGACTATTTTATCAGCTAACTGAGAAGATATGGACAGTAAAAAATAAAGACCGTATTATTTGGCAGCTGGTGCAGGAACACAAGTGTTCAGAAGTGAGCCAGAAATGAACGGCTTTTAACTCTTGCAGAGTTCAGATATAGGTGTGGATGCCGCTGAGGCACTACTATATAATCCATTTAAATCAAACCGAAATCAGGATCTACATCTTGGAGAAGGCTCAACCCAGGCCTCAGATGAAAAGGTAAAGCCCATCTCTAACAGTAGCACTGATAGTGTAATCAACAGTGTTTTGAAAATAATTAGATAATATAAGGATAGCATATATCTGGATTTCCTCGAAGTCAGTGGCCATCTTTGACTGAGGAGAGAAAATGTTTTGGATCCTGCAAAGGAAGGTGATGGAGAGGCCAACATAGAAGCCTCCAGAATCTGAGATAAGCTTTGGCTAAGCCTTTTAATACTTGAATGCTTAAGCAAAGATAACCTCCAAGTTTTTGGCAGGTCTGCGCACAACTAGCTGAAACACAGAAGGACCAGGTAATTATCTGATGTGGTAAGAGCAATTATGGGAAGTGTGTAAAAGGTAAGGCAAATTCTACCTGACACCAAGGTTTGCTCTCACATCTGCAATTTTCATACCCAGTACAAGTTCTTTCCCTTCCCTTTGGATTTTAATGTTTGCTGAAATGCATCTATTGGTGAGGTGAGCTTTAGCATGGCTTTACCTTCTTCGCAGTCAACACTCCAAAAAGCTGGAATGTCATGGGCTTGTGGAGAATGAAGAGTCCAGTCCTGGCTTCTTCTAGTCTGTTACTAGGAGGGGGAGGTTGCAATAATTTTTAATTTCCCTTTTTTTGAACTGTTGTTACTCAGGACATGGTTATGGCCAAATCCACAGAGCCACTAGACCTCCCCAGACTTTGGGAAGACTGCATCCCAGCATGTCTGCTCTTCTAAGTAGTGTGCAGGAGTTGCTGAATCCCTGGAAAGCACCTAGGGAGCTTCCATAAACAACTTTTAAAATTATAATGATAGTTAATGACCTAATTTCCTAGCCAGCCAAAATACCTGAGGAATCAAAGTCCCATATCTGCATTAATCTAAACTCCTGGGAGGTTTTGTTCTGGACTTAATCTTCACAATTACTGCTTTCTGTCTGGCATTTTTTGGGCAAAATCAAAACCTCAGTTTAGATACCCACATAGTCACAGATAATTATTTCTGTAAAATACCACAGATTTCAGTATTGTGTGACAGGAAGGGGTCTCAAGAGAAATGTTATTTTACTGCCCTCCAATTAGGCAGATGTATGTGTGGAACATATTGTATAGACAGCAGTCAAGCCTCAAAAAGCTTCAGCAAGAAGAGAACATATGTCCTCCTACATGTCTTGTTCCCATTACAGTTATGTTCTTCTTAATTTCAAACCCAAATTTTCCTTTCTGTAAATTGGGATTTTTTTTTCCACTTATCTTTTCATTAGTTGCTATAGTAAAAGAGTCACCATCAAACTCTTTACAACAACTTGCCACATACTGAACGATAACTTACCATGTCTATCCATGGTTATTTTTTTTAATTTCTTCTTTAAACTGGCTTGTAGTATGCAGTCACTCCTGAATTTTATAAGTTCTCTCGGTTTATGAGTCACTCCTATAAGTTCTGCCTGTTTTAGAACGGCATACAAGCTGCATTGCTGTCAGTTCAGAGTGAGACCTACTGATGTGGATGCAATAGGCAAATCTATGCAAACTAAAAAATCAGCATATTCTGCCTGCTCTTGCAAGACAGCCTTTTGTGGTGAGTTCCTCGTAATTATCTCTTAATTGTCGTGGATCCCATGTTGCCAAGAATTTGAAGATGTGAAGATTGGATGTAAGTAAGTACAATTTCCAGCTCACAGAGTCCTTAGCTATTCCAGAATAAGACTTCTGTGCTGCCCTACAGCCACATGCCCACAAGCCTGTGTTCTAGCATAAGTGACATTAACAGGGTTTCTGAATTGTGATATCATCTCCCCTTCCTAGTAGCACTAGATAGAGTTCATTGGTTTGATTTAACCTTCCTTTTCCTGGAAATCTTTACAAAAGCATCTGTGTAGTTAAAAAGTCCCTAAAAGTGCATGAAATGTTCTCCAACAACCTGCAACATGGATAGAAAGTCCTCATTCTAACCTAATGTGAGGAAGCAAGTTTTCCCCTTACTTGGCTTCAGTTTTCTGTGACCATCAGAAAAATAACCACCTAACTGTACATGACAAGCCTCCTTTGTGCAGATGGCTTCTGGCTTTGCTGGCCAGTCTTTCTCTTCTAGCACTTAGGTACTTTTAGTGACAAGGGGAGGATTTGAGGAGTTTCAGGCAGTAACCATTGGGCTATTTACACGCCATGTACCAGAGAAAAGATCAGCCATCATCTCCAGAATTGTGCCAGTGAAATGTGGCGAATGTGGTGTGAAAGTGCCCACATCCCACCCAGTGGGAACACATGCTGTGCAGAAACTTGAGCAATATACTGTTGTGCATCCTCCCTAGAAGCAGGGCCATTTCTCATGAGCACTCAACAAATCCTGTCTCTGCACAGAGGTTCTCTGTGGATCTTAAGGGCAGATCAGTCTTACAGTCTAGTCACTAAAATCTGCACAGTTTTATTTTCAGTTATGACCTAATTACAATGCTTTCATTTTCCCTGTGTCTTTAGAAACTCTCACATTTCCTCTGATTGGTTCATGTAGAGAAAAGCATTTTCTCATACTAAATTGATAAAAGTGCATGATGGCATTTTTAGTTTCACAGGTGCTTAACCTGTTTCCAAATTACAAGTGAGGATTAAGTACATTTGCTTATGAACACATTGATTAGGAGAGGAAGTCCTACATAAACTACATACAAGTTGTCTTTATATTCAGCTTTGTTTTAAAATCCATCCAAATGTGAAATTACATATATTGCACCCAGAAAAACAATAAGGTAAGAAAGATGATCTATAGACTGTTAGTGTTTTGTAGTGAACAAAACAGATCTTATAGCCATGTGGAACTCATGAGCTCAAATACACCACACCATGGATTTTACTTTATGCAATTGTATTTACATTGATTTGGTAATGTTAAAAAATACAGGGGGATCCAATCGAATCTCTGAAACAGCAGGACATTAGGAAACGGCCATCTTGCACAACCAAGTCCAGGACTTGATTAGCTCTTTGCTTTGGTACATATGAAATTGATATTTTTTTCACTCACTACCATCGTATCTTTTTTCAGTACAACTCAGTTTTCCTGGCCTTGATCACAGTGAATCACCAGGAACTCAAACACTGAGCCGGGATACATGCTACTTTATCTGCATTGCTTTATGAGTTTGCAGGTGCCAGAATAAAGTTCAAATGCTTCTTACCTTCAATTTCACAAATATATATTATATATGTAAAAACCAGGAGTGCTCTGTAGCTCAATGTATTTCTCATTTAGGATGAAGATTTTTAATCTATTTGCTTATACAAGTCTTCTGACTTTTTCTAAAATAATGGTAACTCTATGTGTATTCTGCATGAGCTGTATTAATGTAGTATTACTGTTATTGAAATCATTTACTGTTGAGTCAGATTCCAAACTCCTTTCTTAAGCTGAATTCCTATTGACTTGCATGTGAGTTTGTTTGAGTGAAGACATAAAATTTTAGCCTTTTTATAACTTCAGGTTGTGTGTATTTCATTGCAAAATATTTTTAAAACTAGTTATATCTAGCTATTAGGTATACCACCACAGGTGAAATGCCATGAGTGGGATGAGCTATAAATCACTTGAAAGACTGCATAGCAACATTTTTCTGTGAGATATGACAGGGAACAAACATCATTACACCTTCAGTGAAAGTCTGGGTAAAAACAATCAACTTGCCATGCTGGAAAAAAATCTAAATGCGGGGTTTAGTAATGTTTTGTCTTGACACCAACACTAAAGGAGACCGGCTTTGCAAAATATACCAGTTACTCGTAGCAGGTCACTAACAGAGAGGCCACTACCTAGACCACTGCCTGATCCAGTGGATGGTGTACCTGCCCATGGCAGGGGGCCTGGAACAAGATTTTTAAGGTCCCTTTCAACACAAACAGTTCTATGATTCTATGAAATAAAAGGTTAAATTTGAAGCTGGAAATAAATTCATTACAGTACAGTCTTCAGCTTTGTAGTGTCCTTTAGGATTGGAATGGGAACTACACTCATTACTAGTCACTGCCTTGAATTGGTCAGGCAGTTGGACTAGATGATTATTGTAGGTCCCTTCCAACTGAAATAGTTTAATCCCTTCCCCTTCCCCTCCCTTCCCCACCATTGAACTGGGAGATGAGAAGATGAGAAAAGGAGCAGAAAAGAATTCCACCCTATTTTTTTTTTTTACTTTAGTGAAAACGTGCAACAAGGTGAACAATTTATGCACGTGTTGAAAAAGAAAGAAAAGTTTCCCATCCACTTGCCCCCCATCTTCATGTGGCTTAGTAAGAGTGTAAAGAAATAAAAGGAAAAAGACAAAAGGAAAAGTAAAAAGACCAAAAAAAGTTAAAAAAAAAAAAGAAAAAGAGGTTTGTGGAAGACCGAGATGATGAGACGGACCCTTGTTACTTTTGGCAAAGATTTTAGTGTAGATTTTAGGGAAATAACGATCTTTTGGGTTGTGACTGGCTTACTGAGCACTTCCCTTGTCATATAATTGCCCATGAAATTGTTGCCCATACGGTTAAAATATTAAACAGGATAACATTACACTTTTTAATCCACAGCTGAGACAAAGCAGAGATCAGGAATAATCCTGCTCAACAGCACCACGTTTACTGTCTGATGTGGGAGATGTTGATTAGCTTTTAAGTAGAAACATATTTTTTAAAGTTACATAAACTGATGCTCAGATTTCCCCCTCCCCCTTGAAAAGAATTAAACTAAATATTATGAGAGATTAAAAAGTTCTTCAGTCCTTTGGTTTTGGAGGGAAGGGGGCGCACCTGCAGCTGGGACTTTCCTTTCTCTTGCTCCCAAACTCATCACTCAGGGAAACATATTTGTGCAGTGTGTCGTGTATAGGATCGCACATTCAAGTCTTCAGAACCTGACTCAGCTGTTACTCAGTATTTCCTCTGGAAAAAACAATGGAAATTTGCCCAAATTAAGACTGGAAATTGAGTGAAAATGGCAGAACATATGAGGAACTGAGACATAGAAACTGGAAGGAGAAAGGATCTCTTACCTTGTTCGTGACCCATCATGACCTGTCCCAGCAGCTTTGCTCCTTGGGACATCCTTTGCTGGGCACTTCATAAATTCCATCTGTTTTTCTTATCTTTATCTGGCTTCTCTTCTAAAGGGCTGCTTTTGGATATAATCCTTGGTTCCACATTAAATCAACAAAATGTTGCCTGGTGTTCTTCATGCAGGTAGCAAAAGGCAGGGAGTGAGCCCCTTTATAATGGATTTCTGGTTCTCCCTGCTACCTGCTGTCCTGCGTGCAGACTATGTGAGGAATTATCTTGGGTATTGGCAGGAGAAATAATCTGAGAAAACAATGTTCCTAATTCTTGGTCATATTTCGGCTTGGAGCACAATAACAAAGGTGCTGGGTCAAAATGTCCCTGCTGTGGTCCTTAAGGTAACATACAGAAGTCAACAGAGTAAATCGATGCTAAAAATATATTTTATAAATGTTCTTAATTTGGCATAGCTAGCCTAAGCTAGTCAACGTTGTTTAGAGCACTACTGGAGCCAAAACAATTCAGAATGGTTTGGATTAGGTGAATAAAGGATCCTAAAGTTCAATTTGAACCTCTCTTATAAGTCATCTCAAGTTAAGGATACTGCTTATTTTCCATTTTCTTCCTCTCTCCGTTTTTTTGCTTTGAAGTGTAGACAGCCCTGCCAACAGGCACCTAAATAAAATTGGAGGAATTTTTCAGAAGTGCTGAGCACAAACAAATCTAATCAAAATCAGAAAAAGCTGTGGGTGTTCAGAAATTTTAGGTGCCCAAACAGGGATTTGGCTTCAGAGAGTTAGACACCCTTGTTTGAGAACTTTTGGCTCAAAAATATACTACCCAACCCATTGTACGAGCGTAATGTTCAGTGAAATGTGAAATGTCAAGCTCTGTTTAAACCTCTGGGAAACTAATAAAGTCCATGTACACTTCTGCAGTGTTCACCTGGGAAACTGGCCCTTTTTCATTACTTGCAATTACTTAGGAAACAAGACTCAATGCAAGAATCATAATGTTGCTTTTTGTCCATTTTTTCCTCTCTTTCTGTGTCTTTTTAATTTTTTTTTTCTTTTAACATACATACCTGTTTATTTCTTTTCCTTATTTTCATCATTCTGGAATTTCAAGCACATAAGAGATGCCAAAGTAATAGCCTGAAAGCAATTTTCCAGGTTGAACTTGGAGGTGAAAGATTACATCACTCACCAAGACTGGGCTCTGGGGCCAGCTCAATCAACATTACGAAGAGTCTTCTGAGGAGCTGCATCAGCCTTTCTTCCAAAAGTGCTTTGTGTAGAGGGCACAACTAATTTCTACAAGCTAGATGGATATCAGCATAAAACAGAAGACACAAAAATTACCCTTATTTTGCAGTGACTTTAGACATTCAACTCCCAATTGTAAGGCAATGTCAAGCCCAACACGATCTAAATGAGTCTGTCCTTTCCAGTGCAGGGAGAAATACTGTGGAGAACCGAGGTTTTTTTGCTCCCATGTGTAAGACCTCAGTACAAGAGGATCAAGGGCAAGAGGCTGTGATCTTGTTGGGTTGTCAGTGGGTTTTGCTTGTGCCAAGAAGAAAGTGGACTGAAAATGGGGGGAAAGAGAAAAATAGAAAGAAAAGCTGAATTTCAGGCTCTGTCAAAATGTCCAAGCAGCTGGAAACAGGGTTTGGCTAAAAGAAAAAGGACAAACATCAATCAATACAGATGTTATTTCCAGGCTTCCAAGAGGGTATTGCAATCCAAATTTCTAGCCCAGGAGTCAGACCCTTGCCCAGTAGCAGTTGTGTTTTATGTACCCGATCCCCCCTTAACATTTTCCATTTTAGCCAAGTCTCTCCATACTTCCGCTCTCGCTCTCTGAAATTCAGATGAAACAGCTGCAGGCCACACCATGCCAGGCAACTCCTTCTTTAATTTTTCTCTCTCACAGCAATAATAAAAAAATTAAGCTAGTTGACGCTGCATGAATAAGAAGGTTAATCAAAACCAGACCTTGCTGGTGGCCCTGTTCCAGTTCAGCTCAGATGGGTGGCAGGGGTAGAGCCGGCTCTGTGCAAACTTTTGAATTAAGATGCAGATGGTTGGACAAGGCCTGGGCTGTGTGGGACTGTGTTGAGAGGTTTCTTGTATCCTAGGCTGTACCAAGGATGGGCTCTGGTCATGTTGCTCATTGCTCTGCACAGGGCATCCAGCTCCTCTCCTTTCCTTCCCAACTTCCAGCCTGAGGTGATCAGTCATTGGAAGAACACCCACTGCTTGTCTCAGTTAAGTATGAACAAGCATTCTTAGAAAAGGGCATCATGGGCCACAAGGAACATATGCATGTATTTATTTTCCGTTAGTATTAATTACATTTTAAAAAGCCAGGCCTTTCATTCCTCTCTTTGGTTTGAACTATCAGAGGCAAGTCTGCTTCTGGGAAGCACATTTATTCCTTCTAGTGAGAGAATAGACAGAGGCATGTGTTCAGAGGAGAAAGTCCCAAGCCTGTGACCAAGACCCAGACCTATGACCAAATGTCTCCAGGCTGGTCTAATGAGCTCTGAATTAAATTCCTTTTCCTTACAGAAACTCACTGGAAGAAACCAATAAGTACACGGTTTTGAGAAGTGAGAGTCATCTACATACCGAAGTGAAATCAACAAAAACTGCAGATACTTAAAGCACGCAACTCTCAGACCCTTAGGCCAGGGTTCAGGCCATTAAACATTAGACATCAAACAGAAATGTCTGAATCAGGTGTGTAATAACAGAAGGCTTCCTCTGTGAAATAAGTTTTGGCACTTATATATTTTGGCACTTATAAAGAGTTCAGAGCTTTGATTTTCTAACTGGCACTTCAATTTAGATATGGATGGAACTTACTGTTTCTTAGCACTGTGGTCACAAAAGTGATGTCCAAGGACTTGAAGTCTCTATTCTTCAATCTGTAACCACTCTAAATTCCTGTTTCCTACTCTTCACCTGGAAATGTCTATAAAGGCGAAAGCTGGCTCCTGCTATGACTGCGTGTAGCCTAATACAGTAGTAATTAATAATAAAAAATATAATTAATTAAAGCAGGAGACAGTGGGGCCTTCTTTCTTTTTTCTCTGAGGTCTTGTATGATGTGAAGGGGTTAAAACAGTTATTAAAAAAATTGCAATTTACACATTTCACTGCAGAATATGGGGGAGGAGAGCTGAAACAATGAGAGAGATACATTCCAAAGGTTGATAATACAAGAAAAATTTACCAGCTTGGCTTTCAACCCCCAGCACAGACCACTTGGGTCAAAGAAAACAAGCCAAATCAAAACAAAACAAAATTATTTATTCAACTGGAATTCATTGAGGGTCACTCTCAATGAAAGGATCACAAGGAAAATGGACCCTATCATATAGATAAAATGTGGAAGAAGTAAGGTGTCCTGCAGAACCATTGAAGAAGTGTTCTGTAGGCACAGCCCATGAGCAGTCAAGGAAGAGAACTACAATGTTGTACGGATCCTTCTTGAATTGGCAGACATCTTAATAATATACGGATAATTCTCACCTTTAGTGGTTTGGCTGGATGTCCCAGTAAGAAAACACAAATCATGGAATATTGTGTAGTGTATCCCAGCAGTCTTCACTCAACATATGTGCCCAACAGCAGAATCGTATGCTCACTCAATCAGGACTTTGGCAGCTGTTTTTGCTAGCTCAAGTCTCTTGTAAAGAGGAGGCCTTGAACAGTATTCATATTTTCTGTACTTACCCTCTGGCAGCCCCTAGATCCATCATTAAATTGGTGCATTTCCCAGCTCCTCTTGCCAGGACCTTTGGCAACAGGAAAATCTCCCGACCTAGTTATTCCTAATTCTCATCCCTGGTAAACTGTCAAGAAAAAACAGCTCTACTGTCACAGAATCACAGAATCATCATGATTGGAAGGGACCTCTTCAGGCCTTTGAGAAGCATTTGTGAAGACCTTTACCCATCTAGTGCCTTCCTTCCTACTGTGCCACAGGGAAAGGGAATTCCAGCATATTTTGTGCAATTCAGAGTCTCTGAAGAGTTGTCTGCAAGCCACCATCTACTAAGGAAAAGGACATTTCATGTGGTTTTGGCAAGGAACTAGCAGTGGAAACCTCCATGATACCTACTGCTACCCAGTGGATGTGCTTGTTTTCCATTTGGAAATATTTTGTTGAGTAAAATCCTGGCTAGGAAAACTCCCTGGCCATCCCTTTAATATTATTTTTCAGAGCAGAAGGAAATGTTATGTTCCCGCAGGATGGCACAGTTGCAGAACCTGCCTCTGCCCATTTCCTCATTAATTCCCTCAGCAGCAGGGAAAACCAGGGCATTTCCATACCAAATCCCTCTAGAAGAGATTTATCTAAGTGGGTATCTATCTTTTACCCAAGAGAACTCACCTCCAGGTTACTCAGAAGTTACTTGGTGGTAGCTAGGTGACAGGCTCCACTTCCTCCTTTGTGAGGATATTTTCTCTGTCCTCCATCTAAAGTGTAGAAGTAAACAGGACTTTGTGGAGGAAGTCTGAAAGGAGGTCCACGGAAATCATTGCAGATACTAAGGGAGAGGAAATGCACACATGTAATATGTGTTACAATTGGTAGCATTAAAGATTGCCTAGAGAAAGAGCCATCAACAAACCCTTGGTTGTCATTCTAAATTTTCTTTTTCAGAAAGACCAGTTTGCATGTTTGGACGTTGATATTTAATGTTTAGATGTAGGTCCTTATATGTAGCGTTCATACCCAATGGTATTTAAGGTACCCTTACTGAGGAGATTTACGTTTACTAGGTTAAAGATCAGGCGTTAACATGTGCAATCCAAGCAAACGTAACATGGCTTTGACACTGATTTCCTAATCTAGGGCAGTTTGCTGCTTTTTGGGTGCTTGGTGTCTTTGTGGGATGTTTCTAAATGATAAATGTTCCCTATAAAATGAACTGCTTCTTGAGCTCTACCAAAGTGAAAGCTAATCACATTGATTCTCCACCTATAATGCATCTGTTCTTGTTGTTGATACCAGTTCAGGATGGGTGAATGAACTGGAAATAAAAAAGGGAGTGTTACAGGAATATGACTTATAAGTTCCTTTCAAATTTGGAATTCAAACTGAAAAGAAAATCCCACAGCTTCATACCAGTTTAACACAGAAACAAAAGTTCTGGTTTTCTTTTTCTCTCTTTTTTTTTTTCTCTTGTAGATTTTCAGACAGTTTGAAATTGTTGTTTTGAAAGAAGCTGAAACTCTTCCCCTCCACTTTGGCTTTCAGAAGCATGAAAAGTTCATTTCAGACTGAAAATGTCTGAACTAGGCTGTTAAAAGTGCACAGAAAAATGCTGGTTAAAAGATAGAAAGTAAATGAAAAGTCAGCCTTGACCCAGACCTGCCTCTTTTTTAATTTTACAGAAAGAAGCTCCTTAAAGAAAATTCCTTCCTTTTTCTCCCCTAAATCCTGCACAATCCCAGTCTCAGAGGAATATGTTCTTCTCCCTTTTCCAATTACAGGAACTGTTGGGCCATCCTCTTTAACAAAACTGCTTATATTGAGTATCATCTTGTACTGTTTGATCTCAGAAGGGGTAAGGAATCTTGTGATGGTTAGTGAGATTGTGTTAGTGTGATGAAGGAGAAGGACTCACATGCCCTATCTTGTATCCAGCACACTGCAGTATAGTGCAAATGCTTAATATTAATTAAAAAAAAAAATCATACAAACAAGGGAAACAACGAAAATCCAAAGCAGTTACCGCTAGCAATGTCAGTCTCACATACAATTTATTTCCCCTGTGAGTTACCTAGCACCCACCAGGTTCAGTGAAGCTATCTGTTTTTATCAGCTCTGATTTGGTGGAATTTCAAGTATTTTGCATGAGCCATCTGTTCTGTAAAAGTTTTTTGTAAAAAAAACCGTTTCCCAGAATGACAAAGCAGTGGAGAGAAGTTTCTGAAATCCTCTGTCTGGCACAGTTCCTGCTGGAAATATTCATCTAATGCTACTGGAATTTCCAAACAATGAATGAATTAATTGTGCCATACAGTTAATTAACTAATGTGTGAGAGCTTTGGAAAAGTACATGCTGCGTATATACATATTTATACATACACATATATACATGCATATAAACACACATATATGTATATCTCTTTGTATATCTAAGTAAATAGCAGACTACTCCAGGGAAGTTCAGGGCTGAAGATGTTTATGCATCAGTGGCCTTCAAAACTCAACCAGGGAATCCTAGGGAGAGCAGTAAATCATGACAGGGAAACCTGTCATGGCAGGGAGCTGAGGGTGAGTTACCACTGGTGCATGATACATTTCGTGAGTCAGAAGTGAGTTGCTTTGGCAGAACCAGCTTTAGGAAGAAGTGCTCAGCGCTCCTTTAGGCCTGTACTTAACAAATCTTCATGCTCTCTCATTTTCATGTGCGTCACTCAATAATGTTTTCAATAATGACGACATCCCAAGGCCAAATAATAAAAATATATCACCCTATGAAAAATACCGGAACAGAAGCTGAAAGATGGTAGCAATTTCATTCTTGTATATCTCCAGAAGGCTGAATGCATTCCAACCCAAACAGAGCCACTCACCTTTGTCTTCAGTACACGGTTATTGTATGTCATTTAGTATTTTGTGTTAGGTCTTGTTGAAACATTCTTTTCTAAGCCTCCTAATTTGTTACAACACATGCCATCCAGCTTCCTGACAATTAGTACCTAATAATACATTCTATCAGTGCAAATATTAGCACAAATACTGCCTCACAGTTGCTTTTTCCACTAATAAAATCATCAGTCTTAACTCAGCATTTTCATTCCCCCTTCATAAATGTGTCAGTTGAGAAACAAAGAAATTTGTATTTGGTTCAAAGCCACAAAATAAATAAACTGCCCAGAGACTTCCTTTGAATGTTTTTATGGTGCTTATTGGGTCCTCTTCTTCTTTGCCCCTCAATCACAAACCTAAAAAAAATTTTGAGAGAGTCTGAACCTGAGACTTATGGTGCTTTCCCATGTTTTGCTTTCACAGGATGTAGAAGCAGGCTGCATGCCTTCCACCAGTGCAATCCAAGCACAAGGACTTGGAGGCTGCCTCTGTATTTTCCAAAGGAATATGTGCCAGGCAGCTGGCTGAGCTGTGGTACACTCTTCAGCTGCACTTTATGTGAGCAGATCACCGTCAGCATGAGTTCTGGTAGTTCTTTGCCTGCATGTCCTCTTCTGCCCTTCTCCAAGTGATATCAGATTCCCTTAGGAAGGAGCCAAGAAAACTTTCCTGCATGTTTTTGGTATCCTAAAATTGCAAGGAGATAGAGGAGGTCATGCATAGATAAAGCATGATTGTGACCAGCATAAGGAATGCGGGACATGGGCCCAGACTCTCTCACCATCATACTCCAGAACTCAACTAAAATCTGGTTTTGGGCTGAGTTTTCTGTTCAGATTGGACACAGAAAGTGCCACAAGGAGGTGGCTGTAGGTGAGGGGAATTCCAGGATAATTTTATTCTCTGAAGAAGTAACAGAGCTCCAAGCAGATTTGGAATAGTTAACTGGCAAGCTGGCATTATCATGACTTTCAGCTAAAGGCACCAGAGAGACTGGTCAAAGCGGGTGGCAGTTGGCAGACACTGGTGTTACAACATGATGTGATGACACTTCTGCCATGATTTTAGGCCCCCAGGCATGGAAAGAACCCAGCTTTGGACCTCCAGCATCCAAAGAGAGCTGCCTGCAGATAATCACTGCAGAGAATCATGTCAGAACAGGGACTGAGCCTGAATATTCCATTTTCTCCAGGAGAAAAATAAAGCAGAGACCAGCACAGACAGGTGTGTTAGCCCCGCTGAAATATGAAGTGCACTCAGGGACAATGAGTGCAATGAGAAGAGAGACTTGCCTTGCTTTAGTCCTGGACTCTGCATCGTGTCTCTCTCCTGCTACCAATTCAAAATTCCATCCTGCCTGTGATCTGCGTTTAGTCCCCAGTCCCCTAATGTATGTTTTAGAACCAGTAGTAATAGATTTCCAAAATAGGATTAAAATAAAGCTAAACAGTATTGGCCCCACAGCAGAAAGCTGTGGTCAGGTTTAGTGGGAGGGAGGGGAAGCCTAGAGATTGGGAAGGATTAGGGTTGCACCAGAATATCTGGTCATCATCTCACTGTTCTGCTTTGATGTGGTTCTTTAGAGAAGACTGCAAGAACAGGTTTTGCAGCTCTTGCTAGACATGAACTCCTGAACAAGGAGGCAAAACGTGGAGGAAGGACTAGGGAAAAAACAACATTCAGTCTCTTAGAGCTCTTTAGTGCATCTGGCTCCTATTTAGTTTTGTAAATGTCTGGGTACTACAGCAATGGGCACATTCTCCTGGAGACAGACCTTGCATGACGTGGGTTTGCAAAGGCGAGGTTTGAAGTGCTCGTCACAGTTGCCAGCTCCAGTGGCAGAGCTGGCGATGTGCCTCACCTAGAGTGTTAGTATTATTTTTATGGCACTGTGTGGTATTATGTTCACATCTGCATGTCTATATAAAAAGTGCATGTAGAGGGCTGCTTACATGTATGTAAAAGAAACAATCTCTAGGAGTATGCTTAGCTGTATTTTTTTTGTAGTCTGTACATTGTGCAGCTAAACTGGACAATCATCTGTGACAGAGGTTGGTGGAGAGCATCCTCTGGAGCATACATTCCAAAAGAAGCCTAAGCAGGCTATCTGCAGGCTCTGTGCAAGGCAGCTGAGCAGCCAGGAGCGAGACAGAGCACGCCACGCTCAGTCACTCATTAACAATGCAGCAGGCACAGGCCCAGGGTGGCCCAACATATTCAGGGATTTGGGCTAATTTCAGGACACCTGCGTAGGCTGTTGGAGGTGGACGGATAGGGCAAGGTGCCCAAGGCTGCCTGCTCTAGAGCAGCACACCACCCTGTGGAAAGGAAATGTTGCTTTGCCCAACTGACCTACCACAGGGAGGATGAGAGGCGCTGCAGAGAGGAGGGATTCATCGCAGCAGGAGGTGGGAGAGGCAGCACCTCTTTTCATCCCCGCCGCTGCTAAACCCCTGCCCCACAGCACTGCAGAGAGATTGGCAGCTGTTGCAGACAGGACTGTCTGCTCCCTCTCTTGGTGTGGTCAGGGCCCTCCCTGAAACACAGTCTCATGCCTCCTCTGCAGGATGAGCACCTGGGGAAGTACCTGGATTCAGGTCATGACTAGCTGGGCCGTGCTGACCACAGCCCAGGAGTTACCATCTAACCAGATCAGGAGACGGATGGCAGATTTCCTTCACCTTTCTAGAGACAGGGAACACAGCCATAGATTATGAAAGGCGTTTAAATAGCTAAGTTCTAGGACTGGGACCAACACTATTCACCCAAGGACCCTAGAGGAGAAACCAGGTTTGAATCAGTTTGCTAGCTCTACCTTAGACCCACCTCACCCTACAGGTGCTGCATGAACCTCAGCACCCCCAGTTTTCCATGTACCTGTTAAAGGCAACAGCTGTTCTCAGCGCTGGGAGCATCCCTTTTTAATTCCCTTGTTACATCTGTTAACTCGTTTGCCCCCTGTGAGAAGGAAAATGAATCACGGATGTCTTTTGTTTGCTAAATGTTAACAGCCCTGTGGAAAAACCCTCATAAAATATTCATCCTATCCTGTTCTTCTAAATTAGACAGTTACAGTTCTAACAAGTCCCAGAGAAGAGTTCTTAATGTTCCCAGTCAAAGGTGCAGTCAAACATTTCTGCAGGCTTTTCTGCATTCTGCATCACCCCCAGACAAAGTTTCTACTCTCCCAAGCTCAGTGCTGCTTATATTCTTCCATATCTTTGTGTATACAACACTACATGGGAGAAGTACTGGTTTCCAAATGCATTCATCCATGTTCCTGCTTTAACAGTAAAGAAAAGGAATATATTTGCTATTGCAAATGCAAGGACAGACTGAGAGGGGGCATCAGCAAGTGAATATTTCCCATTTGGATAAAGGAGAGGGAGGGAGCTAAGATGTTTTCAAGCCAGAAAATTATTGCTAGACCTTGGACATTACACCATCCGTTGCCTTTCAGAGTACAGGCAAATGTTTTTACTCTTGGGAATGCTCCTCCTCCTTCTTGGTTGAGTCAGCAAGGCAGAACAGAGGTGCCTTCACAGTCAGTCTCCCCTTGTGTTACGCTCCATGCTTTCCCATCCTGAGCAGGTACATGCTTCCACAAGGAGGAGGATGGGCACAGCTGAATGAGACCAAGCTCTCTCTGCTCCTTGTCTCCTGCTATCCTTTCCTTGTGTCTCCACTGTGCCTTGCTCCTGAGTTCCTGAGATTTCTAATGACTTACAACAGGAGGGAAACAATCCTCAGATACTCTTTGTTGCTTGAAAGCACCAGGGAGTGAAAGAAAAAGGGAGGGGGAGAGATTTGGACTGGAGGAGAAGGAAGAGGGGTTTCATGCCAGCTCCCTTTCTGAATAATCATTATGGGTAATGACTTGCAGATTTTCAATGTGGTCTGTGTTACTTCAGGCTGATTTGTTCCATACAGTGACCTGAGCAAGCCAGCCTGCAAGACTCAAGGCATGTGGCTTACTTTGTTTCAGGCTCTTCTTGGAGTCTGAAGCAAGAAGTTGCTCTGATCAGGCTGATGATGACCTCCTGGCTCTGCTGTGAGCTCCTGCCCACAAGCCAAAAGATTTCCTGGTGAGCAGGGGTAAAATATACAATGCATGGGGTCCTGTTCATAGTGTGGGGAACTATTTTCCTCTCCTATGGTGCCTGTTACCATTGGTGAAAGACAAAGTTGTCTTTCCTCACCCTGAACAGGCTGCCCTGTCTACCTTAGCCCTTTCATGGTCACAGCCAGGGAAGGAGAGAAAAGTTCAGCCTGGTTTGTGCAGGAGGAGAGGACTCAGAGGGGTGGTATTGGTTTTTCCAGGCATTACCATTTCCTGGCCACAACCAATAATGGCCAAGAAGCTGCTTGAGAACAGCTCGCGTGCAGAAATACCTCCTGGTGCTTTCTTCCTTCTGCACAAAAAGAACATCATTTCCAGGGAAGTGCTGGCATCATTGGCTGGCAAGTGCTGTCAGCTTCTGAGGGTTGAGGGGGCAGCAAGGAGATGACGATGCCCCTTTCCAAAAGGTGAAGGTAGTTTGCCCAGGGAACTTCCTATTCCAGAGTAATTAGCAAAAGAGAGATATGTTTGTAGCAGGAAGCTGTTGGAGAGGGGGGTGTTACCTCCTGTGGCATGAGCAAGTGTTTGGGTCTCTGCTTCAAACCACTGGCAAATGTCGTGGGCCACTGGGAGAGCAATGGAGGCAGACCAGGGTTTGCAGAACCAGCAGGAAGGATTAGGGAGTCAGCCCTGGGGAACAGTTTGTTTCTAAGACCCCAAGGCAAACTTCTCAGTTTGTAATTGGGCAAAAGTCAGTTGATCTCCTCCGTCATTATTGCTGGCAGGATTTGATCTAATTTGGGAAAAGCTGATGGAAGGCATGGGCGACTAAGCTGTGTTTCAAGGAGAAGGAAACAAAGCTCTTCCCTTCCATCTGAGCCATTCATTCCGGCGTGTGCCTTTCGTCAGCAAGTGACTTTCCAGACTGACTGGAGGGCTGCACTGAAATTAGCCAACAATCCCACTGAACTTTACAGGAGTGGGTTGGATTTTCAGACATGCCAGAGCTTGAGAAACAAAGCATGTATTAAAAAAGAATACCCTTAAATCCTCTAGGAAAAAAAAAAAGGTCTGGTTTCACAGGGCACAAAGTGTTCTTGTTTCCCTAGCACATATTCTATATGTGGAAAGCAAAAAAAATAAAATAAAATTACAGTTAATAAATTTTTTAAGTGCAGAAAGGATTCTTTTTTACATACAGCAGTGTCCAGTAGCACCACTAAAGTTAAAGGTCTGTCAACATTTTCATTAATAAACCCCCAATTTTCATGAGTTTATTACTCAGCCATAAAAGCCTGCTTCTCAGTTCAACATGCCATATGAGTCCTCAGCTGCTACCCCCTCTCCAGTCTGAAGCTCGGAGAGTACACACAGATGTGATTCAAACCTTTACTCGACCCTGATTTTGCACCACCAGAATACTATTAGAAAAATTCCTTATTTGTTTATCAAAGAAACTGAAAAAGCGGACGGACAAGTCTTTATGTTTATACCACAGAGGAACAGTGTTAGAATTAGATCCTTTTTAACAATACAATGAGATTGGTTTGGCTGTATTTAGAGCTGCAGGAATGTAAAATGGAACAGGAGGCAGATTTCCAGGGTAGTGTTTCCTGTGAAGCTGTCTGGCTTCACGTAGGAGTGAGTTGTGGGAGAGAAAGGGGGAAAGAGAATCAGTCTGACAATTTCGTGTCTACCCTACTTGGGGATGCTTTGAGCTTCCTTTGCTCCTCAAAGGTAAGGGCTACTGAGGTACAGGACTAATATTAAAATAATCTTGAGAGGCTTCTGAAAAGAAAACAAAAACCAAACACCCCAAAATTATTCAGATCTCCTAGTCCAGTGGTCCTATGTATATGAAGACAAGGTCCTTCTTCCATATGTCTCAAGAGATGAGAAGGGTAAAAGGTGAAAATGAGAAATAAAAGCAATATCAGATTTTCAGAGTCAAAACTATCAGTTTGAATAGGATTATGATTTAGTTTGCTTGCATCCCATCCCAGTGTTCCAACCACCAGAGTGTTGCTTTGTGATTGCAAATCTGCTTTGGACTTTTAAAAGACACCTTACTGCTTGCTATCTACAACTAAAGGAGCAAGAGTCAAGACACCAGTGTATCCAGGGCAAAATCACCTTGGTCTTGCAACTTCTTATGTATCCACCTTAGTAAGCCTGATCCAGGATTGCTGAGCATCCTATTCCTGCTTTCCTCTAGACAAGTTCACCTTTGAAATGTTTTATATGGCCACTTGATCTGACCTGTTGGAGGAAATTTGGCATCAGATCAGGTATCAAGAAAATGGCTGGTCACTTGGGGTATGCAGCCATGAAAGATTCTTTGTGCTAGGAGCTATAGTAGCTTATCTGCACAAAAATCAATAGTGTTTTCTCTAGGATATATGCTGAAAGAATTAAAAGTATTAGTTCAACTCCTACTTTTTATGAAACATCTTGGATCCACATGTCCTGGGAGATGTTCCATATTACTAGATTTTAACTCAGTCTGCTTTGAGTTTGCCAAGGTCTCCAGCTAAGGGCTGGGCTGCCCTATGACTCCAAAGTGTTTCTTAGGTATCTCCTACATGGTTTTAGGGCAACCAGATATACAGATATTTCTCAAAGTTCATATTCAGATGGTTCAACTTTATAGGAAAGAATTCAGCATCATGGGAACAGATTTGCCAAGCCAATAACCACTAGTCTGAACCCCAATGAATATCAGAGATGTTTAGGAACCGTAGATCAGCTTCTATGTGAAGAACTGAGAAAGGCATCCTCTGGAACAGCCAAGCTCCTGGTTCAGACATGCTTCTATTTCTAGGAAATATGTATTCAGGTTCCTTTAAGTGTCAGGAACCTAGGTATTTGCTCTCACTGTGGATTTAGTCAGGGGGAAATTCCTCTGTTGGCATCTGGCTGGGAGGATTATGGCTGGGAGACCTTTTTGAAATCTAAACAAGTTAGAGAACACCCTGTGTGGGACTGGGCTTCGGCAGGCCAAGAATCATGTGTTGCTCTAGGGTTAAAGGTATGGTTAGGATTTCTTGGTGATCCTTTGTACCATTTACCTCTGCCAGGCTTACTCACTCCTTTCTGTTCCCTTTCTTTGGCAATGTAATGCACACACACAAAAAGGTGGCTATTCATGGCCTGGCAGGTGGAAGATTAATCCTGACAGAGGAAGAATTTCTTGATGAAGTGACTTCAAAGGCAAAATACTGGGGAGGGGGAGGGGGAAGCAGGCAACACTTGTGTGAAGGAAGAAGAGGGAGGCTGTGCCAGTTGGCATCAAACACTAGAATAACCTTCATCCTCAGGGCTGACACTGGCGGCTCAGCTTAGTGCATTGGCAGCTCTGCTTGTATTGCAGTTTCGGCTTCCCCCAGCTCCTGGCTGATTCGCATCCAGGGGCACAAAGGGCACCTGGCCCATGTCCAGGGCCTGCACCAGGTAGAGCAAAGAAATCTTTGAAAGAAATGATAGAGGTATGTAACAAATCCCTCCTGGGAAAACTGAGCTCTTTATCCCTCCTTCCTGCTCAGCCTGTTGTAGTAGAGCTGACTAAATCCCTGATGGCCTTGAGGCCTTTATGTGAAGTTTCTCTGCCCTCATCACAGGCTGTAGTAGCCAGTCAATTTTTAATTTTTTATTATTATTATTATTTAAATGCTGTCACATGGTCTTCTTCAGGCACACGAATGAGCGAATCCACCTGCCTTGGTATGCGCCATGGGAAAGGTCTGACTCTTCTGGATCGCCTTCCAGTGGAAAATTCCCTCATGAGGTAGGAGTCTCAAGGAGATTATAGTGGCATTTGGAATGGGAGGAAATATGTAAATGCCAGAAACAAATCACTACTAGTAGGGGCCAGTATGTCACCTAAGAGCAGAGTTCTTACAAGGCATTCACATAACCAAACTGAGCAGCCTATAGGAGTGGAACAGGAATTAGCCATGAGCCTTTGAAACTTTTCCACCAAAGCACTCTTACTCTCTTTCAAACCACATTGTTCCATGTCTTGGATGTCCCGGACATAGATAAAGATAGGCAGATATGCAGTCCTGTAGAGGTAGCTGCATTTCATCCTGAAACATATTATCTGTAAGGATCATGCAGCTATCTTCAGTGTGGGAAGCAGCAGCTCTTGTACAGCAGAGATAAATGCTTATCGTACTGCAGAGCAGGAAGCGAAGCAGAATGTTATATCAAGATCAAACTATGTGGGAAATTGAAGGAGACAGAACTTACCACATTAGCAAACTATCCAGGGCTTTGAAGCACATCTTCAGCCCTTGTGAAAAGTGTGCTTTAGTTTCCGAATATATTTTACAGTGTGCTACACAAATGCCAAGATAGTTTAGAAACTTCAGCATAGTTGTTCTCAGAAGTCTTTCATTCAAGAGTTAAGAAGGCTCATTCTGGCTTAATCTACAAGGTTTTAGACATATGCAAGCTGAATTCAGTTAAGGCTCATCAGCCAAAGAAATCTTTGTCTCAGGTGACTTGTTAACATGACTTCACCTGACCTTCTTTCCCTCCTCCTATTGAAAGAAAGTGACTAAGTGGTTTAGACAGAAGAAAGCCAAACAAATTCAAAATAATATAGCCTCACAGATCTGCTGTGGAGCTTTTCTAACTTACCAAATGCAGTATTTGGGGTTGCCTCAGAAGCTGGGTTGCCTCAGAAGGTGGGTTGCCTTAGAAGGTGGGTTCCAGAGATGGCAAATTTATCTGAACTGGACTGGAAGTGAGGAAAGATCAAGGAAAATTAACATCAAAGAATCATGGAGAGCCCTTTCTTCAACTTCTACCACCACTTCTAGTACCAACTTCATGCTTGGTTATGAAGATGTTTAACCAGACTGGCCTTTTGGTTAAAGCAAATGGAGCTTGAGCACAACAGCTGTGTTGTGTCTGATAACGCTTATAACCTCTGCTCTGCTAGTCCTGAGAAAGACATTTATTCTTGGACAATGAAAAAGAAGTTCTAGATCTCCCTTCAGCTTTTATAGCTTGTTTAAATACTCTTTATCCAACTGAAAAGAGCAAGATAAAGTGTGAGGTAGAGGAAAAATAGGGTTCAGAAGCTATAAGCAGCTAAGCCTGCAGTTTGGTAAAACAGACAGCACTGGATACACCAGCTGTAGCATGATGCATCCTCAGCTGCTCGTTCCAGATGCTCTGAACCACAGCACATTGCTCTCTTTATGTCATATCACCACTACTATTGAGGTCCATGCTCTGAGCCCTTTGTGTTGCTGTTTAGCGTTTATTTCTTTCCTATTGTGGAGAAGGACAAGGGGATTGAACAGCTGGAAGAGATGGAGTGGGAGACTCCCAGCTTTAGTGGAATAGTGCTTGGAAACAACTTTGAGATGCAAAGCAGAAAATGCTGCTTCTGACTTCTTCCGTTCTCCACAGATGTCAGCCAGGGAGTCTATCTGCCACAGCCTTTCTAATGTGTTAGTGGCAGATCTGAAGCAATTGTAGCCCAATGGAGCTTGCTGTACTCCTATAGCAACCTCGGTAAACACAATGTCACAGAAGTGAAGCCAGCAGCCAAATTACCAGCTCACTGTCAGGGAAACAGCAGCCAACACCTCTTGTCCTCCTCCAAGAATGCCACAAAGTCCCCACTGACTCCTGTTGCTTCCTTCAGCTTACATGGTTTCTTCCACTCGTGTTGTCTCAATTCCAAGTCCAGCAGCAGCACAAGTTGGTGATAGGAGTGATCCTCAGATCTCAGAACATCTCTCTCTCTTCATGTAGACAGAAAACATCCCAAGAGTAAAAACTGGACTACAGACATGTCTTCAGATATAATCTGCGTCATAATCTGTCTTTTCTCAAGGGTCAGAAACTCCCATCTGGCTCATTATAGGTATGGAGGTTAGTATCAACTTCCCCTGAAATTCAAAGGTTTTAAGGGCTAGGGCTTTGTTGTCACTTCTTGGAATAGAGCCCAGCAGGAAGGACAGCTGTTGCGGATGTCTGATGAGTGATGGCAGCTCCTGGGAGCCTACAGAGCTGGGGAATAAAATGTGTTTTCTCCTGCTTACCATTACCAAGAAGAAGAAGTCGAAGTCATAGTTCCTACAGCATTATTTAGCACTAGTACATAGCAAAGACAGAGTTTTGCAGAGTACAGCAAAGATGTGATTGTGATCCCAGCGAAGCCAAACAGATCCCCAGTGCTATAAAGAATCACAGCATTGGTCCCGGGAAAGGAAAAGCAACAAAGTTTTTAGATAAACAAAACAGACAGTTCCTAAAACATTTGCAGGCTGTGATGTACCTTACCATAAAGGAAAGATATAGTTAACAATGGCCTTGTGTGTCTTCAGCCACATGTGGATCACAGTTCAACAATGACAGAAACTCAAAGGAGAGACAAGATGCTGAAACAAGGAGGGATGCAACATAGATGGGTTACTGGGGACTGCTTTAGACCATCAGTGAAAGATTTCATTCTTTTAAATTTCTTCCTGTATGCTATTAACACACTTCCCTCATATGTTCCCTGTATTCCGTACTCTTACAGTCTCTCCTCCATCCTTACCCACATACTTTGCCCTCAACTGTGCCCAAACTCAAAACAGGGTATCCTGAGGCACTTGCCCCCCTAGGGAAAAAATCTTTTCTCTCCATACTCAGTGAGTACATAACACATGCCTGCCTTCCTCCTCAAGGCACTCTCTCTTCTGCTAGGTAAGAAACTAAAAAAAACATAACCAAACCAAAACAAACCTCTAGCATTTTGAAAGAGATATGACAGTTTTAAAGGAACTCAGTAAATAGTTTATCCCACAAGGAAAAACAATATTTTTATTTTTCTAAATGAGTTGTGTTGGGCATGTAGAATTATTGAAAAAACACAGGAATTTAATGTCTGAACTGAAAGATCCTTTGAGACTGGACTCCCAAAGGGTGATGCTTTCAGTCCATGACCCTCTGAGAGCTAACTTACAGAAGTAAGTGTGCAAAGTCTTAAGCTGACAACTCAACTTAGATCTGTAACCACAGGACATGTTTTAATGTTGGGGAGAAGAGGGAGCAATATATTCATAGCTGGAGGTGTTAAAGTACAGATTTATGCAGCACCTGTCAGACTGATTTAAGCATTTCTTATACCCTCATAAGATGGACTAGAAGACGCCTTGTGAGCCCTACTGGTTATATTGGCATTAAGTATTAGGAAGAATTGTAAGCTTGCCCTCAGAGTGTTTTGTCACCACTGGGGCTTAAGGAGACAGTTCTCCACTTTGTGACTCTGACAGAAGCTCTGATGCCAGGATCAATTCGGATTTCAGTTGCTGTTCAAAGACTCCAAATGATTGTCCTCAAGTTATACCACTTGAACCACTTGTGAGCTACCAATTCATAACACTGGCCGATAGGAAGGGTGTAAGGGCTTCCCTGGCCTTCCTTTCCCTTGCCTTACCTTTCTTTGCTATATGATTGTTGGTAAATTCATAGATGCAGTGGGACTTAACTGCCCTTTTTGTCTTAGGTCCCCGGCCTAGCTAAGATGAGATCAACAAAGTTTTGCTGAAGTCCAAGACTTCAGTAATGAGAAATTGAAGAGTTGTGTCAAATTACTATTTTCAGCATTGCTTTTCAGTACACCTTCAGTTTTAATCTACTGTGTTTTATTGCTTGCTTGTGGGACACTTACAACATCCTTGTTCTGTGATTCCCTCCCCTATGTATTTAAATTCCTAACGTGCAGTCAGCCTGAGCTCCAGGTTAGCATAATTTTTCTATATACAAATATATATTTACTGAACATCTTTAAAAAGTATTTGTGTGGGATGTAAGATAACATTGAAATTCCTTTTGCTAATGATTTATAAAGCTATTTTCCCCCTGTCTAGACGCTTTCAATATTTGCAGTTAGCTGATGGAAAAATAAACGGTGGAGTATTCTTTCCAAACCTCCATTGAGAAAGGGAAAAAAGGGTCTGCATCATGCAAAGTAAATGCTCTTCTGTCAGGTCAGTCAGGTGGAGGCTGCTAAGAGGCAAAAGACATGGATGATGAGTCCAGTTAGTGCTGTGCTCAGGTACAGAACTTGGATAAGGAAGGGGAACAGAGTTTTTTATAGCTCCAGGGAGAAGAAGTAGAAAACAAGCTATTATGCCAGAGACATTTTTTCTTGGGCTGATTGCAAAATTAGTTGGAGCTGAAGTTAATTGATTGTGTAGGCAGATGAAACAAACTTGAGATGACTATAAATAGTAACAATCTTGCTTTCCGTGCAGCTGTAAATCTGAGCTGGATAGCCGCCTTAAATTCTCCATGAACATTTGCAAGCAAGAGAGAGAGAGCGAGTAAAATAAAATAAAATAAAACAAAGCATGGTCAAATAAAATATACACACAATCACACAGCACACACAATCAGCCCAGCAAAAAGAGAAATTTTCAGGGTCAGCCCTTCTAAGACAGATGAGAGCTAGAATTTATCACACAGATGTTGTTGCCTGATGCATTTTACCTGTCTTGCCCCTCAACTAAAGCCTGGACGAGGCAGAATTCATCTATTTCCTCCATTTGCCTTTCCAGGATTTTATATGTAGTGTTGCTGCCTTTTCATCAAGGAAGAGAGGGAGTGAAGCAAGGGGCTAGGTCTGTTTGTCTGGATACTGACAGATAGGGCTGCCAGAGAGAATGCCACATCCCATCAACAGCTGAAAATGGGAAAATCATTGTGTGCTCTATGGAAACTGTGAATACATGTGGGCAGACACTTGCCATTTGGTGTTTGGTTTTTTTTTTGTTTGTTCTCTCGTTAAGATGGGGGAGTTGTTGATTTTTTTCATCAGGATTAAGCTTCATGTTTAAATTCTGCTCTACCAGCTGTGATGAGCTATAGCCTAATGAGGGAGAGCTATGGTTGAAAACTCGAAAGAGACATGGCTCTCAAGGTTAGAGCCTCCTCTGCATGTGGCAGGTGGCAGATTTTAGTATCTGTACCTGTACCTCCAGCTTAGCTGGTCTCCAGAGAAGGTGATGTCCCTGCGGTGTAAAGACTGCAGGCTCAGAGAGCTGTTGGTGGACCTAATCTTTTATCCACATGGGTCTGGCTCTTGGTCATTTGTCTGTCCATCTGCAGGAGGGGTTCTCCCTGTAAATACCAACTGACAACATAATTCTCACATTTGAAGGCCAAAGGGGAAGAATGCCATCAGCTGAAATTATAGAGTTATTTGAAATAATAACTATATGTCTAGGGTTCAGTTAGGATTAAAGATGGACTTTTTCAAAAGCGGTCCTCAGGCTTTCACCACTAGCATTACCATTCAAGTCATACCTGTGAGCTGCACTCTGCTCTGTTGTGTTGGGATTTGTGTTTAGTAGGAGAAGCTTCCCACATTGAGGAGTTATGGTTTACAGATACAAGCCAGACAAAAGGGTAGGTGGAGAAAAGACAAACACAATGATTTGCCCAGCCATTTCAGCAGGCCACTGTCTGGTCTGGAGGATGCTTGCTTCCCACCTCTCTCACTGGAAGGTGACTGGAGTGGCTGTTTTACAAGTGGAGTGAACGAAGAGCATTTGCATGGTCAGCTGGATGCGGAGGATGAGCGCTAACTTTTCCAGCTTGGGTAACTCCCTTGGTTGGCCTTCCTTCTGGCAGTTCAGGTACCAGCAAAGGTTATGTGGAAAGGAAAGACAAGCTGGAGCAGTACAGCAGGGTACCTTGTGCCACCATGTGTTCTGCTAGCCATAGCTGGCCCATTTGATGTACCTGAGAGACACCACACCGGGGAGAAGATTTCGCTGGTTTGGTTATGTCATCAGTGCCAACAGGGCCCAGTCCAGCTCAGCGACAAACTTATGTAGTGTTCTTCTACTAAATATAGTGTATTCTTATGAATTTTAAAACTGTTCACCTCACAGCCCTAGGGAACAAACCTCTCTGCTTACTTTCAGAACAAGCTTATGAGGTTGTGATGTGACTGTGATTCCTCTCTCTAACCCATTAAAGCACGGCAGAGGTCTGGGACCTCTCCAAGGCACAAGAAGCACCTGAATGTTCTTACAAAGAGTATCAGGCAGAGTTTATTCTCCTGTGCTCATTCATGTGCTTGGGTTTGACCCAGACCGCGGGGCAAAGTCATCTCAGTACATGTTACAAGGCCTGCTGTGTCAACAGCACCAGCTGTAATGAGTAAACCAAAGCAGTGGTTTGACTGCTAAAACACCTAGGGGAAAAACCCTCTTGGATTGTATTTCTTATGTCCTTGGTATACTGATAAGAAAATGGCACTCCAAGAGCCTAGGATGAACCCCCCCCTCCCAAAAAAATCATGCATGCACTCTCCATCTGACCTGTCACCTCCCTTCTGACAACTGAAAGCATCTGTGTTTATCTTCTTTTTTACTGGGTTTCAAAAGACAATGCTGTGCTCTCATGGAGGATTCTTTTATCAGCTTCAGGGCCAGGAACCTAAAAGGAGTTAACCTGGAGGTCACTTTCCAGCCATTTCACTACTCAGCCAGAAGAATCACCTTGGAGCTTCCATGTTTAATCAAGGCACTTTTACAGCTTTTCTACTAAAAGGAGAAGTACGCTTTGATTGAAGATAAAATCCATCAAATGATGCAATTCATTTATTCTGGCGTCATGGAGTCTCTGTCCATCATGGAGAGAAAGACTTTTTTTTGGGGGGGGGTGGGGAAAGGAGGATTGTTTTGCCTGTTCTTCCAGTCCAATTTTAACATCTCTGTCCTGCTGAACCCCATCTGACTGATCTGAGGAGACAAACAAGGCAAATAGGTCCTGTTGAATATACCCTGCCCAGGTCTGTAAATCAGGTTTGGTCTCTGGTTTCACCATCTTCTTTGACCATACCTTTCATTTGGAAGACTCTCACCCCTTTAGTATGACACTATCATTTCATGAGACATAGGAATCAATTATATAAACCCTCATTTACTTGCTTGTGTCTGCTAGTGTGTTGTATCATTCATGTTCTACTTGCTAAAAGCCTGCTCACCCTTATCCTGGTCACAGAGGTGAATGGGAAACTTTGGGTCTGCTGTGAAGTCTGTGTCTATGCACAGCCATGATCAGGTGTCCCTTCCCTTTGCTTTTGCAGCAAGAAGTATTCTTCCAAGATTTGAGACAATTTAACTTCTATCACACACCATATAGTTTCAACGCTAATATGGGTTAACATATATATGTCTGAATGGGAATCAGGTGTGTCCAAAACTCAAGGCCCCTGCAAGGGTAAGAGGAGAGTTGCAAAATCCTTGAAATACCTGTATTGACACATTTCAACCAGCTGGGTAGCAGGCAACGGGGAAAGGCTTGTTTCGTACCTCCTACCCACTCACACCTCTTTCATGTTTTGCCCAGTTGGACATCTGGCATGTTTTTTGCTACACACCCAATGCTGAGCTTTCATTTCAGGTGACCCATTTTGATTCTATCGGAGCTGACTTCTGCCCTTATACATGCATGAAACTCAAAGCTTGAAGCAGAGCCAAACACTAGAAACATTGCTCGGCAATGGGGCAACCTCAAATGTTTGAAGCATCTGCTCTTTTGTGCTCCCAGGGATTCACATGCTGATGCCCACAACCATCAGTCTCTGAGTGAGGCAGATGGTGTTGTCCTGGGCATTTGGTCTAGCTGATTCCATCACTGTAGAATTCTTCTGCAGTTTATCTTACACTTGTTTCTCATTAGAATCATGCAAGAAGAGACTTGCTACTAGCATTGTGTTAATGGAAACCGAACACATGCACCTGGTCCATCCTATTGTACTCAACAGGCATCCCATCTGAGATTGCACAGGAATCTACAATAACCAACTGCTGAAAGGTCTCGCAGAAAGAAGTTGCAGGAGGATCTTATTTGGCACAATAAAAGGGAGAGCATTATTGCAAGACCTAAAAAGAACAAGAAATTAGTCTGTCAGAAGGATACCAATACGCTGATACATTGAGACAGTTCAGCTATACACATCACACTTGCTTGTGATTCAACAGAAAATGTGTGTCTCAGTCCCTTGGCCCTTGGTTTCACCAAGCAAGGGACTTTTTTAAATGTAACCAACACTGACCTAATTAGCTGATCATCAAGTCATAAATAATACAGATCTTCTCCAGCTATGCCAGTCCTAGTCCAGTATGAATTTCAGATGTGCTGTCTAATTCTGCCTATGATACCATTAAAGATATTCAGAAATATCCTGTTATCTCTGCTGAACGTAAAAATATTGTCTTAAATATGAATTCAGCTTTGTTTGCCACACACCCTAATGCCTCATCTCTGTTAATAGCAAAATTTTTGAAACTTGTGATTTCAAACATGTAAGAAAAAAGCCACCAGAAATGTCAGTATAATAAGGTGGGTCTCAGGACTGGAAAGGGAGGATCAGGGATCTGAGTTCAAGGCAGACATAGAGCCTTGAGAGGAAAGTGCAGGGGAGCGTGGAAGCTGCAAGACCAGCCAGTAGACTGGGTGGGGTGGAGGGCAGCTGGGAAAGGGGTGATGAAGTCAAAATGGAAAAAGTTGCTGGGTGGATCAAAGTCCAAACAAGAATTTATGAGAGGCATAAAAGAAATTTGGAGGGTGAATACTATAAGTACTGATGGGATTCAGCCATATTATGAAGGTCTTGGGGTGGATGAAGAGATAGATTTCCCAAGAGAAGTTTATCTTCCCTGCTCCTTTACCTCTGCACTTCTTGAGAGCTCTACATTTGTCCTTGCATCAGAACCTCCATCTTCACTTTATTTGTGGCCTTTTGCCTACTTCTGTTTATAGCCTTCTCATCTCTTGCCTTGCTGCATGCTCCTATCAATGCCAGAGTGGCTTAGCACAGGCTTCTCAGTTCACCCTAGTCAGGTTCTCTCCCTCTTATTTATCATTCATTTGCTCCTATCTGTCTGCTTGAGGGCCAAGTGCCCAAAATTCCAAGGGCTCCTTTTTTGTGTTTCTTTTCTCTCCTTGAGAAGTCAAATGATGCTGTGGACTCCCAGTTTTAGAACATACTAGTGATGAAAGTGGAGAGGGATTTCTGCCATGTTTCATTTTCCATCATAGCTTCACAGTTCTTCTGCTACAAAACAGTGGCCAGTAGAATGATAGAGGTAAAGAGAACAAATCACTACAAGCTTAGAAAATCTTAGGTACACTTTAGACACCTCTGCTAAAAAAAATAAATTCCTGCAAATTCAAAGGAATTAATCCTGCTAGTGCTTCTAGAATAAGATCGGCAGGCTTGAAAGGCACAAGCTGGCTAGTTGAAGTGAAAGCAATTAATGGAGACATTTTTACTACCCTTATTAAAGGGAGAAGGAGGCTTTGATATAACACAATATCCACTAGATGATGCAATTAATTTATTTTGGCTGGCCAGTGCTCTTGCCGGAGTCTGTGTGTTATTACAGGGTGGTGCAACAGTTGTTCTTCCCACTGCTTGCAGGCCCTAGGGTCAGGTTCTGCTCCACCAATAACATGACTCATCTCTGCATAAAACAATTCCTCAAGTGATACCAAAGTGACCGCAACATCAGTCAGCTTCCAATCATTTGAATCCTGTAATGATGGCTACTTCCCCAGAATCCTCTTTAGAGCAGCTCACACACTTGTTCCTAACCACAGAATGAAAGTCATCAGGGAACATGTTGGTTTTCACAAGATACCATGTGAGAAAGTCCCATGGCTGGATATAATTTACATTTCTGCCCTCATTAAGATGTGTCTCCTCACTAATTAATTAAGCTGTATGCCCTTGTAGAAAGATACACGTGTCCTAATGTGGGCACATCTTGGACAAAGGGATGGCATTGTGCTGGTAGACAACCCACCTGACTTTGGCTACCTGATATAATTAAGTACCTTGGAGTTTAATATAGAAAAATTATCAACCTCAGTAATGACTGTGTTCCTAGTTGCCCTTTGAAGGAACTCAGTTTGGGCCTATTTGCTGTAAAGAAGAACCAAAGTTAGCAACCACATAAATAGAAACCAAAAACTTATGTGAGAACACTTCTGCTCCCCACTCCTCTACTCTTTCTTCATTAGCTTCTCTTAAAAGATTGTCTTCTAGATCAAAATTGTGAGAGAGCTAATTAAGGAAGATGAGTGCATTGAGAGAACCAAACTTCATCTTGGAACCCTGGAAGAATTAATCTTAGAGTATTTTCTCTGTCAATTTTCCACAATATTATTAAGAAGTAAAGAGACCTCAGCCAACTCCACCCCAGGTAACATGGTGTCACTGTGGCGACAGCCCTACCGTGTTTCTCTTGGCTAATGGATGCTAGGAAGGGGAAAACAATGGGATGGAGAATTTGCATCCCCTGGATTGAAGAAAGCTTTTTGGAGCAAGTAAGACAACAATTTTTTAATTAAATTCTTATGGTCTGCATAATTAGAACTACTAGTTATGCAATAACTCCAAAGTCCATTAAGGAAGGTCAGGTCCTTTATGAAATGGCAAATGGACCTGAAAAAGTAGTTGTATTGGTAGAGTGTCATAATCTGAGTTTAGTTAGAAAAGTAATCTCAGACTCTATTAAAAAAATATTTTCAGCAACTCTGCATCAAAGTCTTACTGCTTCACTTGTGGCTAAAGAAACACAGGGGTCCATTGTATAATATTTCCTGGAGCCAGTTTATTTTCTCTTCTCTTCTCTTCTCTTCTCTTCTCTTCTCTTCTCTTCTCTTCTCTTCTCTTCTCTTCTCTTCTCTTCTCATAATCCACGAGGATCTATGAACACATCCTAATACTTTCCCTCCAATCCAAAACTTGTTATGAACTTCACTTTCTCCTGTGTTAGGATATAATTTTATCACTTATGGGAGTTGAGAACAGCTCTTCCTCAATATGTAAAAGCCAAACCCTGATTTCCTCATGAGGGCAGATGTTGTCTTCTAGGGAAAGAAACCTCAGCCATGATACTGTGAATAGAAAGCCTGACAGTTATTAGAAAACATTCTTATTTTCTGAAGTTTTAGAACAGGATAACCTGCTAATCAAATAGATTGCTTGGAGGAGCAAAATTATGATTTCCTTGATTTTACAGTGATTACTTTGGTTTCTGCCTATCAGAAATAAAACTAGACTCAGCAGTGCAGAGTCCAGTTGGAGGCCTGTAGTTAGGGCTGTTCCCCAAGGGTCAGTATTGCATCCAGTCTTGTTCAACTTATTCATCAACAACCTGAATGAGGGGACAGAGTGTACCTTCAGCAATTTTGCTGATGGCATAAAATTGTGAGGAGCAGCTGACACACCAGAAGGCTGTGCCACCATACAAGGAGACCGGGACAGACTGAAGAGTTGGTTGGAGAGGAACCTAATGAAGTTCAACAAGGCCAAGTGTAGGGTCCTGCATTTAGGGCAGAATAACCCTATGTGCCAGTACAGGTTAGGGGTTGACCTGCTGGAAAGCAGCTCTGCAGAAAGGGACCTGGGAGTCCTGGTGGAAAACTAGTTGACCATGAGTCAACCATGTGCCATTGTGGCCAACAAGGCCAATGGTCTCCTAGGATGCATTAAAAAGAGCATGGCCAGCAGGTCATCCTTTCCCTTTGCCCTGGGGAGTCCACATCTGGAGTACTGTGCCCAGTTCTGGCTTCCCCAGTTCAAGAAAGACAGGGAAGTCCTGGAGAGAGTCCAGCAGAGGGCTATGAAGGTGATGAAGGGAATGAAGCATCTCTTTTGTGAGAAAAGGCTGAGAGACCTGGGTCTGTTTAGCCTGGAGAAGAAAAGACTGAGAGGGGATCTCATCAATGCTCATAAATATCTAAAGGTCATCTGTCAAGAGGACAGGCCCAGACTCTTTTCAGTGGTGCACAGCAACAGGACAAGGGGCAATGGGCACAAACTAGAGCAGAGGAAATTCCATCTGAACATGAGGAAAAACATCTTTACTTTGAGAGTGACAGAGCACTGGAACAGGCTGCCCAGAGGGGTTGTGGAGTCTTCTTCACTGGAGATATTCAAAACCCACCTGGATGCGTTCCTGTGTAAATTGTTCTAGGTGAACCTGCTTTGGCAGAGGGGTTGGACTAATTGATCTCCAGAGGTCCCTTCCGGCCCCTAGAATTCTGTGATTATGTCCTACATATAACGAACAGTGAGAGCCATTAAGGCAGATGAACGTGTTCTGACAATAGCATCTGTAAGTCAGGGACCATTTTTTGACAGAAAACATTCAGTATTTTAAAATATTTGTTATTTTTAAGTTGGTTTTTTTTTGACGTATTTGTTAGTATTTGTTCAATGTGGGGTACAGATCTGACAAAGCCACAAGTTTCATGACAATTCATTCACTCCAAACTGTCTGGGTATTTTAAGTTCTTGACCATGCTATATTCAGGAGCAGTTCCTGAATATAGCAGATAATCCTGATATTTATTTCACTGGGAAATGATATGAGATTCTATCAAAGTCATTGCATATTTGACAAAAAAAAAAAGGAATGTCCAGAGGTGAAAGCTGTCTCCTGCTGCATAGGTATGCATGATTCCCTTTGCAGTGGCAGAATATGATATTTTTGACTCTCTTGAAGGCAGTGCCAAGTTCACAGTGGACACACACAATGTTTTGTATTCTCCCTGCCTTGGTTCAGGATCGGTGCCAGAGAAGAAATAAAAGAAAAAAAAAAGTGATCTCCTGCCCAATTTTTTCCATGTAATGAATATGTGTGAGACTAACCATGATCTCATGGAAATCTCTATTTTGTGGTCAATATATATTACGAATATGTCATCACTCTGGCTGTGTTACCTGCTTTGTCCCCTACAACTCACTTCCAGCTGTATCAAAGAAGGAATCTGCTTGAAACTTCTCACACCACCAGTTGTACCTTAATCTCTTTTTTTACTGTGTTTAACCCATAAAATGAAAGATCAGCTACAAATGAAATTACAGACATGCAAACAGCATCTTCCAATACAGAGCCAATATCTGCTTCACACAGATCCTGCAGTATTACGATGCCAGACAAGAACTAGTTACCTGTCCAGCAGCCATGGCAACACCAGGTACTGGAAGTATTGCTGCTAATATTTATACTGCCTGAAAGCTATGACATTACTGTCTTGCTCTCTGTGGGGGAAAATGCATTTGTACCCCGTTGTCAACAAACGCATGTGGCCATAATTTGACAAATAAGTAAATGAGTTTGATGCTGTTTCAGTGTTTAAAGATAAATGTAATACATTACTGATTTTTTTACCATGGGTTTGGGGGTTTTATTATAGTGCTGAGTAAATACAAATCAGCTGTACTTCATTGCTTCTCAACTGGCTGAGACCTAGACACACACAAAGTGGACTCCTGACATGCTTCTGTTCCTCCCACCTATCTTCAGGCTCCTAATAAAGGTGCAGAATTAGGCAGAGAGTCTTTTTTGTCTCCCTCCATAGAGACCTTGCCTTCCTAGTATGGCCAGCAGGCCTAGGGACATGATCATCTCCCTGTATTCAGCATTGGTGAGGTCCCACCTCAAATACTCTGTTCAATTTTGGGCCCCTCACTACAATAAAGACATTCAGGTGCTGGAGCATGTCCAAAGAAGAGCAATGAAGCTGATAAAGGGTCTAGAGAATAAGCTGAAGGAAATGAAGTTGTTTAGCCTGGAGAAAAGAAGGCTAAAGGGAGACTTTATTAGTCTCTACAACTGCCTGGAAGGAGGATGTAGCGAGAGGGGTGTCAGTCTCTCCTCCCAAGTAACAAGTGATATGACAAGAGGAAATGGTCTCAGGTTGTACCAGGGGAGGACCAGATTAAATATTAAGACAAATTTCTTCACCAAAAGGGTTGGTAAGCATTGGAGTAGGCTGCCCAGGGAAGTGGTGAAATCTCCATCCCTGGAGGTATTTAAAAGACATGTGACACATGTAGATGTGGCACATGGCGTAGTGGTGGACTTAGCAATGTTAGGTTTACATGTGTACAGTTGGACTGAATGACCTTAAAGGTCTTTTACAACCTGAATGATTCTATGATTCTATGAATAGACTACAGAGGCAGGGTTTTAAATGCTTAAAATTAATGGGATGAGTCCACATATTAAAGCAGAATAGTTCAAAGCAAATGGAAAACTTGTGCTCAATAGGATTACTTGAATTTTAAGATCTGTAACCCAGCAGAAGCCCATTTAAGAGCCTTACACTGCAGTGGGGGCATCTTAACCCAGGTGCTTAATTCTTCCTAGTTTGCACTGCTCTGCTGGACTCTCTGGAGGGATGGTATCAGCCCAGTGGGTGAAGACTGGAACTGGAAGAAAATCCATATACACTGGAAAGAAAAAAAAAAATAAAAAGAAAAGAAATCACTGACCCAAGAAAGAATATTTTAATTTCTGAATTTGCCCAAACCATTTTGAGTTCAGTAATGAACTACTTTCCAGTAACAGTGCAGGGTCACAGTTCAGGACATTTTCTCAGTAGATGGGACACTCTTTGTTATCCTATAATGAAATACAGATGTTTCCTTTTTTTGCTTTGTGCAAGGATGATTATCTATATGGGTTTTCAGAGTCTTTAGGCATGAAACAACTCACACAATCCAGACATGGAGACTGCAAAAAGCAAACTTCCAAACTACATATCCCAGAAGGCTGTAACACAAGGGGAAAGTGTAGTTCGAACAGTGAACTGACTTGAGGCAGAGCATTTTGGGGTCATTTTAACACACCACAAGAAAACATTTTGATTTCAGGAATGTTGAAATGTTTTGCTTTGTTTGAAAATGTCAGGCAAAATGTTTTGACTTTGCCAGAAAAAAGTTTGTTTTGGTTTGGTTTTTTTTCCCCAAAATTTCCACCCAGAGAAAAAGTCTTGACATTTCAGCTCTTTGTTCCAACGTGGGATAAAAACAAGCATCGAAATGTCAGGATTTGCTGCAGGATGAAAATTCTGGATTTTTCGCAATTTTTGGTGTAATGCCTTGGCCCCAGCATTTACATTTTTCTTTGAAGTATGGGTGGATGTTCAGAGGATGGGAGGAATTTTGTAAGAGAGGATCATGTGTTCAAAAGAACCTAGAGACCTATGTGTTCCAGTCCCTATGATGTTTTAGATTATTTCAGGATTGAAATTAACAGGTAGTTGCTGCAAGACAGCACTGTAAGACAGTGACAGCACCATACAAGATAGAAAGTCTTGTTTCTTGACTTACTTTTCCCTCCTTCTATCAGAAGAAAAGCTCCCTTTGGTCTGTATCTGATTTTAGCTTGATTAATAAATATCAGGAAAAACTGGAAGCTCTTGTCTTGAAGTCATCAGGAGTGTTGCCCGAGTGAGGTCTCATGGAGGATTAAAAAAAAAAAAAAAATAAAAATCAACTTCGGACAGCTTGGCCCAATGCAAACTTTGGAGACATCTCAGCAAGCACGGCAAATGAGGTCACGTGCCATATTGGCTGTAAATAATTAAGCAGTATAAATCTGGATTACTGTCACGATTCATTCTGTACAAACATCCTTAGAGGGATTTGGTTCTGCAAGCGTTGAACAATACATCGGTGGGAATGAGCTACAAGAGGATTATATGTGGCTACTGCTTTACGGGGAATGGGCACAATGACAATAGTATTTATGGTTTTACTGCTTTCACAGATTTCTTAAAAAGTTACACTTTATATGGCCAAACAGACTCCAAGCTAAAACAATAAAGTAATAAACAAGAGCTGGACATAGTTTTCAGTTTAACTCTGAATAATTGAAGTGTTCCAGCATCAGAATATCAATACTTATTTTGGAACCTTCCTCACACACTAGCACCCACACACTGGTGGTAGTATGGTCCAGCTTTGGAGGCCAGGCTGTGTTTCAGTGCAAAAAAGCACAGGGTTGATAAACACAAGAGTATTAAAAGCATCCTTCTTCAGTCAACCAAGAATTCTATCTAGAAGAAGGCTAAGATAAATATTAAGTTTAGGACTAGGGGCAATGTAGCATGTACAAAGAAATTCTTCCCTCTTTCCCCTGGACATCCAGCTATTAGCCTCTGATCGGGCAATTATACTTGGAAGTCACCAGTGGACCTATCCTTCATGAATTATCCTCACCCTTTTTGGTCACAAGGGCTGTTGCCTCTGAGCGTGGGTGAGATGACCACTGGACTTTGCATGCTTTCTGACTGCCACTGCCCATTCCGTGCCATGCAAAGGTAGAATACTGCACAGAGTCATCTTCTACAACCTGGAACTGGCTAAGAGCCACCCACTTGAACCTCCCTATATTAAACAGTCCCTTCATTTAAATAAAGTTGCTTTACCTCTGTATTTAACAGAGCTCTTAGTATCGGCAGATTCATGGCCCAGGGCCCTGGAGAGATGTTGGCTTTTTGCTGAATAAGAAGCAGTAGCTCTCACCTCCTGTTTTTAAATTTACTGTGTTACTGGGTTAACAGATCTGACAAGACCAACAACCTAATCAAGGAATTTCTAACATGTACAATCAAATATAGTGAGACACGTACAAGGCAGTCCTGAAAGATCAACCTAGTTATTTTTGACATGCCAGATGAGTAGGTTTTTTTAAACTCTTGAACAGTGAAGTCTCAGAGATCATTTTGAGTGCACAGGGAACATGCAGTTCTTTGAGTAATTCATGGAGGGTGTATTTCACAGTGCAACGAAGATGATAGACAAAGTATGAGTGCTAAAAATCATGTCAAGGTTACTAAAATTACACCCTTATTATTTATTTCACAATATATCTGACATATGGGTTGAACTAGGTTCAATGTTGTACATTCACATTAGGAAAAACAATTTTTTTCCCAAAAAGAATTTTCCTTACTGTATTACACAAAGATTTTGCAACTAGACACCAATTTCCTGAAGGAATAGATGATTGATCTCAGCTAGGCATAGAAAAACACTAACATACCTCCATCTCCACAGTACTGTTCTCTGTCCCTAACAGAAACCAGTGGCTTGTACTGATTTGTCACTCTGGTTTTAGATGTTATTATAAAGAAAGAGATGAAGAGAGTTTTCTGGCTAAAAGAGCATGAGCACACTTGCACTCAAGGAAAAAGCTGAAGGTGAATGGGACTTTCAGAAACAGAGGAACCTGGCAAAAGGTTGTCTAAGTTCATGGGGAAGCTGACATTTTAGAGACAACCCCAAAGTTAATTTTACTATAGCAAATTAACCATCTGGGGACTGACAACCATTTCATAAATGCCATTGCTGGCATGACAAGAAAACTCGCTGTCAGCAACAAGGCCATCTACAAGTGTTCATTACTTCACATTAATGACATTCGGACAAAACCGTTACCTTCTCAGGCCTCTCAACCCCTGAAACGAGAAACCCTTGAAATAGTCCCTATTCTACTTTGTGCCCTATCCACTTCCTGAACCCTGGACTGTCTCGCAGACACCTCCAGCCTGCCCGAAGGTCGCCTCAGCATGCATACTGAGTCCTGTTCCATCCATCCAGCAGATTTGACCGTGCTGAGTCCTACCTGCCTGGAAGAATGCTCTCCAGCTATGCAAGATGCCATGGCCAAAGGCAAGCACAATCCTGAGGCCATCATTAATCAATAGGAAAGACATATCCAGAAAACGTAGGAGAAAACTGGAAGGACACCAGTTGTGAAGGCATTGCTTTAGGACCCAAGCTAGTTGGCCATTTCAGTATGAAAGCCAAAAATAGTATGTGCTGCAGAGTCCAAACAGTCCCTTCCCATTAGCTTAGGAGAAATTCTCCAAGAAACACAGACAACCTAGTGCCTTGAGTATGAAAAGAAGTGTTTTTTATCCAAGATGTCAATCCTTTGTCTAATAGCAAATTTTACTTCCCTCCCTTCCCTTCTGGAAAGCAAATGATCTCCAAAGATGCAAAATTGTTTTTAAAGATTTGCACATATCATTTGTAAGGGACAATTAGAAGTCTGTATTAGGCTTTACCCTCCTCTTTTCCTAAGAGATGTCAAATCTAACTGAAGCATTTTACTGTTTGCTCTTTGGGACATCTTCTAACATCCATTGCTTCAACTTGGCACAACCTTGATTAACACACATCATAACAATTTGCATTTCCTAATGAGCCTTGCACAGCTCCAGTGTCAGACTAATCTGCAAGCTGCAGGCATCATCAAAACAAACCTGTTGCTGTGATGACTGAGGATCCATGGCATCTAAGTAGCTGGATTCCAAGCTGATGTTAGAGACTGGTGAAGAGCAACCAACCCATTTTTCCACGAAGAAAGTAAACACTGGACAATCTTACATCAACAGAACTAACCAGCCCACAGGGAAAGAAAATAACAAAAGGAAGAAAAAAAAAATCTATGCAGTTCCCACTGTTTTTTCTTCAACTAAAATGACTGAATGTTCCTAGCTTCCTCACAAGGGAAATGATTTTATGTGCTAATGTTGGAGAAGAGGTTTGGAGACTGCCTCAGTGAATGGAGTCATGGAAGGTAGCATGGAAGTAAGAGGGAAACAGTAGTGGAAGAATACTGATAATAAAACATATATTAAAAATAAAACCAGAGGACACAAAGGTGTTAGCAGCTGAAATATAATATGACTCACCAGAAAGGTTTTCAAAGGGAAATTTTTGTCCCTTTTTGCCTTAAGTCAGCCAATAGCCTCTCTTGATGAAGCGGAGAGAAACGCTGGACAAGGTACTGTATTTGGACTCAACTGATAAAGGTCCTACTCCTAACTTTAACCCCAACATATTATGTAACCCCAGACAAGTACCTCCCCACTCCTCATACTCATCTTTCCTCCTACTTTTTGCCTATCTTCTCTTCTGTAACTATGACCTCTGGAGCAGTGTAGAAGATGATGTTCCTTGGTTGAGAACACCCTGGCAGTAACTTACTTCAAGAGAAGTCCTCTGAGGAGCTACAAGGCTTGCTGCTGAAAACACTTCTGTCTCTGTAGCCTCGTCAGCATCTTGACGGGAAGCAGCTGAGCTCTTGGCAACTCTATGTGCTCAAGGCATCGTCAGTGGCACCCGGAAACTGCTCTGAAGTAGGGGATTTCCCCGAATGGCAGGGATTCCCCACGTTTTCCTGGGATCCAAGAGGGTAGCACTGGAATTCCCAGAGTTCAAAGAAGCTGGCTGATTTTTTTCCTTTTCCTTTTCCTTTGGCCTTATCTTTCACTTCAGAAAACTGACAGATGAAGGTCTTTTAAATCCTCCTATCCCGCTCTCCTCTAAAAATAAATAATGAAAATCAAACAGTAGCTTCTAGTCCATTGGAAATTATGCCTGCCCTTTTCCTATTAGAGATTAGAAAAGAAAAACATTTTTCTAAAATGTTGGAATTGCTCATGAAGTCATTCTTGTTCAGGGCTGTGGGATACAGTCCTTATGTCCCTCCTTAAGCTTTCAGACATGAACATAAGAACAGCAATGTTGGGATCAGACCACAACTTCAGTTGTACTGGCACCCATGACTGGTAAGTATCAAGGGACATTAAGGACCCTGCAAACATGTTGTGAACCTTCCTCAGAGCACCCTCCAGTCCTCTGTGCTTCTTTCTGAGTCAGAGATGGTGTTCCAGAAAAAAGTATTTTCTTCCTAAAATCTCTCCTGTCGTGTTTTGAACACAGCTTAACAACCACTGGCAGTGAAGGTGGCTTAGCTATGCTACTGGTGAAGAAATACCTATTATTTTCATTAGTGCTGGTTTCACTGGCATTGACTTTGAAGGCTGTGTTTAGGATTCTAGACTCCATTTATTGTCTATGGAGATAGATATGCACCCTCAGGGAGCAATTAATCTCATCTTGGGCTACATCTCAGGCACAGGTGAAAGGCTGAAGGCACCCATTTCTCTCCCCACCCTTCACCTCCTCCCTTTCCCTTGTAAAGACAGTATAGAGTGACTAGTTCAGCCTCAGAAAAATAAAATTTAGACATTCAGGCTGAGGCAATGTCTACTATTTACCTCTGCAAGTATCCAGTATCTGTGTCAGTTTTACCAGCCATCACAGGACCATAGATAACAACACAGACCAGAAATGCACCATATTTTTATGACTGTGCTTTCCTACTTTGCTGGGTGACAGAACAGATATCTGTGGAAAACAAGAGGTATAATTAACAGTGTCTCAAGTCCAGCTGCAAGATGCAGCTCAAAAAAATCCCTGAACTACCAACTGTGGCAGCTGAGAGGAGATCTCAAGGGATAGATCACTCAGACAGACTCTGTTTCTTACTCTCTTTTCCTTCCACTCTCTGAGACAGAACAGATGCAGGATCATGGCTTGTAGGTTTGACTCCGTGATAGTTACCTTTTTATTTCTTCTCATGATAGCTCACCTAGAATGGGATACAAATAAGTTTTAATAATGATAAGCATGGAGAAGCAGAAATATTCACCAACATAGGGGTTCCATTCAAGTCCTTACCATTATTGGATACTGAGGACAGAGACTTGCATAGAAGCAAGTGTCTTAAACTCCAGCATTTAAATCACTTCATCATCTTATTTTCACCACCAGGAGAGAAAAAGAGACTTTCTGCCTTCTCCATTCTTAGCCACCACAGATACTTCACTGCTCAGGTCAATTAAGATTGCATCCTGAATTTCACCATGCTAGGACTGGGATGCCAGTCAGTGCAGCAGAGATAAATCCACACAGTGGGAACACGTCCAGCAGGAGTTGATATGCAGATTTGCATCTTATGAATAACCAGGTCTTGAGTCAAAAAGATTCATACATGCCACATAATACATTGCATTCCTCCCTCTTGTTCTCTTTACTCTAGCCGAACACTATGTTCTCTTAGGAGTCCAATGTTTTTGCAAAGCCAAGCAGTTACTGACACGGGAGGAAAGCTCTTAGCATTCAATAAACATAATATAGCTGAGCAATATTAAAAAGATTTATTGAAATAGAAAGATTCATGATACAGGATACCTATTTTCTGCATTAAAATTCTGCTTATTCTGGTAAATGAGGTTTTAACAAGACTATTCTCCAGTTGGAGAGTGAAACTTGCACAGCAGGAAACAAGGGGATTGTTAACAAGTGTCTAAAATCAAGTGGAGCCTTCATCTCAGAATGATCTCCTTTCCTTCCTCCACAGCAGATGCCTGAACTACCACCATACCACTTTAGAAAGACTCAGTCCTTAAGATAGCCCTCAAATTCTCCCTTTTGGACCCTTCCCCCATCTCCATTGCTAAAAAAGTCTTCACCTCATAAGCACACAGCACTTAATTTGATTCCCCCTCCCCTCCATGGGATTTACATCTTTGATGTAATTCTGTTAATGTCAAAGGCGTTATGGCAAGGATTCATCTGGGACCTTGTGTACAGCTGTTGTGTTCCAGTCTGGAGGAACTCACATTCCTTCACCACACCCAAATCTGCCCTGGATTATCAATACTCTGATAAGCAACTGAATTGCCTTTAGACTGGTTAGGGAATTTCTCCACTACTTATTTTCATCCTTCGTTTTCCCTGGGCTACTTTACCTCCACTTTGATTTTTCACTTTTCAGGCCATGACATTCCTGACGATTCCTAGATCTCTGGATTCCTGCCTCCTCCTCCTGTTGTTGCTAACACACAACTCTGTCTGGAGCCAGATTTAATTAGACCACAAGAAAAATGAACCACAATGAAGTTACACCAAGGGTGTGACTTCAAGCCTCAAGAGCCAGGAAACACAGAAAACTGTGAAAAAAAAAATAAAGAAAAAGATAAAAGAAGAAGAAAAATTAAGAGCAAACTTTGTCCCAACCCTGTGGTGTCCCACCTCTAGCTATGATGTTCAAGTACGGTTTATACAATAGGGAGTTATTGAGGAAAAAGCTTGGAAGGGGAAAGGAAGAGCCCTGAGAGGATCTGCTGAAACGCTTTGGCCATGTAGCTTTATTGCATGTGGGTTTGATGCTGTGCCAAGCTTTATGACACTTACATCAAGGTTGTTCCCTGCAGTGATGCACCATCGAAGCTAAATCACCTACCCATAATGGAATTTAAAATGATTTCACTGTGCCTTGGTTGAGAACACGTTATCATTAACTTCCCTTTTTTATTAGCCCAAATGCCTTTCCAACTCACAGCACACTGTGTTTCAGGAACTTTTTGCTGCCATGATTGTACGTCATTGTGTAAATTCAGCGATGAATACAATAGAGACCTGGTCTATCCCAAGGCCTCCAGGCACTGATGTAATAGAAATAATAAAGCATAATCATAAGGAAAAAAATGGCATGTGGCTCTGCTGTGTGGAGTATGGAAATGGATATGGGTGACTGACACTGATGCAATTCACTCTTACCAAATGAAGGCAAAGGGCCCAGAAAAGGACTCCTCCTGCATCAGCAGAATTATGCCAGCTTTAACATGACTCTTCCCTAATTGGAAGGATCCATCCTAGCTCTTGTAGCACAATTGAATTTGCGGCTGTGCCTTCTGAGGTCTGAGGTTTGTTTTTTTCTTTCATTGATTACTTGCAAAAAATATTTTATTTTACCTAAAGAAAAACAAATAGAGGAGACAGCATTCTGATAACTTGGATGCTGGGTAACACACTGGCAGGGTAGTTGCCTAGACCAGGGATGTGTTCACAGGTCTGTTTCTCACCACATTGTGTCTCAGCTTCCCCTTTCATGAATAAAAAATGGGTAGAAAGGCTTACAAGCTCTGCACCGCCGTGGCGAATTCTGAGCTTATAAGGATGTAGCTGGTTTGGAATAGTAAATACTCAAGCGCTCAGTTAGAAATTGTGCTGTGTAAAATGCAGAGGGATAGTTAACTTTCTATTGATTTTTAATGGAACTTTTTGTTTTGGTTCTCAGATTGAGTTGGATCTCTGCCTTAAATTATTCCACTGAGAGCTGAAACATGTAGTCATTGATCATGTCTCATTTCATGTAGGACTGAGCATTTCTCCCACCTGGGAAATGGCTGTGAACCCAAATCTGAGAATTATAGTTTTCTGGGAGATTTCTGTAACTGGAAGGACATCTTGTTGGGAGGTTCAGGGTTGCGATTGGGTAAACTCAAAACTGGAGATAGCGAATTTCTCTCTAATGAACTCTTTAGTGGAGTTTCCTTGTTAATTGCATCCCAGATGAGTTTAATGGCAGGCTGACTACAAACAGAGGGGAAAAGGGAGGTGAGGGGGGGTGAGGCTGGGCTACTGGGGCATCTATAAAAGCAGGCAGAGTTACACAGCAAGCTTTCTTTTCAGTAGGGCTCATCTAGCAGCTGGCTGGAGTTTGCAGGAGATGAGAGAGGCACTGTTAGTGGTATATACCACCTACTTTTAGATACAGCTCAGTGGGGAACTTTCTTTGTTGGGTATGGGAGGGGTTTGGCTTTTGCTAGTCCTCTCTTCACAGATGGAGTCAGGCTCTTCAAAGAACAAAGTTAGTCTCCATTTTATCTACCCTACGGCATTTATGCATGACTCATTGGTGTACTTAGTTGAATAGAGAACAGTTATCAAGTCAACCACAGGATTTTGCAAACCACTTTAGCATCGTTGTAGGTATCTCAGTCAAACACACCTACTCTTTCTGCAGGTATAAGGGAAGAAAATGCTAGAAATGGGTAAGTGATCTCCTGTGTCTCTTCTTGCTGTTCTGTGCGGTGAATCGAGGGTAAACCTCTGAACCTGAGCATTGTGTTACTATATGCCTCCTCTTGTATTTTGAAAGACAGAGACTGGAAAAAGATGGCAATATAACCTGATCTAGAGGATCCGCTTGTAAAAAGAAACTGAAAAAAGTGGGAAATTGAATGTGCTGTTTGTTCCCTGAGTCTGTGGACAGATGTACACACACACAAGCAGCTTTTACAGCAATCAGGAGTAAGTGATGAGTTTTCTGCTATTATATATTTTTTGCCAAGCACAACAAGCCTTTGAGAAAGCATGAATCTTTCGGCAAGTAACAGAAACATTTAGAGTTAGAAATATGCATCAGGGAAAAATGAGATATTATGGAAGAGTTGACCCCTGAGATGCATCAGACTGTGAATCAAGGAAGCTAGTTTCTTTTTCTGGTTCTTTCCTTGACCTTCTGGAGGACTCTGTATAAGACTTTTCCCTTATGGATTTGCTTCCTACTTGGTTGAAACTCACAGTGGAAGGACCTTCTCTGTGTGTACAGAACCCCAACAACTAGCTGTATGATTTTTCACTGTAGTCTCTCAACGCGACCCAAAAGTAAAAGGCAGACTTCATATTTTCCCTTTTCCTTGGGGTTAGAAATCAGTTTCTCTTCTGGGCAAGCTGTTTTCCTCTGAAGCATCTCTTCTGGCCACTGTCCCTGTTGTCTCCCTCAATGCAGACAGGACTAAGCCTATCCTCATAGAAAGTAAAAGCTCTTCCTCCATAAAAAAGGTGGCATATCTGTGAAAACCATGTGGTTTCAGGAGCAGAAGAGATTTGAGAAGGGGTCCCTGAAAGACCACCCCTTACATTGCTCCAGGAGAGTACTTGGGGAGAACAGTGTGTGCTGTATTATGTGCTCCAGCCGGAGGCTGGCAGAGGAGGAGGTGGGCAGCAGGTCATCAGGAGCATTTAGCCCTTGGGCCTCTTGGTGCCACCACCCATGTATCCATTCCCTTGTCCCTGCACACTTAACATCTATTGTCAGATTCAAAGTTCAGTGTGTTAGCCACTAAGCCATCCAGGTTCCTGTGGACCATTATGAGACACCAGATTGTCATCTACTAGGGTAAAAGTACTATCCCTTTCTGTCCCACTAGCCCAAGGGGTTGTCTTCATGCAGAGAGAATTTGTCTGTGCTGAGGAGAAATTCCAGAAGCAGCAGCGGGCAGAAAAAACAAGAAAGGGTTTCAAGAGTTGTGGTGCCAAATCTTGGGCTCTAAAACTGTGTCTGCAACAGGGATTAAGGGTGCGTCTGGGCCCGGACTTGCTGACCGTGCACACTGTTTGCACACAAGAAGGCACAGGCCAAATATATAAAGTGGTCTTAAGAAAGCTCAAACTCAGGCTTGCTGTCCTAATGTGGGGCCACGTGCTCTTACCATGAGTAGTCCAAGCAAAGCTAAGCATGCTGCAGCTCTGCATGGCAGGAGATGGGCAGAGCCCCTGGCACAGCCTGTGAGGGGAATAGAGGAGTAAGGGACAAGGATCCTGACGACAACCCAGCAATACTGAGAGAGCAGAACAGGCCTGCTTTTGGGGGCTGAATCTCCTGCTGCTTCTGGAGACAGCAAAAGAATTTCTTCTCAGCCAAAGAGATTGGGAGAGGCTCTGTAAAGGGATAGGGCTGGTTTCCCTTCCCCATACTACACATTTTTGGTGGCCTTAAAATACCTTTACAAAGTGCAGGATATGGGTATGCAGTCAGAGCATTTTTCTGCTGCTGGAAATGTTGTTGTTCCTGCACTGAGCTGCCCTCATTCTCCACTTTCTTCTCCCCTCTGAGATGGAAATGCAAGAGTAAGCGTATGTATTATTTGCAGACTTGCATACAGGCCAGATCTTCTCATGGTTGGATTACCAGCCAGCCTCTCAGCCTGTCTCAAAGAAATGCTTTCTCTCATGAAACTTTCCAAGCTGGTTTAATCCACCTTGGGTGGCAAACTCCATGTGCTCTTCCCCTGCTGGCACACGCTTTGCATTCACCAGAGCCTAAATTAGCTCTGGGTAATTCCAGCAATGCCTCGGTCTGTGGAACGGATTCTCCAGCTGAATGTGTCACGCTGCATGCTCCCTCTCTACCTGGGTAGTCTCTGAGTTCGTGGGCTGGGGAGCAAAGGGCCAAGAAGGAAAGGGGGAGCTAATATTTCCACTTCTTTGGAAATATTAGCATATTCTCTCTCTCTAAGGCAGGAGACTGAGCGGTTTGAATTGGAGAGGCCTCAACAGCTGTATCGCAGGAGGCCAGCACAGCTGGGGATTCCTGGCAAGATCAAATGGATCTGTGCTCTTTCCTTCTAGACAGAGGTGTCTCTTCTTTTCTCTCTTCCCCCCGATCTCCAAAGTGTCACCTACACTTATTGCCCTCTTCTAGGATGGTTTGCAGCTGTATCCCTCTTTCCCTCTATAGGGCCAGGGATCCTCTTATGACCAGGATTCACCAGAGGGTGCTATTACACATAGCCTTTCACATTTTTCCTAGCCTGGAAGGACAATGTAGCCTTTTAAGGGGACACTGAAATGTTGCCAGTTTTAAGATGCCAGCTCCTCTTCTGAGTGGGAAGCTGCAAAAAGTAGCAGCTGTTTCCTCTTCTTCCTCTCAGTTTGTTGGGAAGGGGGGTAATTTGGAGTTTGTTTGGTTCTTTTGGTTTTTGTGTTGCAGCAACTGTCCAACAGGAATCAATTCTCATTGCAGTTTTCCTCCTCGCACCCGAATTCTTAATGTTTCGGGAGGAGTTTACTGACTGTCTCTGTTCCAGGACTGCTGTACATAATGAAATTAATTGGTTTTGCACTCCTAACCTGCATGCCATGGGCTGGGTTTCTCCTGTGGTAGAAAACACCTGCATTTGCTACAGCTCCATAGAAAGGATTCTCTAGTTTCCCTTCACCACCAACATGAAACCTCTATGGTTTTGCTTGAACCCAGAGGACCAGCTTCGTTCCAAGCCAGCTGAGGGAGTTAGGCACAGGCTGCAAGAATGGTCCTTGCTGCAGCATGGGGACCAGCAGCCTGAAGTAGGGTACATTTATTTCGTTCTACCTTCCCTGAGAAGAGGAAGAAGGTGGCAAGGATGAGGCTGAGGCAGTGCTGTTCCAGTCAGCCAGGGAAATTTGACAAGCACAGTGAGAAGCATGTTGCAAACAGCTCTCAGGCTTGCAACAGAGACCTGTTTGTTTCCCCTGTTTAATTTAGGAACCATGCATCCAAGCACACTTGGTATGTCTCCATGCGTAAGCCTATACTGCAGCCTATTGATTTCCTTCACCCTTGGCAAGAATATCACAGCGGATTTTGGCTTTGCCTGTAATCTCTTGAGCGGATGAGGCTAGAAATTCAAATGAGAGCTTAACTTGCTGACTGTCTGCACTGCCCACATGATGGCTGCTCCTTTGGCTCTGGTCTGGAGCAAGTCAGCTGTCTGTTTGGGCAAGAAAACTTGGGTACAGGGCAGGAATGGCTGGTTCCCATCTGCGCTCTGCATCTACAGACCATGTGGATGAAACTGGTTCCAGGAACTTGGCTCTGCAAACCAGATCCGGAACATGAGCACATCTCCCAGAGGCCGCATAGGTACAGGCTCTGTTATTTTTGATATATATCTGGTTTTAATCTGGAAGCAAGCCCCTGGATGCAGCCACCTGGCTCCCCAACAGTACTGTGTGTTGCCTAGCAATACGAGCAGAAGATACTGGATCCACTTCCTTCCCTCCGTGTGCAAGAACCAACCACAGAAAAGATGCGTTTGTGGTGAAAAGCCAACATCGTATTTTTGTGATGGCCTTTTTATCACCATATGGCTTTAGTGGGAGCAGTGGCCACCCTTGCAGTAGAAGGTTTGGTGCTCCAGCCCATGGCTTATGCAGAGGTGTTTTTTTATTGTGCAGATTTGTTTGCAATGTGGTTTCCTCTAAGCTTTTCAACTTGGAATTGCTGTCAGTTGCCTTGGATTTTCCTGCCCCAACTAAAACTAACCATAACAAATGAAAATACAGGCAAATATACATTTGGGTAAAGGTAAGAAATCTTCTCCAAGTCAGCTGATATGAAGGCACCAGTACATTCCATTCCACAATTAGCATGCTACCCAAAACAGATTTTTCCAAATTACTTCATAGCTTGAAAGTTCACGGAAAGCAGTGTCTTGAGCCATCAGTAACAGAAGACAAGTAGTAATCCTAACAATAGTGGTGTGTTTATCAGCTTCTATGTGATTATATTTATTTCTCAGAATTATAATGATTAAAATAAAGGCAAGACTTACAATGATAGTCCCAGCTGACAGATACCTTGTTAGCTGATTCTAACCAGGAAGGGAAGAAATGTTCTTCTTGAGTACTGATATACAGTATCCTCTTTGCTTTGAATTGTCTCCAAAGAATAGGCCTGACTTAATTCTTCCTGTATTGGTAAATTTCAAATATCTTTCTATTTGTGTCAAGCCGTTACAATAAATTTATAGCCTCTCCAGCAATTGCATGGTGCTTAAGGTCACTGCAGCAGTTGTCAGGATATTGGTTTGACTTCACTGGATGGAGCACGAGAGTTCCAGCAGTCAGTGCATGGGGACCTGAATCACTGCTGCTGTAGAGAGATGGGGAAAGAGGAAGTTTTCCTCTTTCATGTGAGTCACCAGATTATGCTGTTAGGCTCTGAAATGAAATCATGACAATCACATGCCTCCAGGAAATGGACCGGAAAAAGGCTGCTGTCAGTGAGATTCATTAAATCCCCATTCTCCCACATACTATGACCTTTTAAATGTTTTTAGGAAGTCAGGGAATTATATTCCTGAAGGGGTTACAATGACTTATTTTAACAATATTGAAGTAAGCACCTTCATCTATAACCTTTTAAGGAGTTTGAAAGGTTTTATTCAGTGCTACCTAATCAGTGCTGCACAGCACAGGCCCCAGAAAGGTAAAAAATCTTAATATGTTTCATCAATAACCACATAGGACAGGGAGAAAGACAAATAAAATCTGTAAGCTCCATCTGTTTTAGGAAAGAAGCGACAAGGTTTTCAGAAGTTCTCCTTGAGATGTGTCAATCATAAAATTCACTGCTTCTAAGAACTATGTTAATGGAGAGCCTCAAGCTGATATCAGATCTAATAAATTCTGTTTGAAAAAATTCGAACAATCAGCATGGATTCAGGTTCAACCAACCTGATTGCTCCTTGAGATTAAATGATTATGTGAACAAGGGGAGAGCAGAGGATGTAATACACCTTGATTTATTAAGGCTTTGGAGACAGTCTGCCACAGCATTCTTGTTATGAAGCTGAAGAAATATGGGCTATATGATCAAGCTGTCAGCTAAAAAAATTTGTCTGGAGTGCTGAGTTCAATAAGAAGTTCTACCTAAACATGAGGAGGAACTTCTTTACTGTGAGAGTGGCAGAGCACTGGAACAGGTTGCCAAAAGAGGTGGTGGAGTCTCCTCCTCTGGAGACATTCAGAACCCACCTGGATAAATTCCTGTGCACTGTGCTCTAGGTAGACTTGCTTTGGAGGGGGGGCTTGGACTAGGTGATCTCCAGAGGTCCCTTCCAACCCCATATGATTCTATGATTCAATAGATTGGTGTCCACCAATGGTGGCTGGTAACTCCACCAGCCATCTGGGATCTGTACTGTGGTCAATATTTCCATCAGTGATGTGGGTGATGACAAAGAATGAATTCCCATCATGTTTTCAGGTGATACTGAATTAGGGGCAATGGTTGATGTTTCAAATCACAGAACTTTTGGGTAAGATGGAGAAATTTGAGGGCTGGACAGACAGAAAAATTGCAACATTCAGGAAACAGAAGTACCCATAAAGCAGAATAACCTCATGCTTTGTTACTATCTGGGAAGCAATTGGATGAGCAGCAGTCTTCCCCAGAAGGAGTTAGGGGTTATGATGGATGCCAGGCTGAAGATATGCCAGCAGTTCACTGTTGGTGCAAATAAGGCAAATTGCCTCCTGAGCTGCATTAGAAGGAAAGTGGTCAGAAGCTTAAAGGAAACTGGGAAGATATATGCATTTGATGCATATGCATATGCATATGCATGATGCATATGCAAGGCTCTAACAGCTTGTCTTCACTGTTCTCTGCCTCAACCTACCTTGGATGCTCAGTCCTCTATCATCTGATACCAGCATCACTCCAGCTTTGTTCATGTGAGGACATAAGCCAGTAAGATCAAAGCTACCTTGGGTACCATATTGTAGGTTCCAGTTACAACTATGATTGAAGTGGAGACATATTTACGTCTTGATTTGCTTTTGGGAGTTCCCTCCTCTTCTTCTCTCACTCCTCCCCCGCACCTCAGAGGCTACAGTCAACCTCAGCTAAATACCAAAAGACACCAGAAATGTGAGACAGCTGCTCAGATGCTCAGAGAAATGATCTGAGAAGAAAGAGCCAGGTGATGCATCCCAGGAAATGGATCCTGTCCTAAGAGGAAAATGCATTCATCATTCAGATAACTTCTGACACAGAAAAGCCATCTGGATAAACAAGGGCAGAGTTACACAACCATTGTGCAGATCCTCATCCCTTCCTGGCCAGTTGTAGAAAGCCAGATGCATAACACAAACCTTTGTGGGCAGAGAAAAGAGAATAAGAAACTGTGGGGGAAGAAAGCATCAAGTGGGATTTCTGAGGCTAGCAGCAAAGACAGTGAATGCTGTGCTTCCTTCATCAGATCCTTTGCATCATGCACAAGACTTGTAGCTGAAAGTTGGTCAGTGGAGGTCTCTAACACAGTTATGTGACCCAGAGACATAAGATCAAGAGAAAAGGGGAAGAGGGGTTCTCAGAAGTCTGCTTTCTCCAGCTTCTTCACTGCTAAACAAGTCAAGGCTAGGTATCACTGCCTTCTTTCTAGAGCTTAACCGTGTTGCTGTTCAACTAAGAGCTTCTTTTATCCTGCCGAAGTCATTGGCTGACCACCCTGCATTACCTGGCCTCATGCAGCAGCCCTGTCCCCATATCTCTCCTGGCTGACTCTTACCCTGCTCTCCAGCCCTTCAGCAGGAGCTGAGGGATTTCCAGATCTCTCCTTCATGTCCTGTCTCTCCCATGAGGAAGGAGGAAGTTTGAGGTGTTTGTTGGCATGAGAAGGCAAGGGATGAGTCTGCTGGAAGTGTGGAAAACTGAAATTCAGCAGAAATAATTGGAGAACTATGATGATTTTCTACAAAGTCAGGGTGGAGGAGGAATAAATTCTTGCTAAAGATTCACAGGCTGACTAGATCCTGCATTTTCTGCACTGTTTCCATTTATAGCCCAAAATAGTAGGAGAAGCATTGACCAAAGAAAGCCAAATGTCTCCTGCTTCTAGTGGAGGAGCAGACCTTTGAGGAAGAGTCATGTTCAGTGCTGATTTTTCAATTTGGAAAGCGTCAATAATGAAATCTGGCTGACAGCCTCAAGAAGTGGATGAGTCCTATAAACCCCAAAAGCCAAGTAAGACCTCAGTACTGCATGGATCTTACTCCCCCTCGCTCAATAGGGAATGCTATAGGCCAGGCTGAGAAGTCACAGCAGGCTGTGTGAATTCATAGATTGGGCTGAATCCCTCATAAATAGTGGAATACTGTCTGAGAGAGGCCGTTATGAGAACAGGCTTGGAAACTAGCTAGAATATGGCAAATCTATCAAGCAGCTGAGATAACAAGAGCACACGCAGAAGAGTTAAGGGCAGAAGGAAATGGGTGTACAGTGTGTGCAATAAATTACAAAAGGAGAGTTAGCAGGGTGTGCATGGGAGACTGAATGCCATGAGCAAAGGTCAGGACCAGACACTAAAATGAAAAGGTACATGTGTGATGCAGCAGAAGCTATAACTTAGTCAGTTTATGGGAAAATCCACAAGGAGATGGGAAAGGAAATATTTTTTTATTTACTTCCCCCCCTCTTCCCCTATTAAATACTGTGGGTCACTAGCTGGGACAAGCTCTGCGGATAATGGAACAGACTCTCCAGAGACTGAGTTCTTACATCCCTGCTCTAAGGCTACCAGTTAAAGCTGAGGCATATCAGAGGTGCCATGGCATCTACAGAAATCAGCATTTCAGGACAGGACAGACTCTACAGGACAGTCCTGGGATGCCTGGCTGCAGTGTCTGCTTCTGAGAGAGACAAGCTGGAGTGGTTCCTTATCATAAAAATGAAGGCAGCAGGGTGCAAGGGAGATGAGATACTGGGGGCTGGCCTGAGTGATCGACATATTCCCTTCCAGCATAAAGAGAAGTGCTATAGATAATCACACACTTTTTGTTTCTTCCTGCTTTCCTTTGGAGAGCTGGGTATTTCTGGAGAGCAATTTAAATTCCTGCTCTTGCCTCATCTACATCTCACTGCAAAAGCCGAGAGCCCAGCTTAAAGGTGTCAGTTCTGTTTCAGCACCATCACTGCAGGTTCCTCCAGCTCTGCCTAGGGAAAAAGCTGTGCAGTATTTAGAGCAGTGACTTTTACCGCAGAAGATATGGGCTTCAGCCTTAAATTTTACTGTTTAAATCCTCTATGTCCTGTGATATGGTTTCTCATTCATAAACAGTGAAAAACATTGTTTCTTCATTCTGCGGATGTCGAGCAAATTCAATGTAATGCTGTGGAAACCATAGATTACTGCAGCTGTGAAATATTGCCACGTTCATCTATAAAATATATGCACACAGCATTACTTGCACGAGGGATGTGAGAATCAGTCTTTCATTACCTGAGGTGTTTCTTAAATTTCAGGGTTCTGGTATTCCCTGACTGAAGAAACCTTGTTCCCAGCCTTCCTGGCAGAAGAAAGTTATGAACAATGACTGAATATGACTGCTCCTCAAACTGGAAAGCAATAAAAAGGAGCTTCAAATTTTTCTTTTTCCTTAAGCCCTTCCCTTGCAATTCAATGTTTTGATGGCTTTTGTGCTCTATGGGGTTTGCGTTTTTCCAAAGCTTTTCTCCAAAGCATAAGCTCAGTTGCAGAACTGCAGTCAAGGAAAACCAGTATGTTTTCATCAGGCACTGTGGTATTCTGAACTCTTGGATGAATCTAGCCCACTCCTCTCTTCCCCCTCCTCCCCCTGCCACCCTGGTCGACATATTTAAAATCTTCAAAGATCTTCCTTTAAGATACCAGGGCTTCCCATTGTGCTGGCTTTTATTGCATTTCAGGTGCCATTCAGTCAACCCCCCTCAGCTACTTGAATTCTTGAAATGCTAGGATCATATTTCACCTGATCTGGCACTGAACCATGTTCGCTATCTCACCCCAAAATTAATTAAACCATAAATTTTCAGAATAAACATGCAGCATCCACTATCACTGAAACAGTCTGGGCTTTGTTGAGTGAACTGCTGCAAGAACAAAGCTGCCTCTTTCTCTTTCTTCTCACCCTGTACTTCTCTTCTCTTGATGTGTATCAGCAAATACAGTAAATACAATACCCTCCCTCTCTGTTACAGAGAGATGATTCTTGTTCTGCCATTGTCACCATTTTATAGGTGCAGGAGAACTGCAACAGCTAAGGGTGAAATCTTAGAGGACAGCATTAACTCTACTGAGATGAGGAGGAGCTGTTCTCCAAAATGCATTCAAGTATTGTCTTTTTTGCAGGCAGCCCTGGAAAATATCTGAGGAAAAACTCCGGTTTCCCATCTGTATAGTGAGGTTTTTTGGTGCTGGGCAGTTAGAAATAGATTAAAGCAGGAGAGATGATAAGTTAATGCATCAAAGGAGATCATTTAGGTATGCACAAAAATGTTAGTGATAATCTTATGGGGCTGTCTAAGAATGAATATTCTCTCCTTCAAACATAATGGTGAAACTTAGGCTATGATAATAATTTTTAAAGCTTGGAAGATAACACTTGTCATTCCAAAATAGCCCCTAATTAAAACTATGCCAGAGAAAATAACTAGAACAGCATTTCCATTTCTTATTATGGACCCATAAGTAGTCTGGAGGCTGTGGAATCTCTCTCAGATCTGATGAAAGCCTTATGCCTGAAACCTGTTTAATTTTCTTTTCCAGATAGCTTGGACATTCCAGTTAGAAAGTTCTTCCACTCCCCACAGTTTAGGACCAAGAATTCTGTCACTTCACCAACATGATTCAGAGGAGACCTTTACCCTTAGCCTCAAGTCTTCTAATCCTGTCAGAGCCCATAAAGAAAACTGGATGGCTGCTTGGGTGGGAGACCTACAGAGCATTGCTTGGTTGCTATAGGCAGTGTAACTAAAGGTGGCATTTGTATTCCTTGAATCAACCGTCAGCCAACACCCTTGCCTGGTATTCAAGGTTGCTGTGGGTTGATAGATATAAATCTGATCTCCTGACCAGCTCTGGTCTTTAGAAATTCTCTAGTACATTTGGTTGCCTATCTGGTGCAAATGCCGGTATCCTGGCTGTATTCCAACTCTGCTGATTTACACTTTTCCAACTCAAACTCTCTGTTCTGTTTCAATAGGGTGCTGTGCTCTTCTTCAGCTCTTGAGCTTCTGTCTAGTGCAAATAAACATTGTTTCTCCCTAGCCAAAATAAAGTGAATCTTACATTTATTCTAGGGTGTTTTTCATGAGCGGTGCCACAGAAAGGTGAATGTAGTGTTTGTTCTTCCTGGGTCCTCACGTCTTTCATCCTAGGCTAAATCTGAACTCCTGTCCTACAGGATCTTAACTGTGGACTGAAATCCCCAGGGAATGGGGCCTCAGTTGTAGACTTGCTGCTGCCAGGATGCTCCAGTCGGCCAAAGGGCTCAAGCGTAGAGCCAGGTGTCAAGATCAAAGTGTCGTCTGATGCGGTACGTTATCATTATCATCTGCTGGCTTGGTTCTGCTCAGTCCCGAGGTTTGCATGCAGAGCCTCCCAGCTCTACTAGCAAACTAGGAATGTGATGTCTGTGAAAAACACAACCAGAACAAGACCTTCTCTTAGCACTTCTGTTTCTCTTCTCAAGCTGGGACCTAAAAATAAGACCAGAGGGAAGAGAATACAGGAGAGTTTTTACAACAGTTATTCCTTGAAACTTTGGAATTGGTGATTCATGCCAGGTCTGGGTTTCCCTTGAAGGATCCTACAGGCTGTTGTCTACTGCCTATTTTTTACCTATTGCCATGGTCAAACTGGCAAGTAACTGTGCACTGCAAAACCAGAGAGCAGACCCTTGGTTCCTAAGGCATTAATCAGCCCTAGTATACAAGAGTATTTCCCTTCACTTCAGTCTTTCCCTCCCTGCAGCATCTCTTGCCAGGATGTCCTGCTGCCTGCTGCAAATAATGTGGCTGAAATATCCCTCAGGATTCTCCCTGAGGTCAGGAACTCAGCCTCTGGATCCTCTTTAGTTCTCCTTTCTAGCCCCTGAAAATGTATGTTGCCAAGTGAATTTTAATTCCCCATCCCATTCTTCATATTTTCCAAAGTCACCTCTCACTGGCAAGGAAAGACTTGGAAAGGAGAGACAGAGGAGAGAGTCCAGGCCTCGAGTGACTCTTTCCCTATGTAATTTCAGACTCCCTTTCTCATCCCTGAGATCATTTTTTCAGTGCACTATGATGTGCTACATCCCAAGCTATTGGCACTTCCCAGCCCAGTGTGTTAATCTGTGCTCAGGTTTTTGGGATTTTCCTTACTCTATGTAAAGAAATTCTTTTTTTTTTCTTTCCTTTTTTTTTTTCTTTTTGGCACTGAGAGACCAAGGAACTCTTCCACTGTGTTTTATTTTTTCTTTTACATTTTTCTGCTCAATTGATCCTACCTTGCCTTTCTCTCTTTCTGTCCTGTTCTCATCCCAAACTCAGAACTGTCTTCCAAGGAGGCACATCTTATGCCTCCTTCTATGCCATTTCCCTGCTTTCTGCTGCCAGGCACTTTGCCTAAGGAAGCCTATATATCTCACAAACCTTCTCAGGAAAATGGCTCTCAAGAGAATATCTTTTGACTCGTGTTTCTCCCCACTGAAATCCACTCCAGATCTTGTAGATCTGTAACTAGCTGGCAAGCATAGTTTTTTTCCACCCTCATTCAAGAGTGCTTTTTATTGCTTCCTTCCTTTCCTCATCATATTGTGCCCAGTGAGTTTTTTAAGGCAGGTCAACATCTCATTCTTTGTCAGAAAAACACTTGGCTTACTGACACTTTCCAGATTTGTGCTGTTGATCGGGTTATGCCTAGTCTGACTGAAGACTTCTTTGGGGTCCTCCAACTCCTCTTTGATTGGGCTTGTGCATTGTTTTACTCAGGCACAAAAATATGAGACATCCAGGATATCTGGTCCTTATGCATACACCTTGCAGCCCTTCCTACATGCAGACCTTACCCTTCTCCAATGGTGTCTGGCAGAACCAGAGGGTCTCAGGCTCCAGCAAAAATCTATATAGGAAAAAGGTTAAACATTAGATGAACCCTCCAGGTTAGTTAGTCTCCTGCTGGAGACTACAGGAGACTAGTCCTGCTGTCCTACAGGACAGTTGGTTGGGGAGGGTGGGTAATGGGTGTATCCTGCAAGAGTCTGTTGCTCAGTCTGGTTCTCTTCATGGGACTGATGTGTGCCTGAACACTCCTCTCTCAGGCTTCCGTCCAGCTACTGGCCAGGAGCAGCAGGTCAGGGGCAGCTTCTCCTGCCCTCTCCCTCCCAGGAAGTGTTACTCTTTCTTCTCTCATTCACGTAAAACTCTGTAATTGTGCATCACCCCTTTCCCAGACTCATACCACAGGAGCTGTGCGTCTTTTACCAGATGTGGCCTTAATACGACTCTTCTACCCTCAAATTGCTGAAATGCCTGATCGCTCACATGGCTGGCACTGGGTAATTCAACAGGTTGTTTTTAACAGTGTAGGATGAACAGCTAATCTTAGGACAGCCTGTTTCTTTGAGAAAGAAATTAAAGTGTTACTACATTTTGCATTTCCCTGGTGACATAGAGAAAATGATAGAGTTTCTCTGCTGATTCATCTGCTTTTACAGTTTTGGGTGTTATGTTTATTTTCCCAAAGTGTTTTTTTCTTTCCCAGACTCTCCCAGGTCCCAAGGTCGGAGCTGATGTCTGCACTCCGAGTGCATCCTGTTTGTCATAGAATCATTTAATTGTCATTTAAGAGAACTTATGCAACTGACCTTTAACATGGCAGAGTCTCCCTGCTGCACTTAATTCCTTATGCTGACATATGAAAAGAAAGAAAAAAAGTCTTCCTTTTGGCTAATGGGAAAGTCTTCCCACAGGGATGATGAAAAAGGCAGGTGGGATGAGGGAGCTGATGGAGTTCAGAGTGGTCAGTGGTTACACAAAGGGTTTGGTTTGGATGTTGCTTTCTTCCCAGGGAAACTACAGTACTAACTGTTCTGCACTGAGGGGAACAATTATTTTAAAATGGGGGAAATTAATGATGTTATGAGAAAATTAATTTTATTTCTAGATCACTGCAGAGCAGTTCCATAAATCCTCTTCTTTAACCTCAGAAGATCTTCTGTCCAAAGACCACGTTAGGGCTTGGGAGGAAAAAGGAGACTCAGGGTTGGGGGAAGGAATTATATTGCTCTTTTCTGTCTGTTCATGTTCCTTTCAACGCATGAATTTGATGAATAATCACCTGGCGATGTCTGAGAGTGTCTGGAGCTGTATTGGCTAGGTTGCCAATGCAGACCCAGAGTTATAGGATGTTGCAGCCCCTTCATGGCCTGGTTGGCCCTGGTTTTCAACAGTAGAGAACAGCTGATATGGAATAACAAATAGGATATATCACACTTTCCAAATAAACAGTGGATTAGATGACATGAGGAGAGACCTGAATACCTGACACTCGTGCCCTTACCTTGCGAATTGAGTGTGAAATTTGTCTCATAAATAGCAGACTGGTCCTGAGGCAAATGACAATATATAAAAGCTCACAGAAAATCAAATCATGGCTTGAGATTTTCAGCCCTGATCCAGTAATACTCCGTTTTACTGCACCTTTTGTGTGACACAGGCATGGGAGCTGCTGAATTCCCTGCCCTGAGGACTTTGTGGCTTTACTTCTGCTCTCTAAATTTTGAGACACTGACTGCAAATCGCAGCCAGAGCGAATGGGGTGTGGTAGAGAGTAAATAGTGGTAAATGCAGTTCAGCTACTCTTCATATGTATCAAAGGCAGGGAGATAACTCACTGGGCAGAAAAAAAACAACCACCTTTCCTTCCTTCCTTACATTTACTGAATGATATGAAGTACAACACACTGATACCAGCGTCCCTTGCCATGTCCTAGATCCCCCATAAGCACCTAGGTTACTTTTGCCTAAAACTGACCTCGTCTCAGACACATTCTGTCTGTAAAACAGAGTCCTTAGCTGTACATAGGTAAGGACATGTAGAGTTTGGGGGAAGAGAAGAGCACCTCTTATTAATTAAAAAACCCCAGATTTTCTGCCAAGAGTGCTGAAGACACAAATATACACACTGATAACTAAGTTCATTTGTGATGTGGCTTTTTACCCCGAGAGCAGCAGACATGGTCCATTTATCATTGGTCACAAACAATGTATATTTTTAGCTTCTCTTTTCAGGGAAGATAAAAATAGTTTGAGTTAGCACGACAAAACTTAGGTGGGGGCCCTTTTATGTTTTTTTTATTTGTTTAGATAATTGGGTCACAGGAAAGCACTCCTGTGAGAACCGCTCTCATTCCCAGAGATCCAGAGAGGTGAAGGGGAGGGAGAGAGTTGAGATTAATGTTAAAATAAAACATCCTGTACAAAAAAGACATTGTCTACGTAGCACTAATCTTAAGGTAATGTAGAAGGGTGGCGGAAAAGTTCAGCCTTAACTCTGCCCTTTTTCACCACGTGTTTGTACCTTATAATACATCATCTGTAGAGCCTAGCTTTGTCTTTGTCAGAAAACAGAGTACCTATAACTCAGTGTGGTGTGTCCCACGCTTGTTGCATCTAGAGTTCATGTAGCAGCTCCCGACTGCGCATTTGCGTACTGTCCAAATGGTCAGCATTTTACAACTACTGTTGAGGTTTAAATCTTTTTATTGTATTTATTTTTACTTTTTCCAAATTTCAACTTTTTATTTGGTTCTCACAACCGTTTTGATAAAATCTCTTTTAATCTGTAATCTAATTACATGTACTGTGTTTCCATGCAGAGTTTGTGGTTTTTGAGCTAACAGCTATAGACTCTTGCAGCCAAGGAGAATTTCATCACAGAAAACTCACCAGCCATTTTGTAATTATACCTGATTTAATTAGGAATCAATTCACTTAAGGAAAATAGTTCCTCTCCTATTGTTTTTTTGGACCTGATGGTGGGATCTCTCTGTGTGTGGCAGCAACCTCAGATAATTATCCCGGTGCCAAGTGAAGACTGTTAAACCTCCATCATGCTAAATATCTGACTAGATGGACAGAGAGGATGTTTTGGCAGTGATTTTTGTCTTGACATGTTGCAAAATTGGCTTCTGAAAATCAATGTGGAGGAAAGTGTGTTTGGGTTTGAGCAATATTCCCCAATAGCCTGTCCATAGCAAGTCTGTGGGTTCACTAAATTGCACTTCTGTGGTACGGTCAAGACCGTACCATGCAAAGCAGTCCCTCTGCCCTGCTCCACATACTGCACTGTTAAAGGCTTAAGGACACGATCCAGTCAGCAACTCTGTGGCAGCACATGAGAACATTTATGGATTTGCACTGTTCTGCTTTGTAAAAATGCCAGTCTAGAAATGCCACCTCCCACTTCCCTATCCTTTCAAACATTTAATGTGAGAGGTTTGAGTGAAGTGTCCATTCAGCTCTCGGACAGCCATCGCATCTAACTCAGAGCACATCAGCTCTCCCTGATATTAGAGCTCGGTTTCTGAGAGTTCTTGTCCTTCTGCCGCTTGTATCATGGGCATGGGACAAACAGCTCTGTTCCTCTCTTCCAGCTGCTCAAGGTTATCCTTCCCAGCTCCTTTCCTCTCCGCCTCCTCATCCATGTTCTGTTGCCACACATCTGGCTTTGAGCATGGAGCCACTTCTTGGATCTGATCCCTAGCAGCTGTTTGCTGCCAGCGCTTTCCCACAGAGGATAGGGATGGGATCCAAAAGGCAGAGGGAAATGGAGGACAAGCTGTGAAAGTCCACAGCAGGTGGAGGTTAAGACAGAACCAAATCTCCACAGGAGAATGTCCTTTTCCCTTCTCTCTACTCAACTCCATGAGTGTCTGACTCTTCAGCAAGTCTCTCCCATCCACTTCTCTATTATTTCTGAAAGCATAGACTGCCTCCTCTATCTCCTTTACCTCAGAACGAGCTCTTTCTGGATGCATACTTCTACAGCAGGTTGTATTACCAACATGGATCGCTGGGAGCACATCCCAATGGATGAAAGAGAAAAGGTGCATAGGTGAAAAATGACACATCCAGCACAGAGCACTAGGATAGAGACTTTTCTTTCATTTTTCCAGTGGCAGATAACAATTAGATGCAGCTGGAGAATTCAGTTCATGCAGCTCCTCCTCCTTGTCTGAGCAGGAATATTTCAAGGGTTATGAAGTGCCAAGATCAGTGAGCGAGGGCCGAAAAAGTCGTGAAACAGAGCTCTGTGTCATGTGGTAGCAACAGAAGGTCACATTCAGTCTCCAGGGCTCTCATCTGAAGGCTCTCAGTGTCATTAAGGAATTCAAATCACCTTCAAAAACATCCTATGCCAAAGGTTTGTCTTTGTCCTCGAGCAAGAGGGAAAGGCAAGAGAAAACTAAGTTTGACCAAAACCCACCTGAAAACTTGGAAGCCCTTCTGATGCCTTCCACAGCTTTGAATTTGGTCTTCTTTCTGCCCTTTTGTGGGTTTGGCCTCATGATAAATCCCAGAGCCAGGGAGCTCTGAGCAGAGACAGATTAGCATCTTGTTTTCAGAAGCCTAAGACCGGGATATATGGATCTGTTTATTTTGCAGATGCCAATAGCTAACACATCCATCGTGTTCAACATACACAGTGCTCTGAAGCTGCTGCTAAAAGAGGACAGACATTTTAGCTGGCTCATTGTCAGCCTACAGGCACTGGAGATGGATCCTTGGCTTTTAGTTCACCCTTGCTCTCAGTTTTATTTCAGCACATTGTCCTATTAATGATCAAGCACTCTTTGAGCTGCATTTTATTAAGTTGCCTGGAGGCCCTCTGGCATCAGCAAAGTAAATATACTTGTGGTGATATTATTATTATTAGATTCATGCTAATAAAAGGATAACAACCCAGCAAAAGGCCTTTAATCAGTCTATGCTGTGTAGGCAAAACCAAAGTTTTTTATTGGGATTTTTTTCCTCTAGCCATGTAGGGTCCTGTCCACGTGAGTGGAGAAAAAATAAAAAAGACCATCAGTTGAGTGATTAATTTACAAGGCTTTGTTTCTTTGATTAATTTTGCTCCTTTTCTCTGCTACATAATTGGTTTGGAATTTCCTTCTCCTTACTCAGAATTTCGCAGAAAGAACCGCTAACATCCAGTAATAAAACCTTTGCTGCACCAGTAACTTGCAGACTTACCCACTGAAGAATGATCCCAGCTCTTGGTTAGTGCAAGCTGAAGGAGATGGTCTGGTGGATCAAAGTAAAACCAGGGCTAGCCAGAAACCAACATCACGTTGAAAACACGTGTGGGTAGCGACAAAGGAAATTCCCGAGGGTAATTACTGAATCTACTCAGTGCTTTGTTTGTCTGGAAAAACATAGCAAATGCTTCCCTACTTCATCAGGGCATTGTGAGGATAACTTCCAGTAAAAAGTAGGAAGCCAAACACTCATAGGAGAGTGGTGACACACAAACTCCTTCGTAGACTAGAACCACTTTATTCACTCTATGTTTCCCACTAGCTTTTCTGTATCTTGGTGGATTCAGATGTAACCATTTCCTCCATAAAAGGGCCTCAGTTGTGCAGCTCTGACACTGAGCCATAAAGAGAAACTTCAGCACCTACAGAATGCACACAGTCATATTCCTCCTTTCAGTCACCCCCAGACTGCGCCTACAGCTCCTGTTCTGGTGCAGTTAGCACCCTCAAGGGCTTGTGCATATTTGCCTCCTTTTGGTATCTCTCACACCTCACCTTTGCTCTGGTTCTGCTCAGGACAACCCCATTCTGATAGCAAAGATGTCCGCTTTTCCTAACTATTCTTTTGCTTTGGGAAACACATTTGTGGCTGATCCTGCACTTCAGACACACCTTCAGACATATACACCCTTTTTTAGAAAACCAGTCTCTTGGATTTGTTTTACTCTCATGCCATCTCCATTTTCTTTCTCTTTTTTTTTTTTTTTTTTTTGTGTTGCTATTTGCTGGGAAAAGTGACAGCTTCCACTATTCATGTGAAGGGAATTAATTTCAAACTCACACAGATTTTCAGTCTACACCTTGATTTTGTAACTCAGGAAAAAACATTATCTGTGATTCTGAGCAGCTTAGTACTCCCTACAATTGTCCTGAGCTTGCAAATGTCTCTACAAATTATTGCCTGTAAAAACCACGACCTAAAGGACATGCTGACATGGAGTTAAATGGATTGAATCTCTCCACAAATTGCTTTGTTGCATGGCAGTCCCAAGACACAGGGGTGGCACAGCTATGGGCAGGAGTCTCCCCTAGTTCCCTGTGGGCTGTCTGCATTCTCCTATCTCTGCCCTGAAATAACTCCCCAGAGGCCTCTTGGCAAGTGCAAGTGGTGTTTTCTTGTGTTGCACCCTTCTCTGCATTTGGCAGATACTCTACAAGAAGGCCTGAAGCCTCTGGAGTGTAGATGTGACTGGTTCGAGCCTTCAGCTCAGAAGTTAAAGAGCTTGTGCAAAGTTTTGCTATGAAACACTATGTACCTTAGAGGATAGTGTGCTTGCAATGGTGTAAATGCAGTGCATTCACCATTACTTGAGGTGAACCAGATCCCTTAGATCTGAGGAGCCTGTGCAAAAAGCCGTCTTGAAGGACATCTTCAAGGGCACAGTGATTGTGTTTATACTAAAGTGTAGGAGAAATCCTGAGGTCAAATATGCAGTCTGTCCACATTACTTGTCTGCGGGAAGGCCTTCAAGCTAATCATGGTGCAATCTAGTTGATACTCCCAGTATACCAGCGTGAACACCCTCAACTTATCCCCTACAGAAATCTGGAGGTAGAGCCAAATTATCTGGCAAAAAACTAGACACTCCTGAAGACAATCAGTCATTGCTACCCTAGAACCTAGGGGGAACTGAATTCTTACTGTGCAGCTCATCTAATCTCTACCCTAGATTTGATCAACGCAAAGTTATTCCTTTCCCTAGGTCAGACCATGCTGACTCTCATGCACCCTGACAGGTCGGGAGCCCTGGAAAGCTGCATTAGCATCCACAAGTACAAAACCACAAAATCAGAGCAGGCATGCAGAAGCTGGAATAGCCAAATGGATTTTAAGTTTGGTCTCTTCAGAAAGAACTCCAAAGCAAACTCCAGAAAGGATGGCTCCTGGGGAATGGCATAGGGAACATAATCTGAGTGTTTAAGAGACCAAAATGATTATTTTATTTCCACTATTTAGATATCTTTCACTGTGTGTCCATGTGAAATAACAGAAAATCTTAACCATGAAAAAGTTTGCAAGACTGTTGAGTATGCATCTTCTCCCTTCCCTTCCCTTCCCTTCCCTTCCCTTCCCTTCCCTTCCCTTCCCTTCCCTTCCCTTCCCGATGAATCTGGGTGAACAATTTATGCACATGTTGAAAAGGAAAGAAAAGTTTCCCATCCACTTAGCCCCCATCTTCATATTTTTTGACCTGAAAGTTTTCTAAAATGCTCTTCAATAACCTCTCCCTTACTCTTTCAGAAAACCAGAGATATTCTAGAATTGCTGTTTTAAACTTGTTGGCTTTGTTGTGTTTTTTTTTCATTATATTTTAAAATTATTTTGTTCCTATTTCCTAAGAATATTTATGCACTCTACAGCCAGGAAAAAAAAAAAGTGATCTTCTAATTGTTCTGTTCCCTCTCATGGGCTAAAAAGCCTCACTCAGTAATTCCCACTTTTATATTTGTAATTTTGTGGTTGAACCAGCATGCAAATCTTAAGACAACTCCCTGCCTTGATTTCACCAAGTGTTTAGTGAATCTCTTGCAGTGGTTAATTATCCTCGCACTGAAAGTCAGAGACTTGCAACTCATTTTCCAGTTTACCTTCAGACTTCACCTTGCAACCACTGGATCTTCTGCCTTTGCTGACTAGTTCAGAAAACTCTCCCCCACTAAACATATTCTCCCACTGTGTGTTTTTTAAGGTTACTCTAGGATCTGGAGCTCATTAAGCATCTTCCACAGATACAAGACAAGGCTGTGCCTTGCCTAATGTTTTTGCAACCTGGAGGGAGAAGGGAGAGAAAATGAGCAAAGGAAACGGATAAAAAAAAGCAATGCATAATAAGTCTTTTGCTCTACTGTGGGTCTTGACTTAGCTTGGCTCTGCCTTGCTCAGGAGGGCTTAGGAAGAGGACATCTCAGAATCAAAATTTGAGCCCAAACCTCATGAGCACTTTTCCTTATCTCAAGTGAGTGAGGAGTTAAGCTCAGCCCTGGGCCTCCGCTACACATTAAAGACTCAATCTGCCTACCTAATTTAGAAGCTGGGATAGTTCCCACCAGCTGAATTCACTCCCTGGAGCTGAGGTAACTTGGAAGGCTGAGTCAAGTTTCAAGGTAAGCCTGGAGTGCCTAAACACTTTGTAATGTAGGAGCAGCACTTTGACTAAGGAGTTGATAAAATACTACTTGCTGGCCATTGCTACCTCCCTCTGCAGCTCTGGTTAGATGTGATGAAGGAAAGAAGAGCGAGGATTCAAATGGAGGTGGAGGACAGGAGGAAATTTTGTGGCCTTTGTCTGCTTCTCCTGTACTACAAGATTTACCATAGACTGAGCATCACCTTTTCTTTCCATGTGTGAAAGCCTTATTGCACTTTGACTTGGCACTTTGACTTGGCTGCTCCCTTCCAGCTAAACATCACCAATGTGTCCCTTTTTAGAAAGTGTTAAGCAGAGTCTTCTTGGTAGGCCAGCATGAGCTTCCTTGCGGGGAGAGGGAAAGAAGCACATACTGTCAAGCATCTGAGAGAGACCTGGGACAAATCAGTTCACCTCAAGTGTGCACATATATATACTTCCTTCCCAAGCAACAGATCTTTTATGTGACATCAGTAAATCAGCAGCTTGGCTGTTAGATGCGTAAGAAAAATCAAGGAAATGGGAGCTGTATGCAGGCTGATCTGTATGTAGGTGGCATTGAGTCAGTTAGCTGGGAATGATTGGCATAACTCAGGTCACAGGTGAAGATGAACAAATGACTGAGGGATATTACAGATGAGGCAAGACATGCATTTGCAAAGCTGCTTGGTTTCCTGCAATGGGACTGAAAAGTGGTCAAACTGTTCATGGACATGATAGTCAACTCCAGGCAGGGAGACAAGAAAGTGGTCATTGCACAGCTGGAAAGGAGCCTGCTTTCACATTCTTGAGAGCCAGGACCTCTCCTTGCTGTATGGAAGCACAGCTCTACATCCAACAGAGTATCTACATCCATCTACAAGAGTAGCTCAGAAGAAGCTCAGAGCAGTGACTTCCCGCCTGCCCCCCCCAGTCCCTCCTGGATCAGGGCCACACCACCTTGTTGTGGTGGTGGACCTAGATTTGTTTTGACTCGAGCCTGTTGTTGTTAGCGTGACCTGAAGCCTTAATGACCATTTCCTATTGAACTCAAAGTTTCCCAATTAAGCCGGACAGCAGGTAAACAGGAGGAAGAAAGATTTAACAGAGAGCCTTGCCAAAGCTCTGCTGGATCATCCAGTGAGTACTGGAGAACTTGGCAGGAGAAGAATCACAGGGTTGGATCAGGGCTATTCATTTTTTGCTAACTACTCCTGACATTTCTCTTCTCACACAGATGCACAGCATTCAAAGGTTTTGCCAGAGGTTCCTCTACGCAAGTTCACATCTCACTCTTTGAATGTTCATTGACACAAACCTTGAAAGGGAAAAAAAATTAACTTAATTGCTCTAGGGTGGAGGGGGGAGAGAAAAGAAAATAATAATATTAAAAACATAACTGCAACCCACAGAATCTGCAGGAGCTGTGGAATAGGGAAGGGTGTGCTTGAACAAATGCTAGGATGTCATTTGGCCAGACGCTTCTACATCCAAGGTCACCCAAGTGTTTTGACTGAATAATAAGAAGTTGTGTGCCTTATCCTGAAACCTGGGAAGACTGGGAAACAGCAGGGGTGGAGAAGTAACAGAGAGGGAGGGAAAAGCGGGGTTGTGGGAGAGCAACTCAGTCCATATTGCTCTAAACCCTGTGGACCCTGATCACACAAATATTTGCAGATCCTGGCAGTAGCATGTGTTACAAAGAGAATGTGATCATTTTAAGACCGATCCCACATTTATTTTTCTTTAGTTGCTGGATGTTGTAGCCTGTTCTCCCAGCCCCTGCAGGGAGAGAAACAAGAAGCCAGAATCACGAGTGTGAACTCTATGTCCCCCAACATTTTGCTGCTGGCGTCCCAGCTTGGAAGAGAAGATGGTCTAGGGAAGGAGAAGGAATTGTAAGAGGAGAACTTCACACTGAGGACATTGTTCTTTCCCTGTGGGATTTTGAGAAACCATTCAGAAAGGGACGAGAATTCTGCTATTGGTATCTCAAAGGGAAAAAATCAAGCCTACATTCTTCCAAAACATTTTTTCCCTTAAAACCAAACCACCCCGCGTCCAAAAAATGCCTTCTAATACCCTGTGTGAGAAGGTGGTACTGGGGCGCACTTGTGTGCCACCAGATCTCTGCCTTGTAAAGACAGGCAGCAGTTCCTAAGCTATAAACCAGAAAAATTTGTCTTGATGTTGCCAGGATAAATATCCCAGATTCAGAGCCTTTTATTAACTCTACAGTATCTCCTAAAGCATGAAGCTTAGAAGTGTTGTCTTCACTTCTCTAATCATGGAGGAAAAAGCTGTTTTATTAAACTTGGACTGCTTAACCCAAGTTGAAAACCCAAAATGAAATATGCTAACTGTAAATAGCACTGAACAAAAGCCCATAGGGAGCTCAGAGGGTAAACCCAGGCTGCAACATAGAGTAGTACTCCAGTGGCTCCATCCATCCTTTCTGCAGATGGGTCCTGGGTCAGCTGCCTCCCGTAACTGTCTCCAGATCACACTTCCCACAAAAAAATATATGGATCTACTGTTGGGTGCTCCTTTAATACAAACAGAGCAATAAGGACATGCGGTATCACAGACAGCTTAGAAAAAAAATCCCTACCTCTAATCTGTGCCCTTAGAGTTGCACAATGTTTTTAAACATAGAAAAGAGGAGTAGCGTTTGTAAGGAAAAATGGAGGAGATGATAGGTGAAAGGCTTGGGAGGTCAGCAATCCTTGTTGTAAATGAAAGCAAGCCAGGACAACAAAGTTAAGCAGTTTACTTTAGTGGAAAAAAAGGTGGGAGTGAATGAGGGCTTTTTCCTCTTTTAATGTAATGGGTGCTTTGTCTATAAATAGCCTTTAAGATATATTATTATTATTTATAACATCTATCTTTTGGTATCTTAATTTAAATTTCTTTCTGTGATACATGAATCATGCAATCAAGACCAGGAGCTATTGATTGAGTAGTTCCCCAAAAGACCATATATTTGTTTTTACCACCACTGCAGTATAAGCAGATCAGATCAGCAAAGGGAGTCACACTGAGGTCTGTGTCAGAAGATACTGATGATTAGCACAGGCCAGCTGCTGACTGTGAGATCTGTTGCTGTCCATGTGTGGGTCACTGCCTGAGGTCTGACACCTCATCTGAGACTGAAGTCTGAACTGATGGACTTGAATCAATCTCTAGTGCAAGGCTTTGTAGGTGTGATCCAAATCTCTTCAATTCCATAGAAAGTTCCCAAAGGTGAATGGTGTTAGATAGTAGAATTGTTTGTGTAGGTCCAGGGCATGATGAGAGTGAAGAATTTTGCTCAAGTGAAAAACCTTTGTGTGGCCTCTGCTTGGACGAAGAGCTAGTGTAGGCTTCCAGAGTAAGCCTTGTGACCTTGAAATGGACCCCAATGTCCTATTTTCCCTAGGAAATAGATACAGAGCTGGGCAATGTCTTAAGTTCTTTGTGACTCTTTGGAAAATGGCTACAATCCCACCTTGACTCCAAAGATAAGCTTTCTGAACTGGAAAGAAATTGTGCATTATTCCAGTAATGATCTCTCTGGTTGGAGAAATAGGGGCACTGACCAACTTTCTGTTGCAGTTGTGCAGAGTGTACGTGTTCAGCTGTTGCCTGCAGTGTTAGTAAGAAGGCTTGGGGTGCTTGGTCCATGATGGGCTCCAGTGGTTGGGGACCTAGCTGTAGTGGTAATTGACAGCTGTATGGTACCAGGTAGTAAGATACCCCTGCGTAAGAGGAAGGATAAATATTCCCTGTTGCTCCTACTCAAAATGGCCATCAGAAGAAACAGATACTCAGAGGAACATGGGAATCACCCCATAGTTTTCACCGTATGCAAGTGAATGCAATGAACCATGCAAATCTTCTGAGCAGCTTCAAGAGAAATTGTATCATCTGGTTGTGTGTAGGACCATCTATCTTTTCTCCTGCTCTCCTATAGGAAGTAGTGGCATAAACCGGCATGTTCAAATCAGAAAGCAATGGGGAATATTAAGAGGCAGGTTAGTATCATGAGTAATACAACACCAAGTCTGAACTGGCATCTAGAACCACTTCTCCAGAAAGCGGTTGTCCTCACTGGATAGTCTAAAGAAGCCTGAATCTTTACAAGTAATATCAGCTTTAATATTTACATTACAAGTGATTAATCATTTTATCAAATGCTTTGCAAGGTGCCATCTTACCAGGGTTCTGTCGGGTAATTATTTGTTCTTAATGGTTGCTCTTAAGGTGCTCAACTACCCACTTCCATTGACTCCTTGTCCTGCTGAAGAAACTGAGGCTCATCTGAACTATGTCCAGTTAGAGATTATCAGAATTAGATGCTGGGTTGGAAGAGGAACTGTTATTTCCTGCACCCATATAAAGACCAAGGACAACCAGAGGGTGCCCTCTAAGAGCTCCTACAAAATAATGTTGTTAGTTTAAGCTCCAGGACACCACAGAGTACTCCCCTGTCTTTCTCTTGCTGCTTCTCTCTGGAGTCTGGTTCATCAGCCACATGCATTTTTTTGCGCAGCCTGAACTTGCTTGCTAGAGGTCAAACACTGATGCTTTTATTTCTGCCTCAACCCTCCCAACTGAAGAAAGAATAAATATTTGCTTAAAATTAAGCCCATTTTGGTCTGGAACTTCAGCAACAAAACAGTTTGGATGCTTTGCAAAAGAGGAAAGGATCCAGCATGCCTTGCCTCCCTCCCCCCCATCACCCTGGGTTTCCAAAAAGACTCAAAGTATTTTGCACAATATTTGAAAATAAATATTGCTCATCCTTGAGCTGAAAGTTTGGAGCCCAAACGGGCTCAGGATTTATAACGGAAAGAGTGATGCAAGCTTAACGCTATGAGAGCCATGTGCTGTTACCATCCAGCAACCAGCTCCCATCCGGTCTCCTTGCAGGAACAGTAATTTTCTTCCACAATATTCCAAGAACCCAAGACACTATGCTGATTAACCCCTTCCTGAAGGGTTTGAACCCCAACAATGGCCAATATTGGGTCAGTCTAGATGACTAGTCAGTAACAGATAATGTAGATAATGTTTTATTTTTTATATTCATTAGATGCCGCCTTCTCAGAAAGAGCTTGCCTGTTTTCTGGGTGCAAAGATGTCTCTTTGAGATCAAGCAAAGACTGGAAAAAAGATCTGGGGGAGGGAAATAATGGTATCCCATTATTAATTTGGAGGAGCAGGAAGACAGAGAAAAGTCATCCATCATTCCAAGCCCTCTCTAAAGAGAGCTATCATGACTTGCCCACAGGCCTAATAATCTTCATCATTTTGAAAGGGAAACATCCCACAAGGAAAATTCAGGGAAGCTGGAGGTATTGAACAACCTGATCTATAAAGATAATTCATTCCATGTTTTTGTGCTTTTGACTTGCTTAACAGTTTGACTCATGAGAGCAGAATAATGCCAAGGTGTTATGGACTGGAATTGCAGCTCCCTGCAGATAGGGACTTGGCTCAGTCTTGAGCTATTACCTAAGAGGAGCAGCCTGCACCTGAACACAAAGCTTCCCACAGAACTGTGCTCCAATGATCAGCTCCATCAGAGGCGCTCCCTGCCCACAGCCTCACCCCAACCTGGTAGCACATAAGACCATATACATACATGTGAACCACAGAGAGAAAGAGAGAACAGGGTGAGAAATGCCCTAGTGCAGTTCTGTCCCCTTGTCCCCCTCTCCACTCCGTCTCATCCCACCATGAGCCCAACCGGTGGTTTTCCCACAGCAAAGCTTACTGTGAGGGCTGGGGAGAGGAAACAAAAGGCAACCTCACTTTCAGAGAGAAGTGTCGCAAGCGAAGTCCTGTGTCATGCATAGCCAGACACATGACCATGCCAATGGACCAATTATCCTTTATAAATAGCTACAAGCAGATGTTCAGCCGGCAAGTGGCTGCGTCGGTTGAAGCCATTACAGCTTTGCAGATGCTTGGCACGGCCCCACAGCCAAAGATTACCTCTCCCGCAGCTCTGCTGGCAGCCAGCTCTGCTTCAAGAAAAAGTCAGCTGGATTAGCTCATACCACCTGGATCAGCTGCTTGAGGGGTGCTGCCTGACTCTACGCTGGAGTAGATTAGGGAATGCTCACAGGATCCTTTGGGTTGGTAGTGAACAGGGGCCAGACACCTTCCAGGTAGCACGGCAAGGTTGGAGAAGGGCATCATGCCTTGCTCTGACGTGCACATGGAAAGTCACACACATGTTTTCCTTGTTTGGAAAGAAGGTTGCATGGTAAGAAGCTAGAAAGTCGGGAGCTTTTGTTGGGCCACCAACTTTCTGATGATTTCAGGGCTCCTATAACCTTTCCTCTTCCCTTCCCCTTTTCAGTCTGGATGGTAGTTCTTGTGCAGGAACTGCACTTTTATTATGACTTGTGCAGTACCTAACAAAATGGCAGACCACCTGTAAACCTATAATGACAAGCCAAAAAAAAAGGCAAGCAGACATGTTTTCAGGGAGGTCATTTGGCGTTAACCTGTGTGTGCAGAACATGTATTGCAGCTGGTTCAAGCTTTATTCAGCACCTCTAACCACACACCTTCCATAGCGTACCAGAAAAGAATAGTTTGGTCACATTCCCCCACTTATTTTCCATGCCTCACACATACGGTATTACATTCATAGGCACGTAAAGCAATAGTAGACCAATGATGTGAATATATGGCTTTTCTCCTGCTATGCTGGCATGTATACGGTAAGATACATACAGATGTGGGGAAACATACGCTGATTTAAATAAACCTTGCAAAGTTCCAGAGAACTCCCCCTCCACCAAAAAAAAAAATAAATTGAAAAGACAAGTTAGGCGTACTGCAAGTTGGGAAGGATGTTGTGTTTTCTTTCTCGTTTTGTTTTTTGGCCTGTTGAGCCTCTAGCAAAGTTGGTATCACTTGCCCCCTGGCTGGACTCAGATATCAGCAATATAACTCCTGATTCCCAGCCTCAGCAATACCATTTTTGCTTTTGTTAAGCCTGGAATCCAAATTTAATTAGCACAAAAATTAAAATGAAAATAAACCTTCAGACAACTGAACTCTGGGTCCCAAAAGCAGAGAGATGATTGATGGCTGAGGAGAAAAGGGAGGTAAATGATGTGATTAGTTTCCTTCTGATTCATCCATTCACCTACGGGGGGTTGATTTGTGAAAAATCAAATATGATATCAGTATGGATGCTGGGGCCAAAGGAAAATATTAAGTTGCACACACAAAGGAGAGAGATCCTATCTGTACTGATGAATTCCCTGGGAGAGAACTTGGGAGCCTTAGCCAAGCCTCACAAAGCAGTGAGCTCCTGACATGCATCCAAGAGACGTGAGTATATTGACTTGCCCAGCTCTATGTTTGCAAGCTGGAGCTCTTCTGTGAGATATTAGCTGCTATCCCAGAGCCTTGAGGAAACCTCAAGTGACTCAAGCTGTCCTTGAAGATGAATATATGCATAGAATACTTGCTCCACTTTGACACATGAAACAGCATTTTGTCAAGGCATGTTGCAGAGGAAGAATTGGGGTGCTAAGAAAGGATTTTGATAGATGCTTTTAATAGATCTCATGATCAATTAATATTTATTTAATATCTAAATTTATCTATTAATTAGATCCCAGGGTCCCACTTCCTAGCACACCTTCAGTTACATGGCTTCTCTCTCATTATGGGACTCCATGTAACCAGTGTCCCAGTCACAGGTATGCCTGACCCACAAACTAAAGGAACAGAACAGACCATTGCATCAAATACAGACTGATGGGGTTTTTTTGCCATGAGCATTGTCCACTGGCTTACGCATGTTTCCCTGCTGTCACAGCTGTAAAAAGTATGGGGCTGCACGGACACCCTTGTGCGTGCACAAAATCTGTCCTGCTCACTATGTCTTCAATATATGAGGTACTCCACAAGAAAGCAAGCAACTCAACACACAGGTTCTGCTTCAAATCTCAGATTCTTGCTCCTAAAGACTCTACTGCTGCTGAAAATCAAAAGAAAATAAAAATAAATTCCAAGATTGCTATGAAGCCATCTCTTCAAGGTTGTCAAATTCATGTTACAAGGTTTTCCATGGCAAATCTTTCTATTCAGTCAGTCTCCAAAAAGGAGGAATGCTGGAATTTCCAATCCAGTGAAGTCACAGGAAGAAACAAAGCAATTAGCAGCAGAGCAACTTTGCCCCAGTGCATTTCCAGGAACCTGTATCCATTGTATTATTTGAGCATGAGCCCCTTAGAGGAGAAAAGATGTCCAGCTTGTGGGCACATGCTCTTTTTTAGCCACCCAACAGTAGAGTTGCTTGTGTAGAAGCTCCCCAACTTGTTTCCAATTTGATTGGCCCATGTTTGCAAAGACCTCGTTATTTAGGTAGTTAACTAGTTCAACTCATTGTGGCTGGAATGGGTAAGGGAGCATGCAACAGGAGAAGCTGTTGGCAGGAGAGGTGTGACAAGTATATGGGGAAGTGATTTCTCCCATCAGCACAGCTATTGGCAGAGGGCATATCTGTCTGCACCATTAATCTCTACTGAGATTGTCAGTGGGGTGCTATGGGGAGGAAGCAGTTCATTCCTCTGAAAGCCAGCAGATTATCTAGTGTGGTTTCCGGCACTACATAAATCATAGTTTTTAGCCTGAAATGCTCTCAGAGAGCATATTTACCTCTCCTTTTGGAGAAGAGAACAGAAAAGAAGTTTGGGACTTATGGTTGAACTGGGGACAAGCTCTCAAGATACTTTTGGCTTCACAGAGTCTTAGATTTTGGCCCTGGAAGGCCATCTGCCCTCCAGGAACTGGATTTAAAGTAGATTTCAGCACACATAAAGCAGCCCCCCCGCACATCCAACCCTCCTGGTGATGACTGCAGGAGAGATGATCCTGTTTGTGCCATGGCACGTAGCATTGACGTGACTGTCCCAGCTCAGCTTACCAGCTCAGAAGGAGAGCTGAGCTTGTGGTGAGGATGGGCACCTGCTGACTCGCTGCACAAGTGCTGGAGCCCAGCCTCAGGGGATCAGCCAACGCCTGCTTCTGCAGTTGCTCTTCTGAAATTGAAACAAAACTGTTGGAGCTATCAGCCTAGGCCCTTTCATGAGCAATAATTCACAGTGAAAGCAGCAGAAACAAAGTTCTTCCAAATCTGCTTTGCTTTTCAACCTAAAAAAAAAAAAAAAAAGAAAAAGAAAAAAGAAAGGGTTTCTTTTAAACCTTCACTGTAACAGTAGGAAAATGTTCTGAAAGCATGCCTCCTAGAGATGTAGAGCTTGAAGGCCACAGAAAGAGTGCAGAAGCCAAACAATAGCCAATTATACAATCAAACACGCTCTCCATAGCAGTCATTCATATTGCTTGTGGATGGAAGATGCTCACAGTACAAGATCTTCAGGAGATAGCCTCAAATCACCCTTGTTGCCTCTATACAGAAGAAGAGACTGAAGTATTCCACATAGTGGAACTGTAGACAACTGGGGTTTTTTTTTGCATATAACAAATCACTTACCATACCTGGAGCAGAACACAGGTGTCTTGAAGTCCAGGTCACAGTATGATTCACAGGCCCTCCCTCCATCTGATATGAGTGCAGAAGTCCAGCTGTGATGGTGCAGTGCTGTGCCCAAGCCACTTTTCTTCAAAGGAATAATGGGGTTTTACACCATCAGGCAGGTGAATTCCACCGTGGTACTCTTAGACCAGGCAGCCTGTCCCCCTGGTACTGGCTGTTGCTCCATGAACTTATTGACTTAATTAGGACTTGTTCAGAGATCTCTGGTTTGCCTTTCTGTTGCTGGGTGGAGACATGCTGTGAGCTAGGACTTTTTTTGGGTTTGAATTTTTCCCCTCTCTCTTTCCAGCAAAATTGCAACAATGCCTGTTTCATGCTGTTCCACGGGGCTTCCCTTTGTAAAGAAAACTCATCAGCCTTGCTAATGTAATCACTCAGCAATGCCATGTCAAAATGTGAGTAAATGAATAACCACAGTCTTTTCAACACATCTCTCTGTGCAAACAGATGTTTAGAAAGAATGCAGTATGTTGGAGGAAAAAAAGCCAGCGATAATGTCTAAGTGGTTGGGCCTGGAGCCTTATGCTACAGGTATGGCCACTGTAGCCAATGGGGAGAAAGGCAGATAAACTTTCTTCCTGAAAAATGGAATTCTATGTTGTCAGCATCATTAACTCTCAGACCTTGGCCAATTTCCATGTCACTGCCACCTCACCATCCCTCCTACAGTAGCGATGTCCCTTTTAGTTTGTGGATTATTGTGTGGGTTTTCCAATGAAGCCACTGACTGTTAGAAACATCACATGAGAAGGTTGTATGATGAGATGAAGTATTTTATTGCAGTCATCATTCATGCCCCACTTAGGAGTAATCCACAGAACCAGGGCTGGAAATCATGGGCTTGTACTTGCATGGTCTGTGTCTGAAGTATATGAGAATTTCAGAAAGTTTGTAAGATACTTATCCTTTTAGTAGGCATTGCTATTAATTTACCATTTTACACAGGACCATTAAAGTATAACTCTCACACTTCAGTGTTTCTTCCTGCCCTAATTTTAGATACCTACAAGGGAGATACTGCAGGCTAAGCCAGTTATCCACGCTTGTTTGTAAGGAGTGAAGTCACTATCAGAAGGTGATTCCCCTGTCTAAACATACATGTTTAGCCAGTTACAAATATATTTCCCTAGAGATTCCTTCATTGGCCCTGTCATGATTTTTTACACTTCGTGTTAATGCATCTTCCTGCTCAAGGAGCTGATATGTGTTAAATGGGATATGGGGCTCCTCTGCTATAGCATTTGCTGCTCCTAGTATAAAAACAGATGGATACTGTGTCCAGGACATAAGTATCCTTCAGGATGCCTGATATTCTAGATATATAAGATAATGGTGGGGATAATTACCCATGAACCTAAGGAAGTACTATGAAAGAAAGTGAAGATGAAGGGATGCTTGTTTATTCCCAACCGGGCTTCCACAGGGTCAAAGTATCACACTCATGAATCCCTGTTGTGTTCATATGTCTCTATGATAGTGTAGAAAAAAGATAAGGTGATTCTAACATTTCCATTATGCTGCTTCATTTGCAAAGTTTTGAAAGTCATCCATAAATAAAAGCTCTGAAAGACTCTCTGGCAGATGGCATCCCAACTCGTGAGGGATGTGTTGATTTTATTTTCCATTTACTTTTTTTTGGTAATTTTTTTCTTAAAAAAAACTCAAGAAAATGACTCCAGATAAACATAGGACCCAAAACATTATGACACAAAAACATTACTATGGGCTACAAGACCACTTAGCAGAAGAGAAAAATAATGATGTGCAAATATCTGAAGATCATCCAAGAAGAAAGATCAGTCATTCAGGGAGGTCCAGGGTGGAGGGGGGCTAATGCAAAATGAGAATTAAGAGCAGTGGGTTGAGACTGAGCAAAGGAAAAATTAGCTTGAGGAAAACTTTCCTACGAGTGGACTGGTCTCCCAAGGCAGGAGATGGAAACCTGATTGTTTGAGTCACACAGCCTGGGACCGGCTGTGTTGCTGAAGAACAGTTGCGGTGAGCTATCCCACATGGGCAGGGAGAAGCCTGTGTACCTTGGACATTTCAATTCCCCACTTGGATGACTCACGTCAAAGTGCAGAATGAATTTTAAGTTAGTGGGTTAACTGCCTTAGCTATGCTTGCCAGGACACATGTCTCTCTGCTAAGAAGGGAAGACTTGATTGCTTAGATAGTGGTAAAGTTTCACCTGCTCGTCAAGCATACCAGAAAACATCAGTTGTTAAGCTGCCTCTACCCACCAGCATGAAAGAAACACAGAAAATATTACCTTCCCTCCTTCTGACCCTGGCAGCTGATGAATGTTTACAATGCAGAAGATACTGTTTGAAGTCATAAAATACATAGGAATGGAGGACAGGAAGATGGTTCAGTGCCTGAGAAGACTGAAGGTGCAACCTTTAGCAGTCCTATAAAGCATTGCAAGAACGCCATAACTATTTACAAAAGCTCCTCCATCCAGCAGACCAAGTCATACCTATAATGCTCCCTTTTGTTCTTTCCCTATGGGTTGTTCAGGAGAGGAACCTTCTCTGCTTACCCAACCCAGGTGAACCCTATCTTTTAATTGATTCTGAAGCTATTAGCTCACATATAGCTGTTGAATATTTAATCTGAGCCTGGTTTTACTCCTGGCCTGTGACTTTTTCTAGGTGTAAAGCAGAGTCTCCTTTTCTTTGAAGGCTCCACTATAATTCAGCCAGTGTGAAAACTGATCCCAATATAGGACCTTCACTTTCCCCCTCTCTCTTCATTAACAGTTTTTTGGAATGCATCTCTCCAACTGTTTTCTTCCTCCTACTCATGCTGGCAACTGATGGAAACAATTGCTTGTGTCTGCATTGGGTGGACATACTTATTAATTCCAGCACTAAACACGGAAAGGGCAAATTCTTCAGGAAATGGGGACAGATTCCTATTATGCATCTCAGTTATACTTCCATACCAGAATGACACTTTGAGGTCTGAATGGGATCGATGTCCATGTATATTGGATCATTCCACAATATACTCAGGGCTTAGGACACTGATATGGTACTAAGCACCTTATTAAGCTAATGGGCATGTCCAGAGAATGCTGCTACAGGTATGGAAGGCAAGTGGGCCAGGGCATATGTCATTATGATGGCCATTGTTGTAGTGCAGGTTTGAAGGCTGGGGTCTCAAATGCCCTACCCTTGAAGAGAATCCAGAGTTATTCCACATAGAAGACTGAGTTCAAGGGTGACATGGCTCAGAGAGGTTTATCCAGACCTTCTCTGAAAATCCGGCTCAAACTTGGCCTGTTTGTTTCCATGAGGAGAGCATCTGCATGCCTTTTTTCAAATCTCCCAGCAACAATGATATAAATAAATCCCTAGACTCCCTAGACTACAGGGCTGTCCTGACAATTCTCCTGCCCTTTCATACGAGGCGGGGGGGGGGGGGGGGGTTTTTTGATGGGGGGGGGGGGGGGGGGGGGGGGGGGGGGGCCCGCGCGGGGGGGGGGGGGGGGGGGGGGGGGGGGGGGGGGGCTTATTCCATGTAATACTAATATCTACATGGAAACTGCTTTCTTTTTTTATTTCCTTTTTTTTTTTTTTTTAATCTTGGCAAGGAAGCAGGAAGAGCTCTACCAAGCTAATGATTAATGCAAGGAATCACATCCTCACATATTGAACAAATAAATATAAGCTAATATAAATAGGAAAATACTCTTGGAATTTGTCAGTCAGTGGTCTTATTATCTTGAGCTCCAAAGCCAAAATTGCAGACTATGGTTTACAGATGCTTTTCCCCCTCCTCCTCCTTTTCTTTTTTCTTTTTTTAAGGCAGCTCAAAGGGGCTTGTGGCTCCCTTGCTAGGAGTTGCTCCTCTCACAGAAAATTTGCTCTCCTTTTCAAATGGGTTTGGCAAATGTTAGTGAAAAGGTTACTAGTAAATATTCTTTGAAAATGTTTATAGGTTTCTGAGGATGCATGAAACTGTTTGGACTGCAGTTCACAGAACTTCCGCCCCACCAGAGACCTGGAAAAATATTCACCATGTTTTTTGCCCCAACTACTCCTCCATTCCCAGGATACTTGAGACACCACTTTCTCTTGAAAAGTCCCAAACATGGAAAAACAAAGGGAAGTAAAAAACAGGGCTAAAAGAATGTAATAGGGACCCATGTTTTTATCCCTTTTTTCATCTGGTTATCGAGCTTAGAGGAAATTACAAGCAGTCTATCTAGACATTTAGGTATTCAGCTCTTAGGGTCAGGGAGATGGGCGATTTTGTCCGGTGCAAGACTTTTCTTCATACTATACTTTGTTAGTAGGTTTTATTTTATTTGTAGCCCCCAAGTCAGACCCTTAATTTGCCTGAAGTATCTTTTCACTACCTTTCAAATGACACCAGTTTTGCTTAGGTGAGCTTGGGACCACTCTGAGTCTTCACTGAGACTTCTAGTCAGAAGAGTCACAGGATAAGTGTGCATATTTGTCAGTATAGAGCTACTCCCTGGGTCAGTCCTTCAGTTTTTGATCAGTGCTATAGAAACAGAAGTTCCTGTGGCAGCCATCAGGACTGAAAAAGACTAAATTTTCAAGTCCCAGCTGTATAGTCTTTCTTCTTTTCTCCATGGACATTAAGAAAGGAAAAGCTGGTGAACCTGTTCCTAATTTAGGGTTCATAAGGATGAATTTGTGTGCCAAAATATGTGTTTTGCATTATCAGAAAATTTTTCTCTAGATAATATTCATTCTCCCAAAATTACTCATTAAAAAAGAAAATAAAAAATCCCACAAACTACCGATTGTTCAGCAGAGAAATATTATCTAAGAGGTTCTCAACATTAGATGTTTTCATTGCATTCTTTTCCCCTCTTTGCTGCTTTGACTCTGTGAGTTGCACTTTGGTAAGAAGGACCTTTGGTTGTAAGTCCCTCCAGGATCTCACATGAAATGATCATGATAGATCTAAGCTCCCACTTTTCTGGGCCAATTGTCAGAGACATAGAAAGGTCCCACTTCAGTTGGCAATCTCCTGTTAGACATCTCAGCTGGGAAGCCATGTGAACCACTGGCCAAAGCTGAAAAAAAAATAACTTGAGCCAGTTTCAAGGTTCAAAGGGGAAAGAAAACAAAAAATCCTTTGCTAATTCCCAACGTTTCTGCTGACTCAGCATCCAAACAACTGGAAATTTCTTCTTGACTTGGAGAGATGTGTCCAAACATAAAGCCTGGACCTGGCCACACATTTGTGTTGTAAGACAGTTTGTAACCAGACCTCCACTCTACAGTTGGCCTTAAGCCAGTACTCACACAGCAGAATTAAACCTCTCTTTGATTGTTTAATGCAGCCAAGGAACTAGAGCAGAGCTGGACACAGCCATGGTTTTGGATGGGAATATCAGGGGTAATACACCCACACTGGCAATAATGACAGGGGGCAATGAACAACATTTTGGGGACATAATTATTCACATTCAGGGAAACCCCAAGGGTTTGCTTCAGCCAGGGACTTATCTTTCTTTTCTTCACAGTTCAACCAGGGTCTCCAAATAAGACCCAAGACTTCCCAAATTTTGGTGTGAATGTTGTAGATTCAGAAGAACTGTGCTCATACTTTGAGCTTTGAAGAGATTTTCATGTCAATAGTTTTGCTAATTCAGTCCTTTTTCTACATTTCCCTCAGAGCCCTCTCCCAGAAGTACTCCATCTGCTCTAAAAGCCTGGGCTGCTGGGGTTGGCCACGTAATCAATTTACCGTCCCCAAGCTTGGCTGACTTTGATAAAGAGGATTTAGGGGGTTAATTTGAGCCCTCATATTTCTGAGGGGATGCTATACTTAGGAAACTTTCTGCATTGCACTTCAGCACGGATTAGTTGTTCTGCTTCCCATAAAACCTGATGTCTGCCAGCTTGCCTAGGATTAGAACTGAAATGGAGTGTGTAGATCCCATTGCCACAAATAGAGCTTCTGCAATAGGGCTGCTTTGCTTGGGATATGAGCCAAAGTTATAAATATTGAGAGCTGATTTTTCAACCCATCACAGTTGCAGTATATATATATATACATTTGTATGCATGTATGTGTGTATATATATATATACATAGATATGTGCTTATGTGTGTGATACTTCACACCCATGGTCACCTTGAATGCATACAAGCAAATTTTTCATGCTGTCCTTGAAAGCTTCATATGCCAGGACAGAAACATGCTGCTATTATCAATGTTTTGGATCACAAATTAAAATAGAACTTTTGTTCCAAGTGAGACAGATTTGATGTTTTTAACTCACAAAGGAGACATCTCATTGTGATGTGTCTTTGTGTGACATTCACAAGGAAAGATCACCTGGAGACCTACTTGAAAAGGGAGACTTTTCCATTTTATGGTTTCGGAAGATACCTCTAGCACTGCGTAGCTGTGCTGTCAGCTTTCCCTGAGGGGAGGGTCTGGGAATACAGAAGGAAAATGTCAGAGTCAGACTAGTCAGCTTGTTGTCTCTTCCTCTGGCTTGTTTGTGGACCTTGATTAAATCTTGAAAGGGGCACAGCTGTTCCTGGTACTAACTGCCAACCTCCCCTTGAAATGAGCAATATTAATTCTCTGTGTTGGTTATGTTACCGCTCATGAAAGATGGTGAACGGGCTGCTTGCCAACGGAGGTCCACAGACATGAAGGCTGATGGTGCAAACACTCTGCAGCGCATCTTGAAGAAGCCAGTCTGTGAGGGAGAAGAGCCATCAGGGCCTTGAGGTGCTGCTGGTCATGGGTCAACTGTGATCTGGCTAACTTAGCTGGAAAATGGTCCTGAGGGACTCAGCATCAAAGGCAGGAGAGGGAGGACAAGCAGAGACAGGTTCAAAACCTCAATTTCTGATACTCTCCAAGCCCAGTGACCACTCTGAATGGCTGCAGGGGCTGCACAGACATGCGGGTGCTGCTGAGAAGCGGAATTATTCCACACCTTTCTCAATTCCCACTCACCTGAACAGGACCAGGATGAAAAAGCATCTCCAGTCTCTTGCTCCTGCAGCCTTGGAAGGAAAGAAGTGTAGACAATGCCTTGGGTGAAAAAACACCCAAAGCAGAAACCTTGAGAGTTGCTGTAATCTGAGGCAGAGAATCCTCTACTTTCCCAGTCTAAACTCACCTTCTGATGCAGACTGGACTGTAGTCCAAAAGCCCTGCTACTGCAAAATCCCAGGCATAAGTGGAAGGGCACAAAGACAGGTTCTTTTTCCTTTATAAATCCATGGTGACACCTAAAAACCCCTGCCTAATCTCAGAAGGTTCCCTATGGAGGGTATTGTATAGATAGGTCTGAGCAAAACCAGGTTTTTGGATCTGAGAGGCTATTCCATGCATCTGTATTAAATCTGCCCACTTCCTGCTGTGTGGGTCATCCTCATGCCAAGTTTTCCTTGTAAATGAGGAGCAAAAAATATACTCCAGGCTTGGTGCCATGCAGTGAAAACACATGTCTTGTCTGTACATAATTGTACAGAAACTGGAGCCTTTTATTTTCCATGAGAACAGGCCTCTGACAATCAAATCCTGTCTTTCTGAGACACTTATCTGGTATCTCGTCACATAGTTTCTGAGGATTTCATGTGTCTGACTTCACCTTCCCCAAACTCCTGCAAGGTTGGGAGGTACTGTTGGTTTTTTGCACCAATGAATTCTTACCAATATATATAGTTTTTTCTTTATTTCCCCCAAAAATGCTTATTAACTTCAACTAACATCACTCACGTTGAATTTCTGAGGTAAGAAAAATGTAAATTGGTCTGGTATCTCAAAAATTATTCCTTTTTATTTTTTAATATATAAATGTTACACAGATTAATCTATATTTAACTTCTCTTAAAAAGCAGTAATACTTTTCTCCACACCTTTTTCCAACCCATGAAAATTAAACAAAAAGGCTTATTTTGGACTGGATGGAGTATTTATATTTGACCTCCCAATAAAACAAACTGCTTTTTGTTGTTGATGCTTTACTGGAATAATTTCAGACAAATCCCAGTCTACTTATTTTTAATGTAGATTTTAAAGTTTGGCTTATAAATCAAAACATTTTTTCATCCTGTTATCACCTATTATATCAATGAAGCTTGTGGAATAGGTGATTTAAATTCCTTACCTAGAGGTCACACAGGGCACCAGTGACAAACCTCCCAGTCCTAGGTTACTGCAGGAAAGTGCACGAACCCGGACTCACCCTTCTCTTCAAAGCCTCTTCAATTATCTCCTCACTCTGCAAACCAAGTGAAATTCTTTTCAGAGCTCACCCAATGAACTGGTGCCAAGGATTTTTCATGTTTTGAGATATTCTTTCTTTTTTTTTTTTTTTTCCTGGGAAATTATCTTTCACAGAGTTAGGACACGCTTTCCCTCTCTCCCCCCTTCCCCACATATTTTCTATTTCTGCTTTTTTTCACTGTAAATCTGGAAGATTTCTGATTTGAAAAGCATATTTTCTCTTCTGTTAGGAATGGGTAGAGGTCTGGCAAGCTTGTCCTTGCCATCTGCCCTGTGAAAGCTCTTGCACTTGCATTTCCAATTTAACCCATAGAGATGACCTCCTGCCACCCTCTTCTTCCTTTACCATGGGGGGGCTGTTACTGCACATCGAGCAGACAGGCTCTAGCTCTGTTAGGACCAGATCCACAGAGGTGAAACCTACAGAAGTCAGGAGCCTAGGTGCTCTCCATGTGCCTAAATACCTTGCTGTGGCAGGACCCAATGCAGCTGCTGATGGCAGAAGACCCTACTTCCGCTTCGTAGTTTATTCAGTGTCCTGAGCAATCCCCTGCTGAATTTTCCCACCCTGTGGAGGGAAATTAAATTTTTTGTCAGAGCCGGGAAATCCCCAGAATGGCCTTAAACCATGTTCTTCAAAACACAGTCAAAACTGTTCATGCCCGCGCGTGTACCCACACACGGCATCTTGCTGCTCAGTCCTCCCCAGCTACAGCCATCAGTAACTCTCCTGTGGTGGTTTAAAAATGGTTCTCACAGCCCCTCTGAGGCTTCAGATCCTCTCTCTGGGCTAACACCAGCACCCTTCAAAAGCAGCAAGCACTAGGCATTTCCTTGGTCAAAACCATTCCCTCTGTGTCATCTTCCACCCTGTTTACTCACTGCAACTCTGGGTTGGAGACACTAAGTATGCTGGGAGGGCCAGGCAGATAAGCCACGTCCTCTCAGAGATGTTTAAGGTAAGATTTGCAAGCTCTTGCCAGAAAGCAATGGTTCCCGAGTGATCTGTCATCTTGAGATGATTGGCCACCTCCACCAGGTACTCCAGGGGTCTGGGTGACAGGGGCTTGGGAAAATTTACAGATGAACATGGTTCCTCAGGGGTGTGGAGCTGGGTCACAAGTTGACCTGGTGCCAGTCCTCTCAGGGGGGCTCCCTGGCTTGGTCCCCACTCTCAGGAAGGCCTGAAAGCTGCACCTCTGTTAAACACCAGCCATAACCATGGCATAGGGATGGAACAGCACAGAGGCTGTGTCATTGTAGCAGGCTTGGGGGGACTGCAACATGCCAGCTACCATAGCCCTTCCTCAGTTTCCCAAGAAGGTGTGAACACAAGAAGTGGGTGCTGACCCCAGCCAATGCCATTTGCTTGCTCAAGCCATGATATTCCAGATGGTGAGATGGAGGTGTCTGAGGAGCACTAAATTACCTGGTCGGGCTAAGAAACAGGTGGGGTCAATGTGTGGCCCTTTGAGCAACATAACAATGCTTTGAAGATTTCTGCACGAATTCAGGAACCAGGACTCCATGCAACACTGATTCTGAATGGCAAAAATATTTCAGATGCTCTGACATGGCCAACAAGCTCAGTCTCCTCAAAATACCATTGCCTGTAAATTCTGGCCTTCTCTAATTTGGTACAGCCTTTCCCTGCACCAACCACTTTGCAGACTTCCTCTGGTTTTACTTTGGTTGTGTGCCCTGAAAAAAGGATTTGGGGAGGCCGTTGTGTAAAAGGCCTGATCTGAGGAACTGCAGAGGAACGGTGCTTTAGCAGAGACATGGGGTGAAGCCTCCCCCTGATGAAAGGCAGGCTGGGAAGCGATGCCATATGCATCCTCGAGATGGATAAAAGTGCTTTCCCAGCTGCGCTCACCTGGATGTTGCCTAAAGATCCAGTTGAGGCGAGAGCCAAAGTTTAATGAGAAGAGCACGCAGGCTGCCAGCTGGGTCAGGAACCGTTCCCATGGCCACATGGAGTTTACAGGACAAAGCAAGAGACACACATTTGCTGCAAATGTCTGAGAGCAGGAAACAAATTGAACCAGGAAGAGGTGGGGGGAGAAAGAAATGGCAGCCAGCAAAGAGGTCTGGCTTTGGGTTGAGGTACCACAACCTCCAAAAGAAAGGTGGTGAACTGTGGCTTGCGTTGGTGTGAACAGGTAGGACCACGCTCCGCTCTCCAGCCTGAAGCAGGGGAGAAAAGACATCTGGTGGTGCCTATGACCCTAATGTTGGGGGGTTTTAGGTTTTAAAACTATCTGTGGGGGCAGATGGAAGCACTCAGCACCCCGTCTATGCTTGAAGGAAGGCTTTTCCATAGGCCACAAAATACTGGCATGAAATGCCCCTGTTCCCATGATGAAGATACAGTATGGGCAGCACATTGTCAAAAGGCATGCAGCAAGTAGACCTGCAATGAGAACTGCCCATTTTTCTGAATCTCCCCCCCCCCCCCCCCCCCCCCCCGCCCCATCAAAAAAGTCACATTTTAATGTGGAAGTTGTGCTTTCCAGCTCTGTTCCCACTCCTTCCTAATTCACATCACTGAAGATGCTTGTACTGATCTGTCCTGGTTTGTCCTCTTCCCTCTGGAGATCTGTTCACCTGTGGCTGCAGAGAAATGCTAGTCCTGTCTTCCATGGGGATTTCTCTTCTGTCCGCAGCAAAGTTTCAAGGATTCACTTGCCCTCTGGCCCAAAGTTTTGGACACCTGCCTGCAGTACTGAGAGGTGCGGGCTGGGATTTCCCCAGCAGCCTGCAGGAGTCAGGTGCCCAGACTGCCCGTGAGGGAGGAGCGCCTCAGTTCCTCAGGCTCCTTCAAATCCTCCGAGAATAAGCCAAAAGCTGCCCGGACCAGGTGTCCTGCTGGCACCAGCACCCTCCAATTCAACCCCCTTTCGCCTGAGGGGATGCAGAAGCCGTTGCTGCTGCCGGCTGAAAACTGCTGATGTCCCCAGCCTGTCTGCAGATGTGCCTTCCTCGCACTCCCGGACCTTTCCAGACTGGTTGAGTTTGTTGGGTTTTGGTGTGGTTTACACAGATTCTTTGGGAAAGTTTCTCACACCAACTTGCCCCTAAGTTCCCATACACACACACAAAAAAAAAATAATCCTGGCATTACACTTGCCAGAAACTTTTAGCTAAAGTAAAAGCCAGTAGCTGCTGCTTTTTTTTTTTTTAAGTGGTTGTTTTAATTTTAAAAAGATAAATAAATTCAAAGGCACCAGTCCAGGCCCTGGTTTTAATTTCTGAGAGGAGAAAAAAGCATCTGAAATCACTACCAGTTTTCTTTTTTCCCTGGGACTTGTAACTTAAAGTGACCAAAAACGACCACATTTTTTGACAATGAGCAGAAGAATATCCTCCAGGCATTCAGAACAGGAACTTTTCTGGACCATCCTGAGCTAAAATTTCTGCTTGCAGCTGTGAATTTAGTGCTAAGAAATATTTAATTAGAGTATATTATACCTTCCCCACACCACCACCCACCAGCCCCTTTTTATTTTAACATAAGCCTTACTGTTAAAGTAGGTAGAAATGAATTCTGGATAAATAGACAGGAATCCTTCCTGGAGTAAATCTTAAGGCTTTGCAGGAGAAGGGACTCATAAAGAAACTCTTCGGGTCCATCTCTAAAATGAAATAGCTGAAGCTGCTGACACATATGGAAGAATTTACACCCAAAAGCTTTGGTCCTAAATGTTTTATTTTTCTGTTTAATTGTTATTTTTCTGTTTCACCATTTTTAAGTGGCTTGCAGCTGATACATCTCTGCCGGTAAGTGAGTGCAGACTGAGTCACTGTTTTATATATATTTGTCCATAAAGTCATGGAACTGACTTTTGAAATTTCTCGCAAAAGGAAAAGTAAAGTTCAGGGGAGGGTAGGAGGAGCCGATGGAGGAAAGGGCAGAGGACTCTCTGGTTCTCCTGACCCCTTTACTGAATCTTTGTGCTGAGCCTGATTTTTAGGAGATTGACTGGATGTCTGACCTTTTGGAGGTGGTGTGATGATTGCTCCTCATCAGGCTGTAATAAGTAGAGGTTTACAATGGTGGATGCATCATCAGAATGAAAGCTTCAGTTTTGCACTGTCTAACATGAATTTGCCCAGTTTGGGAGGGAGAGGGTTGACTCATGTGTGTACAGCTAAATGTCTGTCTTTCACCTGCTCGTGCTCCAGCTCCAAACACAGCCACTGAACATGCTGTGCCATCTCTAATGACAAGCAAATATATAGCTGCTCTCTCAGGCCTGTTCCTTTCCAACAAGGGATTTCCTAGAATTTCACAGCAAGGAACAAAGCAGAGGCATTTCTGGGCTCTGCTGCTCTGCCCACCTGCAGCTCCTGGGCTTCACTTCATGTTGCCTCACTGGGGAGGGAGCCCCACTAAGGAACACGGTGTTTTACCTGAGTCTGGCCACAAAGAAGTACGTGTTCCACTCCTGGAGTCAAATTCAGTTCCACTTCACAGAAACGGTTCTTCAGGTGCAATGCAGTGTAGGTCTGTCTGGCCTGGTTGAAAAAACAAGGCAGAAATGCCAGTAATTTTGGCTTTGCTCAAGATGTCCTGTGGACCCAAGAGTCTAAATCTGCCCCTGACCAGACAGCTGTGATAAGGACATATTTTTGCAGGAGTCACAATGTTACAACAGCTTCCAGACATGGCTTTTTCCTTGACTTTCCAAGGTATATGTTTATGTCACCAAGAGGAGCTTTAGCACCTGGGCAGAATTTTCTCTTGCCCCCCCTTTTTTTTTTCCTGAATTATTTTGTAGGGTTGGGTGGGCATGTTGTAGGTAGGACTCAATTAACTCAGAACAAGATCTTATCTGCTCTGGTAACACAGTTTCCAATCTGTTGAGGGCTTGAAGCGCACTTTCAAATCTTTTATATTAAAGAAAAAGAGCAATAAAACTGCTGGGGAAACCCCATGAAGACCAGTTCTCTGCTAAGATTCTGCTCTGGGTAAAAGGGCTGCCGGTACAATTTGGTGAGCTGGAGGGAGATGTCTGGTTTTGGGCTTCCTGCAGTGAGGCGGGGAGTGTTCCCTGGTGCCGCCTGGTTCAACGCTGCTCAAGGGCTGTTATGGCAACCCGTCCTGCCAACTGCCCACCACTGAAAGGGTCTAGTCCCATCAGGAGGTGACACTTGCTAGCTGCCTTAGGTGAGCAGCATCTGGGTCTGCAGCATCTGTGTTCTGAGGGCCAGTGAAGGACCGCTGGAGGAGGTAGTGGGATGCTCACAGCTGAGCTATGCCAAAAGCCACAGTCTTCAGGGATGGACTTGACACATGCTGTGGGCCTTTTTCTGTCCTCCTGTGTGCCCTGTTGCTGCTTGCTTGCAAATTCCTTCACAAGACAGAGGAGGTGGAGGTAGAAACCATACCCATCTCCCTGTCCTGAAAAGAGAGGGAAGCTTTGCTTGCGTGTTACCAAAGTAACCAAGAAAGCAACCTCCTGACACTGCCGTGTGAGTCCTCAGCTGGTTTTATAGCCTTTTGGCAAGGTCCTTCCCACTAAACGATATTACCAGAGCCCATGAGCAGAGCTGCTCTAATGAGGAAAACTCCTGCTTTCTGCAACTGCTAAATGTCATAAGTGGCAATTTTATGGCTAAATCAGAAGACAAAAAAACAAGGGGAAAGAGGGAGAAGAAAACCTCTCTATTTTAAAATGCAGCCAAAGAAATCTGCAGGAATCTACTGCTGCCAATTATTTTAACAGCTCCAACCTGTTTCCCAAGCAGAAGGAAAAAAATAAAAATACCCCCTCCAGCCCCTCCTTCCCTGTCCTTTGGGAAGAGAGGGGTTTGGATTAGCTCTTCAGAATGAAAACAAACACATCAGGGCTTTTATAGAGCCAAGCTGTTCCTGCATCTTGAGAGCGGAGTGAGAAAAGATCTAACAGGTGCTGCGTGATTTTATATGGCAGCGTCGCAAGAGGCGCTGGTTCCCGCTTGTGAAAGGAGGCTTTCTTCGTACTTCAGCTGGTGCACTCCTCTGTCCCCAGAGCCAATGGCTTTAGTTTAACTGCTACTTGGTTCTTTAAGCCCCAAAGTTCTGGTTCTAAGCAGCACCAGAAGGTTAAGCTTGTGTCTGTCACATGCCTTCTCCTCCCTGCCAAAGGTGGGTCCCTGGGTGAGGGACTCTCTTGATGGCTTGGGGAGCTCCTGCTCCGCTCCATGCCACACCATGGGCACTCCTGCAGTACCTGGGAACAACTAGTATAAGGGCTAGAAAATCGTCTTTCCCAAACAACCCAACCCTGTCAACCACCCAAGCTCAGGTCCTTGTGGAGATAATCCTACAAAATGGGCTGCTGAGCCCAGCCCAGCCCAGCCCTTCTCAAAGTCCCAGGAGTGAGTTGCAAACCGTGCCATTCCGCAGCCAGAGCCACACGTCCTACAGTATAAAATGGCTCTGAAACTCCCGTGAGCCCTGAGCAACCTTGGGATAAGATATATTTGTCCACAGGAGATGGGGAATACCCTGGATAGAGAAGGGCCAGCCAGCAGCAAAGTGGAAAATTTTTTAAAACCGGGTGACATATAAATATGTAAGCACTGACATCATTTCCAGGGAGCCCCGAAATGAACTCCACAGGACCTACCTCTGCCTTGCAATTTTCTAAGCAAGGAGCTACAGAGGCCTCCTCATCCTTTGGAGGAGAGATGTGGCGTGTGATCGCATCCCCGTGACACACAGCTACCAGGCGGAGGTGACGCAATGGGGACGGAGAAGGGCAAATCACGACTATTTTAGAGGGTCTGCTGAGACAAATGCTTGAATGGAGCCACATTTGGAGCTGGCCTTTTATTGTCTTGTTGCTCTTGCCATAAAAATAACCTCCAAATTAGCCCCAGCTGTTAGCAGGTTTCATCATTAATATTTTGTTTGGTATCTGTGAGGAAGGAAATAAGCCACTTAAATAACAATATTTTTTTTTTTGGCAGGGGAGAAAATTTTTTTCTCTTGTCTTCCTCTCCTTCACACCCCCCACACATATACCATGATGTCTAGACCCAGATTTCTCCTTTGGGGCTGGTGAACTACCATCAGATAAGACAGCAGACATCATTCCACGAACTTCTTTATTTCTTTGAGGATTCATTCCCTTCCCCCTTGACACGCATTGTCATGCACATGAGCAAAGGAACAAATGCACTGAGGGAAAATTCAAGCTATAAACAAACCTTCAAAGTTCTAGTTGCATTTTTACTTGTCTGGAAATGTGGCAATACCACGCAAGGCTGCCTGTTGTTGTACAGATACACTAAGCAGACTAATCGAGTGCAGATCGGCAGCAGGGAACATATGCAAGCCTCTCAGCTATGCATCCAGATAAATATGGAAGCCCTTTAACGCCTGGGTTTCCAGCAGCCCCAGTGTCCTCCTCAGCCACATCATACTTGGGAGGGTAGAGAAGCCCTCAGCAGAGGCAGGAGCATGGTAATCTGCAATGTTTGGTTTCTCCTTTGTGCCTCTTGACATCAGGGAGGGAAGGATGAGGAGCCACGGAGAATAAGTTAACACAGAAACAGGTTGCACTATGTTCTGCTGCAACTTTCTCCCCTGCCAAAAAAAAAAAAGGCACAAGTTTTGGGGACCATCTCAAGGATTGCAAAAGGAAACACGAGCTGCAGTGGGGCTGAGAGGGACATCCAAGCCTGAGAGCAATTCAGCTAGGAATTTTCAGCATGCTTCTGGGAAGGATATTAGCATTATAAATGGCTCTAGCCTTGTTAGGCTGAGTTGGACCTCAGCACAGCTCTTTGCATTAGGGACCAACTGGCTTGCTACTAACTAATCATCAGGGAGATGTTTTCTGGCAGCATTAAAACAAATTCCATGGAAGTGATGGATGCGTCTTGCCATGCTTGACAGTGGATTTTGCTTGGGATCTTGTGACAATTTCATTGTTGATTGCTATTAAAACAGAAAGCTTTTTGTGGAAATACATTGATTTCAGAGAAAAGTGTCTCTTATCCGCAATGGCAGATGTGGTCAAAAAAGGAGGGAGCAGGTGCTTATTTGAAGTGGGAAGGTTCAGCCTCAGGTTCTGGCTGTGTATTGCTGGTTTTCTGGGTGCAAACCAGGGTCATTTCACCTCAGTGCTCTTAAAAGTGGTCCCTGTTCACTAAGGGCTTCTGCTGGGTGGCTTTGCCCCCTCAACTGAAGAAGGCCACGTAAAGAGCAGACTGAGCTCAGTGGAAGTCTGTGGCATGGGGATAAAATGGGGTTTAGGGGCAAGAGAGAGTTAAAGCTGCTGGTTACTTCCCTGTAGACAACACATAGTGCCCCTGCCCCGGGGAGTCTCACCCCTGTTGGCAAAGGGAGGCTGTTCTGGTGGTCACAGCAGTAATCACTCCTGGCATGCAAGAAATAGGACATTTTATTCACTCTGCCCCACAGTCCAATGAATTTCTGGGCATGTAAACTTTAAAAATGAGTAGAAATCCGCTCAAAATCCACCTGAACTGGTGTTTTCCACAATAGGGATCAGTGCTCTGCTCTCTGGGAGGACAGTGGGGGATTCAGTGAGGGGCAGGAGGCAGCATGGGCACTCACTGTCTCTTGACAGTGTTTAAAAGGTCTCAGCTTCATTCCACATCGCAGCAAAACCTTGTTTCTGAAACCTCAGCATTTCTTTGTGAAATGACATTCTTGTTCTGCAGCCAAGCCTGAAAAGACAGTCTCTGAGGTTATCAGTTCAGCTTCAGCCCAGGAATTGTTAGGAAAAGGAAAAAAAAAATCCATTACTGCTTGACAGCTGGACTTGACACTGTGTGGAATGGGCTGGTGGGCTAAGGCCAACTGGAGCAAAGTAAAATGCTTTTCTGGTTGGTTGTTGTTTTTTTTTTTTTCTTCCCAACTGACAGTAGTTGGCAGAAACCAAGGGCTGAGAAGAGTGCAAAAGAGCTTGTATCACCCCCGAAAAATCAATTTGAAATGTCCATCTGTCCCCAGCTACAAGCCCTGTGCCATTCCTGAAACAACACATCGGTATTGAACAGAAGCAGAGGCAATTGGGTCACTGAAGCCTGGTTCCCTGCTATTCCTAGTCACTGCTGCTTATCATCACTTTCACAGCTGGATCTTAGTTGCAGAGGCCATAGATTCTCAAATATCACAGCAATTCTCCCATGAGAGTACCAAGACAACAAAACCCTGTGGAAGGCCATGCTTGTTTGGGTTTTTTTTCCCTAGCCCTACTTACAGCTATTTGGAGGAAGTTAGAGTTTTCCCTAATTTTCCAGAACTTGAGTAGCTCCCAATTTGATTTAAGCTTCTTCAGGGAGAATATTTTAAAGGGTAAAAAAAAAAAAAAAAGACATATTTTACTTTTCCTCCCCACTTTTCTCCATGTTTCAGATAAGATGAGCCGTGTCTCCCAGGACACTCTCAGCAGTATGACCCTTAGTGTGTGTGCAAAGGGAGAGCCTAAAATCCTGTCATGTATAGGGTAGTATTTCCCCATGTGACCCTCTCAGCACTCACTTGTTTAGGAACCTTTCAAGCTGAAGGCTTGAAGCCATTTAGACTGGTGCATTAATTACCAATGGACTTGTTCTCCCAAAACTTATCTTTTGTCATCCACTTCTTCCTTTGATTCCTAGAGTAACCTGTGGCAATGAGTCACACAGCATTAATTTTAAATACCTGTTTCCAGAATCTGAGAAGATTGGAAAAAACATTTTTTTTTTTTTAAAAAAATTGCTTTGGTGGTTCCCTGTGCTTATAAGCAACCAGGTATTTGCATCTCCAGTGGTATACCTTGTCCCCCAACTCCCAAGAGCTTACATGAACCCACGCTGTGGACTGGGACCCAGAAGGAGAGCTAATGCTCAATTTTAGGATCTAGGATTTAGCAATTCTTTGCATCCCATAAAGAGCAGAAGCAGCTGCAACGCTGAGCTTCAGATGGACGCTGAACTTAAAAGCTTTCAGAGACTATGCCACAGGGATTTAAGTAGAACCCACAGCCCACTTCAGATTTGCAATGCTGCTTTTCTCCCATTGCTGGCTCTTTTCCTGGGTTCTTGCCTGCTTCTGTAACTCCTGCACTTAAGCATGTACAGATAACAAGGGATATAATAGTAAGAGCAGAATGGTTTATAGTCCCATATACATTCATATTTTCCACCTTAAAAAAAAAAAAAAAAGCTCTGATAATAGATGTCAGCTCCCTGATAAACTCCAAAAAATCTTTTTGTAAAATTAGTCAGAAATCTCCAAGTCTTAGGTGGCTGCTAGATCTCCAGAATGTTCTGGGGGAGCTGAAGAAGGTAGTACTTGGCTGCTTTAAATACACCAGGAGGATGGTTTGATTTTGATTTGGTTTCAGACTCTCCCTTTGCTTCTTCTGGTGATGTTCCTTGATTCTGATATACAGGCTATGCCACTGAACCTGATGAAAACAGGTCAATAGGTTGCAACTCTGGAAAACATCTATGCTCCGAACTGTCATCTTTTGCATCTTCCACTGTTCTTTTCAACCTTTACTGGCATCTGGGTGGGATGTGAATGAGTTCTGGAGAAGAGAGCAGACATCCAACAGTTCATGTCAGACAGCTTGAAGTGACAAGCTGATATTGAAAAACAGCATATGGAAGGCCTTAATGTGTGGAGATTTATGGAGTTGCCCCTGAAACAAAGTAAGAAACACATCCCCCTCACACACCTCCTCCTTTCAACAGTTTCCCTCTTGCGTGGTTTGAAGGTCTTATCCAGCCAAGAGATATGTTCTTGGGAGGTGAGCTGACTTGGGAGGGACTCGGCCCCTGCAACACCCTCAGCACTTGCCAGGATGTGCCCCCTATCACTTCCTAAATCTGGGAATAAGATAAATGATCTATCTCATGGGGCAACTTTGAGACACTTTTTGCTTCCATAGCAAGCAACTCCCTTGCTTCTTTCTCCCCTTGGCCTCTAGTGAAAAGCAAAGCTATTGATAAAGTGTAATTAAAAGACAAAGAAATATAGAACATAGGGTGGAAGAAAAGGTGGTAGAAAAGGGTGGGCTTTGAAAGCTTTTGATACAAATCCTATGGGACCAACTTTCCTGACCTTCCAAGCCACCTACTAAAACATTCACACATGCAGGAGCTCCAGGGCATGCACAACTTACATCAGAAAATTGGGGACTGGGGAGCATCAGTGATGGTGAGATTGGTGAGACATGACCAGAGCTCCGCAGGGATCCATCGGTCCTTGGAGGAGCAAAGCCATGGACCCAGAGAGCTAAGGTGTTGTGGGATAGGACCAGCAGCTCATTTCCTTTATTGGCTGGAGGATCTGATTATCCAAAAGGACCTGCACCAGCATTGCCCCATCATGGGAATATTAGCTCCCACACAGGAATTGCTCAGCTATGTGCCTCCTAGTAAGAAAAGGTTCACCTTCCTCTTCTCTTCCCACACACACCATTTCATAGAGTCTTGATTAGACACAGTTTAGCTTCCCTCTTCCACTTGGGTACCAGGCATCATCCTTTTCAATTTTTCCAGTAGCTTCATTCCTTTAAAAAAGTACATACATATCAGGAAGGCAAAGCACATTTTTTCTATCTTCTCAGGGTTCCAGTTGCAAAAAAGACACCTCAGCCTCTAGCTTTCTCCACCTTTTTTTTTTTTTCCTTGGAACACTGGTATGTAATCCTTTTACTTTTGGTGCAGAGGAGCTCTAACTCTCCAAGGGCCCTAATGTTGAAGAAAGCTAGCAGGCATTTCAGTTTCAGTGTTTTGCTTTCCTGCTTTCATATTTTGCAAGTTCCTTTTAAGAGTATTGACTTTTTGTTCATTTAAAATCAAACTCATTCAGGTTGAAATTGTCTCTTCTGTTTGCAAAAAGAAAGATAGGAAGCATTTGCATCCTGCTATGAAAGAGGAAGACTGCTCACATATGCATCTCTGAATGCTCTATAATCTGAGCATTTGGTCTTTTTTTTTCTGAAATACTATGTTTTTGTCTTAGCCAAAACCATCCCTGCCTCATATTTTTCCTCCTTAAGAAGCTTTGAATGTTTTCAGCCTCATCTGTGTTTACTCTTGTAGCCTGAACCGAGCCCTTTCCACTGATTACCCATAGCGATTAAGGTTAAATTTCAGCTGATTTGCACCCCAGGATGTGCCACAGAATAATCCTGAGCTCTTTTAATGTGCAGCTACCGCCCGCATGCAGTACAAGTGGGATTTGAAGCTTGCAGGCCTTTTGTAGGTGTTTTTAGTTTGCAACAAAGAAATCTAGAATAATTATAGGAAAACAAACGATGCTGAAGCACAATCCTACCTGCCCAGTTTAACTGTGCAGTAAGTCTTTAAACTTCTATTTCTTCCATGTGTTTATCCTCTTTTCCCATCCCCCCATTAGTTCTGTGCTGGCCAGAATTAACCCCACCTGTCTGCAGGGGATGAATGAATTTCCAGCACACTCACTCAGCACTCCACACTTTCCACTGAAAAAGCCCTTGAGACATAGTGACAGAACAGTCAACAATGCTATTAAAACATGTAAAATATCTGTAAAACATCTTCCTCCTAGGAGCTGATAAGGTAGGTTCTCCTCATCTTACTCTATTTAAGGCCATGTTGCAGTACCATATTAGCCTGGGAGAGTGGGTGGCTCCATGCATTTGAAACTGAATTTCTAACCCATTTAGGCTCAGGTATTTTCTAATATATATACATATATATATATATATATAAAATTTTTGTCAGCCTGGGGTGGGGCCAATACTCAGGACAACTGGGAAATGTGTTTTCTCCTTAGCATCAGAATTTTGGTAGTCCCAGTTGAATAAGTTGCAGTACTTTGTGACATTTAACGCAGTCCTTAAGCACCTCTTTTGGGTGGAAAAATTATAGGCAGCTCCCTATGCCTGCTCTTGGATGCAAGATCCTTTCCTGGGTGGATCTTTGATCTTTCATTGATTCTAATGCTGAGAACTCACAGTACACTGTGGTGGCAGATGAGGTCAAACGAGGCTGTGGACACTGAGTGAGGAGTGGGATACTTGGATGAGTCTGTCTTGTGGGACTGCAACCTCCTCTTTTCTCCCCATCCCACCAAGCTAGTGATCCTTCCCCACTGTCACTTTTCAGATGGCTCCAGTTTCTGCAGCCACAAGGATAAAGGGGAGCTGATTCTGGGTGCTTAGGAATGGAAAGAAAAATAAGCAGTGGGCAATGGTATCCCTATTAAGAAGAGGCCCATAGGTGATAGGGAAATCTGAGTATGGCAAGAGATACTGGTGTACACTGGTATCTCCTTTGATTTCTGTATATAACTTACATCAGGAGAGGTCCATGGCAAAGACTGCAGGGAGAGGGAAGGAAGGAGCAGGGGTGACTGAGCCCATATTCATGGCTGAGGCAGAAGTAGAAGCCAGGGCTCCTGATCATGACAGCCCCCCGCTGCCTTCCCTTGAATTATTGCCTTGATTAGCATGATGTCTTGCCCCCGGCAACCATGTGGCATTGAGTCTATGGAGGAAAATATATGAGTGTTGAGAATAATTGGTTCTTTGATATTAGATTGCACAAAGGTCAAAGTGTACTGGGGAGAGCGAGACAGCTGAAAAGTCACATTCCCTGCAGGCGCTGTGGCACTGACCTCCTGTGCCTGCAAAAACTGGGAATCACAGATAATCTGTTGCAATGCCATGGCTTGTTGCACTGGGGGACTGCGAGATCTCAGTGCAAACACTGTGGTTTCTCAGCTGGCAACACTGGAGCTCTTTGTAGCACCGGGTCAGGTTGAGTAACGGGGGGAGTTAGATAAGGTTTTCATGTTACGTGATCTGTCTTGTTGCATTATTCTAACAAATTAGATACTAGAAAGCCGCTCTGGTGTTTTTCTGTCTGTGCACCACCCCGAGGACATCTCACTCTTCCCCTCAAGTCTGGCAGCTCTGATTTAGTTGGGACAAACCTGATATCTATGAAGGATCTTGCTTGTTTATGTTTGTGGGCTCAGTGGAAACCCTGTGGTTCAGTGCCCCTCATCCATGTCTCCATCAGCCAAGACAGAATTTCTTAAAAAGCTGAAAAGCTTTTCAGACTGCTGATTTCAAGCTTCTCAATGTGGAGTTTCATCTAACATGAAAGGATTTGCATTCACAATTTCCCTCTCTTAGTAGCACCTCCTATCCTTGGAAGGGCTGAGGTCTTCAAGGTAGGTCCACTTTTCTGGAGGGTCCTACAGGAGAAGTCATAGTAACAAAACAATGAGAATTAAGATTCATACCCAGCAGACTCTGAATTTACATGAATAATGAGCAGCAGAGGTGTGCAGAATCCATCTAGAAGAAAGTGGTGCTACATACAGTACCTGACAAACTGCAGCCTGTAGCTTATAATAAATAACTGAGGTCCTTTCTAAATAGAGAAGCTGTTGGCAAAAACCTTACTGTGAGCTGTAGGCAGATTCTATTTTGCTTTACAGCAAACTCCTCCTTGACACATTGGGTAAGTCATTTAGTTTCTTAGTGTGTTTGCCCCATTTGTGCTGTGGTGAAGGTGGATGTGAAGATGATGATGCTTCTGCATCAAAGTGGCAATGGATTCAGGCATTTATATCCCACAAAGCAATGGCTAAAACGTAGCTAGGTTTTCTAGAGTGAGATAGACCTTCTCCAGTGCCTCTCCTCTTATGCAGACCTGTTACATCCCAAGACCTCCATAAAATTATTGTAGCACTTTCCTTCACAGACAGGTTAAGAGATCATGAACTTACAGCACTGATTCACAGTGCTTATCCATTGGCCCTGGCTCACTGGCCTCACGTTAACCTGCAGTGAAAGTCAGATAGAATCTCAAAGCAGGGGGGAGATTGTGGAATGTATTGACAATTCCTATCCTATCCTATCCTATCCTATCCTATCCTTATTCCTTTATCATACTCTCTCCCTTGAGAATCAATGTTTAGTTTCATAGGACAACAGATAACTTTCATGGTAAAGTGGGGTTAAAGCCAAGGTCTGCAGTGAGAAAGCGTTCCTGGTTTCCTTTCTCCTTTCCTTGTCTCTCTTCTTGCCCTGCTGGAGTACTGATCCCATCCCATCTTCTCTAGAGGTGCTGAAGGTCATTTTTAGTAGCTTTTTAACTGAAGCTGAAATTATCCAAATAATTGTTTAGGGAAAATACTGGTATTTGAAAGGACAATGCTTTTCACTAAAAGATAAATCCTTGGCCTGGCTGCACCTAGCAATGGGGTCACTGTCCCACACTGTCCCACTGTCCCACAGTCCCAAATGACTGTCACTCCCCATCTCTCAGTCACCAGGGGGTGTTAGGAGGAAGTACCAAGGGTATAACTTCCTGGCAGTAGTTATTTCTCCAGAAAATAAAGAACCTGCAGAGGAAAGCAAGGGCATGCTGACTATTCAGCTGCTTCCCAAGTCAATGCCAGACAGCACCCCAGGGAACAGTGCCTTGCAGAGTTTACTTCCCAAGGCCATTCAGCCATCAGTGGGTTGATGGCTGAATGAGAAGCCTGGACGTGAGGAGCCATTTCCTCCTGCTGCAGTGATCTTTGTTCAGGTCTGCTGGCCACCAACGCACTAGAGTCAAGACCGTGCAAAACTTCTCCCGGTGTAGTGTGAAATTTGCTCCAGAAGAGCAGAAACATCTGGTTAGAGCCAGGAAGTGGTTGCTGCCTGGGTTTGGCAGCGAGGGAACGTGTAGTTAATACACTCTTACCTCATCAGTAGGTGTCACTGCAGCAAAAGACAGGGTCCAGTGGAAAGTTTCAGAGGGGAATAGAGAGGGGTACTTCAGCCAACCAACCAGATGCAGAGTCAGTTCAGTGCTTCCTGACTACAGCCAGAGAACAGCTATGGATCTGGGTTTATGAATCGCTTGTAATAAGGCTATAGGAAATGAGAGATTAAGGAAATGAGTCATTAAGTGATTACAAAGACATGTGGAGCGCACACAGTTGTGGCCGCCAGTAACAGAGCGTTGAGCAACCGTAAATTTCTTCTACGGGGGTTTTGGGAATGTTCCTGCTGAACTTGTATGCAGTAGTGAGTTACGGTTCGGTGGATGTAGTTGAAATGAACCGGTAGCAAGTTTCAGTCACTCTTAGCACAAAACCCACAAAAGAGTTTTCTACAATTCAAAATCACCCTTTTGATGCCAGGCCTGCTGACCAGTCCCAGAAGAAATATTGCAACTATTAAGAAACAGTCACCCACTGACACAGTAGGATTTAGATCTGGGCTTCAGTACAGATGCAGGAGCTTCAACCAAGTCTCAGTTAAAACCTCTCCATCAGGGCCAGCATCTGGAAGCCGACAATGTAGCCCTGTGCTAGAACCAGCTTCTGGCTCCGTTTCCACATCGCTGCCAACGGAACCCCCAGCAGCTGTTCTTCCTCCTGGCGAGGTGTCTCTCTGGTGTGCTGGGACTGGCACCGAGCAGTGCCCGTCGAGGAAGCCTGGATAACCGGGTCTCAGGGCTGCAGAGAGCAGGGCAGGGAGGGGAGCGCCTCCTCTGCACTTGTTCAGCAGGTGCACTACCATCAGCTGGTGAGCAGATGCTCTCTGGTGTGCCTGGAGGCCTTTGTTCACACCACGGTGAACCTGCTTCCGTTCCCAGCCTCTTGGACAGCAACCTTTCTGCAGAGGCAGCCCCCCTTTCCCTCTTCCCCTGCAAAGCCAGTGCTGAAGATCTGCAAACGAGCTCTGTTCATTTTAAGAGCCCAGGGCTTCAGAGGCAATATGGGAAGCAGGATTCAGAAGCTGTCACTCCAGGCAGCTGGGGTAAGTCACAGAATCCACCGAAATGGACCCTCCATGTGGTTTGGCATCAAAAAAGATCTTTTTAATCCTGATTTCTGGGAAGCATATTCAGGTAAAAAAGACCTGAAACACAGGGCAGGTCAGCCCTGCTGCCTGCTACTAAAGCCAGACTCTTGGGTTCTCCATGACCTTCTTGCAGGTTCTTGCTAAGGTGTCCTGCACCAGAGCATGTGACGCAGCAGGTCCTAAACCCTTCAGCAAACATGTTGCCAAGCAGTCAAATACTATGGAAGGACTAAATGAGGCAGTGAGTCAGTCAGTCAGTCATACCTTGGATGCTTTCCTAATGGGTTTATTAAGCATATATATAAAGTCCTGGTGGCCCAGATGTAGAAGAAAATGATGTAATATGAGATATAGGTTCTTTGAGTCCTTTCTGAGACTTTCTCCTCAGCATTTTGCCTCCAAAGTGTGTTGGTTTTCTACCAGCACCTCTGCATGCTACAAGTGCTGGCTTTCAAACGGGCTCTAATTCTCTGTTCTTTGTTTACTGCTGGTTCTCTCTCCCATATATCTGACTCCCCCTCCCACTCCCTAGCCAGGAACATGGTGATATATTCAGTGGGAAAAGTGCAGGTGGTCCCTTCCTCTACCCAGTAAGAGACTGTCATATCATAATGCCTCTCAAAACAGGCATCCTGGTTAAAAAAAAAAAGGGGCTCATTTTCATTCCACTTCTCTCAGTTTTATTTCATATTTACAGTCAGCCTCCTCAGATCCTTGCTGGTCTTCCATGCAAACAATATTTTGGGTGTATACTGAATTGTTTCACACAGAAGTTAATCACACCTGAGCAAAGATTGGCTGTAGTGCTTACAGTCACAGTTTGGTTTCACCCCCTCCCCAAACTAACAACTCAACCTCTGCATATACAGTGCAAACAAAAAACATTTCCTATTTGATTTTGCTCCCTCGGTTTCCCTGCTATCATGGAGCTGGATGTCTTAAGAGGCTGAGACGCTTCCAAATTCTCTGTAATGGGCTGGTAGATGGGAGAGGATGGAGCTAAAAATCCACCATTCATGCCACTGTGGCAGAAGGTGCAATCCAAGCATCAGTGTGTACATGAGAGGCTCAGTATATGAGAGTTCCTGACCCTATGACTTTAAATCTGACTAGATAAGAAAGCCAAAGAGTGGGAGGTGAAACAGAAGCCCAGAGAGTTGAAAAGATTTGTCATAGCAGATCTGGGCCTGGTGCCCAGGCCTTCTAAGCACAGCTGGGTGATGATATTATGGTTATTGTTATTATTATTATTATTAATGATAATAATAGTTAATGTGCCAACAGCTGGTGTTAGGGTAGGACTAAAAGAGATCACCAAATTGAGCAGAGTGTGGTGAATATTTTTGGCCAATGAACATATCTATATGTTGAAATCTTTCAAAATCTCTCAGGCATTTTCAAAACAAAACTTTTGAGGTTTTGAAATGGTAATTTACAATTAAAAATAGGCAATGAATTTAAAATCAACAAAAGAAAAATACCCAACTTTCTAAATGGTCTAAGTAACTAATAAAAAGCCTTTCAATTTCAGTCCAATGAAATATTTCATTCAGATCCAAAATCAACCTTTTCTTTTCATCCAAAAACTCGGAAGATTATCGTGCTGGTTGAGCATTTTTTTTCCTTCTGATTTTCCATTTTGGTGACCAGACCAAAATATGTATCACTTACCAAGCTCCACTCATAAATCCTAAGAAAAAAATGTGTCCCATGGACTACATTAAACTTTATTATGTAGACTTTTCAACAATGAAAATCTCTCTCCCAGGCATTTTAACTACATCACCACAGTAACTATCCTACCATGCTACAACTTCTACTACAATATTTCTTTGTTGCACAGATAACTGTGACCAAGCCCTTGCTAACGTAATTCATGAGAGGGAGCAGCGTGATTGAAACAATACTCACGCTTCAGGGTTGACCTCTAAACCTATCATAAGTCACAAGTGTCAAAATCAAGCAAGGTTATACAGGAGAGGTTATGAAATTTCATCACTTATACAGATGTTGGATTTTCTGTGCTGTAATGACAGAGTCAGGCAACTTACTTGATTGTGTATGTCCCGGTGAAAAGAACAAATTGATTTATTTTGACTATTTTTCATTTTTAGATGATGCTCGCTATTTCTACAGCAGTTTATTTTCTGTACTGTCTTTAGAGAAGTTCCATTTTGTTTGGTTTGTTAGTATTGCTTGGTATGAGACAATGCATCAACACCTTTCATTCTGAGCAAATCCATCCAAGATGCATATCAGGGAGATATTTGCATTGATGAAATGTAAAGAGGAGTGGAAGTAGCTGTTTTTACAACACAATGTTTACAAAAGCTCAGGACAAGAAGGAGAAAAGGCATTTGCCTGCAGCTGACGGTGAAAGCAGAAAATTAAAGCAGTAACAAAGATCTCACAAGAATCCTACCCAGACATTGGGCATCTGCTCCTCTTGCAGAACATGCCAAGTGATCTTAAATGACCAGGAGTGACTGGAGCTGAGTTTATGTGTCACCAGAAAAACTCCCTTGATACTCTCTGCTGGACCTCCTGTCCTGTCATGGGAATACTTTCTGTTCCCACAAACACGTCAAGCTTCACAGGGAGGACAGCTTGACACCCTGTTGTGTCTCATGTTGTCTGAGAGAAGTCCCCACTAATGACTAACCTCTTCTGTTGGTCCTTCCTTGCCCTCCAAACATTCATTGTACTGAACCCCCTAGATCTGCAGAGAAAAGAGGTAGGAATGAATTTTTGGATATATTCAAACCCAGGACAGAAAAAACATTCCTGGACTTCTCTAGCCCCAACAGACTTCTCTAACTCCTTGGATTTTCCTGGAGTCACCTAATTACTTCCAGGGTTTCTCAGAAATATCTGGAGTTTCCCAGACAGAGTGGCCTTTGGGAAGCTGCATTGTGACTCTATCAGGAGCCCATTAATTCTGCCCTGTATGAAGTCATGTTGTCCAGAGAGTGATAACATGCTAAAGAGATAAATCAGTTTGGCAGAGCCTTGCCTTCAGCTTGCACACACAACAGTGTAATCCTGGGAGCACTGAGAAAAACACATGTGTGTATTGAAGGCAGGATTTTCTTTTTCCTTTTTATTCTTCCAGGAGAATTAAAATGAACATCAATAAATTTGGGTGTCAGAGCACAGAGAGGAAGAGAAAGCAATAAAGCTAAAAACTTGGCATCACCAGGAGACCTACCTATGGCTCAGGAGAGGAATAAAGATTGAGAGCTGTATCTAAACTGCCCACAGCAGACGCCCTAACATCCAGGCAGCAGTTACTTTTCTCCACTGATTCCAGAGGGAGCCAGGCTCTGACAGTCCATCACTGTAACTTGCTAAATGTGATCCCAAACTGACTGATGACAAAGCTGCCTGCAATGTTTGCCATCTGAGAGTGGCAGCATGGCATGTATGAGATAAGATTGATGGTCAATCTTACAGTACTTTGATCTTGAGATGCCAATAAGAACTCTGAAGATTGACTATCCTCTGCATTGCATACAGTTCACATCAGGACAGTGTGGCACCACACTAGGGCAGCAGGGGAAGGGAATCAAGGTTCAACAGTTTTATTTACCAGGAATAAAGCACCACACAAAGCACTTGATTTCTGATCTCCTGGCTGCTTTTTCAGAGCAAAATATTCAGGCTCACTTGAGAAATTTGATGGCCTGCATTTGTTCAGGAGGTGAAACATGATATTCATATGTCCTCTTCTGGTTTTACAAGACTGGATAATCTATAGAAGATTTCTATACACAAGGTTGACATTCTAACAAATGGCAGAAGTATTCTCTCCTCTACACAAAGAAATATCATGCAAGAGTCAGTTTATGATGTACTACTTCTCATTCTTCACCCCTGACACTGCATACAGCATGAGACCTCATGTCTCAGCTCTGTCTCTATTGTTCTAGTCCACCTCTCTCAACCTAAGTGTTGGTATGTTTCTGAATAGTTATTAACAGACGTTATTAACAACATTTCAAGATAATTCGGAAACTGTAAATAAAATTAACAAACATGGTTGGGATTTGCAGTCTCTGAAGGCTTCAGTTCAAATACCATTATTTACTTCCTTTTTCATATCCATTCCAAGGCTGTACAAGGGTATTCAGGTGATATTTAACACTAGCTATACTGAGCAGTGATTGCTGCTGATGATATTCATATTCCCTTGGATTCGAGAAGCAACACCTGAAATCAAGGGTCAGTTATACATATGTGGAATGGCCCTTGGCTTGGAAAAATACCAGGGTGGTATCACAACACCCTTCAGAGACAACTAAACACACCACTATATGTGTAACCCATAAGCCTGGGGAATGCCTATGCTCCTCAGATAGATGCAGCCTCAGATGTGGTGTAGGTAGGGAAAGGGAAGAAAAGTATCCTACCAGAAACTTTCAGGTGAAAAAACTAACTCCACCTCACTCTTATAATAGCTGCATTTAAAAAAAAAAAAAGGCTGAAATGGACTGTGAAGGGCATGTGGAATGTCCCTACCCAAAGACAAAATCAGATCTACCCAACAGATATTCTTAAAATTACCCAGCAATGAAGACTTACTCTCATTGCACAACTCTGTCCAAGAATTTCACTATTCTTACTGCTTAGACCCTCTTTCCCTTTTTCTGGTCTTGGGATAATCCAATGTGATCACAAGAGGTGATCCCATGCCACACTGTGTCCGTCCTCCCAGTCCTGGAAGACCCTGTTCTGTTGCAATGCAATCCAAAGCAACTCCGCAACATCCAGAAATTTGCTTTGAAAGTTACTAACTTTGGCACATCAAAAATAAAAATAAGCAAGTAACCCCATTATGAAAATGAGTGCTTGTGTTTAGAGGCATTCATGCAAGAGGAGACAGGGTGAGTGGCCAGTGGTGTGGAGGGACAAAGAAGCTCCTCTGCCCATTGCCAGGATTGATGAAAGACCAGTCCTAGGAGTTTGCTCCAGCAGTTTTAGAAACAATAATAACAGTCCTCCCCCTCCCAACATGCTAAATCTGATCCTTGCTAATGTGAATTAATACCAGGTTTCAGTGCAGCCACTGGGGTAATGTGATGCTCTGGAGCGCTGTAATCCTAAACAGAGCATTAGGAGAGCAGCTCGCACCACAGCTGCGGCTCCTTGCAGGTGTTTCTTCCCCAGGCAGCCCCTTCAGCAGCAAATCTCACTCTGCATGAGAGGCATAGGGGGAACTCTGTCGTGGTGAGAAAACAGGCTTCCCTGGAAGCAACGAGCTGGTCCAGCCCTGACGGTACCACAAGGTGTGGGGTGGGGGAAGTCTGAAGTGGTATGGCTCTCTGTTTAGTGTGCACAAAAGGACAGAGAAGCAGGTGAGTGAAGAAAACAGATACCTCTCCATGACTCCCTTCCCCTGTGGACTGGGCATTCAGTGCCTGCGTACATGTGTGCTCTTTGTTCCTGAGGGTGGTGTTCCCATTGCCCCTGTCCCACCGCTTTCCCTTATCCTCCCCCTTAAACAAGGCTTGGCTCACACATTTCATCAACAATCCCCACTATTCATCGTTCGGGGCACCAAAGGGAAACAGAAGTCTCCTAAGTGAGGTTTTTCCTCCTTTGAGACTGCCCTGCTTTCCCTCCACCCATCCTTCACCACCCTCCTCCCCCAAGCCTTGCATCAAGCCTGTCTGCAGTCACAACTCGATATTGGGTTACAGCAGGCCTCCAGCTGACCTGGTGGGTTCATCCTGTAAAAATACCGCTTCTGCCCTTCGTCTCTCTGATTACTCCTGGCTCAGAACAGGTGGGGCTGCCAGATCGAGGTGGGAGGGAAGGATGGAAGAGCTGCTTTTTAGCTGCCTGCCCTTCTCCTCGGACGGGGCGGGGGGGGAAGACCCATTTGTTCACTCCTCCAGCAGCTTTGTCCCCAAGGTCATGGGTTCTTCAGAAATGAGTTTTGTGTAAATCCATTTTTTTTAAGTTCAGTACCACTGGAGTCAATGGAAGGACACCAGCAGCACTTGCCTAGCTTAATTCCAGCACAACCTCTTTCTGTTTAGATGCAGGTCCCCATCAAATTCCCTGCTGACTTCTGTGATCCTTTCACTACAGGAAAAAAAAAAAAAAAAGCAGGTTGAAAATATAATTAGTCTTACAGCAAATTCAGTGCTTCCTGATTGTCACTTGGGCCAAGAACAGCCCTTTTTGGCTGTTGGCTCTTGGGCTTTCAGTCTTGGTTTGCACTGGGGGAGTAGAGAAACAGCCACAAACTAGCAAAATATTTTGAGTTCCAGGGATAAATATTGGAGGAAGGGACTCTATTTAACTCGAAGTACTAGGTCCCATTTTAACAGTTTGCAACATGGATGTGTTTTAGATGTAGATCTTAACTCAATAGCTTGTTCCATTTCTGCAGTGATGTAACCCAGGGGGTACTGTTTGAAAGTGGAAAAGAGTTTCCTCTTGCTCTTCATAGCAACTTCACATTCCTTCTGGAATCAGGTAGTCATGGTCTACTTGGTGGCCCATGTTTGTCTAGGTCAATAAGGAAAAGCATAAAAGGTTTCTACACAAAAAAGGAGGGATTTAATGGCACAAAGCTCATAGAAGCTCTTGAGGAAACAAGAACGGCAAAGCTCCAGGGATAGAAAGTGGCCACAATCTTTCTGAACATCAGTCAGCAGCACAGTAATTAGTTTTAGAGTTACATTGCAGGACAGCTGAGCATAAAACTAGATTTGAAACTAGAAAATTTACTTCCATCCATTCCCTCTTCCCATCTATCAAAATAAAAGGTTTTGAAAGAAAACACTCATGCAAGAAAGGTGAATGTTACAGGACAGGGTGGGGTTCACATTCATGAGCTTGCAAATCTTTAATCAATATCTAAGAGGAAAAGAGAATCTGTATAGCACATTATGCCAAATGAAAATAGTCTGACTTTTCTTTGTTGCCTTCCACATACTTCTCATTTCCTAATGCATTTTTCCAGCTGAGACTTACCCAGTGTAGAAACACTGGGTTCATTAAAATGATCAGAGATGACCAGGTACTTTGCAGGTAACTTTCTAATCATTTAATAGCCTGCATTATAGCTGATCTATGAGATCCAAGTGACCTTGGCTGGAGACACTGAGAGCTTTTTCTCAATGACAAGAGACATTTTCTCTTTCTTCCTTGCAAAGCTGTAATGAGGAATTATTTAAGGATGCTGCCACCAAGCTGGATGTATCTTGCACAGCAGGCGAAAGCTGACATTGAGCATTGACTTTGTCACCTAGAAGACAGAAATCCTCAAAGCCAAATGACATAGGAAGAGCCAGATTGATGGAGGATTTCAGAGTAATTTTTTTAAAAGGGAACATTTTCTGTGTTCCCATCAAACAACGTAAGTACTGATGTTTTCACTTTTTAGCTAACAATGATTCCTGTCTTCCCTTATCCCTTTTGCTCTACTTCACAATGCAACCAGCAAAAAGGTTTAACTTCCCATTTCTTATCTCTCTTCTCAAACAGTTCTACTCATGTATTGTGGGCAATAGGAATTCCTATATTTTTCAAGACATGGAGAGTTGCTGATGAAGTCTAAAATATAATTCTAGGTCATTTCTAATTATGCATAGTTGCAGACTCTTTTGGAAGAAGAAACTCCTTTGTTGTCTTATACTTATCCATGTTTTCATCAGTGTCCTTTAAGTTACACTGTCCCTCACCTAAAAAAAAATTATCTGCAAATTAGAAAAGGACAATGGTTTGTCTGTCTTTTACTTCCATGGTGCCTAAATGAATCACAAAAGACTTTATGTAAGATATTATGCTGTATGATATTTGTTTCTACTTTACAACTCAGGAACACTATGTCTCTTTTTTCTTTTATGTCTCTCTTGCCTGTATTTCTTGGAAAAGGGAATTGGAGTTGTTGCTGAGAATTTAATAGGGTTTTTTTTTTTTCCAAATAGACACATTTCCACAAAATTTCATCAGTCCAAAGACATTTAAGCAGCTGAAAATAAGTATATTTTCCCTTCTCTAGTAGGCATTACTTTTTGTTGCCTTCATTATCATACTCTTGCCAGGTTTTAATTTTTGACAGGAAACTAGAGCAGAAAGAACATACATTTATAAATTACAAACACATCAATAAATAAACTTGTTATAAACAGAAACAATGGAGTCCATTTCTCCAAGTTTTATAGAGATCTCAAAATGACCAAACACAGTAATGTTTTTCCTTTGCAAGTCATTTTTAAAGACAAAATTACCTTGTTACAACTGGAAGTATCATCATCATGACTACTTTGAAATCATAAAGCAGGTGACATGATCTGCTGTGTTTGTTCTTGCTGTGCCTGCTTGGCATAAGCTTCCTAAAAGCCTCAGGAGTTGCTCTGGGGATGAATTTGGCCTGCAGGGGTCTTCCATTTACTTTGATTTATTGTGATCATTCAAAGTGTATTCTCATTTGGATGGTCAGGGATTTACACACATAGCTTCCATTAACACTAAAGGGTGATACCATTAAGACAAATGTACAGTTAATCTCTGGCACCATAGAGATAAAAATATACCTCAGAGAGTCCTCTGGCTGGGCTGGAAACGTTCATTATCTGAGTTTCATTTCACAGCATGGAGCAGCTTTAAAAGGCAGCTTTATAATTTTACTGCGTCTACCCTGTATTTCTGAGAGGGAAGGAGAGGAGAGAAAAAGTAGAGCTACCCATGGGAAGAAAATTAGATTGCTTCCTTCAAGTCCCAGGATGCAGACAGTGTTCCACATGAATATCAGGGAGGATCGGATGATTTCTGATCTCTTCCCTCAATCACCATCATTGCAGAATTGCTTCTGAACACCAGGTCACTTGCTGCTTTTATTTTAGTACTGTCACAGTAGCCCCCAGAGACAGAGCTTCCTAGTCTTTCCCCAAATTCATGTTAACCAACAGATTTATGTGAAACAAGAGATGTTCTGCACTCAGAAGACCTTGCAATAGACAAAAGAGTAGAATCACATGGGAATCCAGATCTTAAGAGGCAGGAATCATCTTTTCATTGCATTTCATTTGTCTACAGCCCAGCAGAGTTTAACATCACTACTGTTACAGTACTGTGGTGTTTTTCACAAGTAAATGTTTAAACAAACCAAGAGTATGGAGGTGGAGTTGCCCCAGAAGAGCTCTGGTGAATCATCCAGGAGGTTCAGATAAAGATCACATTAAGTCAAGTAGCAGAGGAGTGAAGACTCCTACTCCAGAGGCATTAAGCCTGATAGCTTCTTTCTTATTTGCTAAGGTTTGGGCACAAAAATTGAATGCCAGGTCCTTTCGAATGGGCATCTAACAGTGACAACTCTATGCAGCCATTGTCCCATCCTGACAAACCTCTCGAGGATACAAACTGATTGGTTTGTGGAAATAAAACAGATCGTTCATATACTGAAACATCTTTCTCTCAGAGGTCTTTGTCCCCAGCTGAAATGGCTCAGTGAGCCATTGGCACAGTAAAATGAGAATTTGAAAAGCACATTCATAATCTAGCCCTATTCACCCAGTGCACCCATGGTATTCAAAACTCCCAGCACCCTGGGGTGTGACAACTAGGTAGCTACTTCACCACTAGAAAGAAAATCATGGGCAGGGAGGTACACAGAACCCAAAGGTCTGTCTCACAGGTCTTTTCTCCAAGTCTAAAAATGAGCCCCTGTATGATGCAGACACTTTCCACAGTCTCCTAACTGAAGAGACATTATTTATGATTTGTCTTCTGCAGAGCGCCCATAGCATGGTAAGATGCCCAAAGGAATCCGTCAGGTGGACTTGTCCTGTTAGATCATCACAAGCAACAAGAAACTGAGGTAGTACAATGTGGCAGGTATAAGATAGAATAGTGAATTAATCCATGAGTTTGAGCAAGGTACTTCCTCTTTTTATACCTTTCTCTTTCTTCCATCACACTTTCTCTGGATGTCTTTTATTGCCAATATAATTTATTGAAACTAAACCACAGGAAAACAACCTGTACGTGTCTACATTAGAGGCTGGCACTAATTTATTTCTCAGTTGCTTTAGTGAAGCCATTTACATCACCAGCAAAGACCCAGAGACGCTGATTTGGGCACAGACTGTGCCTTTGGGTTTATTCTGTCTGTGATTTTATTATAACTTTGGACACCACAACACATTTTAACTGGTTCCCTGTCTTCAGCTGTAATTGAATATTGCATTTAGATAGCCCATTAGACTCTCGTGCTACAGTAATATGGATTCTATATTTCAAACACCACTAAGCAGTTTTCCATTCCTGTGGGTGAATCCAAGTTTGTAAATTTTGCTTTGCTGCACAATGTCATTCAACAACCTGACCCAGCAAAACTCCTACAGATCTCACAAGACCCCTGGCAAAATGCAGAAAAGCAAACATTCTGCGTAAACAGCAAATGCAAGCAGTGAGGAGTGGGCGGTGGGGAATGAATGCAGTTCTCATTTAATTGCTTTTAAAGCTTTTTGTCATCTTTTTCTCATTCCTCCCCCCCCTCCCCTTCGTCCGAGACCCAAATATCATCCATGTAACAGAATCTGTTCCGATTAGAAGGTTTTGTTACAGCTGTAATAAGCTTTCACACAGGGAAAGTCCCCTGAGACCTATATTTCATCTCAACTTTCCCCACCGCATTAAACAGAGGGTTTGATTCTAGAAAACAGAGATCGAAATTCTCTCCTGCCGCACTCAACACTGGGAAATAATGAGAATTGACAATTCCAAGGCTCAATGTGAAACGAACATGGTCTGGACTGAAACTGCTTGTGTGATAACAGGTTTTGGGAATGTTTCCACTTTCATCTGTTTATTTATTATTCTTATTAATTATTCTTAGGCTTGTGATTTGGGGAAGAGAGGGTGGGAGGAGGAAAAAAGGAAGAAAAAAGGGAGTCAGTAGCTTGGCAGCACGCAGACTAAATCTAAACACCACACACACTCTCTATACCCTGGAAAAACCTGGATCTTATACAACAATTTCTGTAACAGCATCACTTGGATAAACCAGCAACTTACTTGGAAGGAATCTTTGCTTTCCTAGAATTCATGTAACTAAGAGATAAAATGACCTTGAGGGATGGCAGCTTTCCTTGTAAAATGCATTAACTCTTTCAGAGCAAGCTTTACTGAAGATCCTCCTTTGTCCACTCTGTGGTGAATCAGACAGGACAGCAGGGTCTGGCCAAAGCCTGCCAGTGGGTCTTGTTGCAGTAACATCACCAAGTTTCACATCCAGCCCCAGGGAGGCTTTAAGAATGTCCAGTCAGCATCATCTGTGCGTGTTGATAAACTTAATGCAAACAAATTACTTGACGCATCTTTACTCCTCCCCCTCCAAATGACCTCAGAGCTGATGACTTTGACCCACTTCATTGTCCTTTGAAATGATCTGGCAGCCAGGTTAGCCCAAGGTCTCTCCGGAAGTGGTAGTCCCTTGGATTGATCTCTTGAGCTATTTCTCTTCCCATTGTTCTGCAACAGTGATTTTTAAGAGGAAAATGGGAAATGAGACAATCGGGCAGCAACCAGTCAAATCTGCTGTATAACTGCTTCAGAAACAATCAATCCTGTGAAGAGCAGAACTGACTGAGGGTGGACTCTGAGGCATAATGTTATTTGGCTGGATTTTCTGGCGTTTAAAAATAGTGTTTTCCCTGCTGTAACGTCTCCCTTCTGGGGGTTTCTCTTCCCTCTCTCCTAGTTGCCTATTTTCACAATAATAGTAAGAACATAATACTTCTTTTCACCCTCTGTCAATTTTGATCAGCAGACAGATTCAAGGTTATTAATGGGTGACAAACAGGCAGACTGAATGGTAATTCCTGTTTGCTTGAAAAAGAGTAAGGAGAAAAACTCAAAGTGATCATGGAAGCAGATCATTGGCATCACGTAGAGGGCATGGGCACTGCCCATGAAAGGCAGATGAAAGGGGGCACTTTTGAGGGAGAAACAGCAGGAGTTGAGGGCTTAATACTTTTTACTGTACACACAGATGTTGTGTCTGTGAGGAAGGCTGTTTCATACTTCAGCATATTTCTACAAAGAGAGATTTTGACAGCTTCCACTTTTCTCCCATTTTTAGATGATGTCCCTAAGACCAGGTGCTGCAAACCTTTTGGAATTAAAGAACTCCACGGAGACCCCTTTCCCAGAGCAGAGGTATCCCAGCTGTGCTCAGACAACACTGACATCCACCTTCCTGTAAATTTGTCACCTTTTTTGCTTAGAAATAAGGACTTTCCTTCCTTCCTTGTACACAAATCTTGGTTTTACCCGGAACTGGCTGCATTTCACTGCCAACTGAGCTGGTCCAGAGGGATAAATCCCTCTGCTTCATCAAGAAAAAGGAGCTGAAGCCATCAGAAGTTGGCTGCGGAAGAACTCTGTCTTTTCAGTGTATTCCTCAGCTGTCATTGCCCTGCAATAGACCATTTAACCAAGCTCCATTTGAAAATGACAGGAGGGAAGAGTCTACCTGTGCAGCCCTTGTTCCCTGCTGAGCCTATAGATGTTGGTGAGCAATTACCCGAGGCTGTTTCAGCTTCATGCATTTCTCTGCAAAGAGAGAGCAGTGTTAAAATCAGAAGTGCTGATGGGAAAGAAGCAAAGAGCTAGATAGGGAAGAGGGGACAGATGTTGCTCTCCCATCACTTGTGTTTTGTCGGGCGTTTGCATAGCTGAGAAATGGAGAGAGAGACAGATGGGCTCTATACCTCCATAAACCTTTCTCCACTCTCCCATTCCTAGCAGAATGGTGAAAGAAAGAGGTCTACAAAGCAACAAAGTAGTGACTTAACCAGGCCAGAAGCTTGTACAGCAACTCTGCAAGGGCTCATACAAACACACACACCTTTGGCTGCTGTAACCTGTTTGACTGCCAGAGGGGACAAGAGCCAGAAAACCAGGTCACCCAAAAAAACCAAAAAATAAAAAAGAACCCAAAACCAACAACAACAAAAAGAAAGAAATAGCACATAGCTCTCCTCCAAAATAACAACAGAATCGGCCACACGACAGCCCCATTGAAGCTAAGGGAGCCCCCACCAGGAATGAATTTGCCCTGGTGTAATTAATTCCCCTTTGGAAGAGTTGCCAGCAGGGATCTCAGATTAAAATCTCTCTCTCCTCCAATAGGAAGCACCTCCAGGAGCTCAGCATCTCCCCTCCCTTCCCCACAGCGTGAAACACCAGTCCAAGTCCCAGTGTGAGACTTGAACCTACAGTGACCTCCTGAGCCCTGCAGTGAAGGATGTATTAGCCAATGAGTCATGTTGACTCTGGCTTGAATCTAAATGGCCTCTTCTCTCATACCAGAGAAACCACGTTCACACAGCCTCGGACGTTGCTTGTATCGGATAACCCCTAATACAAGACTTGGGTGGTGCTTGTTGCTGTCATCCTTGCCTGGAGGAAAGGGGTGAGCAATGGGGTGGGGATGTCAAAATCCAGTTACTCCAGAAGTTATATCCTCTCTGTAATTTAGTATGCAGAAGAAATTGCCATCCAATTTGAACAGCAGAGACTAAACTAGCCCTCTAGTTAATGAGGGCATCTAGAAAATGATGACTTCTCTTTCTCTGTGGGTGGCCTTTTCTTTGTAGGCAGAGAACAAGTGATTGTTGCTTGCGTTACATCTTTTTGAGAGGTCACTTTTTACTTCCTTTTGTGCCTATCTTGTACAGAGCCAACTCACCTTCCAGCTTTTGACATGCCACCATGAAGGTACCTTTGGATATCTTCATGCATGCTATGACCTAGCTATATCCAAGCCACCACCTGCTATGGGCTAGCTAGCAGAGTTGGTGGACACTCTTGGCTCACTTTCTCATGCTCCTTACAGAGACACCAGGCTCTTAGGACCTCTGCAACCCCTCTGAAGGTATTGCCTGAGTGAAGCTGTAGCAAAGTGTGAGCAGACAATCAGGTAACCCTCTATGGAAATCCTAGGGAGTGAGAGTAGAACTGTATGACCAAATCAACTGGTGACACTCCTGGACCACAGCTGGGAGGCAGCAACTTTCAGATGAGAAGCAAGAGCAAGTGAGCCTCCCAGCCGTAGATGCTGTGAGAGGGTTTCTGACTCACTGAGCAAAAGGAGAGATGGTTATCTCCTGGCAGGACGCCAACTTGACATTCTATAGAAGAGATTTTACCCACTGCTGAAAAGCAGCCTACTCTCAACTGGACGGAGCAGCTGCCCAGCAGGACACTGAACCACACTTCTCTAGAGGTGCTCAGGTGGTTGAGAGCTTAATGCAAGGTAACACTCCCTGTCTGGGTAGAGTGCTTTGTATCCGACTGCAAGTTCAAGCTGATGAACTCCAGTTACTCGTGCTGATATTTGCCAGGACACTGACCATTTGAACACCACACATAACACAGAGGTTATCCTCTGCTTGATTCTCTCTATCTGCTTGATAACCAGCAGGATATTTGTGCTAGAATATTTTGCTTTTGCCTGCCTGCTTGTCTTTCCTTTGCAGCTGAACAAAGAAAGCATTGTTTTCAGGCTATCAAAACTGATTTCACTTTGATGGGCTTAAATTACCAGCTATATATCAAGGGAAATATATCTCAGCCAGACCAACACCTCCTTTCTCAGCTCTTGCATCCACCCACCTCCTGTCCCCCAGAAATATGTCAGTATCTACTCACAAGCCCTCCTGCAATTCTGAACCCTCACTGATGCTGTCTGTTACCTATTGACATCCCAAATGGTCTGCAAGGAAATGCAAATTGGCACTGATAGGAAACCTGAGAAAGCAACAGAGAGATTTACTGGTCAGGAAAACACTAGTTTTTCCTTTCCTTATTCATATTGTGGTTCACTGGGCTGTCATGTAATGCAAATAACATTCATGGCATTAGCCTGTACTTAAAATAAATGCTTCCTGTGGTTCTTACATATCTCCATTTCATCATATAGCACCTGAAAAAAAAAGGAAGGAAAAAAGCTGTTCATTGCCTCCTGTACTGTACTGATGCACATGTTTGTCCTGCAGACATGAATGCGTGGGCTGCACAGCTGTAATTCTGGTTTCTGTGTACTGTGCCTTTAAATGTGAGTAGGCAGCTTGCCTGTAGGGCTGGGAGGGTGTAAATCTGGAAAGGCGTTTAAGAGAAAGGAGAAAGAGGTACCTTTTGCAGTGTCATTCCTGTAGGAAAGCACAAGACAGAACAAATTCCATGGGAAACAAGTCCTTCAACCTGAAACCCAGGTTCAGTGTTTATCCAGAGTGAGCAAAATCAGATAAACTTCCCCAGCCAGGGCTGTGTTCCGAGGAAACCTCTTCTCCAAGAGCTGGCTCTGCTGAACAGCCAGTTAGATGATCCTGCCTAAGGACGGCTTTTCCTGTGGCCAGCAGCCCTACAGTGGAGCTGTGCAACTAATGCCATGCACTGATCCTTCTGAGAATGACCGCTGACAGACCAGCTGGTGGGTCTCCAATTCACATTGCAGCCATATTCTATATGCTGACCTGAAGGATATGACAGTTGGGCCAGGGTTGCATTGCAGATCCCTCGCTTTGGGGGGGGGGGGTTTCTGCACACCCGCCTTGTGTTTTGCAATTTCTTCATCCCATCAGTGCCGGAGAGCCTCCTGCAGATGTTCAAAGATAGCAGTCTCTAAGGAGGTTAGGCCTACATCACAGGGTGAACAGTAGTTTGAGAACAGAATGGAGCACCCTATAGCTTACAGCTTCATCACACTGTTGGCTGCTGTTCAGGCTTAAAATGTCCGTGTTTGGGTTTAGGATGGGCTAAACTTGGAATAACTCTTGATGGGATGGACCGTAGCCTAAGGCATTATCTACAATTCCCATTTGTGCAGACTCACGTGGACAAGGGCTCAGGCCCAACTTAAGGCAACAAACAAGTTCCTTCCCTGGCAATCAACTTATGTCCATGCCCACGCGCATGGCCTTGGGCCCATGCAAACATTCCACAGTGGTTCCATAGACACTGCTATGTAGGAGTTACACTCAGCTCCTCTTTATATGATTTCCAAGCTCTCCATACCCATGCTATTACTTTCCTTTTTCTTTTTCTTTCCAAATGGAGAAGGACTGGTCCATAATCCATCAGTAAGGCAACACCAGAACTAGGAGAGCAACCCAACCCTTCTGACTCCAATGCCGCAGGCTTAGTCTGCCAGACAGAAGTGCTGGTCATGTTTGAATAATGACATTATCTCTTCTAGACTAGTCAAAGCCCAAAAGTGAGTCATTTTGTTCCATCACCCCCTCTGTGATTTTCAGTGGATTGCTGCACATGTCTCCAGGTGACTGGAGAAATTGCCTATAACATGGGATATTTTTGGTTTCATTTGTTGGGGTTTTGGGGATTTTTTTTTTTTTTGAGATCATTGTTAAAAACAATGCAAACCGTCTATCAGATCCTTTGGGGCTGGAGGTGGACTACAAAGGTTTCACTGTTTTTTTGTTGCATGCACACATGGTCATTTTAAAGAATCATTAACAATAAGGGTAGAACAAAAAGGTCTACCTATATGCAGACTGGTTGGAAGTGGATTGCTATGGTGCTGTGAAACACATAAACCAGGAATAACATCAGGAGACTGATTGGTTATGTTCATTGTAAAAGATGTAGGCATATATTTGGAATCAGTATTCATACAGAGGTCAATGAGGAACAGAAGATGCTAGCTGGTCTTGGTTACTCAAAAAAATTAATACGGTTTAGGCGTATCTACAGGAGAAGACACAGCTGTGCTAGATTATTTAATTGACTCAGTCAAAGAAGTAGCCACAGAGTAAATCTCTCTGCTCCTTTCATCTCATACAGAGGGAATCAGCTGTGTGTTTGTCAACAGGAGACTGAAGCCATGAATCAGGCTTCAGCAAACACTTCTCGTTCTGTATGGTTTCTTTACCATTTGGCAGTTTTCGATAACCTGTATGGAGGCATAGAAATGTCAAATGATTTTATCTTTGAGCTCAAGGCTCCAGGAGTAGTGTTGGGCATAAGCTTTCAGTGTCCCTTACCCACCCCATAGGATGTTTTCCATGCACACAGCGGCACTTTATAGCCAGTCCTCTTCAGATTAACCTCTTGCTCCATTGAAACAAAGAGATAGTGTGTCTCTGCTACGTTCCTCAGCAGGCCCCTGACCTGCCCATAAGCAGTCATGTTAGCACCTCTCCTCCACGACAACTTTCAGCCATTGCAGGGAACACAAATACAGGTATGATTTAGGCTATGTTTGTCAATGGCTGTGACTTTGCAGAAGCTGCACCATGTTGGCTCCCAAACAGTTTGAGTGCGAAAGGCTTAGAGATTTTTTTTCTCTTAACTTGCAGCTACAAGATCATACATGGGGACAGAACTGAGCCTCATCGTTACATTTTCATGGCTTTATGACTGATTTCTATTTGTTTGTGTACATAAACAGAGAACTCTACTTACACTGTTCTCTCAGCGGTGCTGAGTATCACATATTTACCTCATGACTTGTGGACAGCTAAGGGGTTTTAAACTGGTCTTCTACAGCTAGCAGTCATCTATAGGTTCTCCAATATACCTTTCTAGACAAGTATACTCTAGGTGTCTACCTTTGTTTCCCTGCTGAGATTCTCAAAGACTAGCACATTTCAGAAGCTGTAAGAGCACCATCCAATGCTTTTTGGTCATGAATTCCTGCTCTACACCCAAATTTCCCAGCTGCCTTGTTTATTTACTGTAAACCACACTGGAACCCCTTCTGTTTCAACACTAGGCCTGGAACTTGCAGCAGGTTTTGTAGTCCTTGAAAATAAACTTTGCAAAGGAGTGTTATATTATACTCTGCAACGAAAGCACATCAACACCTCTGTAGGTGCCTGGACCCTAGTTTTCCTTGTGCTGAGAGGAAGAAGAAATCCATTGAACATTCTGCATTTTATGGTACCTGCTCTGGAAGGGAACACTGCTTATAAAAGCAGTCCCAAAGAATTGCACCAATGATTTTTTATATACCTGAAAAGACATTTGGCAGATAGGTTGATAAATTAGGAGGAGATAAAAGAGTGAAATGACACACTAGTTTCACTTGTTTTAACAGACAAGAACCTTGTAGATGAGGCATTTTGTCCTCAGGATAAATGCTGGAAAAAGGAAAAGCACCTAGATGTCCTTATTTGCTAGTCCCCTGTCAAATTCATGGAGACAATCCACAGCACTATCAAACTTGTCATGACTGAAACAGCAGCCACTTCTTGCATGTCATGAACTTGGTCCCTCACGTGGGGTTGCACCTCCAGTTGACCTTTTTTGGTGGGATTATGAAAGAGATGGTAATGGGTTTTGGAGTACTTTACTTCAGATACTGCCAAACTAAATCCAGTTCATACCTAGAGGTGCTGAAAGTAGTTAGCACCGGAGGGCTGCTCAGCAAATCACTGGTCTCTGGTCCCCTTCCTTTGAGATGAGTGTCCAAAGAACCACCTTTGTTGCTGGCACCAATTGGGGTTTTTTCTGCCAGCGTTAGACCTGGTCTGCACGACCCACTGTGCCAGTAAAAGCTGCCTTCCGTCAGCACAGCCTGTGCCCACACCCAGCGCTGAGGCCTGAGGGGGAGTAAAATTTTGTCTTTCTCTTAAGTACCACTCAAAAAACCCTTTCCTGGCACCATGTGCAGATGGAAGATGCTGCCTTTCCCCTGCCAGTCCAAACAGTGCTTGAGCAAGTCTCCCAGAATCCTGCTGGGTCTCAAACATTTTCAAGGTTTGACCACATCTTTAGATATCACTGTTTGGAGCAAGTGGAAGCCTAACCACAAAACTTTCATCAACACAAGGCCTGATCCCAGGTCCTGCTATGCATTAACATGCTCCCGTGCTTCCTCAGCCAGGGAAGCATTTAACATGATGCAGAGGGGAGCCTGGGTCCCAAGTGAAATGTTTATGCCATGGCCAGAGTCCTACAGACGTGGTATGTCCAAGTGTCAATGCAGAAATAAATGCCTTCAAATAGACTGGGGCGGAGACAGAACTCCAGGCCAGGGCTGTGTAGGTGGAAAGCAGGGGCTGCTAACGACCATACTCTGTCAGCCCATTGAAGAAAGACACTTTAACACTCTTGTTAACCTATTGCCAAAGGCACTCACTGACACTGGAATTCAGGAACTATATGCAAGCTTTCAGAAACACCTTGTGCAAAATTAATCTCCTGTCGAGTTCACAGACGGCAATTGTTCTAGCTGCTTGTGGAACCTCAAAGTCCTGCCTGTGCTAGAAGTTGAGGAAAAAATATAGTCACAGGATGGGCCTTCATTACTTCATTCCTCCCCACCCCCGCCAGTGAAAACATGACAGGTGAACCGGGAAAAAACAGTCTGCCAAAGATGTTGGTGTGGGGTTCCCAAATCACTGGGAAACACTGTAAAGGGGAGAATGGAAACCCATGTCTCGAGATACTGAAATGTGACTGGGCAATGTACAAGAGTGGTTATTTAGGAAAAAGCTTTCATTGGGGTGATAATGCTTCACATAAGCTTTGGGGGTGATATGTCTTAACACGACCTTTGGGTTTCATCAGATGTTTTTTCCCTTTAAGGGGTGATGTTTTAGTAAGCAGGGCTGAAACTCATTTACCACCAGATGTCCAAGGCCAGCTCTGACAGAAAAGGCCAATCTAGCAAATTAGAACTGAGCTCTGAGTTAGATGTCCCAGAGACTCCAGAATGTGGGTATTAACCCATCTTAACAGGACCAGCCTTTTCCTCTTAAACCTTTTCCACATCCTGCTGCAATCCTAAAAGCCCAGGTACGGAAAGGAATATTTTTAAAAAATATAACAGTACTTCCCTTTGCCCATCATATTATAAGAAGTTTCCATTTTTTTAACACTCACCACATCAGAGAACAGGAACGTGTGTATGCACAGTTAGGCTAGCAAATCCTCTTGGCAGTCTTTCATATTCCATGGAGTTTGCAGGTAGTAGCAGTAGTTTGTGTCTTTTTCTCACTCTCCTCTAACTTTGAATGTTTGTACTTTTTTTTTTCTTTGTTATTCTTATTTCATTCTGTATCTGTAAGTTGTACACAGGGAGGCAAAATTTGGAAGAAAAAAGGTGTGTAAAATGCTCAGGATTCTGGATAAGGAGTCAATGTGTCTCACCTGTGTCATGTTTTTTCTTCTGCCTGGATAAGTCAAGAGCTTCTTCCAAGGTCTCACCATGGTACCAAGCTTGCTTAAACATACATATAAGAGTTGATTCCTTTAGTATGTGTGCATGTGTATAACTGAATGTTTAGAAGAGAGGCCATGAAGTGAGCACCATTTCAAAAGCCCCTGTTTGTCTTGGCATCTTTCTCCTCTCCATTTTTGTTAATTATTTGACGAACTCTCACTTGTGCCTGATGTCCTTCCAAATGAGAGAAGACTTCAGCCAACTGCGCATCATTATTCAAACCTTCAGTTATTGCTCTGCAAAAGCCTCTTCAAAGCCCAGCCTGCTGCCCCTGTTTCTGTTTATCAAACAGCTGTGTTGAGGTTGGCTGCGTTTGGTCAAGTTCACGGAGAAGAGCTGCCAAAATTATGAGAGGGGGAGCAGGGGAGGGTAAAAGTGCCTCTCACCTCACAGGGAGTGAGAAAAGGGAAAATGGCAGCCTCTGGTCCAGGATGCTATAAATAACTAGTTTGGCACTGCAGCACAAGAAACAGCTTGGCTACCCCTCTCTTCTCCTTCCCCACTGGGTTTATTATGTATTTAACCCTCCTCAGCATTTACCGAGAGAGGAGACTGTGTCAGCCAGAAGACCTCTCTCTAGGTAACCCTTTGCACACCATGTAGATGTCCACCATAACCAAAAAGGGCAATGGACCTAGTCTGGGTCAAGACTCCTTGGCTTTCAAATGTTTACCCATGCAACAAGCTCTCAGACAGCATCACAGCAAATGCAAAATTAAGTAGAGGTTGAAAAGTCATATGTTTTAATCCCTTGATAGAAATAAATGTACTTGAGAGAACTGAGAGAAGGAGGGGAGAAAATGTCCATTTTCTTCTGAAGAAAGTGTGTATTGACCAAGATGATGGGCAAGGCTTATTGCAAAAGGTATGGATGTAGGCCATCAGGTTGGATGCAGCAGGAATTGTTCAAAAACCCCAAGGGTCTTTTTCCAGAAATGTGGACATTAGGAGGGGACAGTAGCTCAAAGATATCCAAGTAGATGGAATGGGATTAACATTTAGAAGAATGCTGGGAAAGGGCCCAGGAAACCAATTCAAGATCTCTAGAGGTTTTGTCAAAATAAAGATTGCTGGTTGTAAGATGCTCCAATGTTTTCTCCAGTCTGCAGACTGTTTCTTAGTTTTGACAAAGTGCACTCACCTCCTCCCCAGTGTAAAGAATTTTAAATGAAAAGGGATTAGTGTCAAAACCAACAGTCCCTCCAAGCACAGATCAATGCGTTGTGTTTATTTGCCATTGGCACCAAGCTGGGCCAGGCAGAGTGATTAATACCCACCTGAGGCTGAGGGATAAGCCCCTATTACACAGTCTCTATGCTACATCCTCCAGTCTCTGCCTCAGCTGTGTCTTGGGGAACAGAGCCACATAACGTGTGAAAATACGGAGACATGGCTGGTTTGCAGAGAGCTTCCTAGGCAGAACACACTTTGTAAGAGTCCAGGAGAAAGAAAAAATTCTTTGCAGATCTTTCTCAAAGGCAAATTTTTCAACAGGCCCTTCTGACAAAACCACTTCTTTCCTTTGTTTTTTCAAGAAACTTTTATCACAGTTCTCTACTCCCCTCAGAACAGTTCTTCTCCATCTCACGTAAGCTGGACATCATTTGGATCCTTACTACAGGGTCCAAGGCAATTCTCCCAGCAGTGGCTCCATTTATTGATGTCTCTTCCTCCTCATCAGAACTTTGGAGGGGTCTTCCCTCCAGGACTCTGTGACCTTGGCTGCCTTTTAGCAGAGTCCCTGGACTATCAGTCACATGCTCTCTTTGTTACTTGATTTGGCCAGCTGTCTTGTTTTCCATCCCTCTAGTATCCTTGTCAGTCTCCCAGATAGCTTTTTTCCCCACTCCATTTGTCTTTATTTGGATTTTCCTGCGTTATCTTTTTCCTAATTTCTCCAAAATTTCTTCTGCTGTGCTATTCTGTTTTGTGCAAGACTTAAGCCACCATTGGAAATAATCATCTGCTCAGCTTACACTTGCATTACTCCTAGAAAATGTTCTGTGCAAGTGATCATATTTACCCTGGAAGTGAATCCTTACCAGCAGAGAAAAATGGTCAAAACTTTTAGGCATTTCCTTGGGTTCAAGGTGGAAGAGATATGTTTCAGGGAATCTTTCAACTAATACCTATGTAAAAACACATCAACTTCAAATACTCCTTGAATATAGCCCTGGATCAGAAATCACAGCAGAGCTGCTTTCCTTCTCTGCCATCCTCAACAAAAACTTACCATTCATAAAAACATAAGAAGGGCCAAGTTAAAGATCCATGACCCCTAAATCCCATCCCTGAAGAAGGTTGTAAGCTGGGATTTACCAAAGGAATAAAAGAAGGAGAAGCCACATGGAGTGTTTGTGTGTTTGGATGTGCCCTTTCAGCCACTGGCAGCATGGGGTCAATGAAATAGGAATCTTGATGAGCCCAATTCAGTGTACTAAATTGTGAAAAACAACTAACCACCAAAAATTCCACCACTCTCAGAATAAATACTGCTCTCCTAAATTAACAATGCCCAGAGAACCTTTTCTTTTTTGCATCTTTTGATAGTAGCTCTTGAAGATAAATTTGTCTTAAAAAGTGCCTAGTCGAAAAGGGATCATTTATCTCTACCTGGGAGACTTGGAGCTGACATATTCATCTAGTACAGGAATGAGATATTCATGCTAGCTCAGATGCCTGAGAGCAAGAGTGTAAATTATCATACCAAATTTCTTATAGCCCCTGCAATAATTCTACCAGTATCTGGCCAGGTGCCCTCAGAAATAGCTCATTTGCTTTAGATGCAGACGTGATGAGAGCTGATAATTTGGGGACATAAACTTATCATTTGAACATAATGTCTAAAGGACACTCTTTCTTAACTAAGCCATTTTATGTTTAGCAGTTTTTTATATCCCTAGTTTGGCCTAGCTGGAGTAAAGATGACTACTAAACTCAGTAATTTGGCATAGAATTTTTCCCTAGAGCAGAAAATCAGAAGGAGACCACGCAAGGGGCAGTTTTTGTGTAGTGCGTCGCCAGAGCATCCAGTCTTTTCCTTTTGGGATATTCCCTCAGTTTCTGGTTTCCCTGGGAGTTTTCAGTAGCAAGCAGACTGCCTTATTTCAGATGTTTGTGGAATTGAACAGCAGAGAAAAGAATGCCAGGGCTCAGACCTTTTTGTTTGAGAAACGTGAAACTTCCTTTTGATATATTTCCCCTCAAAACGTGGTATTTATTTAACAGGCTCCCTGACTGACTCTGGAAACCTGCTATTTTGACTCAAGAATTTTTCTCAGTGAATTATATTAGATAAATATAACCAAAGTGTGTGATTATGCTGGGTCGATTAACTCCTGATGTTAAAACAGAACCATTTCTTTGGCTCTGTTCTCACCAGCAATTTGTCACTGGTTTATGTTTAAAAAAACACCTCCCTATGACTGAGTGATGGAAGCTTTAAAAAGCCATTAAATCTTGCCTCTGTAGTTAATTGTTCCTAATGTTGCATATTGCACCTATTCACAATCATGTTTTTTTTCTTCTGCTGACAAGGTGTTCTCTGAAAGACCTAGAGTTAGCACAGCACTGCACTTTACTCAGGGCTTTTCCTGTAGTGGTAGGACACGTATTGCAAATTTCAAATTCAACCCACTTTACTTTGCTGGAAGAGAGAGTCTGAGCTAAATCCTGCAATGTGCTGACTATCGTCAGCTTCTGCTGTCGGCAGGAGATCCCAGAGGAAGGATGCGTGTGTGGATCATGCCTTTCCCTGTAATTCATGAGTTCTAAACTGTGATATTTAAGTCCCATTTCAGACATCTTATATCACATTCCTGTCCTGTTTGCTCTACTGGGAGATTAAAAAAGCATTCTTGTCTCTCTTTTCCCTTTTGTTTCCCCAGCATTTCTAGTAAGACAACTTCTCCTGCACAATGAATGGCTTGTAAACAGAGATGGTCTTGTGGGTGATGTAAAGGTTCAAGGTCGTCTTGGGCAGAGTGATCATGAGATCATAGAGTTTTCAATTCTTGCAGAAGCAAGACAAGGAGCCAGCAGAATTGCCACCTTGGATTCTGAAAGGCAGACTTTGGCCTGTTTAGGAACATGGTTAAGAGTGTCCCCTGGGAGACAGTCCTGAAGGACAAAGATGCCCAGGAAGGCCTGCCATACTTCAAGAAGGAACTCTCAAAAGTGCAGGAGAAGGCCATCTCCAGGTCTCATACAATGAGCAGATGGGGAAGAAGACCAGCCTGCCTAAATAGAAAGCTTTGGCTGGACCTTTTCTCCTCAGGGAGAAAAGGAAAGTCTGGAAAAAGGGCTTGGTTACTCATAAGCAATATCAAGGTGTAGTGAAGATATGTAGGGGAAAAATTAGAAGGGTGAAAGCCCAAGCAGAACTTAACTTGGAACTTGGCTAACACAGTTAAAGATAACAAGAAGAGGGTTTTTTTTCAGTTTATCAATTATAAAAGGCATGCTAGGGAAAATGTAGGCCCACCACGCCTTGGTGGTGGAAGACACAGAGAAGGCAGAGCTGCTGAATGCCTTCTTTGCTTTGGTCTTCACTTCCATGGAATCATGAATCAGCTGCCTCTCATGAATCCCAGGCCCTGGAGACAAGGGGGTTGGTCTGGAGAAAGGAAAACTTTCCCTCTGTTGCGGGGGATTGGGTTAGAGACCACTTGGTCAAACTAGACATCCATAACTCTATGGGCCCTGATGGGATGCACCCACGAGTGCTGAGAAAACTGGTAGATGTTATCGCTGAGCCACTCTCCATCATTTTTGAGAGGTCTTGGAGAATAGGAGAAGTGCCCGAGGACTGGAGGAAGGCAAATATCACACCAGTCTACAAAAAGGGCAAGAAGGAGGACCCAGGGAACTACGAACTAATTAGTGTGTAGTTGTCCCTGGGAAAATAATGGAATGACTTGTTCTGGATGTCATTTCCAAACACATTGAAGATCAAGATATTATTGGAAGTGGTCAACACATATTTACCAAGGGTAAATCATGCTTGACCAATCTGACAGCCTTGTATGATGTTGTAAGTAGATGGCTGGACAAGGGAAAAGCAGCAGATGTCACCTACCTTGACTTCAGCAAGGCTTTTGACACTCTCTCACACAAGATCCTCATTAGAAAATTAAGGAAGTGTAGGCTAGGCTAGAGGGTGCAGTGAGGTGGATTAAGTCCTGTCAGTGTGACAGAACTCAGAGGGTTGTCATTAATGGAGCAGGGTCAAGTTGGAGGCCTGTAACCAGTGGCATCCCACAGGGGTCAAACTCATCCCAGTCCTGTTCAACATATTCATCAATGACCTGGATGAGGGGACAGAGTGTATCCTCAGCAAGTTTGCTGATACAAAACTGGGAGGGCTGGCCGACAATCCAGAGGGCTGAGCCACCATCCAACATGACCTGGACAGGCTGGAGAACTGGGCAGAGAAGAACCTAATGAGGTTCAACAAGGGAAAAAAATGTAATGTCCTGCACCTGGGGAGGAAGAACCCCAGGCACCCGTATAGGTTAGGGGTGGAGCTTCTGGGAAGTACTACTGAGGAAAGGATCTGGGGGTCCTGATGGATGGCAGACTCTCCATGAGCCAGCAATGTGCCCTTGTTGCTAAGAGGGACAGTGAAATCCTGGGCTGCACAGGGAGAAGTGTGGCCAGCAGGTCAAGGGAGGTCATTCTCCCCCTCTACTCTGCACCAGTGAGGCCACAACTGGAAGACTGTGTCCAGTTCTGGGCTCCCCAATTCACAAGGGACAGGGAACTACTGGGGAGAGTCCAATGTAGAGCAACCAAGATGATTAAGGGATTAGAATACCTCCCTTATCAGGAAAGGCTTAAGAAGCTTGGGCTCTTTAGGCTCAAGAAGAGAAGACTGAGGGGAGACCTAATTTAGGTTTACAAGTTCCTAAAGGGTGGCTTGAAGGATGATGGAGCCAGACTCTTTTCAGTGGTTTCCAGCGATAGGACGAGGGGCAGCAGGCATAAACTGGAACACAAGTTCCATGCAAATTTGAGGAAGAACTTCTTTATGGTGAGGTTGACAGAGCACTGGAATAGGCTGCCCAGGGAGGTCGTGGAGTCCCCTTCTCTGGAGATCTTCAAGAACCTCCTGGATGCAGTCCTGAGTAATGTGCTCTAGGCAATCCTGCTTTAGCAGGGGAGTTGGACTAGATGATCTCTAGAGGTCCCTTCCAACTCTGTCAAATCCGTGAGTCTGTGAATACTAGCGCCACAGTGGGATAGTCTTCATAGAGTCTTGGTTATCCCGCGTTGCTTGCAAGCACTGATAAGTACCACTACTACCAAAATCCTGTGAAAGTGCCAAATACCCAAACTGTTATATTCCATATTTGGAGAAGAAAAATGCAATTCTGTGCTTCTAAATCTTTTTTATTCTCAAAAAAACCCCTATAGAGCTAAGATAATTGCAACAAGGAAAACGTACTCAGGGCTAGGAAGGGTGGGAAATCCCTTTGATTCAGTATTGCAGCAACCAAAAAATTCCAAAGAACAGTAAAAGGGACTTAATAATCACCTTGGCTCTGTTTATTTCTAATCATTAATTGGCTCTGATCCCTGTACTTTTGGCTTGATGATAAAAGTCTACCTAAGCAAGAATTAATTTTATTTAAGGAAGGTTCCTGGAAAATGAGCAGGACATGGGTTAGCTGTTGGAAGTTTGCCAGGCATGAGGCAACCAACCTGCAGTATTTGTAGGCATTTTATTCTACAAAGAAACTGCTTCAAAATATTTGTTTTGGGGAAGAGAGGAGTGACAGCAGTAACACAAGACTGTGCCCAAAGCCAAAAGAATTAAATGGACTTGGGTAAACAGGTCTTAGAGAAACCAATTGCTCACACATATTCCAAAACCTTCTCACAGGCCATGGGGTCCCAGCAGTAGACAGCAGCTACCTTCTGGGGGAAAGTTAAGGGTCTTTGCAGACAGTGTCACTTTTTGAGAAAGTAGATTGTAGCACAAGGGAGTGAGAATGGAATAATACTTTATCTTAGTCCTTTGACCTCAGAGATCTCCATGTAGTTAAACTAGGAACATGGTTCCCAGGGATTTTAGGAAATGAATGGTTGTCAAAACAAATACCACCCCCATGACACCCTCCCTCCCTCATTGTAAACAGCCTTTAATCGCTTCATAATAGGCTGCTCCGATGGGAAATAGTGATTAATACTGTTTACCACTCAGAAACTCCTGTTGCTTTTTTACCAAGGAGTCATTAGAGCTGAATTGTACTATGGATATAGGGCTACCTTCCTTTGAAATCACAACTGCCCTCAGTTATTGCTCTATGAAGGAATTAAGATGAATGAAATGAGGAAGAGGAGCACTTCTGCTCTCTGTGGCCCTTCCCTGCATAGCTCCACAAGCTCCTTAGAGACTAGTAAGCATTTATGGCCTCATTTGCAGGAACAGGGGCATGGGGCAGATGCAGCCATTTCATTTGTTCGGTGTTCACCAGCAAAGTGTCCATCTCTTCTGGTGTCTGTTGAAAACACTGAAACAAAACATTTCATATATTGTCATTGTAAGCTGGGTAGCTGCAACTAAAAGCCACTTCTTTGGTAAACTATTTGAATTAAAGAACATAATGGATTCCAGGATGGTTTTTCTTTTATTTTTTTTTCTGGTGGGATTAAATCCAGGTTAACCAGACAATTTAAGGCTGTGACTAGAGCCTCATGGGATATAATCTCAGTACCCCAAACAGATAGAAGGATTCCTTATAGTGCCCGTGTTCCTCCTTTTTATGTGTCATATCGGTGCTTATGAAACACTCCGAAGGTGTTCACTCTGGTTCATTTTTCCAAATCAGTAGGATTCAGGCTGAGCTAATGGAGAGAACCAAACAAATACGATGTTGGAAACATCACCACAGACTCAAACTGGTTCCAGTCTGAGGCAGGCATCAAGAGCTCAAGTCTTGAATTTTGCCCAAGCAAATGTGAAGCTTGTGGAAACTATCCATCTGCCGGGATGCAAGTTCTAGTTGCCTGCTCAGTGAAACTCCTGTGAGTGTATCTTGCAAGCATGCTGAAAATTCTTTAAAGCTTTCAATGGCCATTAAGACTCACAGGGTCTCACTTCCTGCATAACACAAACCACAAAATTTCATTGTGAAATCCCCTCTTCGGGCCCATAACCTCTACCTGGGAATGAATAAATCTCATAATAGCAGCATTTCACCCTTACAGCAATGCATCTTAGTGAAAATGGCTTATAGGATGTTATCTGCCACCTTCACCTTCTGTCTCCCTTTGCTTTCTTTTCTCTTCTTTCTTACTTCGTTTGTGTGTATGTTGTGTGTGGACCAAAAATGGTAGTTTTCTCTGCACCTTCCTAGCACTTTTCTTAAATGATGCAATCAGCCTGAGCCATAATGTGGAACCAGTGGTGTGCAACTTGATGAAATATACACAAGATCAAAGCTGAGATGGTTCCGAGCCAGGGAGTGGGAATGTGGGTCTGAACTTTCCCAGAGTCTGAAGGAGCTGGTTCAGCCCATTGTGAAAGCCCTGGGTAGATTCCAAGTGCACATTTTCCTAAAATGCGGAGGTATTTAGATCATTATCTCTCATTTGAGCTTATTACAATGAATCAGCTTCTCTGTTCACTACCTTTATAGCTGGTTTGATGATTTTATTATTTTCTTTTTTTTTTTTTTTAAGGAACTTTTATGGCAGTATGGTATTTGCTTGAATGGGAACATGAACATCATGTTTAAAGATTGATGATGCATAACACAAGGTGAAGAGGGGTTCATAACCTTACGTGGGATCTTACTCCTTTCTTGCAGTTCCAAACAACACAGCAGTGTCTGCCCAGCAGATAGCATTTCTTCCAGCAGCTGCTGTGAGAGAGTGAATTCCTAAGGGGCAGTAAGTGCAGTACTGGCCAAAGGCACCTCTGTGAATAACAACCCCTACCCATTTATTAATGCATTATGTAATTAACATTGAGAATAACAATATGGGCGTTAAACTTTTCTTAACACTCTCCAGAGTAAGTTCTTCTTTTCATGGATTTATAGCTTTGTCAACTTTTAATCATTTGGACTGAAACTTTCCGTGTTCATGCTTTGCCTCAGGCTGGCTTTTTTTCTGGATGTTTTTGGGTTTTTTTTGGTGGGGTGTTTTTTTGGTAATTAATGTTTTAACAGTCTGGCCATTTCTGAAAAAGACATGGAGGAAAATAAATTACTCTTTTAAACCAGTAATTTTTTCCCTAACTGTTTTTCTTGAAACAGTCCGAAATCTTAATGCTTGCAGGGGAAAACATGAAAAAGGGAATGAACTGTGGAAGAAGAAGGTGCTGTTGTTTTGGGGTTAAACCCCTTGACATGGCAATGTGCGTGTGGTCCTTAGAGCTTGTAAGAGTTGAATGTGGTCCAGCCAGCAAAGTCTCTGCACATTGTTCCTGAAAAATGCCAGTTTGTACTATAAACTTTTTTACATGGCAGGAAGATGAGTTGAAATCCAGAATAGAAGGGCATAACTGCAAAAAACCCAGTAATATAGGTGGTCACAATGTCTGTTCTTTGAGCTAGAGAAAAGTGCAGTGAGATGCCAATCTCATGGAAGGTCATGGCTATTAATCTCAACTCATATTTTCAGTTTTCCACTTAAGTCATTCCTGTATCACTGCCCAAGGAGACAGATAGGGACCATTTATACATTTTAAAAATAAGTTTGTGGAAAGGTTTTATAAGAGATGTATACAGAGCAAAGATCCCTTTTATGACAGTCTGCCTTTTAGAAAGATTACACACTAAATCTAAATGATTGATTGTGTTGAGTATACTGGCTTAGGCCACATTTCCTCCCAGAATCAGGAAGAGGAGCCAGGATTTTGAAAATCCATATATTTTTGCTGGCTAGCAGAGACATAAACGTATCACATCTCCCTTTAGCCATCTGTTCTTGTACAGTAACAACATACTACCTCTGCCAATTGCTCCTTCAGTTCACGTGGCAGAGAGCAATATACATTTAAAGGTAGTGGGCTCTGACTGATGCATGAGAGTCATGCCCTCCCCTGCCCACTTCCTTCACTAGCATGCACTTTTCCAGGGTACTGGAAGACTACTGCAGAGTTCATCTTGTTGAGTCTGCCGGGCAGTATGGAAGAGGAGTCTCTGAATGTGCTCTCACATCCATCCTGGATTGTTTCTCAGCATGTTATCCATGGGTTCCTCTCTTTTAAGCTACTGGTTACCCACAGCCACTGCGTGAAAACCAGGAGGAAGCTACTCTCCGTACGGGCTTGTTCCCTCCAGTGCATTTTCTCATAGGAAGCCATGAAAGCAAAGAGGCAAGGAGATAATTCAGACTACTTCAAGAGCACTTTTGTGAAGCACATGCTTATTTTAGAAACATCTCTTCCCTCGAAATTCTTCAGATCTTATTCTCTGCTGAAGGAAATGTTTAGAGTAACTGAATACCACCATGCAGAACTTGAAGACCAAGGCTAGAAAGAATGACAATTGATTCTTCCCATACTTTTCTGTTACACTGCCCAGTCAGTAGACCTGGAAACCTAATGAGAGACTGTGTCCTTCTGCAGATCTCCAGTGACAAATGACAGGGCAGCTCTGGAGATACAGCTGGACATTCAGGGTGTTTGTTTTCCCCATGAACTTCAGGACCTCTCTTTGTTTCTGCCTGAATCAAGGCCTCATACCAACCAGGATGTTGTGGTCTCCAACTGGCAGGTTCTTCTCTCCAAATTCTGCTATGAGCAAAACAGGTGCAGCTTTTTTTTTTTTTTTTTCCCAAATTGATTACCCCAATTATTCACTTTATAATATGAAACCTAAGGAAAAGATGAAGTGCACTAATTCCTGGACACCTGCCAGTTGCAGCTCAATCGTTAGAAATTACAAATTGATGCTGGTTGTTTTGTGCTGTTCCTTGGGATGATTTATGCCTTTATGTAGCCAGTGCTGATGGAATAAATTAAACCGGGCATGAAAAAGGACTAAAGATTTACTCAGCATCTGAAAGCCTGGCTTCAATGCCTCATGGAAGAGTGTGGCAAATATTCCGTAGACATACAAATATATCACATATCCCTAACAAAGAATGCCTGGGTAACTTGCCATTAAAGCTGTGATATTTCACCCCAATGCCCTCTCATCCCTAGAAAAGTCCTCTAAACTGCTGGGAAAAAAACAGCATTCTCCCAGTGCAGAAAAAAACACCATACTGGGCTTCACAGTGACCATTAGATTTTAGAAATGGACATGAAATGAGAACCATCCTTCTTTCAAGCTGAACTATGTTGCCCCTACCAGAGAGATTGCTTTCTTAAAAAGGAACTGAAATGGATAAACTGGTTTTGAATTGCTCCATGTTTTGCTTTCACAGGAGAAATACATTTGATTGAAATCTAAACAGAAAGTTTTCAGCTTCTTAGAGCCATTACTGCTGGAGCACAATAGACTGCAGAAGTACAGGGACTCTCAAAGAGGAGCATGCAGGCAGTTTGTGGTGGTGGAAAAGTCTGCCGTGTCTCTCTGTGCAGACTATCTGGCAGATAGTCACCTGGACCACCCAGCACTTACACCATGCAGGGCTTTTCATTAACCATATTGGCACTCTGATATTATTTTAGTTTTCATTTTGAACAAGGAACTGCCCAAGGAAAGAGACTAGACTTAAACAGATCATCTTTCCTCCAAGCTTGCCACCAGCAGGAACTGAGGTTGATTTTCATTCATGTCCTTTTGGCAAGGCAGCTCTGTGACTTAACCTAGATTATGTGTTCAGAGCTATGCACAGGATTTTAGTCATTCTGCTTGCACTGCTTGGACTGCAGTCACCCTTGCACAGGCCTTCCCCAGGAGGAGAAAAAAAGGACTCTGGTTTTGCAAAACTGCCAACATTCCAAAAAACTCACCAGACAGATAAGAGGAAGGAGGAAGTTAATACCCATGTCTTGCCTCAAATATAGACCAGCTAAATGTATGGGAGGTTTTTTTCTGTGTTTTATATTAAGGGTCCACGCCTTGGTCCCATGTAAGACTTGAACCTGAAACACACTGCCTCATGCAAGAATTTTGCTATTTGAGACTCTTTGTTGCAAATGCATTTCTTTGTCAATGATTCATAGCAGGTTGTTTCTTGGATGACTTGTATTTCTTTTTTTTTTTTCTTTCAAATGTACATATTGTCTGAGTCCAGCTGTGAAGTCATTCAAATAAATAGTCCTTTTCCCTTGCCTGTTCATGGGCAATTTGTTGTTCAGATTTATCTATTCTGATTGGGCAGCTTGGCCACACAGTTCATTTTAAATTCACTCTTCATAAGTGTTCTCTCTAAATTCACTTCTTTTTAGCCTGAAATGGGTTTCATTCTTTCACCATATAAGAGAATGCCAAAACTTGTGGGATTGGATAAACTGGATTTGCTGGAACGTTTAATGAGGACCGAACAGAAAGGGAGTGAGTCAAAGTAAAATTGCTGATTAATCCAAAATTGTATGCACAAAAATCCATGCGTATGACTCATCCAAGAAAGAGAGGCCCCAGATAAATCCAACTCGCTCACTGTAAAGTGAAAATCAGGACAACTCTTGGAAAATAATCTCACAATCATCTTTCTCTTGTTGCATTTAGAGCAATCTGACTCCTGCCATCTGCTGAGGCTTTGTGAGAAATGTTGGAAACTCTCCTTCCTTACACTACTTAATTTTACAGTCTTCCTGCTCATATAGTTACTCCTTTGGTACATCAAAATAATGTAGTCTGTGGAGTGCTTAAAGACCCCCCCAAAGCCCAGATTATCCATTCAGTGTCCTTGTTGAAGAAATAATAGGGACAAAGCAACATGAGACAGACTTTAGATCCACTGGATAACAAGGTTTTCACTGTTTTCACTGTTGAAGACCACAAGAACATTAAAGATAGCAGCAGATGCTACAGCATGAATGCACTAGAAACTGTTGTCTTAGAGTACTGAAAGGAACTCATCATCTACAAACTTGTCCATGAGTAATAAAAGAGAAATGTACTGGAAGAGAGAGACATAAACACTACCTAGATTCTGTTTTCAGGCCTGTTTAAGGAGCAAAGGTGCCCACCAAAATAATGAAAATTATCTGAATCACTGAATAATTTCCTAGAACAACCTTTAGAGCATCTGAGGAAGAAGAGGGTAGCTGGTCTTGCTAGCCCCTTCACTGGTCAGTAAGTTAGGGAGTTTTGATCCAATAGGCTTTTCTCTGCTCTCTGCTGTCAGCTACTTTACAACTCAAGAAATGGCACCATTGGAGAGTGACATCCAAGCTACTGAACAGACTAAGGAAGATGTGAGGGATAGGACATGATGTAAACAAGGAGAAGCTGTCCTGATTTTTACACTTCAGAATCTGCACTTGGCACGATTTGTATGTCTTGTCTAAGGACTGTAACATGTCTATTGACTTGCAGTTGAAACAGCTCAAAGTACTTGCATAGGAAGGCCATGTTTGAAGAAGAGGTCCTGTGGTCACAATGTCTTTAAGTCTTCTCCTCTTCCCTCTTCTCCAACAACATGTCAAATGGAAATTCTTACCAAATCTGGAAGTGTCACTCTCCAGTGATGCCATTTCTTCAGTTGTAAGGTATTATGCACATATTATAGGAGGTAAGGGACCAAAAAATACTTCAATTTTGGACAGGAGAGACTCTCAGGCTCTCTTCTGAGCCAAAGAACTAGAAAAAGCAGTGCAAAAGTCGGGAGACGGGAACATGATCTTGTTTACACAAGAAAAAATACTAAATGTGATGAGCAACTGAAGTGTCCATGACAGAACCTTTCTCAGAAAGTCACCTTATTGACCATAATGGAGCCATACAGTGGTAATAATGCAGTGTTCACTCTAAGGCTGTTTAAGCAAAATCCTCACATGTTCCTGAGCATGACCAAATTTGTGTTTGTATCAGATTAACTGATTCCTCATTCAGGCCTATCTTTTTTGACCAAAGTTCTCAGTGAATTCTCAGACCTGCAATTACTATGGGTACTTGACTGGAAGATTTATATGGAGGTTTAGTCCCCTTGTCATGGCAAAACATAGAAAAATCTAGTCCAGTCAGTTAGTCATCTCAGAACAAATTGAAGGAATGTTTAGCATATACAGCAAAGGCCAGGTTTTTATATTTATCCCAAGGATAAATATCTCACAACACTACTAAGTGTCACTTTTCCTGTAATTTGCTTAGTTATTCCATTTTCCCTTGAGCCATCCTTAAGCTGACATTAATAGGATGCACTCCATTAACCTCAATGAAGTCAAGGCCTTCAAACCTCTTAGTCTGACAGTATTTTACTTTACTCTGGGGTGTAAATCAGCTTTAATGCCAGGACTGCAGGCACTGTAATCTAAGCCTGGAAAAGTTAAAAGAGTGTTGCAATGCATGTAAAATCTATATGAAATAGAAGGATGCTTTTTTTCCCCTGAAGGAAAAAAAATGCTTTATTGGTTAAGGACTCTGATCTTCCCTTGGAAAGGCAATGTTTTTTCCTTTTCTTTTTTAAAGGGAAAAAAAGAGTACAAATTACTTCTGCTAGGAAATACCAGCCAATAATTGGTAGATGTAATTCAGCAAAGTGTTAGTGGTGAAATCTTTCTGCAAGAAGCATAGGGCCAGTTTTGAGGCCAGTTCCTTCCGGGTAATTCAACCAAATCCCACAGCACTATGCTACAAAACATCCAGCCCATCTCCTGACTCCTGCCTCAGAGGTTGGCTTTCATAGGAAAGTGTTTTACTTCTCACACCCACCTCAGAAACTTAGCTCCTGACACTAAATAGCCAAAATGGTTTTGAGATATTCCATTAAGGCCCAAAGCCACTGACCTCAGTGCTACCAAATTTCAGGCAATATGTCCCTTCTGGTTTCACTTCTTTCAAGCAGCCAGAGGTCAGAGGCTGTGAAACAGAGAGCAAGAGTGGATCCTTGCAGAAGGGAGGCCTTGACTGTGATAGAAAGGGAAATATCTGGATTCAACTGGGCTTTAATTTTTGTAGCTGGCACTGAAGGATATTTGGATTCTTTTCTTCTCTTTTGAAGACCCTATCTGTCCACTGAAGGGAAAAGAAGAGAGAACGAGTGACTTGGAACATTAGCACTAGAAGGTGGAAAGAAGTGGTGTCCAGTCCTTTTTTAGAATGGTCTGCTCTGAAGAAATGCTGCAAAGGATTGGCTTTGTTATTTCAGACTGCCAGTGAGGAAACCAAATTAGCATCAGAAAGGAAGATGTGTGGGTAGCCCTAAGTACAAATGATGGGTTTAATGTTAACATTATGAGAGTCATGCCAGAGATTTTCACTGCCACAGAAACCCAGCAGTGAAATAGGTGAGATGCTCAGGAAAATGGCACTGAAAATATGAACTGGAGTCCAGATGGCTCTCCTGAAAGAGAGACTGAGAAATCTTCCTGGAAAAAAACAACCTCTGTTTTGCTGCTTCTTTACAAACAGGACTACAGTTGAAAATTAATGCCATTAGCTGGATGACCTAGAAAAAGGCAGAGAGAATCTCTTTTCAGAGAGTTTCTTGTGGTTGAACCAAAGTCCCATTCATGAGAAGAATCCAGCAAGAATTTCACAGCTTACTGAAAAGTGGTTCAATGCAATCTGGCTGAATTGAATGTAATGTTTCACATTAGTCCTGTGCTCAATGTGAGCCAATTGCATTTCCACCGAAGGACTCCAGGGAGTCCTCAACATAATGAGGTAGTGAATCTTGATGGGGTCCTAAGGGATGGGTAACCACACGACACAAAGTCTCATTCAAAATGCTGAATATCTTAAAATTTGGGTCATGAAAGTTAATGTCACACTATAACAGAATAGCCTTCCACTACCTGTTGTCACAAACAGGGAGGAGGATCCACAGTTCAGCTAGGACTTTCCAGTGATGAAGCACCCACAGAGTTAACATGCCAGTCATCCCAGAGTTATTTGTAGACCTAATTCATTTCCTTCTTTTAAGAACTTTTCTTTCTCTTCCACAGTCTGGCATAAAAAGCCCAGTGTCTAGACCCCAATCTCTGGTGCCCAGAAAAAAAACTAGTTCCTTGCCCTCTTTTCCCTGCATGGCCCCATCCACTCATGCTGTTCCCCCCAACCAGGAAGGCACACAAATGACACATAAGGGAGCCTACTGTAATCAGAACCCATGAATCTCCTATCCCTGAGGAGCTTTACAGGCATTTTCCCTTCTCCAGGGATTCAAATGCAATGTCTCCAAATGCACTTACCCTCTGCCAGCCTAGGTCCTGGGAACTTGAGTTTATTCCCAAACTGAGATGTTCCAGTTGACAGCATTAAGCAGTGGCTGCCAAGCTAACAGGCCAGTGACTGAATGGGTTTTATTAAAAATAAGTAATAATTTTTTAAGCAAAGCTGAGTGAACTTTATCTTCACCTTTGAAATGGAATGGATATTAAAGCCCTGAGTTGGACTTCTTCACTCTTTACCTGTTGGCCCTTCCAAAATTGACATGTGACCCCTCCATTTTAATTTCTTTGATGCTTTCTGATTTTTGTCTCCTAACTGGTATGGAAAAGAAACCTTTTTTGCTTTTACATAAACTTTAGGTAATTGTTTTTAAGCTCAAGTACAGTAAGATGTATGCTTCAAATAGGCATTCACGTAAATATTTGAACACCTACAAAAGTTGGACTGGCATACAAAGATACAACATCTACTAGTAGATGTGCCAGTTGTGTTTGATATGAATCTAGAAATCAAGCTGCAAGCATTTTATTTTGAACCTATGGGCCAAAATGTAAAGAGCTGATATCTAAGTGCAAAGGAAGTTTGTTTCCATTCAAGTCTTTTTTTAGTGCTTCTTTTTATTAAGGTATCGAGAATATTCTTAGACAATAAAAAAGAATTAACTTAACTAAATAGGGATTTGCAGTGGTACTGTAAGATTCTGAACCAAACTTCACCAGAAGAACAGGAAAAATGATGGATTTTACTTGAACGAAGGCTTTTTTATTAGTTTTACACTAAAAATTTGAAAGAAAAGGTCACATTGTTTCCAAAAAAAAAGATTCATACCAGTTAATTTTAATTAATAATGTTTGAAAAATACTTTAAGTGTAGTTTCTGGTTATTCAAAATATTTGACTTCAAAAGCATCTGAATTTAGGGTTTTTTATTTGGAAACAAGCAGGTATGTGCTGAGAAAGCATGCCTATCTGTCCCCACTGAACCCAAAGGACCTTTTTTTTCCTTTTCTTTCCTGCTTCTTTCCTTTGAGTTTTTAGCTCAGACTTTCCTGGACCAGAGAGGGTTAATATGTGAGAAAGGGATTCCTGTAATGGTGAGGATGAAAGGAAAAGCTTTAAAAAAAAGTTTCTGCAATCTTGTCTTGCTCACTGTAATAGAGATTTTAAAGGGCTTTAAATGAAGTCATTCAGCCAACTTTGCTGCGTCACTTTCCACTTCATGGGTTTTTCATAAAAATCAGGGAACAGCTCTGGAAAACGTAGGAGTGAGCCTTAAAGGTTGCATAATGGACCACAAGAAGGAAACCTCTTTGCCACACAGTTCTGAACTCAGAATTTACCTAATCTCACCCTGTTTGGAAGTTTCCAGACGAGTTGTGAACGCAGCCAAGTTTCACATGCAAAGCACTGAGAGACGCAGGTCACAGTGATCTCTGCATCCTGGACTATTACAAAAGCTAAACAACTCTTGCATGTCCAGCATCCTGGTAAACCTCCAAGGAGGCAGGAAATGATGATGAGGAAACAGATCCTTGTAGATTAAACTATTTTTCTGAGGTGGTTTGGTAAAACTGGTGGAGATGGAGACTGATGTAGGATTTCTAGAATTCTAGGGCTAAACTTCAAGGGTAGAATGATTGGTGCTGGAGAAGATATGCTTGAACTGATGATGTCAAGATCAAATCTGTGTTCTGTAGTTTAACTTCTAATCAAAGGGAACTGAATGTATTGTGTGAGGGTGTGTGCAAGTTTATGAATCGAATGTATATGCATGCATACGATGGATTTCTGATTATGTGCTTCTCCACTGGTTTCAAACAGACTGGGATCATTCACTGTGAAGAAGAGAAACAGTGCTTGAAGCACTGGGTTTTCTGCAGAAGAAGCAGTAGGTTTTCTGCAGAAGAAGCCAATATAGAGGCCAGGTTTTCTGCTAGAAGAAGCTAGCTACTGAACTGAGGTGATACCCAGGAGTCACTCAAACTGTGCCAAACCAAATACAGGGGCCTTATTGAAAGACAGAGAAGAATCTGGCAAGGAATAAAAATGTCAAGATAAAACTCAGTTGATTATTTCTTATTCATGTATATCACGAATCTTATCACAGAATAGGCAATCCTTCCCTCCAGTGTTTGTTGCCGTTTGGGGATTGGGGGTGAGTGGCAGAGTCATTATGTTTATGCAAAAAAGAGACTTTTGAAGGCATTGTGGAAGAGACTGATTTTTCTCTTATTCTTTCCATTCTACCCCTCACATTTCTGTTTATTCTAAGGCTCTATATATCCATAATTAAACATGTCCTCTGCTGGTCCCACTACTGTAACCAGAAAAAGAGATGATTCCAGTGACCCTGTGAAAATCATTATAAGAGCCATTGGAAGGAAATGGTGAATTGACCAATGTCCTTGCTGATGAGCCAGGATATCTGTAAGTCTCTTGCTAGCTAGGAGCTAGAGAACTAGAATAGTTTTCATCTGTGTCAGGTCAGACAGCTCAAATCTGAATATCTTCAGATATGTCTTGGCTTTCCAAGTAAATACCGTCTAGTCTCTGCAGCTTCTGAGGATTATTTGACTCAAATTCTGACCTTAGGCTACATTCTCTTCAGTCCAGATCCAAAATAACTCTGCTGATTTTGGTGAACTGACTCTGGATTTGTGCCACTCAGTGCAAAATTGGAATTTGTCCTCTCAGAGACTAGCTGTCCCAGCAGAGTTTATGTGTGGTGCTCATTCAAGTCACTAAGAATAAAGCACAGCAAGTTGGGGGTGAAGTGACCTTCTTACTGCCTCCCTTCTGTCACCAAAAAACAAGAGAGGTCCTGCAAAGTCAGCCATCCAAAGCATAGAGCTGTCTATAAAGAATCCAAAGGGCCCTGTTTTCCCAATGTAAGGGAAAGAGCTCATTGGGCAGTTCTGAAATGTATGGACTGTGTTTAGTCTACACGCTTAAAAATAATAATAATAAAAATATTGTTCAGGCCAGAAAGAATTTACAGGCTTAGAGCATCATGGAAAGCAACTACCTTAGCCTGTAGAGTTAAGTATTCCAGAGAGACCCAAATACACTCCTCTTCATCCTATTAATTCATCAAACTTGGCCATGCATCATTGACCCAACATAGCACCCTTTTCTAGGCAATAATCTTCCTCTTCAGGGTCAGTCATGAGCTGTGCCAGATTCCTCCCAGCCTGTGTGAACTTGACTGGCATTTGGACATCAGCCAAACAGCCAACTTTTGCTCATGGGATTTAAGCTTTCAGATACCAAAGAGCCTCTTCCAGCAGCATTAGGCATAGGGTGCTCCATTGTTATTTATATGAGGCTCAGATCCTCAGTACCCCTTTCATGGGGAAGGGGATATGTCTGAGATCACACCCTTAGGAGGATCACATCACTCTGGAGCTAGGAATGTCGGCCTCAAGATAATTAGGCCAGACGCATATCAATGGTAAATCGTATTTTTCACAGTCCAAGCAGCCAGACATGTTTACCTCAATTCCCAGGATAAGCAAGAGTTAGCACACCAAGACACTCACCATCATTCAGCTTAGATGCTTAAAGTCTTTGCTGAGAGCTAATTTGGGAACACTAAGCAGCATATCAAGGCTGTCTCAGCACCACCATGTGCAGCTGCAAAAAGTCATTCAGAATTGCAGCTTGGAGGCCTTTTGCTTTATCCTAGCAGCTGCCATAAATATTCCTGTCAACTTCCCTCATGTTGGGACAGGAGGTTGTAGATTTAACAACATTGATGGCAAGATGTGGTCTGGAATGATGGATAATCATTATAAGAATGAAAACTTTGATTCTGTAGTATTTATCTATTGAATATTGGGTTTGTTTAGAAAAGGAAATTCCTTGATGGAAACTTCAATTTGTGATTCCAAACAGCCTTACCAATTAAAATCATCTGTTAGAATTGTTACTAGGTAGACACCATCAAGTTCTTGCCCTGTCTTTGGATCTTTTGCTGAAGGACCTAATTATTTATTCTGTACAGAAAAATGAACCGACTCCTCTAAATTCACTTCATGGATGCTCATTTAAGAGCAACGAAAGCCAAGGTGAATTCAGGCAACTCTGGGGTTTGTAACTCTATATGCATAGAAAGAGGAAGCCAAACTCACTGCTGAAGTAAACGGGAAAAACTCCACTGAGGTCAATGGTTCCACCGTCACTGATTCTAGCAACAGAGCCTGGCTGGGTATGTGCAAAGAAAGTGTCAATCATTTTCGTCTCAGAAACCTACACTCATTCCATAGCCAAAAAAGTATAAAGTCAGCCAGCCAAAGGAAATCGTGCACTTCAGTGAGGGTAGGTTAAGTGGCTCTGCCAGAGAGAAAAGCATGGCTTATAGGACAAAGGCTGTTATTTTTAACAAATACAGAGATTCTGTTTAAACGGGTATGTGTTCCTGAATGGTACAGCCAGCCATACAGCTTCCTGAAGTGCATGGAATGGGAACAAACACGCTTAAGTTAGGGGCCTGTTGTGAACTCATTGGTTCACTAGAGCCACCACTGGTGAACATCCTCTAAGGTTAGGCTGTTCAGTGCAAAATGGCTTCCTGCTTCACTGTCCTCAATAGACCTTCAGACTACCCAGAGGCAAAAGTGACAAATAGTGTTCCTCTGGTGAACATGTGCATTTCATTAGTCATAGATGTTCTCTTGGAAGATCAGAGGGGACTGCAGTCCATGGAAAAGAGAGTAATTCCGGCAAATAAATCATAACATTAACCATCAGCATAGCGGGTAGGGAAGCAACGTGAGACCCTATGTTTCCTCTTCACTCTCAACTCAGCTCCATTGACTACTCAACACTTTCTATTCTAGACACACAACTATGACCAATAAACAGGACAGGGTTGATTTCATTTTATCATGTTGAATATTTCACCCAGGTACCAACTGAGGCAACATTTCCAAGCACTTCTCTGATCTACTGCACAAGCCTGGACTAAGAAAGCCATGGATCATAGTTCCACAGTTCTATGCATAGGAACTAGAGTAATTTGTATTTTCTATGAAAATATGCATTTGTTTTTAACTTCTTTTAGAAGAAGAGGCCAGAATACTAGATCCGAGGATTAATATCTTTATAGCACATGCAACCATTGCTATATTTGGCTGATTCTCGACTTGCTTCCTGCTAGGCAAAAAACCCAGTACTTCTCTGAGAGTCAAATATCCATGGTGCATGGAGTCCTGGGGCTTTCAACCAGCAATGTGATGTGGGGGAAGGCATTAGAAATGTGTTCACCTGTGAAAAGTTCTGTACACTAAAACACTGGAGACAGAAAATGCTTCATTTTTACTCCTAAATCCTCTGAAGGTCTCTCTAATTGTCTATGCTGGAGTAAAAGTAATTTCAGTCACCCACCAAAGCCAAAAAACCTATCTCATCTTGTCCGAGATTTTGCTTCTCTGCAACTGAAACCCAAGACCATTTCCAAGGAAGGTGTGGGTGTGGTTGTAGATGTCTGAGTGGGGAGAGGTAGCCACAACTCAGAGCTGTAATCTCAGCAACTAAGACACTGATTTTTTTGTTTACCATGGGGCCTTGCATGTATACACGAGAACGAGTTCAAGCAGCTTAATTTCAGTACATAGAGCTGCCAGAAGACTTGCTGTGACTAAACCCAGAAGATTGTGCTCTAAGGACTTCTTCTGCCCCTGGAATGATGGCAGAAGATTACTGTGGCCTCTTTGTTTGTCCCAGCCTTGATACTATAAAGCACATAAGATAATCATTTGCTACAGATTATAGTTTCAGACTATTTGATAAACAGAAGGCTATTTTTAGGCAATAGATTTGCCTAGGGAAGTTGTTTCTCCAACTCTGAATGGTTTTAATAGCAGGTTAGACAAATCATTTAGGCAAAGAAAATCTTGCCTGGAGGCAGGCAGATTCTCACAGCTCTGTTTTCCGTGACTCAGTATACTATAAAAAGAGAGGAAAAAAAGCAACTTAAGCATCAATTGGCAATACTTGCATCTTTTTTGCAACAGGCAAACAATACTGTTTGGGGACAGATGGTGAGAAAGGAAATAGGAGAAGAGCTAAAGAGGAAGTGAAGCAGCATAGGAAAAAAATTGAGGAAGAAGAAATGGATGGAAATCAGATTCCTGACTAGAACTTGGAAGTAAAGCAGTGATGCTTTCTCACAACTATGAGGTTTAGCAAAGCCAGGATCTAATGAATACTGAATTTTAACAGACTGATTCAAGAAAATTTTTAGATCTCCCTTCTTTAAGCCAACCACCTTTGTGGAATAGTAAGTGAACAACCAATGCTGGGTTGGTGTGGTCAATGTACCTCTAACAGGTAATTCATATACAGACTGAGAATTTATGGTCCCTCCTCCATATCCAGTTCAGTTCACTTAAGCTTTTTATTGAAGTTGAATTTCAGTAAAACCATAGCTACAAAACCAACTACAATCCTTGTGTCCTCCTATTTCTGTGTACACCTTTCTGCTGTGTCTAATACTTAGCTCTTGGGATCCCCTTTTTTCAGATGTGTATCTGTGCAGCCCTTTGGATAAATGAGACAGGAGTCCAGTAGAGGGCTGACCATGACATGAAAGTCATACAAATGATTCCTCTTTTAGCAGGTAATATTCATCTTGTTTTGCAGCTCTTTATAAGACACTTTTGGAGCCTGATCTAGGGAAACACCCATATTTCCCAGATCACGAGTGGATCAAAGAGGGGAGTGGGATTTGGAGCCAGGGATTTCTCAGTCTGCTCTGATTGTGCTGGGGCGCACAGATGGGACTCTGATTCAGCTGCTTTCTCTTCCTCCAGGTTTGGCTGCACTGTCTGAGCTGCCTTTGGTGAGGGCTTTACCAGCAGCCTCCTGTTCTGTCTCACTGTGTTGACAGACCCTGCTGCACTTCATTAAGAGCTGGATACTTTAGACAGCAGCATAGTAGCCCCCAGCAGTATTACAAAGGAGCACGCGTGTAGGGAAAAAAGAGCATTCCCATGCAAACCAGGGTTTGCATGCTCTGTCAGATCAATTGCAAGCTTTTGCAGCCACAGTTCTTTCTCCCTTTTATTAAAATATCTGCTCCATCCCATTGTGGATTGAAAGAGCTACTTGGCTGCCCTTGGATCCCAGCTGACCTCCAGCCACAAGCCTAGGCCTTTACCAGAAAGGAAGGGGAACCATCGATCTATAAATGAAGACATTGTCCTCCTGATTATCTCTTTGTTGCCAGTGGTGTGTGAGGCTATAGAAAGGAAAAGAGAAGTTCCAAGATGGCTCTGGGTGAAGGAGTATGTCCCAGTGTTGATGAGGCTTTTATTCTGTCTGGCACTGCAAAACTGCTCTGTCAGCAAAAAATGTCTCTGTACATTAGGCATTAATTTTTTGGAAAAGACTAGGACTGTTCCCCCAATCTCCTCCTGCCAACACCACTCAGTGTAACACACCACTCCAGCCCAAATGTCATGGCACAATGTTGTGTTTGGTGGGTCACCAGTCTTTCCTTGTCTGAGCATGAATTAACCTGGCCACATGCATCTAGAGAGTCAATTCAGAGAAGATTTTGACAGTTGTGGGCAGGAAATAGGCATCAGTCACTGGGGCTCACTGAAGGAAGGATGAGATAGCATATTCACAAGAACCTGAGCCAGAATGATGAAGGTGTCCCCATAGGAAAGAAGCTATAGATTAAATGGCCTGGTCTTCTACTTACTTGCCTGCAATGATTAAAAAGAAAAAAAAAAAGAATGTTAGAATGGTTTACATGTAAGAGCTTTGGGTTGGAGACAAGGAGGAACTGCCTGGAACAAGGTCCAGATTGACAAGAAGACTGAAAATCTTGTACCAGTGAATCATAGAATCACAGAATGATGAAAATTGGAAGGGACCTTAAAGACACAGTACTCCAGGTGGTGTCTCATGAAAGGGGAACAGAGGGGGATAATCCTCTCCTTGACCTGCTGGCCATACTTCTTTTGATGCAGCCCAGGATCATTCTGGCCTGCCAGCTTACATTGCCGGCTCATGTTGAGCTTCTCATCAAAGGACCCCAAACTCCTTCTCCTCAGGGCTGCTCTGCCCAGCTGTATTTGTACTTGGGATTGCCCTAACCCCCTTGCAGGACCTTGTCAAAATTTATGAGCTTTGCATGGTCACCTCTCAAGCCTGCCCAGGTCCTTCTGGGTGGTATCCCTTCCCTTCAGTGTGTTGACCACACTACACAACTTCGTGTGATTGGCAAACTTTCTGAGGGTGCACTCAATCCCACTGTCCATGTCACCGACAAAGATGTTAAACTGTGTTGGTCCCAATACTGACCCCTGAGGAACTCCACTCATCACTGGTCTCCACTTAGACATCAAGCCATTGACTGCAGCTCTTTGAGTTCAACCATACGGCCAATTCCTTGTCTACTGAGTGGTCCATCCATCAAATCTATGCTTCTCCAATTTAGAGACAAAAATGTTGTGTGCATCAGTGTCAAATGTTTTACACAAGTCCAGGTAGATGATGTAAGTTGCTTTTCCCTTGTCCACCAACAATGTAACCCCATCAGAGAAGGCCACCAAATTCTAGTCTATAGCAAAGCTCTAGCTGATCTCACTGAGGACTGGGCATTATTTTTGGTCTTTTCTTGTCTCTGGAAAAAAAAAAAATTCTAGTGAAAGACTCGTTCTCACTCTCATCTACTGACTTACCTACCAGCTAGGGGATTCAGTGCTAACCTTTTGGAGAACCAGCTCATCCCACAAAAGCATCCTCTATGTTGCTGGAATTCTTGACCCTTATTGTATAGGATTTCTGTCTCTATCTAGAACATAATGCATAAAGGATGGGCTTTATGCATTATGTTCTGAGAAAATAACACAAGAAGGTTCCATTAACGTCAAGAAAGTTATAGTTTATTAAGAAAACGCAGCCTGGATGTATCACAGGAAAAGCTACCATTTAAGCCAGGTTTTCATAGACTGATATTCTTGTTATACTCTATGTATCTTTTCCTCTGTATTCCAACCTGCACTTCACCTACAAAGCTTACACAGATTGTTCCATCTTTTCTTTGAACTGCTATTGTGCTTTGTGTCGATATTTGCTTATGTACAAGAGTCATCCTTACCAACATCAGATCCAGAAGATGGAGACAAGCCAAGACAATAGTCCTATTGTGAATGATTCAGCTTCAAATGTCCTGGATATATTTTTAACTATCTTCTAGTGGCTGTCTGCTTTGTCACTGTAGGTGAAGAATTTGTTTCCACCCAGTTCCTGCTTTCACAACTTTGATTAGCATTCTGCTCTTCTGTATCGCAGCATCCAACATCTCTTGCATCTAACTCCTGCATCACCTGACAAACTTTTGGTGTCCTCCTGATTTTGGCCTTGGCTACAAGTTGTTTCTTTTTATGTATGTATTTTCATTTTCATCGTTATCTCCCTGTAATTTCTCCTGACTTTAGTGCCTTCATTGCAACAGCCTGCCCATTTAACTTGGCAGTCTCTTAAATGGGTGGTGTACCCATCTCTCTTCAGGATAGGACAGCCTGCTCCTGGTGAGATGCAGAATGCTGGCTCTCTGGCACAATGGTCCTGTGATGAAAGTGTGCTGCAATCACTTTTTCTGATGATGTATTATCAGAAAGAGAGCTCTCTATTTCTGTCACTTTTGACCTTCCTGAATTTGAGAATACTTGGGGGAAGATATTGTGGGCGCAAATTCCTTTTTGCTGTCAAATTGCATACATTCTGCCAACGCATACTATCACTCACTGTCCAAGCATAGTGAATCATACCCTGCAAAATACCCCTTCAGTTTCTAATTAGCACATGCTGGCTGAGCAGACCCAAGATTTTCAATGTATCATGTAGAAAACAAGTCAGTGTTAATAAGGCAGATGTTGTTCTGTGGCCCAAAGCCACAAGAAAGGTCCTCCACTTTGCCAACTGCTAAGTAATGTGACCTTCAGAGGGGAATAAACTGTTATTGCAGGTTTTGTAATTATTTGGCTGTTTTGGGCTAGCCAAAATGTAATTTATCACCCAAAGTGTAATTTATTAGTTTGGCTTGGATATAATGCTTCTTGTTCCCCCTCTACAGAAGTTTAAAATGATGTTCAGGCCACCTGCTCCCCAGTAGGTATTTCCTACAACTGCTTCTGTTGTCAGAGGTGTTTCACTTCTAATGAAATACAGTGGTATTATGGGTGTATAGGTTCTGCAGCAAACTACTTGTCTCCTGCTGGGCATCAGCTGTTGAGGCACAAGAGTATGATTCCTCTCCTGCACCCAAAAAAATTGTACCACTGCAAAGGTGTTTCACGCTTCCATACCTGGGGCATTGCTTGGCTCCTTGTTGAAAGTATTTAGGTATTGATGAGGATGCTGCTGTGGTCTACTGAAATCTTACAGGCTTACAGACCCTGGAACTGTCACTAAGAAATGAGGTTATATGACACAGACTCACCTCAAGTTAGACTGATAGGGTGAGTGACTACCACTGGTGGTTGAACACAGTCACAAGCCAGGAATTTTCCCTCATGGTGTTGCTTCCTCACTCAGTGGCCTTTTTCTGAATTGTCAGTTTTGAGAAGAGCAGGACATTTATTTGGTAGTTATTCTATTCATTGCCCATCTGTTCTTCCTCATGATGAGCAGGGATGTTCCCTACTGCACCAAAACATAAGTTTGGCTTTTAGGATGTCATTCTGCGTTCTGAACCCAATAAAACAAAGAGTCCTTTTTTCCCTCCGCTATTCCAGGCCCATACTGAAATGCAATGTGCGTTGGAGGACAATATCTCAAGCAAACATCCTTCAGTGAGTATTTTCAAAGAGGCCTGGATGTACTCCTTGAAATACAGCAGTGGTTGCTCCAGGGCCTTCTAGCCTCTGAACTGGAACTGCTCTATGTACACAAGAACCAGCTCCAGAAATGTTCATTGAATATGTTGGTTTCCACATGTCCACAACACGAAGGGACCCAGAATCCATGACGATGTAGAGCTTCAGTGCATTAAGTCATTACAGCCACAAGCTTTTTACTCCAGTGTCACTCTATGGCTCCAGCAGCCACTCAATTTCCATTTGTGCAGGCTTGTCTATTGCTTTCCACTGCTACTTCATTTCCAGTCCTGTCTGTGGGAGGGATGAGTAAGTGATGGGGAGGAGGTGGGCAGCGATGGCTCTGACAGAGACATGTTTATGCTGGACTTTCATGTTGTTCCTTTATATCTAATGGAGAACAGTCCATCACCCCTGCACAGCGAGGGGTGCATAAAGCGTCTCTGTGTGTTTGGAGGGAAAGCTGACTGGTGCCAATATTGCCACTGGCTTGTCATGTGAGATTGGGCGGCTCTGATGTAGTCATTCCTTTCTACTGCCCTCACTGACTCACATCTACTGCTTTGCCTCTGGTGGGATTGAGACGTCTTGGCTCAGCTGTGGCTTGGGAACCATCTGCAGGCCTGAAGCTCCTCTTCTTTTGTTAGTACTTCAGCACCTTCATGGTATTGTCCATATTATGACAGAGCACTGGCTCCAAATCTGAAGAAATTCCTTTGTTGAATTTATCTCCTCTCAGCATGTCTAGGCAAATTGTTTCTTGTGGCACCCACTGGGATCCAACAAGGGAAAAAATAGTGGTGCCGACACCCACTTTTCCAGATATACAAAGAAGGATTAAAACACTCTGTCCCCAACTTCTTCATTTTTGAGCTGTGGAAATGTTGTAATTTTTTTTTCCCCAGAGAAAAGAGATCCTTCTTTTTCACATGGGATTTTTTTGCAAGTTTACACATTTCTTTTTGGCTTTACCACACTGTTCATTTGTGCTTGTTGTGTATTAACAAAAAATCTGAGAAGATAAAAATGAATATTCTTTGAAACATTTAGATTCTCCTGTTCAAAAAAGCTCTTCATTTTGAATTTGCCAGCTTTTCTTATGCTTTAAATCACTCAAGAATGACACAAGTTGGCCTATTTCAGAACAGATAAAATATTTCATTGATACAAGTTATGTTTTCCCATGTTTTGCGCAGAAATCGGCATGTGGTTCTCCTTCTTTTTTCCTCTATTGTTCTTCTGTTTTTCAGAATTTCCAGGAAATAAAATCTCCTGAGTTCCCCAGAGCCTTTGCCAATGACACACACATGTTTACTAGATTGCAGTGCCTTTCAAGATCCAACTGAAAACTGACTATTTTTTTTTGAACACTTAGTGGATGCACTCCAGCCCACATTATGGCTCCTTCCCCATCTTTCCCACCCCAACCCACCTTCATCTGGCCTCTTCTCTGCTGCTGTTGCCACTCTGCACTGCCCACATGGCCGGTTTTCTGTCCTTTCTCCACATTGCTTTCCTTGGAGTTATGCTCCAGCAGAACTGCCACTGGAGAGAGTTCCCAGTCCCTTTGGTTTCTTGTCTTTACCCACAATGGAGGGTGGAAAGTATCTTGTATTATGTTCAACGGGGTGTGGGGGAATAAAGGGAAGAAACCAGTCACTTCTGGTCACAAGGGATTGTCCGATTTGCCAAAAACAACTAGCTCAGCTGGGATTCCCATTCCAAGCTGGATGTGATGACTCAGAAAATCGAGTAGATAATGAGCTGCTTATGAGCAGGTCTTGTTTGTTTACTTTGCTGCAAAGATGTGAGTGCCCTTTCCATGAGAAGCACCCTGGACTCTTACCTTGTATAGGGAACCTGAGTGAGATGAGCAAAGAAGAACCTAAACCTCTGCCTCTGCAAAGAAAAACATACCATTTTCTGAAAAGGCCACCTGAGAGTTGACCATTCCAGGAGGCCATACAGAGGGCACTTGCTGCACGGCAGTCAAATGAGCCCATGTCCTTGCTGCTACACCTCTGCTCTTGGAGAACACTACATGGAATACCACCAGCCCTAACACATCAACCAGCCCAGCCCTGAGCTTGATGAAAGGCAGAGCAGATATTTTCCTCGAAACCAGATTTCTAGGTAAAAAGTGAAAGAAAAAGAACATGTTTTTCCTTTTCTCTTCTGTGCTGGAACCTAGCCAGGTAGCAGCCAAAAAAGTCTGAAAGTCGTGATGCAGTTCTGAAAAACAGGAATACTTCCTACATGAGATGTTGGAAGAGGCTACTCTGACCTAACACAACCTATAGTGTTCTTCTGGACTGTTCAAATTGGACTTGTCATCTAAGTCCAGTTTGAAATATTTTTTATTCTTCAGGCAAATATCTAGCCATGAATTAAACATTCCCAATGATTTAGATACCATTCCCAGCTCTTAAATTTTCTTCTTTTGCTGAAAAAAAAGAATTTGCATATCTTCTTTTCTTTTAAATTATTCCCTATTATCTCCTTACTATACCTTGTCATACTTATGTCTACTTGACTGAGCAGTCCTCCATTACCACATTAACATACGGAGTCTATTGGCACTAAATACTAGAAAGGACAAACACTCAGCCTGATTCAAACATGGGAAATATGGCAAGGCTTCCAGAATTTCTTTGTCTCCAGTGGTACATTCCAGGGAGCCCTTTCTATGGGAGGGCACAGTTCATCTCCCTCAAAAGCTTGGAGTCAGGGGAGTTCTGGCTTTTTCATAGGCTAATTTTGCAAAATGCACGTTCATCATTGCTGGAAAGAAGGGTAGAGGAATTGCTTGGCTTTTATAAAAAGTAAAAAGAAACGTGCCAGATCTCAGAGTTTTGGCATTGTTTGTGAGATTCTGCAGACATTTTTAGGGAGTTTTACTCTTTGGGGTACTGGGGAAAAGGGAGACATGAAAAGAACCAGCAGTAAAACAGAAAGGGGAAAAAAAAAAGGAAAAAAAGGAATAATTCTAGAGGAAATCCAAGTGGGGATGGTTCAGTAACAAAGCAAGACGATTGGCTTTGAAGACCGAGGGTTCTGGTTTATACTTGTAAGAGCTGATGAAACAGAGCACAATCCTGAGAGATTCTGGAACTGATTGTTTAAGTTAAATAATAAAAGAATGGATTTACAAGAATTTTTCCGTTATTATGCTCATAGGTGATACTCAAATGTCTACCTACAACTTCTTGCAGGCAATATGTTTTTTATAGTAATTTCCTTTTGGTTTTGTTTTTGTTTGGGTCTTTTTTTTATGCTGTAAGATTTGTATGGATGTAAAAATCCAAGTGCACATCCTTTGTTTGCATGGGCAATGTAGGCAATATATAACCTTCCTAAGTGTTTTGTTATTTAATTTTGTGTGTGACACTGCAGGCACTCTAATCAGTACACCAGGCACTACACCAGGAACTCCAGTCACTCAGGAAAACATCAGGAAAAACATACTCCCAATATATGACCAACACTTGGCATTTTTTTTACTTGTTAAATTTTCCTCTTTTATCTTGTAGGAAATGTTCTGTTCCTCTGCTTTTCCTATGAATAATCTCTAAGATCATACATTTGTGGATGCTTCCTTGTATAACATTGAAACACAAGACATCAGTTTATGTTAAAATATAGAACATGCATAGACTGCTGCCCACGATGGAATATTCCATGTTTTTGTTAACACTGCTTTGTAAATTAATTGATAGGTCCTTGGAGATGGACCAAAGCCAAACAATTTGGACACTGGCTTGAATCCACCAAGAGGCAGATCTGAGATACTTGTTTTATGACAGGGAAGCAGCTCAAGTACAAACTGCAATGCAGGGTATAGACTCTAGTGTCTGTAGGTAATGAATCACATCCACATACACACAGACAGTGCTATGGGAACAAAACCTGGCAGCCATGACAACAAAAACACAAGCCCTTGTTATATTAACTAAAACAATAACTCTATTAGCTGTGCACAGAAGGCCATTCTCTCCTCCAGGGCTGGTCACAAGAAGAGAAAATGCCGTTATATAGTAAATCAAGGCAGCACAAGAACATCCCCAGGAATCAAAGTTTTGGGGTTTTCCTAGTCTATGACAACTTAGTGATGATTATAAGCTGGAAATTACAATGACAGAATAGTGAGAGTGCCTCTTACATAGAAAACTTTGGCATAAAAGCTAACCCAAGATCTCCAGGTAAATCAATACCTTCCCTATCTGACCCATGGCTCCTTCTGACAGTAACCATAGTGGGACAAAGCAGTTGATTGATAGGAAAGGTGAAAAATTCATCACTTAAATTATTTACATTTCAAGCCCTCTGTCTTTCAAGAAAAGATATTTTACCTTGACTGAAAGACTAGGTGAAGTTCTTTAGTGTAGGAAATACAGAAAACCAGTTTGAACAGTTCTTCATCAGCAGCAAATAAAACTTTAGCGTGAAGGATCCTAAGAATGAATGCCAAAACTACTTTTTCTTAAGACTTGCATTCCAGTAATACTTACAGGTTCATACTGGCACTAACATCAGCACACTAAATGAAATATAAACACAAATCAGGACACAATAATTGTACTAAAGCAGGTACTATCTACACAGGCTATGGCAGGACAATCTAATTCATGTGCCACCATGAACTTCCTTAATGCTTTGCCACATTCTGATCTACATTCCCAGCCTGGAGTAAAACTTTTCAACAGAGATATATATCTCCCTATAGATCACTGGCATTATGGATCAGTTATGTCAATATTCCCCTATCTATCATAGCTCACAACGAGAAGGTGCTAGTGACCTCAAAGCAACTCATCTTAGACTCATAAAAGACAAATAGACAAAGAAATAAAAGGAAAAGAGCGTGAATACCCTCAATGATTTCTTCTAAGCCTCTTAACCCTTCAGGGGTTACAACTAATCAAAGCAGCTGGACAACCTGACATATACAAAGGAGCTTATTAGAGGGTATTGCATTTGTTGTTCAGCAGAAGCCACATGATTCTGTGGTTTAGAAGATGAAGCAAGAAAGAACTCAGGGTACAAAGCTGGTGTGGATCGTAGCCTCACAGATGTGGTCACGCAACAATCACTCGACTCTGAAGTTTTTGTGCCACTGTCATGCTTAGCTGGGGAGTTGGGGTAGTACTACCAGGGACTTCTGCCAAAAGGAAAAGTAAGAAAAAGAGAACAAGGATGACCCACAAATACTTCATCTGTCTGGAGTTCTTCTCTGAGATAGATAACATGGAAACAACAGAAGAAATAAAGAAAAAAAAAGAGAGAGAGAAAAAAAGAATTAATAACTATTTTCAGACAAGTTAGATCTGCTTGGTGTGACCAAAGTCCCCTGAGGGAGAAGGGCAAGACTCTTACAATGACACAGAATGAGTCACAGATAGCTTTACCCTTGTGTTGCCCAGGGCAACTCCCATGACTTCAACAAAAAAACTGTCAGGGAAGAAAATAAAATGGTGCTTCAACTGTAGAGTGGCTCATTTGCATGGAACATTGTGTTTCAAAACTTAGCCTGAGGTCTGGTTTTAGCCTCCTTTCCTGGAGAAACAAGGACAAGTGTGCCACCTTGGTTTGTGTACGTATTCGGTCTGTTTGTCTTCCAGTACCAGCTATTTTTAATCCCTTTTAGCAGAATTCCACTTTCCTCAGGGTTTGTGGACCTGGTTGTAGAGAAACTACAAATCTATAGGAAAAGCTATGTTATGAGCTTTAGATTCCCCCCTAAAAATCACTGCTGGATAAACAGCCCTGGAAAAACTAGCTTCCTTGGTTCTTCTCATTGAACTGCATATTGAGATACAAGGCACAGCTTGATCTCTCTTGCAGCACATCTGCAAGGAGAATTAAGCAGCTGATGCAGCTCAGGACTAGATGATGTCAATTCCTCCCCATGGCTTCCTTCATCTCCAGCCCCAGAGATCACTGTCAGAAGTGCCCTGTTTGCCTCATAAGACAAGTATCTTACCGTGCAAAGCCAACCTAGGGAATCTTCCCTAGGAAGAGTGCTAGTGAGATTTCAAGACACAGCTGAATGGGAAAGTACAAAGGAGGACTCTTCTGCACAGCTTTGATGTCTCAACAGAAGCCACAAAATAGGATCAGTTCAGAAAGTCATCCTGGAACTTGAAAAACCTCTTTCTGGCATTTGCAGGTGTCCTCTGACTTTGTGCGAGAAGCCCATGTTCTGTCCTAGCCATCTGGGATGGTATCACCTGCATTCATGCTCTGACATTCAAGAGTGATTAAATATATTCCACAAAAGTCAAAACCAAAAGACAAGCCAGTGAAACAGCAGGGATAAATAGATGCATTTCTGATCTCACCCAGCAATGCATCTATAAAGTGCATCCCCCTTCTAATTTTTTTTCCAACTTTTTTACCCACTGTTCTTTCTCACTAGGACTCCTTTAAAGCTGCTGTAGAACAAAATATCATCAGGATTTAAGTTAACTTAGTGCTGAGTGTCAAAAGCATTAGAGTCCTGTTTCCCAGCAGAAATGTGTCACAGAACATGAGCCCATCATGCCTGCAAATGGGACATAGGGTTCTAAGTCACCTAAGCACACTTTTAAAATGCTGCTTTCCAACACACTGGGGATTTGCCACCATTGTACACAGCCGTCCAACCCAGTTCCCAAGAGCTCGCCCACCAAGATACTTTAACCACCAATTTCATACCCACAGCACACCTCAGGTTTATGGATATTGCTCCAATGCAAAGCCCAGCTGCTGCTGGTCCTTGCGCCCAGCCTTCAGACTGGTGAGGCTGCAGAGCTGGCTGGTCACACTCTTTGAAATCTCCTGTGTCCTGAACTGCATCGTACCCTGCAGCTGATCCCTGCCTCAGAGCAGCAAGAAAAACATGTCCTTAGCTCAATCACCAGTACCATGAACACAAGCACTGTAAATCTTGGCGAGGCTTCAACCTTAATTTTTTTACATAAGGCCATCTTGGCCGCTGAGGTGCACACCTCTCTCCTCCACCCTGGGTGCACTCTGAGCTCGCTGCGATGCCCTGTATTAGGAAAGGCCATGGCTCCAGCCGCTGGCAGCACACAATGGAGATCACTGAAAATAAACAGAGAGCAAGCAGCTTGGTTTGCATAACCTCGGTTAAACGCAGGAGGTGAAGGAACCGAAGCGGCAAAGTCATGCGAGTTCAAGAAAGGCAGAGGGTAACCTCTGAGGGGTTCTTTTCTTTGGCAGCCAGAGGGAAGGATGGTGCACAGCAGAGGGGGGCAGGAAAAATTGTAAAAATTTTTGGTCTTCTGCGCACAGAAAGTTTGTCTTTATCTCCTCTTGGGGCTGTTACAACAGAGATGACATTCATCACTGATTCCAACAAAGGCACTTTCCTGGACTTACGTGACAAAATGGTGTATCATAGCTGACCCCTACCCACAGAGCAAAGGCAAACTAAAATTGAACTTGTCTCATGGACTAGATCATTTCTGCTTATCAGCAGAGGCCTCAAAACATCTTCCTTACTGTCTTCACTTAAAGCATCATTTAGGTTTTTTTCTATTTGTGGTGGCAGGGAGAGATTTCACCTCCCCAAGTCATGCTGGGAAGGTAGAAGGTTTGGCCTCCTCCAATGCCTGTGGCAGTCTATGCTGGGGGAGACACACTCCTTTGGGCAGAGGTGAGACATAGCTGGGTTCTTCCATAATGCTGGGAGAACAAAAAGCCTGTTAATCACGCGAGTAAGCTGGGCCCCTCTGAGTTTTTGGGTATTGATGGGAGCAAGCACCAGACTCAAAGCAGGTGAGAAGAAATTTCTGGGCAATCTAGAGCGTTCCACAACTCGGAAAACAATGCATTAACTAAATCTACACCTGCCACTGAGGATCTGCCTCCAAGTCACAGCAGTCCTGAAAAGACTCCAGTTTGAATAGTTCTTACACAGCATATGTCATTACAAGCAATATATCAACAGAGATTATTTTCATGGAGTAAATCAAATAAATACCCACACTGGAAGCATAAACGTAGCTTTTGGTAGTTCCCCTTCAACTCATTGGGTTATTTTTTTAGTCCAGAGGTGAATGCATGCTACCATAACTGTGGCTGATGTTAAGAAACTATGCATCTTTCAGGATCCTGTCAATAGCCTAGTGACTCCTCTAATGATAGCAACCATAGGGTAGGAAGCTATGAAGAAGGTCTCTCCCAAGATTTGGGAAATATGTTTTCTATTCACAAAGAGATTTTTTTTTGCGCTGTTACATTCTGTCTCTTTATTTCAACTATAACTTAGTATCATGAAAATGCAGTAAAAATTTTTCAGATTTCAAAAAAAAAAAGCAAAGTTTTGTGTTAAGGTCCAGATAAAGTTACTGCTTTGCTGAATGTCTCATTTACCCAAGCATAGAAAGAAGCTCTTTTGCCACTTGTATGTGGCTTTCTTTATTTGTGGACTAGGTTTGGAGACCTGAGGATGTGTGTATCTTTAGTGCTGTGACTATGACATTTGATTGTTTGTACAGGAGGGCAAAATTTTATTTCCCAGGAGCCTGAATTACTCTTTACTCCTCTGAACTTATGTACAACAGTGATTATCATACCTTAGCAATAACTTGTTATAGTTGATTGTAGACGTTGCACAAAGTAGAGCTGGAGGTGACTTTCTTCAGTGTCATCAACTCCGTCTGCCTGCCTGCCCAAAGACAAAACCTGTCCTCCCCCTGTCATTCCGGAAACTTGTTGTGTCCAACCTGTCCCAAAAAATCTCGAACGAAGTCCAAATCTCAGGCTATTCCAGGGCTTCATTATCTTTCCTATTAGGAAGGTTTTTTTCATGATATCTAACCTACATGTCCCTTGCTATACTTTAAGCCTTGTCCTCTACACCCTGTACTTAAATAACAAATTGTTCTTTCCTCTTCATCTATCTTTTATGTATTTAGGGAATGTTATCATATCCCTTCTCAGTCTGATCTTCTCCAGACTAAACAACGCCCCTATTTCAATCTCTCCTCATTAGTCATATTCTCTGGACTTCTGATCATCTTTGTTGGTCTCTTCTGGACATTGTCCAACCAGTCCCATCCTTCTCGAACCATGGTGCCCAAAATTGGAGAGAAGAGAGAAAAATCATATCCCATGTCATGCAGATGGTACTCCAGTTTATATATCCCAGTATGGTGTTTGCTTTTCTCATGGCAATCTTAACTCTTCTGACTTCTCTTCAGCTTGCAATTCACAAATGCCCCAGATCCGTCTCTGCTGGCTTTTTCACACCCCATATTTGTACATCTGATTGTTCTTGCCTAGGTATAGAACTGTGTATCTTGCATTCGTCTTCATAGAATTTCATCCTTTCCCTTCACAAGTCTTGGATTATTCTTATACTAATATTTGATAATTCTGAATTTCAAGATTGTCTTCTTTTGTGCTTGCAATTCTCTTCAAATTTATGTCATCTGCTAATTTAATTAGCATACTCATTCATTCCACTTAGGTGATTAATAAAAATCCTGATAAATGTCAGGTGCAGGGAATATCACTGCAGAATGCTACCAGCTGCATTCTTGCAAAATGATGATGATCTGAACACAGTTTGTTGATATCTGAATTTGAACATCAATGTAGGGCTACACATTGATTCTCAGTATGCTTCAGGGCACCTGAAGTTCTCCATGACATTGGTATGAACTGAAGAAAGCTCAAAAGTGACAAAGATCAATCCATCAATATCATTGCCTATCAAGACATATATGCTCTATATTCATAGATCAATGAGTTTATTCTGGTTTACTGTACTTAATTTTTGTGACACAGTAATGCAACAGAAGACAAACTGCACACTGGTGCAGGTGCTATACATAAACGAAAATGCCATAAGTAAACCCTGATGAAAACAAGGTAGCATATCATTAACCTTTGGGAAGGACATATACTAATTCCTAGTTTCTAAAGCACTTATTTCATATGCTTGGATGAATTCAGCCCTTCCTTTCTCCACTTGTACTTGGTCTAATTTCAGCAAATGTTCCCTTTACTCACAACAGTTTCCTGAATAGTTTTTAAATTTGTCTATATTTTTCTAATGCACTCACTTTCTGTACACCATTCTACCTTCCTGTAGGTGGGAAGGTTTGCTCCTCCCCATTTACAGGGCATCTAGTCAGAAACCTTTTCTGTCCCATTCGGGACATGAAGAGTGGATCCCCATAGCATTTTTTTCGAGACTCTCAAACTGAGGCTTCACAAGTTACTCATGTTGATTGATCATGATAACAGAGTGCTCTTCAGCTGTCATTTCATCTGTGAACATTCATGTCACAAGTTGTTGTCTAGGAACAGGTCTGGATACATGCTCTACCTTTAACCTGGAAAACGAGAAATAATCACTCAGAGAGATCCTCACTGGCAATGCAGCCCATGAGTGTGTTTTTATTCAGAGTAGCATTTTCCTAAACCCTGGAGAGACCCAAGACCCATTTGTGTAAACACAGATGGAGAAAGATGAGATGCCTGGGAAATGGAGCCCTTTCAAATTCAAGCAAATCTTGATGAACTCCTATTTTATGGGATTTGATCAGTAAACTCCAAGTCAAGAGCAGAGTGAAATATCACCTTCCTCTTATGTCCATGAGTCCAGAGATGAACAGCCTCCATGTCTTAGTCCCCAAGGCCAAAAGTCCTGCAATCTGCCTCAATTTAATTTTTTAATTTTTCCTCCCACAACTCCTCCTTCTGGAAGTAACTTATCGTTACCTCAGGATTGCTGCCAGATTCCCTTCTGGCATCATTCCTCTCTCTATTCTGCAATCTTTGCTTATAAGGTACCTTAATCACTTCCCATGTCGACTACCGCAAAGCTCTTTTTTTATAGCTCTCATAAATACTTACAGGCTTTATTTATATTTCCCCTCCAAACTTCAAGGGATGCAGGTCATTTCTTAGAACTGAAGAGGTGGGAAGAAGGGCAGCGTGATTCACATTTCCACATGACCCAGGCAGGGCAAAATTTCCTGCAAACTGAGATGAGATTGGCTCTATATAAGAGGATGCAAGAAAGGATGGTTTGCAGCCCTGGCCCTATTACCTCCCCATTGCACAGATATCTGTGCAATGATCAATCATTTCCCAAAACATGAAGTCATTAGGTTACCCAGAAATCTTTGTTTACTTCTTTTCTTTTCTGTATAAGTAAGTTAAGTTGAACATTCTAGTGGTAATTTTGTTACTCACTAAAGCAGGGGTTTTAATCTTTTTTCAAACTATTTTTTTTCTGTACAGTATTTTTAATCCTTCTGGCAATCAGATGGTTTGTCTTCTTTTTATTCAATAACTTCCTGCAAGAAACAGCACACAGATCCCACAGATCCCAGCACTGCAGGTAAAAATGGACCAGGTAGATTTCTTAGCAACATGATCTACTATTTTTCAGCATATATGGGATACAGGTTAACATCTCGGGCTAATGGGAAAGGAAATTCTTTTTCTCTTAGTTTGAAAAGCACAACTGTGTTTTATTTTTCTCCATCTTTGGACTTTATATCAGCTGTCTGTTGGGTGTTTCAAAAGTAATTGTCTTGTCTCAGCACAGTAAACTCACAAGCTAATTCCCATAACACTGGTGATACAAAGCAGTCAGGCCAGCCAAGATATTTGTGCTTCAACATTCCAAATACACTCTCAACTGCCTTCAAGCAGCAATAATTTTCTAGGGTTTTCCTTCCTGAAAAATTATTCAGTGATGACCTAGAAGTGAAAAGTTCCCTGTCTCATTACCATTTCCATCCAATTTCATATGAAGTTTACTTAAAAAGCTGGCTTTGGCTAAGCCAAGAGTCAAATATAAGAGCTACAAGGCCATGATTAAGAAAGCACTTAATCACCTTCTGTGCTTTGAGTTGGACAGATGCTTTCCCCCGTCAAGGACCATATCAGTAGCTGGGGGAGGACTGGGGAAAAGAGCTTGGCTTAAAGCCTATGAGAATTCATAACCCACAGATACAGCTGCAGGACCTTACTAAAAGTACTGGTATTCTAGGACTATCAGCTGTCTCTCATTTTGCTTAGGACTTTCCAGGATACTCGCTCAATAAAATTCAGTGGCTTGGGTTGTATCTGAAAACAGAAGCCACAGAAAGCCCTGGGAATCATCCTGGGAGCACCTACCTTTCATGGAAAACGGAGAGAGGCCCAGAACAGCTTCTGCTTAGATTAGATTGCCCTTACTAAAAATAGGAAGCCCTTTAGTCCTCCATCTCTGTTGATAAAGCTTTATTTTGAGTGTATGTTTTGTTTGACCTTGAGGTTTAAAAAAAAAAAAGAAAGGAACGAAAGAAAGAAAAAGAAGAGGGAGCAAAAAAAAGCCTCCTTGACACAATTCCAAGTAGCACTGAAGATAGAGCTGTGCTGTGGTTAGTTGGGATTCAGCGAGTGAGCAGTTTTACACAGTCTCACAATGGTCCATCTGCATTGTTCAAGTCATTATTTCTTTGCTCCAAAGGGATGTCAAAAAACACTTCATCCAGAATGTGTCTAGTTCTGGTCTACGAGGTATTTCTTCTCCTTTCTCTGGCTTCCTAATGTATTTTCCCTGTTCTTTCTCACCCCCACAGCTATGGCCAAGAAAAAACAGCAGTGAAAATGGTCATTAGCACCGTCAGATCACAGCAATTTGAAATACTGGCACGAGCACCATCCCATCAGGATGTGGGCATTACAGTCCCTCATAAAGACTTGACAAATTCAATCAACTAAAGCAACCCGAATCGTCAGAGTCCATGGCTCTATTGGGGCAACAGGAAACAGATCTCCTTTCTTAACCTAAAAGGAAGCCTTTATGGACTGGAGGACACTGTCACAAGTGTATTCTGAAAACTCATACTGTCATTTGCGAAGTGTGAATTTTATTTAGGTGTGAAGCTGCCTTCTGAGACAAAATTTGTGATGGAGCCCAAAAGAAGCAGTTATAGATAACAGCTATAGATAGCAGCACTAGACATACCCCAGCTTTTAAAGAAAAATTACCAAAGCAGAAAATAGATCTCTAGTTGCAAAAGTAATTCCAGTTAAGTATTGACAATTGCTTGTTAAGCAAATGAAAATGTGCACAGACACAGTGGCAGAAGCACAGAGTTAACATGTAATTTCAAGACCAATAGGCAAGAAGGATGTGAGTGAACCTTGCACGACCTTGAGAAAAACAAACTCTGTAGTGACTCTGGGAATCCAGCTCATGCTGTTTGTCAATGCAAAGCTGGTGTGAGCCACGCAACCCGAGTTACCTTCCATCCCAGGGGGATGTTAATTTCCACTCGTTCCCTTCAGTACCAGCTGGGTCCCCATTGCTAACACATTCAGGGTCCGGGAAACCTGTGCAGATGTTTTCATGGACATAGCAAAAGACCTCTTTCTCTGCCAAGACTCACACTGGGCTTTCCGTAGGAGCAAATGTATCTGTCGCTTCTAACGCAATGTGGTTTTGGAGCAGCTCTAATTTAATCTGAAGTTGAGAAATAAAATCCTCCTGACCTAGTTGTTGTATTCTCCTTGCCCTAAACAATTCTGACAGTAAAATGGCTATTATTTTTCTCTAAAGTTGGAATCTCAACCTGAGGCAACCACCCTCTATAGTTAATTTCACCCCTGAATAGGGTTTTGAAAAGTTATTCTTGTTCTTTTCCAAACCAGAAATGCACAGACTCTTCTGATTGTTATTAAATAACTCAACTCTCAGGCTACTTATAGTTCAAAATAAATAATTTCATATTTCCAGAGTTGTTGGCAGAAAGTCTTTTGCCACATATACACAGCATGGGGCTTCAAATTTCTGACTCTGGATCACAATCAGTTGAGTTTGACAGTAAAACTGTGATGTAGGTGCCATGCTTTGAGGGGCATGCAGAGTCCTGCATGTGAAAAAGTTATTGGAACTGCTTAGAGATGTTGAGGTTTTTGTAGTTCAGATTGTACAACACTCGTAAGTGTCTATGCATTCTGGCAGCTTTCCATCAGATCTGTGCTTCAGTGTGGGCTCTTTGAGTGAAATTCATGACCCTTTGAATGCTTCTTTTTAAACGTCCAGAGCAAATAACCTTAACAAAGCAATGACAGATTTTTCCTGTGCAGAAGGGCTTCCTTAAGGTGAAAGGCCAATACAGCGCCTCCCAGAATGATACCTACTTTCTGATCATCAGCAATGGCAGTCACCTATGAAGGTGGGAAAAAGGCAACCAAGTCCTTCTACACCCACCTGTAAAGATCAGTCACTGCTGTAGCAAACATCAGCCAGTAAAGTGCAGGGTATGTGAACCCAGAGGTGGGGGCAGAATCTCCGAGTCTGGGATCCAAAGGCGATGAACACCTTTTTTGCCAAACTTGTACCAGGATCAGATCTGCCTGTCCTGACTATCCTTAACTTTTTATCTCTCATAGTGCCATTCATCTCTATGCATGTGTCTATCTTCAACTCCAATCCTGTTCTTCATCTGTGTAATTGCATTAGGGTTTAAGTGGTTTGGAAGAAACACTGTTCTATACTGGGTATAACAGTTCAAGAGGGGCCCATGTTTTGTTTGGAAAGTGACAATCTTTATAATAAATATTACTAAAAAGAGTCGGCAAGTTTTATTTCGGTGTTTAGTTCTGGATTTTGGTGACCAGTTCTGGAAATTCACCTTATGAAAGTTTCACCACAATCTTCCTTTCCAGAACACTGCAGAAATCAAACATTAAAGCAACTAAAGCAAATTTTTGCAACCAGATGCACCATCTTACATTGAAAATTTGTTTCTCTTTGGAGTCATAAATATGAGCCCAGGAAATACTCATTCTGTTTCTTCATGATTAAAAATCAGTGAGAGGCTGTGCATTTGATATCTCTTTGTCAATACTTTTTTAAAAAAAATAATCCATCCTATTTATTTTTTTTTTAGTTAAAAATTGTCTTCAACATTGGAAACACTATGCCATTCTGGTGACTTTGATTTTTCCCTTGCCAATAGTGATTCTCCTCTGAATTCATGCTTTTGCTTTCCTTGGTGCAGATTTGTTCATTCCCATTATAGAGACAGGCCCAGTGCAGAGAGAAGTCCATGACTTCTCACAGAGATAAAGAAGAATCAGATCAAATATTACATTTGTATCTGCTGTTATTCATGGAGCTATCAAAAGGGCTAAGAGAAGTCACCAAAACTTGCCATCATGAGTTTCTACATGGATCCTGATGCCTACCAACAGACAGAGGGCAGTTCTTTTAGCGTCACCTTTTCCAAATCACATCTTTATCCACTCCAGTCCACTCCACACAGTCTTCCAGCACTGCTATCTTCACCTGAAGAATTCGACTAGCATGTCAGGTCCTCCCATCTGTCTTGTGAAGAGTTGCCAGAGAGCAGAAAGGAAAGGGTTAACTAATATGCCTATGAGTAAAGTTAGGAATACTGGGCAGTCATGCAGAAAATATCTGACTAATAATTTACTGTGCATTTATAGCTCAGAACAGTTATAATAGAAACAATTCCTGTAGCAGGTTTTGCTTTAAAGGGAGACTTCACGTTGCAAACGGCTCATTGAACAGATCATCTTAGCTATTCTTTATGGAATGTGCCATCCTTACAAGAAAGGAATTTGCTGGGCTTGGCAACAGGCTAATCCAACTGTTCAGTCCTGCACAACGCCTATTTGCTACGTTATGAGGAAGACAATTCTGAAGCAAGGACTTCAGTGGTTTCAGGCAATAACTTGGGATGGAGAAGAGTAGTGCTTAGGGTTAAAAAAGAAAATTATGATTAAGAAATCTTTCCACCTCTAGCTGCCATTGCACTCATCACCATAACATGCCAAGTCCAAATCACCTATGTAGCTCATACCTCTTGACTCTATTGAGAGATCATACCTTTCTCTAGATAACATCAGTTTCTCTAGCTAACATCAGTTAGCTCCTTTATCATGCATCTCTTAACTACCTGGTTTTATCCCATGCAGCAATAGCAGATCATCTTTGCAGAACTTGGATCAGTATCTGACTCGAATTCAAACTCCTCAAACAACCAGCAGGCTTTGGATTTGTTTGGTTTTGTTTTGAGGATAGGCCCAACTTGAGATGTTTTAGTCTTGACTCCAGCTCCTTTCCTCTTTCTGACCTGCACATGTTTAAACAGGGCAAGAACTCAGGCTCCTGTTTGGGTCTTCGTCCAACACCAACCTTATTGCAAAGGCATGCGGTGAAGCTACTCAGAGAATGAGAAGCGTGGCTGCCTCTGTGCAGAGGACAATGTGCCAAACATTTCAGCAGCGCAGTACAGAGCAGCAAGAAGACAAAGAAAGAGTAGCCAATCTAAGGACTGGTGATGATGGAAGAGAAATTACCAGAGATGAAAGAAGCATTGTCAAGAATAGTTTAGGTGGAATTGAACTTCATTTGGTATTTATCTGCAAATAAACAGCTGCACATGCGTCCTCCAACGTCCTCAGATGCACAAAATAGCATAAGGTATCACATTTGCCTAAGAGACATCAACTGAAGATCCTAAAAAAATAAACAACATAAATGAGCAGTAATGGTTAAAGAGGAATAGACATTTCAGTTTTTATCCTCAATATCTGCAAATTGCCCTGCATCCCTGGCCTGTACCCATCTCTTTGCATAGCACCTTTTTCTTGAAAGTATGCTTTAGTCATTAACTTTTAGCCTCAGTTTGCAGGCGACACTGCAAATACTTTTTCGTTCTGTCAGTGGAGGAGTGTGAGATCCAGGATAGCAGGTTCCGATTGCAGGTGCGTGGAGCAAGACAGCAAATCTACAAGGACAGAATGTATGGGACTGAGCTGTCCCTTACAAAGCTGGCACAGGATATCTGAGAAGCAGAGCAAAGGTACTTTAGGAATGGTGTCTTTGGGAAACTCACCCAGCTTTTGACTACACAACTTGAATTGTGCATTAAGTTCACTCAAAATACTTTACTGGATGCAAACAGAAAAAAATAAAACCACAACAGCAAAACCCAGGCTAAATTCCCCAGGAGTGTATGGAAATTTAATAAATTGAATTATTTTCACTCTTCTTAAAGAAACTATCATACTTTTCTTTCTGGAACTTCTTCCCTGGCTTTTGGGAGGTGGTAGGAATATTATCCATCACTTCAGATCCTTATCTCACTTTAAAGAATCTGTCACTGAGCTGAGCTTTGGCAAGTAAAAATACAGGTAGCAGAAAAGATCAAGCCTTTAACCTTCCCTGAAAAGATTCCCTCCAATAATCTCATTCCAGCGGTTCTCTCTTCTCTCTGTTTTATTTGCCAGGATAAAATTTTACCTTTCATTGTTTCCTTTCTTACTCCAGAGAAAAATGCTTCTTTTCAGGGACTAGAAAACACCAAGTCCTTTTTGCTTATCCATTCCTCTTCTATTCCAGTGGAATGCACTCCTGCAGTAGTCTGCCGGGGCTCAGGCCTTCCTACAGCACAGCTAAAGCATGCATCTGCCTTGCCAGAGCACCTCAGCCTGAAGTACAGCCCAGGAACCATCCAGCTGCATCCACTTTATCTCCTTCAGAGCAGAGCCAGCACCTGCTCTCAACAAACAGCATCACCTTGCACAGTAGAAGGATTACTTGGCCAAGAAATCCTTCACCTCTTGCACCTAGGTTTTTGATCCAGATGTTTATTTAAATGGCTGCAAAGTAGTGACAGATGCCTTAGAAACTGACACATATACAACAAACTCTACATTGGTGAGACCACAACTGGAATCTGTCCTACCAATCCTAGCTACTTACCAAGAACAGCAGACCCAAAAGAGATGTTGGGCTGATCTGTAACTAGGGAACCATGATCTTGAAATCAGTTTCCTGAAACAGAAAGATGCACGGAGGGGAGGGAGATGGGCAACTTCATCTTCTGCGCTTCATCACAGCAGCCTACCAGAAGAACCCCTACTGTTATCAGTTACTAGTCAATAGCTAGCTGTTTGCAGCAGGCTCATCTCATGGGAAGGACCAATGTATGGGGTGTGCTCTGCACCTGACTACTCTGGAACAGGACTCGGCCACTCAGGGTTTAAAACACCTTTTCTATCCTTCTCATGGGGTCACTTTCCTCAGGAGCAGTTTTGCTGGGTGCCCTCCTGCTGCTATTTTGGTCCCTTTGGTTTCACAGCTGCTGCACAGCTGCTGCTGCATTCATAAAAGTTATATATATCGAGTCCAGGACAGACCAAAAGGTCTCATTTCCAGCCTCCATAGTGGCATCATAACCCATTTTCCTTTGTGAACAGATCAGCTTAAAATGCTTCAAAACCACAGAAAGGGACAAACTAAGAGATGAGCTTGTTGCACCCCTGGCTGTTTGGCTCGCTGCCTTGGGGGAGCCAGAGGTGTGGTTACAGTTCAAACCAGGGCAGGCCCTTTTTTTTTCTTTTCCATTTTTCTGGTCCTTTCAAAGCATTAACTGAGCCCATAATCTGAGGACCAAGGGGCAGTCATCCATGCTAGAGCAGAGGATCAGAGTGGGGGATGCTGTGTTGTGTCTTCTTTTCTAATGTCCCTAGCTAGACACAGAAAAAGAGGGGGAAAAAGAAACACATAGAAAGTGAGAAAATGAATTAAAACTCAGATTTCACTGCTGCAAAGGAAAGCAGATGGTGATAAAATTTTAAACTTGGAAATGAGTTTACACCTTTTTTTTTCTTTTTTAATTCAAAAGACTCTATGATTCCCATGCCCGCTAGATACCCCTGAAGACAGGTGTATGTGTACGGCTGTGTGCTGATGAACCTGATTGCACCACCTTGTTGAACCTGTTTCTAAAACTGTGCATCTGTGTAAGAGGTTCGTACTCTACCTGCCTGGTAAAGGTGAATAAAGTGACTGCCAGGCAATTACTGAAGCTCAAGTGCAAGATGAATGTTTCAGATCAAGCCTCTAGAGCACTGTTGGAAAGTGGCAGTTTTGACACCAAAACAAATTACCCATAATAGGTGCCTAAGGGTGGCATTCAGAAGGCCATCTGGCTTGCACAGAGGACTCCTACCAGTAGTTTCTGGTCTGCATCAAGCCTCAGCAACTGTGACATAGCAGGAGGATACTTTGGAAAGAGTTAAGCAAAGCAGGAAATGTGGAAGATTTAGGGTGGGAAAAAGAATTACAAAAAGATTAATTACAAGTTCTCCCCATGCTTTGGACCCAGCCCAAGCGTCTGCTTCTTCCTTGGAACATTTGGTCCAGAATTTGGGGCTAGAAATGAGTGTTCATAATGTCTTTGTGGGTGACCTTTCACCGTTACAGGCTACAATGACTATTGGCAGTCTCTGAACCAAGATTTGCCTCTATTATTACTCGCCTCCTTGCAAAACTTGCTGTCGCCTGAAGTCTTTGGCAGAAGATATGAAAGATACTTTACAAAATAAAGCAGGAGGGGGTTCCCACTGCTACTAGAGAGAGATTGTTGCTAGCTCAGCATTAGCCTTTGTAATGTGCTTTCGCATGAGGTATGTTACCCTTCTGGCAACACCTCCAGGCCTGACTTTTCTCCTTTGTCCTCGTATGGATCTGGGATAGGGGTTCCTCAGGGAAAGGTTCTCACACTTTCCAGCAGAAAGGCTGCCTCCATGCTGTGATGATGATCCCCCTGTTCCTGTAGATATTTTTGGATTTAGTCCCAAACAAGCCTGTCCTCCTAAGTTTGGTAATTCCTGTTGCATGGATGTCACCTGAAATTGTCTTCTTTGTTTGCTGTTGCCAAATTACTCCATTGAACCATAACTCTGATTTTTAATGTCCAGGGCACTTTTGTACTGTTTTTTTAGTACAAAGAGAAAGACACAAAACACAAAATGTGTGAGTGTGAACCATGGCCTCCTGTGGGGCATGGATGATGGCACATAAGGCTCACTGTGATAGAGCATGGAGGTATTCATCATATCTAAAGCACAAAGAGTGGGTGCTAACATGCAGGTACTTCAACAGGAGAACTAAAACTTCTATATTTAGAACCTCTTCTGAAGGCCAGTTTTGTGCTTAAAAAACAGGACTGGGAGTAAATATTTTAAGGTACTGATCTTTGCTTACATCTGTCTTTCAGTCTTTGAAATCTTACAGTATCTTGTCCCTCCACCTGTAATATGGGACAATACTAACAGGCACATTAATTTAGCTCTGACAGATCATAAAAGCTTAAAAGATCAAAAAGATCCTTTATATTACCAGAGAGCCAGTACCTCTCACAAGAATACAGTCCAAATGTTTTGATCCATGTTCTGGAGCCCTATGATAGGCTGTGAGCAGATGAAGTGGGCTATGAGATAATGACTCTGCTTGAGACCTACACCTTATGCCAAAAAGGCAAAACCCTTCAGAGCCTCTGCTAGTGGAAATTAGGAAAAAACTACTCTCATTTGTTCCATGTTTTGGGATCACGGGAACCCTAAGGAAAGATTTCCCACTTGCCACTTTCCTTTTCCCCTCCAGTTCTTCTGTCCTTCCCTGCTCTACAGGGAAGGATAAACCTTCCAAGTTCCTACAGCCAAGGACAAACCTCCAAGTCCCAGAGTGGCAAGTTACCATAGGTTCCCATACATATCAAAATCTTTGTGGCACCAGTACAGACTTTGTGGCACTGGCACAAACCTCCTAGCACCAGCACAACCCAATGTCAAACTCCCACCCAAACACAATGAAATGCCATGCTACAGCATAAATCCTTCCACTCCCAAAAGAGGCTTAACTTCTTCTGAAATTCTCTGAGCTCCTTGTCAATTGCTGTCCAATTTTTGAACTGGAAACTGAGGTCAGGGACTGCCTTAAGCATTGTGTCTTGTGGATCATATTGCACATGCTTAACAAATACTAATAAAAATCAGTAACCTAATTAATTAAGCAGCCCTGAACTCTTTGTACGTGAGAGCACTAGAAAATCACACTTTTTGTTTTGTTCAGCAACATGATGCAATTAATATTTTTAAAACTCTCTCAAGAGATACATTTTTTTATTATTATGAAATAGGACAATTTGATATTTTGTTTGTTTCAGTTATACACTTTCATTAGGTATGTACAGGACAGAACATGAATGGCTTGTACATTCAACAGATTGTTCACTTGTGTCACCGAGTTCCTCAAGCTTATAAATAGCATCTCCATAGTACTGTATTGCCTTACTGGTTTTATGCCATACACTTGGACAACTGGAGGCATGTACAGCATCATTTACACCACAGCCTGTCTCCCACCTACTCAGATGTACACCATTCGCACCCCACACAAGATCACTGGGTTTGCTGAGGCACCTCCAAAGCCTTGGGCACATATTTCTCAGCAGTCTTTCTGCACCTACTCTCTGAGGATCTCATGGCATTTGATGCGTCAAGCAGCTCAACACCTGTTTTGACACAAGTCAGCAAGTAAAGCCCAACTTTTCAATTAAGGAGGAGGAACTAACAAAGTCCACAAGCAATCATCTAGCATACATTCCAGATCTTCAACACCCGGCATTTATTCAAAAACTATTGTTCCTGCAATCCCACCTTTTTGTCCCATGTCCAACCAATACTTCTGATTAACTTTCTGGACTAATCCTACCTATGATCACAAAACTCTGTATGTAAGAGCTACTGAGTGGGTAGTACATCCTTCCCTGAAGGTTTCTAATGATGCATTTCAAGACATTTTTCAAGTCTCAGTATCACATGAGCCAAGTCCCAAATGGCTTATAACAGTCCACAAAGATCAAGTGGGGGAGGCGTTGAAACCAGCTGATGAAGGGAAACAAACAGACCACAGGTTTTTTGATGACAATGCTAGATTGCATCCTTTTCTGAAGCTCTTCTCTCAGCTAAGATGACATTAGATGTTCTTTTTTGTAAAAATCAGGCTTTTGAACAGCCTTTGCAAAAAAGCTATGGACTGTATGAGTTGCGGAGAAATCTGTGATACCCAAGATGGATTCTGCTGTGCAGAAAGGGGGTTTGTAGTACCTGCCTCCATACTTTTAGAACAGTAAAAGAAAATTATACCCCTTTTGATATTGTTAAACTGCCTCAAAATGGGATCCTTAAGACTAAATTACAAAGACCTTTCCCTCTCTTTTGCTGATCTGCACTTCAGGGAAAAGGTTTCTGACAGAAACCTGTCAAAAGGTTTCTAAGCAATCCGCCTCAAATTCTCCATGGGATCTGGTGAGTTTTGGTGTGGCATTCTTTGGACTTTTTAGTTCTGTACCTTGCCAGTCTCTCTCTCAGCTGAAAAAAAAGTCTATAAAAGCTACTGCTTCTTTACCTTCAGGCCAAGTCTTGAAGTGTTAAAGCACAACTCCTAGTAACATGGATTACAATAAAATCTGAGTTTCTTTATTTCACTTTCACTGCTAGTTTATAACATTGGGACCCAAAAGGTTGTTTTGCAAACTTAAAGAGGACCAAGTGTCCAGTAAACTTTTTAATACCATGTGAAATTTGAAAGCCTTAACAGCAGAGGTTTAGTAGTAGTGTCTTACAATGCTTGGGCATTTAATGAGTTGGATTTTATTAGTCTGTTTTTCTTGACGGCAATAAAAGGATATATGAAAGGGTCAAAGATAGAAAACTGTAGTACAACGTATCTTGCCAAGGTTACATACAATATATTTAGCATTTTCCCAAGGGAAGTATGGGTTAGATCTGCAGACATGGAGTATTTCGGGTGATTTTTAAAGGCCTTCAAATAAAACAGGGTACTGTAGATCTTCTTTTGTGAAGAGGAGGTGGAGGGGAAGCAGAGACAGACATTGGCAGGCATCTGCAACCTGTACAGTTCAATGCACAAATGCAATCCCAAAGCAAGTTGGAAGCCCCTGGCTCTAGAGACGTGGTTCCCACTCCTTTTATGTCATGACTTTTGTTTTCCATTTTTCTCCCATGCAGTATAAACATGTGACATGAGATCAAAACTTGTATAGCTGTTCTCTAGGCTGCCACGTGAACTTCCAATTACCTAATTATTGGCTGTTACTAGTATTGTTGCAGTTATCACAGAATTATCTCTGCTCTGGAGACCTCATCTAGAGACAACAGAAGCAGAACTGTCCCAGAAATCCCAGGCAGGTGGCTGGTTTCCTAAGGCAGTATGTATCAGTCTTGCTGAAGCTAAATTCCCGTGTAATTAATTTTCTTTATATCTATGAACTCTCATCTCAAAGCTTTCTTGACACTGCATTTCCTCAGAAAGATGTTCCCAAAATGTATTTGAGAGATACAACTAAGGAACATGACAACAGCTTGTGGAAAACAACACCCCTCTCATCCTCTTGCCAGTGGGATATATTTCTGAGTAATACCTCAGAAAGATTTTTATCCCTTTTTGTTGTCCTTCACTTTTGGGAAGGGGGAAGCTTACCATTTTGTGTATTATTAAGTAAACCCAATGTGTTTTCAATGTCTTTTATTCATTATTAAATGTGAAACTCTTGGAAATAACTGGAATGTGGAGGTATGGCAAGCCATGCAAAAAGCAAATATGTCTGGTCATCCCAGACACCCTTTTCCTTTTGTCAGTGTCCCACACCTTTTGCAAAGCCACATACTGAAATGTGTATCTGGGTCCAGATATTGCCTGTGCTAATGCCATCTCCAATGGCTTTAGACATGCACTGAATCAACACCATTACAATGGTAAGCATACTGACTGCTGGCTCTTGGCATCAACCCCATGGAGAACTGGGTTTGAGCAGTGGTCCTTCACTCTTCAGGGAGTAGCCTTCACTGCTCTTAACCTTCACTGTGCCTTGTCAAGCAGCAGATGCTACAAGACTGCCTGCAGCTACCAGTGGCTGGGTGATGACTAAATGGGACTTCTTCCTTCTTTCAGGACCAGCCTCTCATCGCCAGTCACAAACCCACTGTGCTGGATCTGCTGCCCCTGGCGATCCTTGCCTCTCCGTCTGGAAGCCACTGGGCTTTGCCAAACCCCAGATTCATGCGGTTTGGCACCCTCTGTTCATCAGGAGCGGGAGTTCCATCCAACACATACTGCTGTATACAAGTCAAGCAGCAGCTGCAGTGAGGACTGGGCCAGAAGCTGTCCCACAAGCTCCTCTTTAAGCTTCAGGAGGTGGGTTAGTAGCCGCAGGGACAGGGTGACGGGAATGCTGTGTGCTGGGAGAAATAACGAGCCAAACATTTGCCTGAAAAGGAAGGGAGGCAGCGGGAGTTTTACAAGCTGCAAGGGAGGTAAGGAAGAGGCCAACAGAATAAATATGATGTATTTTAAATACTCTTTTCTCCCAAAATATGTCCTCCCCCCCTTCCCCTGTTTGTAGCCCTGCTTTTCAAGGCTGGAATGATAACCTCTGTGCCTGCTATTAAGAAGACAGTGCACAGGTTTTTCTTCAGCCCTCAGCATGACCCAGAGGAAAGCATGCGTGGGAACACAGAGGGAGAGGGCTGAGGGGGACAGACAGCTGGCTGAATTGTCCTTCTGAGCCACTTTTGCCAAGATGTGGTGCAACATCTTATTTTTCTTGTTATTGCTACCATCCATTACAAGAAGTCTGCTTATGTTCATTAAACATCTTCTGTGCAGCTTAAGGATGCAAGGGATGGTAACATTGGGTGGGGGAATTAGCCACAACATGGCCCCTGCAGCTTCCAGGGATGCTGCAGCCCTTCTGGGAACTACAAACCCCCCGAGCACCCATGTGGCTGAGGCTAGGGTGGGGAAGGGCTGGTGCAGAGGGAAGGAGATAGGGGTAGGAAGAAGTGAATTGCAACACTCACACCCCCCCAGCAATACGGGCCTTTCTCAGCAGTAGAAAAGACCAGCTTTCACCTCCACCCCAGCCCAGAAAGGCTGCGGGAAGTACAGCCGGCTTGTTTCCTGTAAACAGGCTACTGTTCCCAAAGCTGTGGCACAAAGACAAGCCACTGAAACACAGAGTCCAAGATTGGGACAGGTGCCACTATTGGTGATGGGCTGAACGGCTTAACTTCTCCCTATACTTCTCCAGTGCACTTCTTCTCTCATGCTTTCACCCCCTTTGCCCTCTGCTTTAGCTGTAGGACAGCTTTCTTTTCCCCTCCCATTGACCTCCTTCCTAGGTCTTGGCACAAGAGGGACCTTTGCAGCTGCAACCTTATGGTACAATCACAGGCATTGTCCACCCTTTGCAACCTTCACGAGCTGCCCCTGGCTGATGATCAGGACCTCTGTGATGTGATAGCTAAATCCAAATTGGCCTTTTCCTAGTATCTTTCCATTTTTGGGAACAGGGCAGAGGGTTATATGGCTGTACATATTTCATCCCAGGCTGAAACTTGGCAGATAAATTCTCTTCTGAGGAATATTTTTAAAAAGTAGCTAACATTGCATTACACAGAACCAAGCAAATCCTCCTGCCCATCTGTCTCCTCTCCAGCTTCTTCTCACTTTAGTCTGACAGTGAATTCAGACATTGGAGGAAAGGAGGGGTTGGGCCAAAGTCATTACCACAGTAATGATCCATCTAGTCCATGACAATGATCCATCTAGTCCCACATCCTGCTCCTAACTAGGTAGCAACAAGTGGTTTGGGGTCACTAGTCACTGTCAGCTCCTAAAATTTCTCATAGGCCATCACACCTTCTTGTCTCACTCTCAGCTGAAAACATGAAGCAGGTGATACAGCCTTTGACACTAGCTGTGGCTCACAGTTTATGCATTTCTGCTTTAAGGGAGAGGCAGATTGCCAATTCCAGTGGTAGCTGATGTTCTTCTTAAAACCTCAGCTCCTGAACTCCTTACTGTTACCAGATAACTGTTTTCTTTTCGTTATAAATTTGGCGTGTATGCAGACATCAGGATTTTTTACAAAAGTCTGATGATATGAACAAAAATAATCCAAATATCAAAGTGTAAGCAAATGGATCTTGAATAGGCTCATTCAAAAACTATATTTCTTTTTCTGTCAAATTATGTGATTTTTGCTAGTGTTCCTCCTAGCAAAATCACATATTGCTTGGTAACATTAGGGAGATGATGAGCTGGCAGGAATACTAGTGAATTCCCCAAAGGAAAGACATGGAGCCTTTGTCTTCCACTTAAAAAAATTCAGGGAACCTGGTAATATTACATCCTAAAACTGCGCAATGCTGGACAACCTATTGGAAGCCAGGGTATAGGAAAAAGGAAAATAGGCTTAGGCTCTTGGCTGCCTGAAAAGCAGGTGGATTTTTTTTCACTGATTATTGAATTTTAACCTTGTTCTGTACATATGTGGTTGGTAAAGAAGAGACAGGTTCTCCTTTCTTGCTTAGAAACCAGAACATAACATAGATGAGATATGAATTCGAGAAAAGAGAAAAGAAAAAAAAAACAACAAACCAAAACACGTAGCATTATTTGCATTTGTTTTATTGATTACATGTCATATTTTTTTGATAATATAAATCCTGCTTTTGGATGTCAGTGGCTACCAATTTTTGAATGAAGCTTTCTCTGCTTGACCTGGATGGGCCTCCAAAGTAATGAAAAAAGTTGGTGCCATCTCCAGAGCCCCTGGGTTCATACTTCCCTTCTCTGGCCTCTATGTTCCCTATTTTCTGTTGCTGAGAAGAATTAAGACAGGCTCTGTCACCATGGCAATGAAGAGCTGTACCTGTTTTGGAAAATGTATACGTGCTTACAACTAAACCGTTCCAAGGCAGAGCTTGCCATGAGAACCTTAGGTTACTCTCCTTAATGGCAAATATTGAGTGTCAAAGACATTTCAATATGACTAGTGTAAAGAAAAGATGATCAGAGCATGGCCAAAAGACCTTCCTGGGGGCAAACAGAGAAATGGTCAGTGAGGAGCAACCAAAGCACCCCTGACTCAGAAGAAGCCATGAAACCCAACCCTTAGGTGTGGGTGGTTCACTGCAAGGTGCACTTATTTTAAGATTAGGCCTGAGACCATCAGAGGTGGTAAATGCAGCACTGAAAAATGAGGTCAGTGGGAATAAACAAAGGCGCAAAGTCTGTTGTTAGGGGCTGATCACACCCAAGAGGGTGCAAAGTTGTCCCTGAGAGCTGCAGATCACCACTCCTAGAGAGGAAAGAGATGCAGAAACACTTGGAAGCCTTCAGAGAGCACACTAAGTAAAAATGGTGAGAGGGCTATCTCTTGCTCTACTTGAGAAAAGAGTGGAGCCAGGATGGGTTTCTCCCCCATCCTAACCAATCCTTTCTACTCTTGCTTCAGAACAGTCTCTAAAGAAAGCTATTTCCTTCCTTATCGCCTGGCATGGATCTGGGGACTTCCCTCAACCTTGGTTGACCTTTGTTTGAAAGGATTTCTCCTATCCAATGCCTTGGAGGTCCTCCAGGTATCTCTTTGCTTTGCTTTTCAGCAGGGATTACACAGGATACTACAGTTTGATCTGTCATCTCCACTGAACACGGTAAATTGTAAGTGTCCCTTAATATGTTTTCTTCCAATGAGGAAACCAGGGCTTACTGTCCCAGAGGATTTCAGGCCTCTCCCTGAATAAGGAACTCAGCATCTTATCATGTGCATCTACTAGGATATATTTACTCCATACTCACCTAGAATGTGAGGCTGCTGTACTGCCTGTGTCTATGGATTTTTTTTCTACATTAATGCCAAAGTTCTGAAGTTTTTATGTCTTTTTCTTTTTTCTTGAACCTCTAAGAGGAGATGATCCTTCACAGGAAGGATGACAATTTTGGTTGGTTGGTTGGCTGGTTGGTTTCATTTTGGATGCCACAGTCCACCATTGGACATATGGAATGCTAAAATGATCCTACCTGTGGTTGGATCACACATTGTGACCCAACCAAAACCCAGAACTGGGCAAACTCAGGGCCTCTGAGACTGAAAATAAACAGCTGGAGAGTTGGCTGGAAGGAGAAGCCCTCCCTCTTGCCTTGTATCCACAGGTCGCTAAGCCAGATGGGGCTGACAATGCATAGAAGCTGCTGATTCTCAAACCAGTTCTGTCAAGGTGGGATGCTGAGGAGGAGAGACAAAGTCTATTCGTGTGCCACCTTTTTAAGTATTCAGAGTTCCTTTCATACCTGTGCTTTCTGCCATGAGACAGAGCAGATCCCCTTTGCAGGATGCTCTACAGCGAGCAGGCACATAATGAAAATTGTTACCAGCTCTGGTGCAGCTCAGTATAAACTAATCGCATAAACGAATAATTCAAACTCATGCCAACAATACCTCTGAAAAGCACTGCAAAGCAGCCTCCGTCACTCTTTCTGCAGCTCTGAAATGCAATCAAGAGCATCATGTAATGTACAGGCCATGAGAAAACATGTCTGGATCATTATAGTTAAAAACCTGAGTAAGAACCAAAAGATTTGACCTTTGAAATGCATACTGGCTCTGGTTTGGAATGGCTTCATCTCTAAATAAGAATTGTCCATGTCTGGCAGTATGTAGAAATATACTGTTCTGACTCAGGAGGCAGGCAAAATAGCAGGAAATGATTCTGTTTAAAAATTAGACCATAAATTTAGATATAGGCTGTTCCGATCCTGGCATGATTTGTTACTAGTAAATCAATATATTTTTGGCAGAGATCATGAAACAAAAAAAACCCACCAAACCAACAAAAAAACAAAACCAAACGGAAAAAAGAGGGAGAGAAGAGTAGAAATAAAGTTTTATGGAGGAAACTAAACAGATGCCAGTTTGTGTTAACTGTATCATAGATTTAAAGTCACGGGTCCTCCAGCCTATTGAGACCTGCCTTCTGAAATATTCAGTACAACCAGGTGGAAGGAACTTGGCACAGAGTCTTGCATCTGGCTGAGACTTGTCACTGTCTCTCCAGCTGTTCCTGCCCTTGACACTTGTACCTTTCCTCTGTTTAAAAGGCAATATTTGGGGCAATTTGGGAAAGGAGGCAAAGCTAACCTCCAAGAACAGAAAGTTGCATGCCCAGAACAGGCTATGCCTCTGCTGCTGAAGCTCAGGGAGACAATGCCTGGTGCAAGCACAGAAGTGCAAAGGCTTGGAGGAGGTAGTGAAAGCCACTGGGGCCTAGGAAAAGGGGTCAAGGGCCTAGAGGGCAGAGCAGCAGGCCGAGGCTTCATGTTTGCATGGGCAACCATGTGTTAAACATCTGTAACTAAGTGCCTAATGTCCTAACCAGCCATAGCCCAGTACCAAAGGATAATGGGGATCCATATTAAGCATTGCTGAAGGTGCAGCTCCACAATGTTCATTCTTCTCCCATTGCTAAAGCCCCCTCATCAGCTGACCAGTTCTATCTTAGCAGGAAACAACACTGTGGCAGGTCACCACAGTGAGGGTATGTTATGACAGCTGGAGAGGAACTTCCTGAGAAAATTACGCTGTTTGGTGGGATGTAGCTGGACAGTCTGAGATGAGGGAATCCCCATTTATAGTCTACATCTACATCCCCAGGATGAATCCCACAACAGGAAAGCGAAAACCCACTTAAGAAAATATCCCAGATCTGGGAGAGGACTTGGCAGAGTAAATGTTTCCGAAGGTCAGATTCCAAAAATCTGGTTAAAGTGGAGTCCTGGAAAAATATCCAGATCTGATGATATTCATCATGGAAAGGTGGTTTGTGTCACCCAGAGGGGTGGGGAGAGCAGAGGATGAGCCCAGAACATGATTCATTTGGCACTATCTTCATTTCTGCTGTTGGAACCTTGCTAAAATCTATGCAGAAGGCAGGGCTGTATGCCCATCTCTGGTCCTCTGTCATGCATACCCTTCAGGAGCCGTACACTCCTGGCCTACTGCAATGCAGCCTGCAATAGAACATGGAGCTGCCCTGATTCACAGCAAGGAAAGATCTAGCCCAGCAACTGCTGAAAAGTGTAATTCAGAGTCCAGTTTCTAAGAAGCATCTTGCAAAGAAAAGAAACAGCCAAATTGCTGGGAGAATGTAGCTAGGTAGAATACTATTTCCTCCCTTTGCATTTAATGAAAATACTGGTTTTAGACTACAAACAGAACATTTTAGCAGCCATATGCAGCTAGGTCCTTGCTTTTCTGTTCTCTTTGCCTACCAGTATATTTCCATGTAGCTCTTCAGCTCTAGAAAAAGGCTGAAAATCCAAATTAGACCCATACAAAGTGAAAGTCTCATACTTAGATTGCCTTTAGACTGCTTAGATTTACGCCTGTGCAATGCAAATGGTACCAAATGAGCAATACTATTTGTAACACAAGCATTTGTAAGGCAACAGCCAAGAATTACAGCAGTGGAAAGAGGTTCACAATCCTATTGTAGAAAGAAGCAAAACATTTTACCATCTCAAAGAGCATGTCTTTCCTCGTTGTTGGTCACGTCATATCCATCTTAAGCAGACCGAGCAATACTAGAGGAAAATAGGGAAAGAACATAGCATCAGAGCTGAGGTCAACATCTGGATGGACTTAGGCTTCACAAAGGAATTCACTGACTCATTGGCACATGTGAGGACTGTCATCTCCTATGCAGCATTTAGTCTTTAATCACGAGAGCCCATTGGAGTAAGGCTTGGCTTTCAGAAATATTAATGGAGTAATGCTGCTATGAAAAGTGAAAAAAACAAGGCAAGAAACTGATTAGATCCAAAAAACACCAGTATGACTCCCTCCCTACATAGACACACACACATATACACACACAAGAAGGGAGTAGTCAAAAGACTGACAATGAAAACTAACAAAGTCACCTGCTGGGTGTTTGAACAGGAGCAAGATAGGAGTTCCATCTGTGCTCTGACCCTACCTGACCTTCAGGAGCTCCACCAGTGGTGCAGAAGGTTTGTGGAGTGACAGAGGTCTTGCTGTGACCTCAGCAGGGTGTAACATGGACTCTCCCAGCAGGATATCCGCACCAGCGTGTCCCCACAGCTCTGGGGCAGTGGTGCCCAATCCGGGGAGAGGGAAGGAAGAGGAATAGAGTAAGAGATGATGGGCAGGGCTTTCCTGTTGCAATTGTTTGGAAGATCTTGGGCCACAGTGTCACTTCTGGACAAAATGTGCCTTGCATGAGTTGCTGTGGGCACAATGCCTTCCCTCACACACCCAGCACACCCCTCTCCTGCCTCAGCAGAGAAGTCCCACAGGCAACTGAGAGAAACAGTCTGCAGATCCATTCCAAGGCATGCTGCTCTGTGCAGCATCCTCACTTGCCTGGGCCACATCTTTACCTTGCTCCTCATCAGAGACCTTTGTCTGCATATGAATCGTCAGTAGCCAAGGATGCAGAGAAAGGGCTCACAGCTGGCACACTGTTCCATGCATGTATCTGGACCCGCAGTCCTGCTCTTATGCAGATTAGGAATGAACTTCTGAACCTCTTGAGGCTGATAGATCACAGGTGGCAACAGGAAGCAATGGGGAACTTATTTGCTCATGACTGCTTAGCTGCTGTTCTCTGTTATTTAAATTAGTGTTTTATTAGGTTCACTCCTTGGGATCAGGAGGATTTGGAAACACCTGTTTTGATTGTCCTATTGCAGTGACCTCATGATTCACAAGGCCCCAAATTGTATTCCTCAGAGAGATAAAGAATTTCTAGTGGCAGTTCCTATGAAGTGGAGAGGACAACAGCTGCTCAGGTGTCCCCTGCTCCACATGGGAAAGGTCTGAATAGAAGAAGAAATTCAGACTCTGACTTGATTTTTTGTGATCAGTTCCAGCATCCCCTTCTAGTGTCCTGCCTCCCCCTGCTATGGTTTCAATTTAGCCAGAAGCCAAATCACTAGTTTGCTCCAATCTATCAGCCTTCTCCAATTGTGTGATGTTGTATGAATTGGAGAGCCTTTTCTGGATAAGGACACTTAAAGCAGCAATGAGTATCAGGCAGATGCAAAATAATCATCTGAGCAACAGATTAACAGCTAAACATTTCCAGCAATTTAGAAGGCAGTTTTGTTTTCAGACTAAGGTTGAACTGCTACTCAAGACAAGCCCTATTTGCTTCCCCTGTTTTGACAAATCCTCCTAGTCCTGGACAACCTGCAGCAACAAGGTGGTCTCTTAAATCACATTCTGGGGATAACACAAGGAACAAAGAGCAAAATGTATTCACGACCCTGTTTATTGCAAGTGAGCTGTTACGTCAGGCTGCGCTTCTGCCAGGCTCTTCCCAGAAAGCAGAGTTGTTCGTCATGCAGTTGTGGCAGCTTGTTTCTACACTGCAATACATGTCACAGAAGGCAGTCAGGGTCTTGATACAACACTCGCCTCCTGTAATTGTTCTTCTTGCCCCCTGTAGAAAAGAAGATAGGAAAGCAAAGATAAGAAATATTCTTCTTAGTCACAAAGCTGCTAAGGGCATTAATGGCAGGAGGTAATTGTCCAGTCTGCTCATGGCAGCTGTTAATTTGATGATAGTTTCATTTCATTTTAGATAATGTTCCCAAGTACCTCTGGAACTAAAAATTTAGTGGGACATAGGGGAAGGGTCACTATGGGCTTATGTTTGCCTAAATATGATAATCTAGTAGTTTAATAGAGTAAACAAGGTTGCCTTTCTAGGCAACGGATACACATGTATTTTCAGAAAATGATCCATTTGATCTATCTTGGTACACTTTAGTTACCTGTCTACAAATCCAGCCAAGTACTCACCAAGCCCTATAAACATCTGCTTCACCACTGGTTACTCTATACTGAATTGAAGGGGTACATATGAATGTCTCCTGACTGCTCCTGTGCTGTCAGAGGTATTTTTATGCTAAACACCAGGTAAGAGTTGGCAGCCAGTGACTAGGGGCTGTGATTTTGTGGTACTAGTTCTTATTTCCCCAAATTTCCTACCCCACACTGAGTAGTTATCATAAAATATTTATATACGACAGCCTGCAAGCCTGCAGCCACCTCAAATGGCGTGGATGCCCTTATGGTTGCAGACAATATGACCATTCCAACTTTCATATTGGCTCCACAGCCAAGACCTTAAGCCCATCTTCCCTCAAAGATGCCTTGTCCTTGACCCAGAAAGAGGTTTCCATCTCCAGTCACAAGATAGTCCCTGCAGCATTCTAGTTCCACCAGGATTTTTCAGAAAGTCTCATCCTGTGACAGCCTTTCCACTGCTCAACCTGAAAGACAGTACCTCTTGTCTTTCCCTTCCTTAGCTGTCGTCTCCGTCCTTGCTTCCTGCTTCTGTCTCTTCTCCTCTTCTGGGAGCGTTCCCTGTTGTGTTGTTTCCGATATTGCCTGTATCTTGCCATTTCTGCTTTCAAGATCTCTGTAACAGGATGGCAGCTGTCTGGCAGTGCTGCCTGTTTCTCTGGTGTGTGGTCTGGCTCTGTATCAGATGGTGAGTGGGCACATACCTGGCATACCTTTAGACGTCAGCCACTATGACATATTGGGTATTTGTGATGTAAGAGGGTCACTTTTGCCATATATAGAAATAGCCATATTTGGCCATTTGGTTTTCCATCACAGTAAAAGTTACTTTGTGATTGGTCTTTGACTCTGAAATAGGATCTTTTCCTGTCATCTCAGAATCAAAGCCAAAAAATTTACCTCTGGGCTTCCACTTCAGAGTTTTCACTGTGTTAGGGGGAGGGAAAAGACAGTGAAACTGAGGTCTGGGATCTCCAGAACAGAACTGAAGCTCAATAGTCCAGAGCCTACCCATGTAACGTGCTTTTCTACAAGGCCCATCTCTTATAATCAGTTTTGACATGACATGACAATGAAAGGGAAAAAAGAAAGAAACAGGGAAGTTTGTCAAAGATAGGAAACACAGACTCATAATTGGTTTCTATTAATTATTTTGGTTTCAGACCAAAAATTTCTTCCATTAAAGCACTGATGCCTGCCATGTAAGAATTAAATGTCAGAAAAAACAATCCACTCTGTAACTACAAGAATATTTTTTTCTGCTCTCTTGTCGAAGTGACATATGAATACTGTGAGATTACTTCTATTGTGCAACCGAGGCATTGTTATACCACATAGCAGGATGGAGCTGACCCTAGAAACTCCCAACACACAATAAATTGAGATCTTCTTCTGGAAATGACGCTAGCAGTATGCATCTCAGTAATGATAGCCTTTGAGCCTTGTTCTGGAGTCATAGGGAGTTTATGAGATATTATATTCTCCCATTTCCTCCCTGCTGAAACTTCCCTTGGAAGGTCCCTCAGCATCAGGATGTGTCACTTCCAAAAGGATTTTTGGGCAGAATCTATGACAAAAAAATTGGACTACTGATCTGGAGCTAGGTAGGCAGAAGGATGCAGTCTAGAGCTGGACCTGTGCCCAGGCTGCTCCACTGCTCTGATTTCCAGAACTAGATGTGTAAAAAAACTTGAGCCTCACAAGGTTCCTGAGAAATCAGGAAAGGAAGGTGAGAGGCTGGCATGGCTGAGTTGAGACCTGCTGGTCAAACTAAAAGGCAAGAAAGAAATATCCAGGGAGTGGAAGTAGGGACAGGTATCCCTATGCAAACAACTCAAAGTATTTGGTATTTAAAGTCAAAGATACAGCAGGCATTCTTTGTTACAACCCAAAGTCCTACACCAGGGTATGGGTACTTTAAAACAACTGTAGATAAAGACCTTGTTTTTCTCTTATAGCCAGAAAATCAGAAAATCACAGTGGCTTAATGAATGCGTCTTTTATTAAATGCAGGTCAAATACATGGCTTGATTGATGCAGGCTATTATTTTAAATAATGCAGACAACCTGAGGTGCAATTTTTTATAATCATGTCTGCAATACTGCATTCTGCCCAATCTAATAGTCCCACAGCATGTGAACATTCACAGAATTAGACCATAGCACCTCAGCTTAACACAGCCCCCCCAATATTCCCAAGAAAGTCTACCAATAATCAGACCAGCTCCACCTGCAGAAAAGGAAAGATTAAAGAGGAATGAGGGGCTGACTGGTCCACAAATTATCCAGAGACAGACTTGTTTGGAAGGGTGAAGCATCTTGATACAGCTGCAGATTCTTCACAAATCCTTCCTTGTTCATTAGCTCAAATTTGAAAGATTGGCAGTAAAGAGGGACAGACAAATGGTCAGAGCAGACACTGCACCAAACCTTGTAGTATTTTGTCCTGAAAATTGTTGCTGAGGTGTTCCATGGTTAACAAATACATGCAGTGAAACTGAAGGTCTCTACCCACATAAAACAAGTCAGCTCTCTGCTTACATGCTTGCAAATCAAGAGTCAGTTCCTTGCCATCAACAGGTATCCAGTACACACAGCTGCAAAACAGGCATGAGATCACATGCAACCCAGTAGCATCTGCACTTTTTGGCTTTCCTAACCCTTGTGATTTGTGACATTAAGCCACCTTGCTTGTAGGATTGATCCAATGGGCCAAACTCTTCTTTTGCCTTTTCCCCTCCAATTCAAAGAAATACACGAGGAATAATTTTGTCCCTCAATACAATCCCACCTTTTGTGGTTTTTTTGTTGGTTTTTTTTTCAGTTTATAGTCTTAAGGGCCATCATAAGAGACGTTTAATAATGCCTAAAGGTTTTTATGCTTCAGTGAAAGATGGCAATGCAAATCCTTAGGCATTTTTTTCAAAGTGGCTCTAGGCAGACATCTCCTTTGTTTGCAGAATATTATTCTTTTAAAATCACTAGTTTATAATTTTTTTGTAGTGTGTTGTATTTTACTGTTGTAAATGAGTACTGTTAACTACTCATGAAAAAAATCTCACTTGATCTTTTATAGAAAGAGCAACTACACTAAAACTACGACAGAGGTTTACATTTTTGTAATTTTATTTTTTTTAAAAAAAGGGGTTTCTCATTGACTTTCATGCTCCTGTTTCACTTTCAAGGCTACCCAAATAGCATGCATGATGAAGTGCAACTTGCTGGGCATGACTAAGGAGGCAAAACAGTAGAAGTACACAGATTGGAAATACTTCCTCGCTGTTTGCAGATGGCAGGGTCAAACTGGACAAAAGATAACCATATCCTACAAGAAAATGAGTCAAGTATTTTCAGTTGTAGTTATTTCAGATGCTGACAGGTACATCCATGCACAAAGAAATTTGGTGAACCCTAGGACAAAATCTAATAAAAACACATAGCTATCATTTCTGCTCAGGCAGTCCAACCAGTGGGGTATGATTGTTGTAGGAGCACAGCAAAGCCAACAAAGCCAATCTCAGAAGCAAGGGTGGAAAACTCTTACTGTTGCATATATCTTGCCAGAAAAAAACTATTACTTCTTGCAGAAAAGGACAGGGACAGTCAGTGGTTCTCCACTTAGGGGTTGGCATGAGCCCAAATGTAGTCTCTGGTATTTCAAAAGCACTATGCTCAGTGTACCACCACCCTCAAATGTCAACCAGGGTTAGCTTTACTTCTTGGTTTCATCCATGGCCTTAAAGCTATTCCTTAGCCCTAAATATTTCCATTTGTTTTCTATTTAGATACATTCTTCTAGGAAACAGGGCCTTCAGAGGGGTCATATCTTTTATTTTGTTGGTAGGGCAACTTTTTGGAGTCCCTGGTTGATTATGCCTGTTTACCTTCTGATAACTCTGTTTCCTGGATGGCTTCCATGTGTTTTTCCTTTCTAGTTAATCTTATGGCAATGATCCTGGCCTTCAACAGATATAGAGTGTTTGTTCTCCTGGTGTTCAACAGGGCTCTAAAATACAAACACTTTTTCATGTGTTTCTGGGTACATCAGCATTCAGAAAACAAACTCTTTTATGAGTAGCAGTCATATCCAGCACTCTGCAGACACATGAATTCATGCTCTCTCTGCCTTGCCAGGAAATAAAGTTTACAAATGATTCACCACACTTCTGGGGAAGAAAGCTGAGAAATTAACAGCTCCAGGCTGCAGGACCAAAAACTAGTCATACAAACAGGTAACCAAACACGTAAACAGGTAACTGTTTAAAAGGCATCCGAGGAACCTTTCTGGCAGAAGTAATGTTTCATAGCAAGAAACCCTTGCTTCATGCTGAAGCACAGTAGGCAGCTTTGATCTTTTGTCTGTGTACTTCTTCCTCAACGCATGTGCTACTGATTTGGGAACCCCACTGATATTTTTAACTCTCCATCTTCTTTTTCCTTTTTTTTTTTTTTTTTCCCCTTTGGCTCGTACTGTTTTTCAGGTTCAGCTTTTGTATCTCAATGAAGCCTCTGAGTTTTCTGTAACTCCTTCAGTCCCACAAAGTGCTCTAGGAATGCTGTTATCCGAGGAAGACTTTTCCCTGACATCAACACTCAACAATGTTGAGCTGAGAAAGCGACAGACCATGGCATCTTATTGTATTTGTTTGAGATAGGATTCAATATGAAGAATCAGCGCATTGTTTCAATGTCTGGACACCAGTTAACTATTAGTGAATTCACAGTCAATAAAATATAATCTCTGGGTAATATCCGGTCAACAGTTAACCTAGTAGTTATGTTTGGAAAAGAGTTTATGATCAATCCCCTGTTGCCACAATCTTATAAGTTCTGGAACATTCACCAGTTGGCCTGAAACTTCCCAGCATTTTTAGGGTGTCAAAATCAAATCATACATGAGCATACATACACAGTTTCCCAAAAATTCTGCTTCAATATTTTCAAGCCAGTGCTAAAAGAAATATGCGCCAGTTTGGGACTAAAGTTTGTTAGGGCAGGAGTTTTTTTTGGTAGAAATAATGACTGTCCTGCTTGAGGAAAGAACATGTACTATCCCAAAATCGGGAGCACTGACAAAAACCCCCACTGAGAATATAATTTTTGATTCACTTTTTTCTTACATGTACAGCTATTGGGTTATTTCTGGGAGAAATTTTCCTATGCCCATTAACTAGATGAATAGCTCTCAAGACTGCTCTGTCAGACTCCACTGTTTACAAGTTTTATTTACATGACTGCACTGCAAGTCTTCAAATTCAATTGCTTGGGAGTCTCACTGGGACCTTATAAAGAAATTAAGTTTGAATAAACTTGGTGGAGTTAAAAACCAATTTCAAAGTTATCGACTATACACACATATAAATGTATTACTTAACATTACACAGTCTCTTGCAGTCTTCGAACACTTAAACTGTTAATAATACTGCAGTGGTTGGCATCACACTTCATGCCTAAATGCCTTAAAGATGCACAAAACCAAACAGCTAAACCAGGTCCTAGCCCAGTAGTTTTAAAATGACTCATATTTCAGCAAAGGACCCAAAACCATCTCAAAATGAAATCAAACCACTCAGAATTTGGTCCATTTTTGACTTGGTGCCACTTTTCCACAGCTCTCTTACCTAGTAAAGTCACGTACACATACATTTACCTGGGGGAGTGACAGAGAAGACCCACTTTGTACCCAACAAAGCAGTTTAATGGGCTGGGTAGAAAGCTCTGATAAGGAGGGGGTATAAACGGGATTTCTCCTGTGTTGGAGCTTTCTTTACGCTAATATAGAGTGACTTGATTTTGTTTATAGTGTGGGACCTGAATTGCCCACAAAGTTCTTTTTCACAGGCTGCATTTTCTCGGTCCCCTCTCATTAAAGTAAATCTGATTACATTTCAGTCCCTTTTTTTTTTAAAGAGAGGGGAGCTAGCAGGGGGAGCTGGAGCCACACACTTAGATAATTTCCATTCAAATCCAGCACAGTAGTCCTCTCAGCCAAGTTGCACTTAGTGGAAGGAGACAGCAGGGGAAAATTTTGTGCTATTCTTTGATAGGCTTCATTGGGTGGATGAAGCATGACCAATCATCCATAACCTGACAAGGCCTTGGAAAAGGCAGAATCATGACTACATCACGTATACCTCCAAAGCCAGGACAATAGGGGATACTGTTGTGGGCTGCAGGGGTGGAAAAGAAGAGCATTAAAGTTGTAGTAACAAGGAGAAATTATTATCTGGGAGATGGTGGGAGGTAGGGGTGATCTGGCAGAGGACATCAGAAGAAGCTGGGGGTGGGGGTGGAGGGGAGAGCGAGGTGTCTTGTCCCCTCCCTGCCCCAGCCTCCATCCTCCCTGAGACATTTCAACATTAGTTATCCAAGCAGCAAGCTCTTTTCTATGACGGGAAAGAAAGAAATCGATTGTGTTTTTAAAAGCTACTTGGAGCCCACAAAAGGTGCATTGTTGCAAAATGGGTTGAGGGGGCTGGGTGCTTTGGGGGGAAAGAGTTGAACTTATACCATCATTTCGTCTAATTATGCCTGATGTTATTCCTGTTGTCATGTGGGTTACTACAAAGCCAACTGCCAGCTTGTGTCCCTGAGAGCAAAGACTAAACTGTTACGCTTACAAGGACACTAGGCTTGTTCCCCTCTCCCTCCTCCCCTTCCCACACTACTGCAGGCGCTGGCTCCTCCTTGGGATACCCACACATTTGGAAAAGATGTTGGGAAAGGTGGGGGCAGAAACCACCTAGGAGATACCAGCCATTTCTGACAGTTAGGAGGCAGCCACTGGGCTTATCCTGTAAAACTCCAGGGACACGCTGAGAGACATCCAAACAGTAACTCAGACAATGTCATTGGAGCCAATCCCAAAGTAAACCATCCTGTCATCTCATCCAGGTTTCCTCTCAGACAGATATCTTTGACAGAAGGGAAGCTGGAGGCCACCAGGGTGTTGCATATTGCCAACAACGAAAGGCACAGGCCCCAGGGCAAAATAGAGTAGAACACAAAACCAGGGATGCTACAGTTATCACCAATTTAAAATCTCAGATCTTTCAACAAGTTCACCTGTGTATCTCCAGGCCAAGTCTGGCAGGTCAATGACTTGACTATGTTGTGCTTGCACTGACCTTCATCTCATCAAGGTTGGAGACCTAGCTGGTTTTCTAAGAGACCCTCTGGTGATATTTAGAAAACAAACAGAGCTTGTGCTGTCCCTGAGCTGGCTCTTCAGATGTGTGTGCACCCTTAAACACTGTCTCCTGCCAGTCTGGCTCAGCTTGGCCCAAGGAGGGTGTATCCCAAAGGGCGCTTGGGGTGAGGATGGACTTCCAGCTCTGGCCCTGGGTTTATGCTAACAAAGCCAAAATAAACATGGTCAGAACCTGATCCTTTGGCAGAACCCACCAATTCAGGCAAGGTCACACCTAATAGCTGAGAATAGGTGAACCTGAGTCACAGAACATAAACAATAGGCCAAAGCCTAACCTGATGTTCAAGGCAGCTTAGCAAACCTTTTGTTTGCTTTCATTCTAACTTTCCTGGGCTGCGCTCCCTGCTCTCTGCTGACACCTTAGCCTAACAGGACAAACCATTTCATAATTGACTTGGAGTGGACATTCAAAACAGAGACTTATGTGTTTCTTCAGTGCTAGGAAAAAAATATCTCAGTCCTGAAGCACTGAGGTGGACTGTGAGTGTTGCCAAGGGCTTCCAAAGCCCCACAGGTCCAGGCAGGTTTTTACAATGCTCTTCTCCTGTTTGCACATATCAAAAAAAAAAAAAAAAAAAAAAAGAGAGAGAGATGATGGGAAATTGTGGAGGAATTGGGCTTGGGAAAATAAATCTTTTTGTTTAAGGAGGCTGTGGAAGGGATTCTTTCGCTTTTTTTAAAAGCTTCAGTTAATAAAGAGATGTCACCTGTCCCGGTTCCAGTCTCATCTGGTCACTTTCTCCTGTACTGTCAAGAATATCTTTCATTTGACTGCACTCCTACACTCAGAGAGTGTTCTGCTTTGGTTTGTTTTTAATATGCAGGGACACACATTGCCATACACCTATGTTAGAGACAGCAAAGTCAAAACAGATGCTTGCCTCTAAAATCCATCCTTGTTTTACACTCACCAATCTCAAATCCTCCCCCTCATCCCCTTGCCCCTTTCTTTATTACTCTGAATTACAGAGAAGAACTTGGAAGATAAGTGGGTCTTGGAGCCAACTTGGAAGCTGTCTGATCTGGTTTCTGTAGGTGAGACATACTGACCTTCAAAGCTAGACTGCAAAGCTCACCTTTACAAAGAAACCGTCCCAGCTCCAGCAAATGACTGCTGGGACAGCCATGTTGGAAACTGCAACAATAGCTGTATTGATGGGAGGGAAGATTTTATTGTAACTTGGATTTAGGAATGAGTAATTATGCAAACAAGCAATTAACTAAAATAAATATGAATGGTTTCCTCTTTGCGGGGATGCTTTTAAGCTTGACTTGTAGCAGTATCAGAGGCTGGAGATTTCACAGGGCTGAATCATGCCTTTAAAACAAAGATAAAGAGGGCATTGGCAATGAGGGGATAAATACTGCTCTGTCTCTCTGATGCATCATTAAATGCTATGTGCGTTTGTAAGAAACAGGGCAGCTGTAATTTACAGAATCAGGAAATACATTAAAATACCAAAGATTTGAGTGCAGGTAAGGCCCACGTTATTGACCCACCATCTGTTGAGCAACATCATTCTATTTTTTCCCATAAATTTCACTGATGCAAGACAGGACACACATTTTTTTCTCTTGGTGGTTGTGGTTGTTATTCTGATTTCTCTCCCCCCTGAGAAGGCAGGCTGCAGGATGCTTGCAAGATAGCTGAAAGCGGTGATGCTGCTGTCTGCCTTATAGCTTCAGCTAGCTCAGCTCACCAGAAGAGACACTTTGGAAACCCAAATGTTTCTGAGGTCAGCCCTCTCCTTCTGTAGTGCATCACCACCTTGTTTACAAGGCCTGTTCTGCCCCACGCTCCTGCGCTGATGGAAGGCAGCTGGGTTGAGAAAGCAGAGCCAGATTCCAGGAAGAAAGAGAGATTTTCCTGTAAGAGAAAAGACAGCCCTGCAAGTTTCTGACTGGGAGAGGAGGTAGGGGCAGATAGCACACACCATCTTTCCCTGCTCAGGAACACTTCAGCAGAAGGGACAGGATCTAGGCTTCCCTTTGGGAACATAATACTGATGAGCCCGCAGAGAGAAATTTGTTGGAGATGCACTAGTAGGAATCACTGAAGAAATTTGTGAATTTCAATTTAACAAGCAGGGAAAAAAAAATCCCTCCCATCAAGATTCTGCTTTTACACTTTGGAAACAAAATGTGTACAAAATGTGTTCCCGCATGATTTTGACTTTGTTTTCCCAAATGATTCCTTTATTTCTGAAATTCACTTACCTTTTTGGAAGGTAGCATAAAATTCAAAAAAAATTAAATCATCCCAAATTAAAATGGCTTATTTCATTTCAGGTTGAAGGAATTAAACATTCTCTGTAGAAGAGAAACAATTCTCTTCCCTGTTATTTAGGTCAGATGCAAGACTGAAACAGTTGCTATCCTTTTGTCAGTTGAAGTTTAGAGCCCCATCTCCTGGAGTCAGGTGATTATGTTGGAAGCTTACTTTGGTTGCTTTTGACATTTCTTGCCCTTGTGGTTTGGAAGGAGATCTTGAAAATGTGTTTTAAGCATAATGAATGCTGTGACGTCTGCCTGAGCTTCCACACAACCGGAAACAAAAGTTCCACGTAGGGAAATCTGTTCTAAGTTTATCGAGACAATGTTAACTCCAAGGCTCACTTACAAGGCTCTGCCATCATCCCTCATGGAAACCTTGCATAGGACCAGATGCCTTCGTTCAAATTCAGTACAAATTAGTTTATCCCCTTAGCTGACCCACTAGGGTACATCAGGAGGAAAAATCTATTCAACCAGTGTAAGCCTGTTCCTGTCCTATGGGGTACCAGACCATCCATTCCATGATCAACATCAATCCCAGTGCTGCTCTAACATTTTGCAAAAACAGTATTTTGCTGATCCCTTCAAGGTTTTGCATTCAAGCTTCTGGTAAAGTCAAAAGAGAACCATGAGTGTGAGCCAGGGCCTGGTCCAGGGCCAAGACCATTTCCTCTCTAGCCTTGGTATTTACGCCCTTCAGCGATCTGGAGGTTTATCAAGACTCTGCCACTGCCTCTCTCAACCAATTTTACAGTTATTCATGAAGCTGTGGCAACTGAATTGTGAGTCTGAGATCTTCACTGTCATTTGGCCAAGCCAGGCAGATTTCACTTTCTCAATTGTAGCTCAGAAACCAAGCTAGCTCAGTCACCTCTGCTCATTTTGGTCATCCTTCCTCTGAACTGCCTCCAGTTTGTCTCTCTCTTCCTGGCAGTGATCTGAAACAAATATGTCTTCTTACCAGCTTTTCACAACAAAACAGCTAGAAAAAGGACTTCTCTCACAAGGACAGAAACTGCTGTTTAGGATTTCTGAGCTCTATGTTGATCAGTTCCCCAGTCTCCCACAGACTCACTGTCAGGCCTTGGGCAATTACAGTCCACGCCGGATGCCTCAGATCCAACTGTCAAAGGACAGGAGCAATCCTTTTTTCTATCGTGAAGTAGAGCTAAGGTATGTAATTGAAACCCAGCTGTGCTCCTCAGCAAAACGACACACACACCCCAGAAAAAATTAATAACACCACTCTTTTTGTTTGCTTCCTACTAATGCCTTCTAGATAGGGCAGCCTGACACAATTTGGGGATGAAGAGGTGCCATCCATCTGTTCTTTTGTTCACTCAAACTTTCCCCCACAACCCAGTGGAGATATATTGTAACCAGCACTACAGAGATTTTTGCTTCTCATTAGGACCCCAAAACCATGACAGATCTCATCAGGCCTCTGCCTGTTTTTGACTGAGTCTATTTGTCCCTCTCCTGGATGCTCAGCTTTTCCTGAGTTTGTTTCTCCTTTCTAGTCTTGCACTGTGCTCACACACTTTTTTCACAGCATCTTGCTTGGTTCAGGTGGGGAGTTAATGATTTCCCAGGGCAGAGCCGGGGGTCTCGGCATCCCCACTGCTGACAAAGCACCTTCAAAACTTTCCTAAGAGAACCTGTGCTCCTCCATTTGAGAGAACAGTGGGTCAAAACCTTTCTGCTGGGGGGTCTTTCTGAGGTTTGCCACCTCCAGGTGTTCAGGGGAAGGCCAAAAGAAAAGTAAGTCGAGAAAGCCAAAAAAGCTAGAGCAGCTGCAGATGCTTCTGCTGAACAAGGAGACGGTGGCTTGGCACACCCTGAGAGCACACCAGAGGTGAAGCTAGAAGGCAGAAAGCCATTGGGAGTGGAATAAGAGAGGAGCAGGAGATTTAAAAGAGAGAGTGAGGGCAGACAAGGTTAGAGATGATGGAAGGAGGGGAAATGTCAAGGTGGAAAGTGCTGGTTGAAAAGGAGGAATGAAGGTGAAGTGGCCACAGGAGAGTAAAAGGACTACCCTCCCACTAGCTGCACCCGGATTAGAAATTACAAACTCCCTCGCCTCGCTGCCCCATGCCCTTATGTCCTTGCCTCAGATAAAATGAACAGGACACTAAAGAATGTCCCTGTTCCACAGAAACAGCAGAGAAAAATCATTTAACCATTCACACAGAACTTGACAGTTGCTCAGAAAGGCCCAAATATCCCTGGGAAGTAACTTCCAGGCTGTATCGGATGTTTTTCCAACCCCCAAACACCAAAAAGGTAAGAGCCCCACAACAAAAGCGAGACGCAGCTGTGTGGGGTGACAGCATGTGCTTTTCAAGATGGGCTAGGGTCAGGCAGGGCTGCTGACAGCCCACGGCGAGGAGCCCCCAGGGCTTGCTCTGAGCATAGAGACCAATCCCCAACCTTCAGGCTCTGATGTTAGGCAAACAGAAGGGTACTGTGCATTCAGGATTCACAGCAAGCAGCAGCTCCAGGGAACCTGATTTGGGGTGGAGGACACACACACCCCCGACCCTGTCCCCAGCACCATCACAGCTCTGGGGGCAGATGGGCACCTACTGCTGAGGGTCCCTGGAGCAGTGACAGTGACAGTGACACAGGCTTTCTCCCAGTGAGACCCTCAGGAAGCAGAGCTAAGGAGGAGGCAAAGACTGTAAGGAAAAGCAGTATCTTAAATTAAAACAGGCCCTATGTGACTTCATCGCTGCGCAATTCTTTCTGCCTCTGCCCCACAGAGCTTCTAGTTGGAATCAGGCAGATCATCTGCTGGGGGTGAGCAGAGGAGAGCTGCAGTCCTGGCTTGCCAATTTTGTGCAAAATGTAGGCGTTTTTACTCCAGGGACTGTAACATCAGCGAAAGTGCAAGTGAATCTGGTTACTGGAAAGCCAGGACACAATATGCATTTCTGATGTTTCGGGGGATGATGCTGTCTTAAAGATGATAGGATAGCACGCCAGCTGCTGGCCATGCAGCACTTGGAAAGGAGCTGGGGACAAAGTTCCTGTTTATGCAGAAGTGACTTAGTAACCAGTAATTTTGGGAAGGAAGCATTACACTCTCCTAAAGAGCAGTCTTCCACTGGGAGGTTTTCAGTTTGTGGTCAGTCATTGCAGTGTGAGATTCACGAGTTGCCATCCAATATGCCTCAGGCTTGGGTCACGGTTGAACAGCTCAGAGAAAGTCCCCCAGAAACTGCAGGGAATCCAGTTCCTGGCAAATGGGAAGCAGATTTGGGATGGGGATGTGACACGCATGTGGAGTCACGCAACAGACTCTTGTTCAGACAGAGGAGTCAAACAGCACCTGGAGAGAAAGGCACACTAAGGCTTGACATGTCGCTGGGAGCAGATGACAGGGGGAAGGAGCTCTCTTCATGACTTCTGCCTGCACATCTGGACCCCCTCTAGTCACATGCTGCTATGCAGAATACTACGCTTTCTTTGTCCTCCCTATGGCTGCAAAATCTGGTCATCTCTCTATCATCTCCTGACTTGCTGTTGTGGCTTTTTTTGTCCACCCCAGGAGCTGTGAGAAGCAGCATTGGTCCATGTTCTCAACTGAAAAGAGAAAGAACAAGCCCACATAGACTTTGCCGAGTCTCAGCATGTCAGGTGTGCTGTAACCATGAGTTTGGAGTCCAGAACTGGCCACAGGGACATCAGAAGTCCTGCTGCATCAGGCAGATGATGGCCACTCTGGTTTTCCCTCATGATGAAAACTGCCCATGACGAGCCTTGTTGAGTGTCACGCATAGCCCCATGAGGGTTGAGATCCCACAATAGGGGTGCTGTCTGAGCAGGCCTTGCCTAGAGGCTCCCGAAGACAAGAGCCTCTCAGGCTTCATGCCAAAGGGGAGGGATGCTCACAGCACAAAGGCAATTAGGTTTTAGCTGAAGCAAAACTACCTACACACACACATGAAGGGGAGTTCTTCTTAAGAACTCCATCATTCCACATCCACCTCACTTTATCAATTTGATGATAAGCTCCAGGCTTATGATGTTTGACTTAAATTTCCACTTGTGGCGAGGCAAAGCAGAGTGAACTCAGCAGCACTGTGGGAGGACAAATCCCATTTTTATGAGAGTCAGGCTGCTCTCACCCTGTGATGCTGTGGCTGCGGTTCCCCTTGGCCTTCTTGCAGCCAGGATCTCATTCACGTGTCTTTGCTTTTCTATGGACCTTTAAAGCAAAGCTGAAAGATCCCCCTGGAGTCCCGATTTCCAAAATGTCAAATCCCTGATACAACCCTCATTTAAATGTTAATTTTTTAAAAAAAAATTAATTACATTTTTAAAAAATCAGAACAAGCACGGATTCAAAGAACAAACCTTCAAGAAGGGCTGGATAGCAATTAACAGGAAGAAGGTAATTCTCCATGGGCTGCACAGTGTTCAGGTGCTAGGAAGTCTGTGTGGGAACCCAAGCCCAGTCTCCAGCAAGAGAGAGTTGCTGGTACAAGGGTTGCTTGAAGTCTAAATAGCTAAAGAAGAAAAAGAATACTTCTCTCCATGCAGAAAATATCTCTTCAGATATATCCAACCCCACCAGTTTACAGCTTTCCTACATTTGCCCTGGCAGTTTGCCAAGTCGTGTACACTGAATGTAAAACATTGTAGGCTTGTGCCTGTTTTCCTTTCTTTTTCAAGACCCAAAGTCGGAGACGGGACTTTTCTCCTTTCCTACTTATTTTTCCCAAAGGGCAGGGAGAAAGCTATTCCTTATGTGAAGAAGCTGAGGTCCTGGCAAGATTCGTGCCTTTGCATGCGTGGTTTTACATGTCCCCCTTGCTCAGCTCTCAGAAGCGTTCTGCTTTAAAAGAATAACATGGCGTGCAGATGCCTATAAATGGAAGATGAAATTGTTACTATTAAGCCTGGGCCTTGCCAAGGCAAACAAGTGTAGGGCAAACTGTGTGTGCAAAGGAAGGGAGCTGAGAAAACTTGAAGTCAGCTGTATCATAACTTCACTTTAATTTTAACATCACTTAAACTACATAAACACAGCCATCTTATTAATAACAAAGCTAGCTCCTCAGTAGAGCCGTTGTTTGGAAAGCCAAGCCCGGTGCACACGGGTGCAATGGGAAGAATGTTGCAGGAGAGGCATGCCTTCCAAAGCTGTGTTTTAAATTGAAAATAGTTGGGATGTCTGAGATGCAGCGACTTCACAGGAGCCCCGAATAGCAGCATTCGATGGCTCTGCTGCAGTTCACCGGGGTCCCGACCTCTTTGGAACCAGGAGTTTGTCACGACTGGCGCAAGGGAGAAAAGCACATCGGGGACAGCTGCTCCCTGTCCACAGCGACGCAGCTTCGCTGGAAGGGGAAGATGCTCACAAATCCCGGAGACCCTCCAGCCTGGCTTTCTGCTCTCTTGGTGGAGGATGATGTGTTAGGACACTTTCATCCTTCTCTTTTCAGGCTCTCCAAGAGCTGTCAGTATGACCTTGAGTGAGTAAATGGTGTCTGCACACATTTTAGAGCACACACGCCCACTCGGTGCACACAGAAGCCCTCAGGGTGCAGCAGTATAAATCTCCAGGGCATTTATCCACCTACAGTTTTGACCTGCCTGTTGAGGGTTTTCTGTGGGATATTTGGACCCTCACATTCTGCAGGAGTGAGTGGGCTCTGGGGGTGCACCACCTTGTGCTCTGTTTGCTGTTTGTTGAAATGGAGAAAACACTACTTTGCTAATTAGCAGGTGAAAGCGATAAAGCTAGAGGAGCAGTCTGCAGTTTTGAGACACACCGCGGCAGAAGCAGAGGCAGAACAAAACATTTTTACTGTTGTCTTGCTGGAGTGATTTGGTGTCTGTGGAGATCTAATAATCTCAGGGTGAGGAGTGAAAACACACTGGTACAAGGCTTGTTCTTTATTACTTCTGACATTTTGTAAAGGCAAACTGGCTCAGAAACTCCCCTAATATATAGCCCCTAAAGCAGAGATGCAATTCCTAACGCATTCCTAATGAAACTCTCCTGACTTCCATGGCCTTGTGTTAAGACTGGATTTGGCCCCATCAGTAAAGTACATTTAGACTCCAAACTGAAAACTGACTCTGGATTCCAGAGGGACTTGAAAAACTCCCAGAGCATTGGAGTGAAGCAATGAGATTTATGCTTTTCCCTGACTTTTCACTACTCAGTAATACATTTGTATGGCCAAAGTAAAGCTAGATCTGGCATTCTCCACTACCGATTTCTCTACTACCCAGGGAACTAAATGACAGTGTAGACTGGAACAGTAATGCTCTAAGCCCCAGAAGATCTTTTCGGGGGTATTTTCACAGCCTGAGTAAAGAATGCCTACATGGATATTTGAAATATAAGGACTTGACACTTTGGCTCACCCCAGTCTGGAGAGCCACTGGTGACACGGGTTCCTGTGCAGAGGCAGAGATGCAAAGCCAAAAAAAAAAAAAGCTGCTTCTGATATTTATTTGTAGTGAAGTATCACCTCTAGTCTCCAATCAGATGGTTGTTATGGGGCACTCTTTTTACCCACTGCCAAAACCAGTTACAGCTCTGGAAGAGGATGAGCACTAAAGAGATAAGTCAAGAAGAATGCAGAAGCCCCCAGGGTGCAGCAGTATAAATCTCCAGGGCATTTATCCGCCTACAGTTTTGACCTGCCTGTTGAGGGTTTCCTGTGGGGCTGCAATTCCCTCAGCCTTACCCACTGCCCTGCAGACCTTGATGATCCCTCAGGGTCACCTGCCCACATTCCTGGGGCTCCGGTATGGGTCTTCCATGCAGCTGAGACTGGTCCAGAGAAACTTCCCTGCCCTCCCTGTCCATCATCTCATGGCCCTTTCATTTGGTGGTGGGGCCTACTGAAAACTCTCTGTCACTACTACCATTGCACTCACAGGTCTCATGTTCCTTCAAGCTTAACTCTTTGCCTGGTGCTAGGAGAAATCATAAAGTCTGAGTCCTGCTGTTCGCAGCAACCACATCCCCATAACATCTCTCATGAGTGTATGAAGAATGAGGGATGCTTTAGCTGCTTGTGACAGGGCTTTGGAGCAGAGGACTGTAGTAGAGCAAAACTTCTCACCCAATTATGCATGAAACACTGTCAGACTTAAAGGGCTGTGAAATGACTGCAAATTATTAATTTTAATATTTCATGTTCTCATATGCAAAGATACAGCCAAAATGGGGAAAATAATAAGGGGAACATTCAGGGGACAGTCTTCTTTTTAGCAAGCTGTGAATGAAATGTATTGTAGCCACACTGACAAAATGGTCTCTGGCTTTTCTCTTCTAGGAGCGGTTGTCATATTACCAAAGGCTAAAAAGCCTCAAATGAGCAGGTCTCTGGAGGCCTCTTTCAGCTCCACTTCTATGACTTTATAATCTGCAAATGACTTGGTTTCTTTTTTTTTTCCACTTTTGTATAGCTATTTTCCATCTCTTCCCATTGTCTAGATGCATTCATGGGCAGCCTGTACCCAGCTCTTCTAGTGCCAACATTGTACTTGAGTTAAATAGCTCTCTTTCCTCCCCAATATTTAGGCCCCTGGTGTATCTGTGGCAGCCAGTCCTACCCTTTTCAACCTTCGTTTCACTAAACTCAATAAGCTGAGATCTTCCAGTCATTGTCTGCAACATGAGTGCACTCTTTTCTGGGCTGTTGCAGTACCCTTCCTATGCACCTCCTCTTTCTTTAAAATTAGGGGGATTATGGTAGTTCTGACAGTATTTGCCACCCAGAAAATATTGTCTAAGACAAAGTTACCCAGTTGAAGTTGGATACAAAGAGAACTGGGAAAAGGTGGGAAGAGGAACACCACTGTAACATATTTTCTAGTAGTGGAACTGGCTATATATAAAAGGGATGTTATTACTGTCACAGTCCTGGCTACTGGCACAAACTGGTGAGGCACCCACCTTTCTCACAGATGACATTATCCCTTGTGAGGCCATAAGAAGGATTTGTTTTCCACTGGGTCTCAAGCGGTAAAACTTTAGGGAGAACAAGGTAAGGGTGTGTCACTGTTTGCAGAGCACAGAGAGCAAACATCTTGCTCCTATCCAGCTGGGGAACAGCAGTAGCTGCTAAGGAATAGAAGAGAAGCAGGCTGAGTATTGAAAAGTCACGAGTACTAGAAAAAATATAGCTGCATTTAAAGAGAAAGGAGAGACTGACACTCCCGGAAGGATTTTATTGTTTGCATTTGTAAGACACTAGGCATTTTTAATGATGTGTTAATGACCATATCCTATTCAGACGGGATTCATCACTCTGCCCTTTTTCTATTTAAAAATTTAGCGTTTAGCCTTAACTGGCCATTTCAGATCCCCCTCTGCTGAAGGACAGGAGATCTGTCTCTCTCCAAGAACACTCTCTACCACAGAGGGGATGCACTGCCACCCAGAGCTGTCAGCCTCTTTCCATGTGCTGTAGCAGCACATCCAAGCTCCATCCCAGCTGTGCCTCACAATCGTCCCTTAAGCAATGGCCACTCTTTCTTGTCATGGTTGGGGATTTGCATTAAATGACTTTAATTCCTCCAGAGTTAGAAGCCAAGTCAAAATTAGGTGATGGGAGTCCCATTGTTAATGCTGGTGAACAATAGATACACAGTCTCCCAGGATCAGAAACATACTCCCGATTGGATGTCACATTGTTCTCCCTACCCTTTAAGATTCATATATTTGCCAACATTAAGCTCAGAAAAATAATATTTGTAGCTTCTTTGCCCTGTAACTTGCCTTTCTCACCCTCCAAAAAATGCTGAGTCTGTTCTACCCTCTGCTGCACTGGGCCATACTGAAAGGGCCGATTAAGGGCAAATGTCTGTGGGCATTAGGTGATGGGTGAACGAAGACTTCCCAAAAGGCCGTGTGGTGTATCCAGCTCACTGGTGCTGAGAGAGGACCATCCTGTGTGAAATCATGCTCTTTTTAATCTCTGTTACATTGGGCAGCCAAAACTGGAAAGCTTCAAAATCCTGAGTCATCGTTGAAGATGGCAGTCTTTATTTTAAATACTCCGGGGAGGGACTGCAAGCATTGGCTGCTATGACTATTGGTTCTATTTTTGGTTCCTCAGCCCTCAATACACAGGACTATAGAAAGGCAGAGCTAAATCAAGAGGCCTGGCCCCTGCCTCTGCAGCCATTTGTGTCATCCATTGATTGATGCAGATCATCTTAAAACCTGAATCCAGTTTTTACTGGTGCTATTCCCAAGGTGGACACATCCCAGACCTCTTCCCATCCGCTGCTTAGAAACTCTCTTCTAATTTCTGGTTTCTAAATTCATTCAAGGCTAATTCTGAAGCTTTTTTCTTTTTCCCCCTCTCTAATCTCCATGTAAATAACCCCCAGCAGCCTAAGCAGTTTGTTAGCAGGGTTATAAGTAAGTCGCCCTCCATTGAGGGCTTTAGGAACACAAGACTTTGGCTGAAATTGGATCACAACTAATGGCATTTGCTCTTTTTCACAGGGAAGAAGAGTGGACTTTGTGGTTCAGATGTTGCTGTGACCCAAGCGTTGTGTTGGAAGACACGTTTTTGTATAACGGACGTTTTATCTGCAGCATTAGTCAGAGCTGACTTTTCACTGTCCTTTGTCCTGGGGCTCTGTTTTTTGGCACCACCTGACATTTGACTCAAGAATCAGTCAGTATTTCCATAATGATTAACCCACCGATTGTCAGCATTCACAGCTCGGTGTTAAATATGGGAATACTTTGGTTGCACAGAAGCCAAGTGACCGTTGCCAACCAAATAAAAACTTGTCTTGAAAGTGGCCCCCCCTGGGCACCCTCACTCAGGGCTGCGGGGCAGCCTCAGGAGTCAAAAGCTTTTGACTCCTGCTTTTGACTGTGCTACCCAGCCCTTCCAATGCAATCAATTACAGTTCAGAGCAAAATATGTGATTGGACTCATCAGTAATTCCAAGAGTTAAAAAAAAAAAAAAAAAAAAAGAGAGAGAGAGAAATGAGAAATGCTGGAGCTGGAAGAATCTGAAGGAAATGACATTTTTAAGGGAATTTAGTTTCTTGAAGTACAAAGTTTTGCTCAACTTCAAGCCATTTTCTGTCCCTTTTTGGGGCCAATTTTCTTCTCCAGAAATGCCAACAGTTTTCATTTTTAGCTCCTCTGAAAGGCTTGGGGATTTTTTTATCTTCTGAATGTTTTCAAAAGAAAATGCGGAGCCAGAAAGTTATTTCAAACAAACAAACAAATGAGAAAATAACAAAGTGCCTGATTATAAAATGAAACATTTCAGGATTTCTTCTCTTGCAACCCCCCCCAAAAAATGAAGAAGAATTTTGAGATTTCTCTCCGTGTTTTTTCGTGAGAGAAATTTTAATCTGGGAAGTGTTTCTGGGGGCTAATCAGAGGTACTGAGATAGTGAGCTGGGAAATCATTCTCTTTTTAATTAATTTATGTCTCTCCCATTGCACTTAGGCAGAGAGTAAGAAGTGTAGTGCCAGGAAAGGCCAAATGCTTCAGCATAAGAATTGATAGGGGTATGAGAATTCCTTCTTATCTTTAGTGCCTTGCATCCTGCAAGCAGGGAAACCAGCTCTTTTCTTCCATGATGTTCAATGTTAAGTGAGTCACTACATTGAGTATCATGGAGCAAAACTTTCCTAGTGTCCTGCAAGTCATGGAGAGACTCTGGGAAGAGGATGCAGTGATAACCAGCTCAATCAGGAGAGGAAAGAACATGGTCTCTAGGCTCAGAGCATTCAAGGCAGGAAGAGCCTGCTGGAAGAAATCAAAAAAGCAGGTCAGAATATGGACCTGCCACTCCAGTGATGCAACTCTGACCTGGAATGACCACATATATGGGTCCAGGAGATCACGGGATGTTTGTAAAATAGATCTTCTCTCTTGTGTAAGCAAGAGGATAAAATTATCCTGGCAGCAGCTGTTGTTTCCCAGAATGAGGATCAAGGCTGGCTGCTTTTCCTGAGTATTCAAGACATGAGGCTTTCCTATCCCCACGATCCTGCGGTTGCTGTCCTGTACAAGTGGTCTCAAACACACAGACACACACATTGCTTCATGACACAATATTCACATTAGTGTGGCATAAGGTTCCTCTTAACATCACACACCGTGTAAATCTGCTACTTTGCTCAATTCTGCAGTAGACCATAACAAGCAGTAGAAGCAAAAATGGGGAATACAGAGAAAAGAAGGGAAGACAGAAGAGAAAAACAGACTAAACCAAGTGAATTTGGCAATATAGTACCGTCTTGCAGCATGCCCGGGACTGGAGCGACAGACAGGGTTGAAGCTCGGTTACAAAGCTAGAAGCTAAGTTCCATTTCCAGTTTTTAAAGAGGACATGGGCTTTCCTATGTCTCTATCCAAACGTGTGCTCAGCTGGCACAGTGAGGACAGATCTGATCGGTGAGGGTGGCAGACAGAGGTTGGCAGATCAGACAACTGGGAGAGGAAGGAGGGTGGTTGGAGGAACAGATGTCTCACCATGTGATGCCCAACAACCTGACACTGCCAGGGGGTATGTAGAGCACTGGAGCTGCATTGGGTTCCTGCTCCAGCAGTTTGTGGGCTTCTTTGGGGTTATCTGCTCACTGGCTGGCCACCATCCCACACAATCCATTCAACCTCACATTGGTAGGTCAGGCGTGAGCTCAGCAAAGATAGACTGCCTTTCCACTGTGCCATAAAATCACAGTGCTCCCTTTTCCCCTTCCAAAAGAGTCCACATACTGGAGTTTTTATTTTCCTGGGCAAAGAGGTGGGTGAGTAATACATTTGCTTTGTTACTGGCAGCACTCACCTCTGAAGTATGGGCCTGCATCTGCTGCTGAGATAAATCAGAGGAGATGTCAGGGTGGTCAGGCGAGCATCTGACCAGAGCTTTAACAGTGCATTAAATTTACAAGCAGGGGGAAGGTTTAATATTTCTGTCCCTCTGTAAATACACTTATGCGGCACCCCCCCACCTGTCTCCCAGGGAGTTGGGCTAATTGCCACAGGCTCAGGAGCTGAGTCCAAACTGATTTTACAGGTCTCTGCAGTCAAGTGTGGCTGTGGGCAGAAGCGTTAGGCATTAAAATATCACAATAAGGGCCCTGGATATCAATGAGGAGCAAACTAACACCCAACTGGCTAGGTTGCATTCATTGCAACAAAAAAAAGGTTATTTGGAGTGTAAAGAGAGGTACAGACAGATGATGGCTATGGCAGGATCCAGTTTCACTCTCTCCATAGACCTGACTTCTGGAGTATGCTATCTTAATGACACAGATCCAGTGTACCTTTCGTGTGTCCCATCCTTGGGGCACTCTTCTGACCACCTGCACCCATCACCTCCTGATCCCATAACCCTGGCAAAGTTTCCTTCCATGAGGCACAAGGAAAAGAGCACCACTTCCACCCTATCCATAATCATAGAATCATAGAATCATACAGGGTTGGAAAGGACCTCTGGAAATCATCTAGTCCAACTTCCTCTCCAGAGCAAGTCTACCTAGAGCACATTATACAGGAACTTGCCCAGGAGGGTTTTAAATGTCTCCAGAGAAGGAGACTCCACCTCCTCTCTGGGCAGCCTCTTACAGTGCTCCACCACTCTCACAGTGAAGAAGTTCCCCCTCATGTTTAGGTGGAACTTCTTATACTCAAGTTTGTGCCCATTTTGTCTTGTCCTGTCACTGGGCACCACTGAGAAAAGACAAGCCCCATCCTCCTGACACCCTCCCTTTAAGTATTTGTAAGCATTGATCAGATCTCCCCTAAATCTTCTCTTCTCCAGACTAAAAAGACCCAAGTCNNNNTGTGACCCTTTGTTGTACCCTCTCCAGCAGTTCCCTGTCATTTTTGAACTGGAGAGCCCAGAACTGGACACAGTACTCCAGATGGGGCCTCATAATATCACACTGTAGTGGTCTGTGGATTTCTCCAGTGCCCAGGGTGGTGTCTCTGAAGTCATGACTCGCCACGGGTGGGAACAGGGGACAGCAATGGTGTCTGTCAGCACTGGGTAGGCACTGCCTTCTCCCTGCAGTTGCCTGCTGGGTTTATGGGAATAATGCCCCCTAGGACACCGCGCTGGTCAGATTATCAAAGATCTTCAGCTGAGATCTTTTCACACGGTGCAAAGTGCCAGCTGCTAACCTGATATTGAAGGACACATTGCATTACAGCCTCTGAACTGGCTTTGTTTTAAAAGTGCTGTCTTTTGTCTGTAACTCTTCAACTTCTCGTCTCTTTTTACCTTCTCTGGGGCCACTCTTTGCTCCCCCTTTTCAGCCCTTATTTTTCTTCTCCTGGTCCATCAGTTTCCCTCTCTTGTAATGGTTGTAATTTCTCATGGTTGTAATTTCAGCTCACTGAACATAAATTTTAGGCATCTGTGTTAAACTGGTGATCTAAACTCCTATGGCTGATGGAGAAAGAGACACCAGAAGACAAATCTTCTCTTCTCATTTTGATTTCTCAGTTAGACTGGCATAAGTCCTCTCCTGGAGTTGCCAGTATCTCTTCAGCAGCTACAGAACAAGTTTCATTTATGTAAGCCACCCACTTTTTAGTTAACCAGAATATGGTGAGATGATTCCTGCAGACTCCTATCTGCAGAGAAGTGAAAGATGAATTTTCTCTTATATCTTCCTGGTGGCCTTTTAAAATAAGCATAAACACACAGGAAGCTTTGGAGGGGTTTTTTCATTTTTAAAAAAGGAGGGGTTGATATGACTGGATGATTGAAAAAGTTTAATGCTGATATCAAAGTAGCACCTTCCACCTTCACATCAAACTGTTGTTGGGTTCGTCTGTATCTAATGAGTATGAGCTGCCATCAGTAGACATGACAGCTGCTTAGCGTATAGAGGCTGGACTGGAGCCTTGCAGAGTGAAAACCATGAACTTGAACTGCTTGTCTCCAAAATTAGCCTCTCTCTGCCACTTCGAACCTTCAACACAGCCGGAAGCCTTGCAAAAATCTCATCAGAGGGTTAGACTGTCTCTTCTCATCACTACAGCTCCTTGAAAGCTTTTAAAACACAATATCCACAGGAATCACTTCATCTAGGACTTGAATACAGATATTCCACAGCAGGATTGGACTCTTGCTTCTGACACATATTTGCTGTGTGGTCTACGGACTGGATGAGGACAGTTCTGTTCATCCAGGCACAAAGGTGTCTCCGTTACCCTCCTACCTAACATGGGATGATGTTACTTTAACATCACCTGGAAGCCCTTATAGCCCTATCAGGAGGGAAAGGAATTACAGTTTAATCTAGTATCAAATCTGCATTTCTAAGACCAAACATTCAAAAGGATGAGTTCTGCTGCAGAAATGGAATTAAACTTTAAATAAACTTTAAAAGTTTATTTAACACAAAGAAGTATGAAAGGGACAGTGTTTGGTTTCAAGTTTTTCAGTCTTTCAAATATATAACTTTCTAATTGTATAGGCCAACTCCAAAAGTTTAGGAACTCATTATTATTATTATTAGCTAAACCAGAGATGATACACAATGATCCAACTCCAAGAACAGGCCTTTTAGGAAAAACACCTGCAGTTTGTCAGGGTGGGGGGCAATTTTAATGAAGAAATTTGATGAAAGGATGTAATTCTTCCATTCTCCCCATCCCCCCAGCCAAAACCTGGAGGTAGAAATGTGAACATAGATCAATTTAAATCATGGCTTCTGGCTATGGGGTTTTGGCCCGCTCAGTGCTTACAGTTAATATCAAAGCACAAAGAGTTTTACATGCAGAGCAATATTGTTTTACCCAGCTAACACCCCTTTTTCTGCTGAGATGTAAAAGAGCTGGGTGGAGAGCTGGTCACCCCTGGACTGTTGCCCTCTCTGCTCCTCACCACCAATGCTGACTAACTCTGCCTAATGGCCAGCATAGGCAGCTCTGCAATCACCTCCAAACCCAGCTCCCTCAGAACAGCCTGGGTTGCTTTTTGGAGCACTTAACAAGCAGTTGTGCTGTTGGGTTGGGAAGGGAATGGAGGGAACAGAGATGAACAGCTGGAGAGTAATAACTTTCTAAGGGGATCGGCTGCCCCTGGAACAGCACGTCTGATCACAGATTTGTTGCCAAGCATCTGTTTTCCTCCTACCTCCTGATGTGGTCCAGTTTCTTTGCTCTGACTCTGCTCCCTCCCTCATTTTCAGAGATGATTGTGTTTCTCAATTCCTTATGCATCCTCCTGGGTAGATAAAGACCTCAGCTACTCCACAGGCCCTGCCAGTGCATTTGGGAATTGCCCCCTATCCCCCTGTGTGTTCTGCCTAACAATGTCGTGCCAAACAGGCTTAATCAAGCTCCCCTGAACTAGTGAAATCTTCAGGGAGTCCAAATTTGTATATTTTCTTAGGCAGAGTAATATCACACAGAGTATTGAATGACAGTTAAAAACCACATCTGGATCTTGCTCTATTATAATACATCCATAGCCCTAAGGCGAAGCCGTGTGGTTTAGTGATTCATGAAACCTGCGTTTTATTCCCAGCTCCTCCGCTGCCTCCTTGGGTGACCTTAGCTAAGTTATTTCACTGCCTTGTGCTTTGATTTTGCCATCTGTGAAAATGGGTAGAGTGATCCTGTCTCCTGCCCAAAGTCCTTTGGTAGCCACTGAAAGCAATAGTGCCAAGCCCTATTGCTCAGCCTCACATGCCATTTCCACTTAGGGTTGCATACAGGCAGGCAGTGTGCCTCACACACACACAGAGGTTCCTCCACAGCTCAGTGTTCCTGTGATGGCTCCCTGAGGCTCTCCCACGTTTCTTTGCCACCACTGCAACAGGCCATGCCCAACACTGCCACAGCTGTGACTCTGTCCCTGATGCACGAGACCCATGAGCAGCAGGGATGCCAGGGAACAGAGCAGCATCTGGGGACTGTGCTATCCATCTTGTCCTGCTGGAAACACCATGCTCGGTGGCAGCCCTGTCATTTCTCCTGCTCTGACAAGCATGCATTTAGTGGCCTGCCACGTAAATTTTTATATGTAGGCAGGGAAAGAAGCAGAGAGGTTAGTGCAAACTGAACGTCCCACCCTCCCTTTCTTCTTGCATAAAAAAAGAAAAACTTTGGAAAAAAAGAAGAGTGTCTGTGACATAAAATTTGTGTCCTGTGGAAAGGGAGCAAATACATACAACCCTTCCTCAGGGTAGCACAAAGTAGTGGTTGTCCCTCTGTGTGTGGCTCATTCAGCTGGGACCAACCGAGACACAAACAGTTAAGCTCCTAAAAAGCACAAAATGACAAGCCCTGCTTCTCCTTTGAGAAATATTCCCATATTCCCCAGGTTACAACCCACTAGATAACAACCTTGAGCTGAATGTTATCACGGCTGAGATTTCCCACCGCAGCAACATACAGGATACTTTTTTGGTTTACTACCCGCTCCAAAAAAAAAAAAATAATGCATACAGCTAAATAAAGTGAAGGTTCACAGCTCTGACAAAGCCTTTCAGTGGGAATCTGGGACGCTTTTCAAGTGTTACCGACTGCTTTATTTTCCCATGGCTCTTTCCAAGATAATAATTGCTCCGCAGATGTTTCCCTCAGGACAGTGAGATGTTCAGGTACCGGGGCGAAAGCTGAGGCTTTGGGCTATCGTTCACAAGGCTACTGTTACCTGCTGTGTTCTTGCAGAGTGCAGCCTTTTCCCATCACAGAATTTCTTAGGCGTCTGCTTTATCAGAAAGGCCGTAAATTTGAGCCCTCTGGCTAATTGTGCCTGATTTATGTGAATGACGCGGTTGTGTCTGCATGCAACATGAATAAGAAAAGGGAGGGCACTTTATTCCTGTCACATAGGGTAACTCAGACGTGCCCAAATGCACGAGTGAAATATGTTAGTCAGCACTTTGGGAAGTCAGGGCACTTAGATATCCAAGAAGATTCAAACTTCCAGCTTTTGACACACTACCAGCCTTTTTATAGGTCCTGCAAAACAAGAATGCAGTGTTTTGTGTTTAATCTTCCACTTTACGTGTGCTTTTCTCTGTCCTTAAACTGTCAGAAGCAACGTGGACTGTCTCTTTCCTTCACAATGGAGTACCACCCTAGGAAGAAGGGACTTCGCTTAACATCCTCAGTGTCACAGCAATGGTAGTTATCTTCCTAGTAACACTGCCACCTTGGCCTCCTTCATTTAAAAATAGGTCCCATTAAGCAAATGACTCAGGAGAACAACTTTCCCCTCATGTGGTAACTTCAGGTCTGTAAAAGTCAGCCCCAAGGGCACCCACTCAGTCCCATACCCATGTGGACAATGTTTATGACTGCTTGTGATGGGTATGCTTACACAAACTCAGGTGATGGGAGAAGCAGTTGGTATCTGTGGAACAAGCACTGGGCATCTGACTGCTAGATTTTGCCTTAGTGGACCACGCTGGGGAAAGTGATTGATAGAAGAGCTCACCACAGTTCAGCTAAGAGATCTATGGGCTAAACCTCCCTCCAAGGAGTATGCATGGCAAAATTGGCTACCAAATTAAATCCAAAAGTAGGTGAGCCACACACTGAAAGCAAACAAAAGGAAGGGCTGCTTCCCAGCATATTCATGTCATATGAGACTGTCCTATGGACAATCACCTGCTTCAAGGAACTGATGGAGCTTTCCTCTTGCTTCTCAGTCTGTTCATAAAACACTGGCTTTTTCCAGCTTGGAAAGACCTGGCCCAGAACTGCAAATTATCAGTGCTCCGTTGTAGGAGCAAGGGAGGGGGCTCTCTAGACCATCTGTAGAAAGGATGACAACCCAATATCTCCTCCTCCAAAGCTGACCAGGAGGTCATTCTGATAAATTCTGAGAACTCTTCCTATATGGCAGCTTTTATGTAGGACCTATGAAATTACAAGGAGCAATATGCTCTCTCTCCTCTGTTTGCTGTAGGTCCAGCCAACCTGTGTGCCACGTGCTTCCAGACACATCAGAGTGGAGGGGAGAGGAAAGGGAGTGAGAAACCCTGAATGCAGCCGCAAACCTTGGCTGTGACTTGGTTGGGCAGAATGTTGAGCACTGAGAGACCTCCACAGAATGGAGGTCTGGCCAGGCAGGGATTTGTACAGAGTTAAAAGAAAAATATACCCTGCCTTACACTGCTTTTTTAAACTGGTCTTTCTTTACTTCTCTCCCATATAACAATGGAGGGAATATTTTCTGCCTAGTCACATTCACACACACACACATGAACCAGCTTGGAAAAGAAGCCAGATATCTCACTTGGGATCCTATCCAACAGTCTCCTAGAAATAGAAAGCCAACAAGAAAAAACATTTGGTCACTGCCAGACTCCAGTGCCTCTGTCTGAGATGAGCTCCCTGGAGCCAAAGCGGTCACTGTAATGTCAGGACATCATTGAATTTCATCATATCTGAGTTCATTGCAAGAAGCCCTGCTTGGGAAAGGCAGCCAGCCCCAGAGCCCATCAGAAGGGGTGATCTTTGATCTTCAAAGCTACCTGAGTGGTGCTTCCAAGAGCTTGTACCACTGCCTGGTTTTGGCTATGAATGGCAATGCTCTTGCATCATAGAAAATAGCAGGAACTGTTTTCCATGCAAACATCTCTTCCCAGAAGCTCAGGACTGTGAACTTCACTTGAGTATGAGTGCTATTGCCTGAATATATACCAGGGACTGGACATAGCTGGCTTTGGCATCTGGCCTTATTTTAGAAGATAAATCAAACAAAACCCAAAAATTAACACTAGCTTTGTCGCCTTGGTGCACTGAGATACAACTTGGAGTAGTAGTCTGAGGGATCACTCTAAACCTCAGCACAGATTCACATTTCTGGGGAAGCTGCCCAAACTCACCATGCTGGACTGCTCTGCAGTGGCATCTATTTTACAAGCAAGCATAAACCCCTCCTTCCTTTCTACTGCATAAACATGCAGGAGAAGAAGTCAAGTGGAACACCTTCCTCCAGACAATCAGCTAATTAATTAGCACAAGCCTGTGTGTAATGCTTTCAGCAAAGCCTTGACTGTGTACTAATTAGTATCATTAGCTGGTGCCCCAAGGAATGAGCTTTGATTACCTTTCTCTTACTGATTATACGGGAACAGCCAGGCAAATGCTTTCATAGGTCATTAAATTATCTCAGCTCTTCTTAAAGCCCATCTACAGCCCTTAGCTCTCTGACCTGCTGTGCTGATGAGTCATCCATGCATTGACTGAAAAGGATCCTCTTACTAGTTAACACCTGCCATTAGATGGCTTGGCATGAAGGCATGGAAACAAAAAAGAAACCTTTTAAATTAAGCTTTTGTATATTTACATATTGGTTTAGTCCTAGCTGTGGTCTAATTTTTGCCTGGATTATCTTCTAAGAAGTTTCTTATCCTAGATTATTTGGTGACCCCTGAACAGCCTGTGTAGGAAGAAGTTAACTTCCTACATAGGCTAATCTCTATTATTATTTTAGTTTCTGTGAATACGCTTGACCTGGACCCCTCAAACCTCCCTTCCAACAGCCAACATAACCCTGGACTCTTGTGCCCTCCAAGCTCCATAGAGAAATGAGAAAGAACACCAGCATCTCATGTCAAACATCCTATGATCACTTGGCTCTTGCCTCTGTGCTGGGACTTGTCCCAGTGGATCTGACCCTTCCATTTCTCTATGGATTATGAGGCATAATAACCACAAAAAAAACCCTGTTGACTGCTCACAGAGCCTTCCGTGATGTGAGTTTTACTAGCATAAGTCATATTTCAAACCCATGTGCTCAAAAATTTTGTGAAACCAAACATTTATCTGTAAGAATTAAGGCACTGGTGCTGTATGTGCTCCCTCTCCATCAGACTGGAGCTTGAAGCTTGTGAAAACAGGTATAATTAGCTGTGTCACTCAGCTAGAGATAAAACTTGATAAAACCTACATTCAGATAAGGTGCCAATCAAACAAATGCAAAATAACAACGAGCCATCCTTTCTTCACAGCTAGCTTTAATAGGATGAATTAATAACTGCAAATTACTCAGTTCAAGGGAGCACTCCTGTAATAATTAAGGACACACTTAAACAATCATGAGCAACTCTTTCACCTCTCTGTGGGCAGCCGCCTTTTGTCCTGGTTCACAGAGGGTGGTGGAGTGAGGTAAAGGGACTTGCAAGCACAAGAATGTCAGAGAAAGAAAGAGATGAGAAGGAAAAAAAGGGCAAGGTCAAGGGCACAACACTGTCTCAGATCTGACAGATAAATGTGAAAGAGGCTGTGGTCTGTAGCTGAGTGCCATTTTGGCTTTAAGATAGAACTGAAAATAAATAGCCAATAGTAGATGAAGGAGAAAATTAAATGTAAGCAGGAATGGTTTTAGTTCTTTGAGATAAGGCCCACCATATGCATTTACAGTTTTTGGTAGGGACAAGAGCAGAGCAGGAAGGACTCTGTAAAATCCTAGAAGTGCTTTTCAACCCACAGAATCAGGAACATTGTCCAAGGAGCTGAAAAAACAATAGATCAGTATATTGCCAAACTGCGCAAAATGGCTGACTCATGCAATTATCAGAGCCACTATCACCAAGCAGAACAATATGCCCAAATTGAAAAGGAATGTCAGAAAGACATGGGAAGACTCAACTCAACCAGTCACATGCCAGTTTCAGGGCTGGAAGGAAGCCGGGAATACATTGTATGAGACAAAAATTTACAAATGTTCTCATTCATCTTCCTGTCAAGCTGAGCAGGCACCCAGAGCAAAGGCCCAGCTGCCTCTGGAGAGGAGCTCTTCAGGCAAGGTGACCTGCCACCCTACGTAGCCTAATACGCAGATGAGGTGTAAACTAGAACGTCATCTCATGGAGTTTCTCAAGAGTATGTTGTGGAGTAGGAGCCAGGATCCAGGACTGATGAAACTGCCTGGCCTTCTCGCATCACCCATCACAAGAGAGAGAACAATGCAGAACCTCAGCCAGCTGTTACCAGGCAATGAAACCCCATTTCCCATGCTCTCCTTTCATACTTTATCCAGGAATGGCTTTTGGGTCATGTTCCACCAGAGTATTGCTGCTGTCAGGCACAAGGTGAATTTCCTAATTTTAATAAAATTAATCATACTAAATTAAATTGTAAAATTGCTAACACACTCTCACAGAAACAGGCAAAACACAACAAAAGTATTAGGCCAGCCATTCTCAAATTTCTGCTTATGGCCTTGATATCATCCACAACCACTAGCATTAACACACACACATGTAATACACAAATATACCCCTCTGTGCTACTAGTCTTAGTACTGTTAGAGCCTGGAGCTACGGTGTAACAGGGAAAAAGACTGAGCAGCAAAATTTCAGCCTTGGACTCCCGCACAGTTGCCCAGTCGGGATCCAGTTAGTTCCTCAGAATAAACCATGCATCGAAGGAGGAAGAAATATCAGTGGAAATCAGCGACAGGCTGGTTGTTGGCCATGGGCTTCACAGCAGCCAAACACCAAGGACTGGGTAACAGCAGAAGCTACAAGAACATTAGAAGGAACTCTAAGGGAGATTCCCTGTGTAGACCCTGCTGCTTGTGCTCACTCATATTCAACTCCTCCCAGGCATTTCTGGAAAGCAAATATTTGCCTAGGCATCCTCCCTTCTGCTCAGTAACTATCAATCAGTATAGATGCCAGAACATACCTCACCCACCAGAAAATCAAACAAACAGACCCATGTGATGACAAGACAGATGTTCATAAAATTGCCAGCCCACCTGTGTAGTGTTAAGATGGACAGAGAAGCCTTCAAAAGCCTGCTTCCTAAGAACACAGGGGTTAACACTATCCTTCCTCTCTGAGCTAAGCTGTAGTTCTATAGACTTTAAGATTATTGCTAGCACATTAACTACCTGGGCAGAACATGACATTTAAGATTCATTTTGCTATCTCTTACAAAGAAGACAATAAGACTGTTAAAATGGATTGTGATATGAACAGGATGGAAGGTGTAATGTTGAGGTAGAGTGAAGAGTGCTTTACTCCTGCTTATTGTGGAAGGATGGGTACAGCATCCAGCAGTGACTTGGTCTTCTCTCTTCCTATGCTGGGAGAGTATGTACCCGATGCACCTGACCAAATGTGGTTCTCTTTAGCTGAAGACTTGCTGAGGTCCCAAAATGGAGCATGACAATATTGCGTGAAGTTTCACAACACAATAACTATCCACTATCCTTGTCATCACCTGTCCTGGCTGACTTTGTCATGTGGCCTGCCCAGTTTCTGAACAAAAGCCCATTTGTCTGTGATGCAGCTATTTTTAAGAACACGTACCAACTGATTGCTCACAAAGACTTCATTATTTAATTCTGCACTGAGGGTTTTGCAGACATGAAAATGCTTTTATACGTTGCACATGGCCATGAGCCTGTGTATTTTCTCTTTTTGTTTTCAGAGAAAAAGTTGGAACAAAGATAGCAGGGCTAAACCAGAGCCCCTTTTTCTTCCTGGTAATCCTCTTGGACCCAAGCCAACTCTGTGTCACCTGTGTCTGTAACTCTTTCGTCTCTTGCAGAGTTTGCATCCATTTCATAGAATCATAGAATCATCTAGGTTGGAAAAGACCCTTGGGATCATCGAGTCCAACCATTTCCTTGCTGTCTGTATTTCCCTGAGGAAACACTGCACGATCTGCGAGCAGCTAATCTGTAAAGAGAAGCCTTGGTTGGCAACATCAACACCTTTACTTGTATTTGGGGCTTTTCTTAAATGATGTGAGCAAAATATTTCATAGACAAATCCATACTCCACCCAGCCATAAGCTTTTAGGCCAATGAACATATCATCCTTCTGTTATAAGAGGAGAATCACCACTTGCTATTTGAGTACTAAATAATGGTGTTTCCATGGCTGCTGAGAAAGGACATTTTTATCTTTGGGTTTTAAAGGAAGAGGTGAGAGTGGGTCTTAATTTTTGTAGTTTTGATATTCCTCTTATAATGTCTATCATAAAAATATGTTGTATTTTTCAAAAATGGGACATAAAAATTTAGTTTCTAACCAGATAATACTAGCTTTACCAAAAATTTATCTTGAAATAGACACTTATCAAAATCTATGTGTGCATCTGGAGTTTTTCTTTTTCCATGCATTGTTATTTTATGAGAGAAAAGATGTTTCCTTGGAAAATTTCCAAACCACTTTTATTTATGGTGTTATCTGTTGGCATAGTATCTGAACACTGGTCCTCTAAAATCAGGAGCAATTAACAATTGTTTAGTTTTGAATTCTCCAGTCACTTAAGACCTGTATGCTGCTGAGACAGGTGGTAGGTCAATGAAAAATGACAATGAAGCCACGCAGAGTCAGTGGTGAGTTTACACTTATGTCTAGCATCTCAGGTCTAGCTATGACCAGACCAATTTCTCTTTCTTTCCATTCTCAATGAAATGAGTTGAACCAAGAGATTAGGAGTGATGTATTACTAGATATTAGAATGTGGAATCAGGGTCAAAACTTCAGATCATGGGCATATTTTCTAATAAGACAATGCTCTTAGCAAGAGTGCTAACATAGGTTATGTCTACACTTGGAAATAGTTGCACACTCAGAGCAGATCTGTAACATGCAACGGTTGATGCAGAGATGCCAACACCCACACTATATAGCATTCACGCTATACACATTCTTGGTGTTTCCCCTATGACTATGTCTAGGTTGGCTACATGGACTGAAATATTCCAATGTGTATGGAGAGCAATAGGTTCACTTCTGATTAGCTTCATCTGAGACCACTCTATGATGGAAACTGATGTTTTCATGTGGAAAAGTGGGTAAGTGAGCATGGCTCACGTACATTTCCTGACCCAGACTAATGCATCCATTAACTGCATGCAATATCACACTGAAGATTGTGCAAACCTTCAGCAAGTTCTAATAAAATTTTCTCCATGTAGAAAAGCAAATAGGTACAACAATATGTTCTTGACATCTCTTTTTTTAACTTTATAGCAAGTTTCAGACACACCTGTAAAGCAGAACAACCACTGTTGTGCATTTCACACCTACAAACCAGCTCACTCCATAACTGTGATTTCATTTATTCATGTCCTCTGCAGTTTTTAAACATGAACTTATGCGGGTTATATGTCAGGCAAATGAGAGGCAGTGGATTCCATGGGTAGACCCGGTAAGTTTCACACTAGCTCACCTGGGCTCTGTGGAGATCATAACTATGCAAACAAGATACTCCATATATTTTACGATCTGAGGTTTCTTCCTAAATCCTTTTTTGATCTACAGCAATTCCTGAGCTTATGTTTCTCTAGATAATGCTAACCACATTTTGATGGTGGCCGTGTTCCACAAAGGGTAAATTGTCTTCATCAGAGTTGCCTGCACCAGTCCTTGATGCATCATAGCTGGCCCCTGAGGGCTCCTCTCAAAAACCTAGACAATTCGTATCCTGCTAAAGCTTGCCAGACAGAGGAACTTAAGAGCCAGACTGATGTCACAAAAGGAATAAAAAAGCCCTGCTAATCATATCACTCTCCCTCACCTGTGCTGGCCAGACTGGGATCTGTTGGTCCTACCTGTATTTCATGGAAGTCAAGTTTTCTCTGAGGTTTTGTTTTTAAGAACATGTACCAACCAATTGCTCACAAAGCATCCTTTCTTTAATTCTACAGAGGCTCTGCAGAAATGAAAATGCTTTTATATTTTGCACAAAGCCAAGAGCCCATATATACCTCTCTTTGTTTTCAGAGGGAAACTTGGAATATAGAGAGTAGGAGTAAATCAAAGTCTTTTTTTTTTTTTGGTCTTTTTTCACCAGCACTCCTGGGTCTGGTCCAGACTCTTGAGTAACTCTTTCCACGCTCTCTGGACAGCCATGCAAAGCCATAGGGTTACATGTACACTGGTCACAATACTTTGATTTTGATCAATACATGGCACATGGTTTTGATGGTTAGGCTCCAAATGCATTGGCAATGCGAGGAAGGATCCTGCAGAGAGGAAGAGAGAGTCCTTCCTAATATAGCTACCTGCTCTCTTCCCTGGGGACTGCTGCTAAACTGGAAATAAATTATATCAAGAGTGAATGGGTTGGTTTAAAGAGCAGATTGTGTTCATCTTGCCACTGAGATGACAAAGTCTATGTGGAATCCTGGGATAGTCTCAATGACAAATGTCCACTGATGTAGCTGTGTAAACACCACAGGAAATGTCAGGAAATAGCAATGTCCAAAATTTCCATTTTTAAACATTTCTATTTTAAATTTGAAAAAGATTATAGAGACAATGAATCTAAGGAGCAGAGAGAAAGCTCTAGCCCCGACCCATAGTATGTCCCTGATCAGGGCAAGGAGAAATAAAACCCCTGCCAACACTGGGGAGTACTGTGTTGAATCTGGAGCTTCTCTTTCCTCCTAGAAAAAGAGGTTCTTAACTGAGAACCTGGGTGTCTCACAGAGGATTTGCTGCAGACCCAGCCACCATGCCCATTCAGTGACTCATTTGAAAACAACCATTTTCTGAGAGTCTTTGTTTATGGATATTTGAGCAAATAAATGTCAGCTCCTCCTCTCCGGTTATTAATGATGCAGTTGCTCGGCTCTGTCTGCAAATTCTGCATCCTTATCTGGTGCCTCATCTCAGACACAAACTGAATGACCGAGATAAGCCATGTGCATCTCCTGTACTTCAGCATCATCAGCAACAGCTAATCTCCTCTGGGATCACCAACCAAGCTCTACCTGCAGGGGATCCATGGGGGCGGATATTATAACAAGAGCTATCCTGTCTTCATGTCCAGATACCTTGTCTTGAAACCCATGGCAGGAGGGGCGGAGATTGCAGAGTCTTGACTAAGAAAAACAGGATTAAGATGACCTCTGAGGGGTGGCCTAGACAATGCACTTGATAGTCACCTCAAGAAATGAAGGATATTCTGGTTCTCCTTTCCCCTTGCATCATAATTTTCATAGGAGTTGGGGTGCAGATCACGGAAGATTTTGGTACAAGAAGAATATAGCAATGCGGGTTGGATTTTATTGTTTTTTTAAGTAGAAAAATGCCAATTCATCTCAAACTGTACAAAAGAAAGAGTTAATACTATCAAATTTCACTTTGAAAGACATAATTGCCAAAAGTATATGTTCTAGGTTTTTTCTTTTTATTCAAAATGTTTTTCATTTTAACTATAAACTGTAGAACAATCTTATTTAAGTGTTAAAATCTAAACAAAGTGTTTCAAAAAAGCTGACAGTCACATCAATTTGTAGTTTGTCAGTCTGAAGGAATTTTTCCTTTCACATCAGTTTTGCCAATCCAAGAAAGGAAAAATGAAAAAAGTTCAAAAATCTCAAAAAAAAAATCCTTAAGTACAGAGTTTGTTTCATAGACAAGTATTTGTCTAACAAAGGCAAATGAACAGTTTTGACTTGATCTGATAAGTGCAATGACAGTGACAGAAAAATAGACTAGTAACACAATCTTCTAAGCTATTATTTTTTTCCGTGTCTCATTTTCAGCTAATTTTTTTTAAAAGTATGACTGATGTCTGTAATAACGTAATCTTTATTTTATTCATGCACTTGTACAAACAAAAATTGAGATTTTCCAAAATTCAATGATTCAGCTGACTTAAAATACAGGTCCATGTGTTTTCATGGTGTACTGTGAAAAACCAGGAGACCCACACCAGCCATTGTCCTCTCTCTCCCTTGTACCTTTCACCTCTTATGAGTTGGAATCCATCTGCTTATTCTTCTAATGTAAGTCCCCGATTGACTTCTTTCTACACTTGCAGTTGCTCTAGCAAAGAAACAGGCATGCAAATTATTTTATTGTTTTGGAGCCAGAGACCTGGATTGTCCTTTATTCTCTAGCTCTCTCAGGCTCGGAGACTGCAACCTCAACCTTGATTGGTCCCAAAATGCTCATGAAACTTCCTATAGTCCCTGTTTCCAGACAGAACTAAAGACTGTCTTTTGTCTGAGATATACTCATATGGACTTATTGCCAAATTGTCTGAGTGTCTCACAGTTCTCCCTCTATTTATTTTCCCAGTATCTCTGGGAAAACTCTTGTTAGCTAGGAATCAGACAGATTATGTCTCTCCCCAAGCCCAGATCTTTCTTAGGTACCTGACATTTATTCCAGTGGAAAAATCCCTCTGATTTTCATGAATGCAAAGCTGTTAAGTACACTGGGGGCCCACAGATACAGGCACATAATTATGGCAGCTTAGCAAGTCACCACCTCTTCCTCTGAGGTTTAAAGTAGACAGACACTTTCACTTCATGATTAGGCCAGGTCAAAAACTTCTGGGTGCATCAGCTGATGGGCAATGACTCCATTCCCTTACCACATGTAGCTGCACTCTCATATCAAAGTTTAAGAACATTTTTAATGAAAGGGACATTTAATCATTCTGGGCAAAAAACAAACCCATAGTTCTGCTTGGTCTGCTTGTGTAGTCTTACTATTTTGATTTTCATCACAACCCATTAGAGACTAGGCAGGACTTTCTGTTCAGCTGCTACCTTTATTTTCTCCCATTCTGTTTGTTCTCCTGCATGAATAGGATTGGACTGCACGTGTAAGCTTGGGAGCAGTGTATTCACTTTGGTTTTAATTCTCAGTCATTTTTGGACCACCTTCTGATGGATCAGTTTTCAAATATTCTTCTAAGTGACTTATCCAGGGTCACATAACAGCAGGGCCCACACCTGCATCAATATCTGATACACGCAATGCTAACAGCTTCAGGACCAAAAAATCTTTCCTATTATTGCTCTGATGACCTTCGTGCTGGCTATTCCCAACAGCTCAAAAACCATGGTGCACTTCAGAAATTATTTGTGAGGTAAAAATACACAAATATAGGAAACGGCTTCACTTTTGCAAATACTTTGGGAAAGGTGACAAAAGCCTCAGAGCTGATGGGAGTTTCCCCTTTGGGCTAGCAGGTCTGAATCATGTTCCTCTTCAGACCAAGGTTAGTTATGGAAAGGCTTTTGGGTCCCAGCTGCCTCTCTGTCCCTCAGCTCAAGCAGGATGATCAGTTGTGGGCAGTAATTCCAAGGTGTTTGAGGCAGGTAAATCTGCCCGATTTAATTAGCTCAGCTCTTGCTCACAGTTTCAGTGTAGACCCAAAATAAGATAAACGCACTGCATCTGGTTTATCCAGTGATAGGAACTTAATTCTGTTATTCTGTTATCTACAAAGGCAGTCAGATATTAGATAGATAAATAGATAGATAGAACAGCCTGAAGTCATTCTAGTGATAAATCTATTTATTTCACTGTATTTATATGGATAATCTTCTTGGCTGAAAAATGCCCTCAAAAGAAGTCCCTGCGGCGTCAGTTTGCACAAACAAAGGCAAAGCAGCAACAAACAAATAACTCCATCTTGCAGGCTGCATGGGACATGAAACACACGGCAAGCACTTTGCCCCTGGAATGTTTCCAGCAAAATTTTACCAGAGGCAGTTTTGAAGGAGAAGCTCCATGCTTGTTTGGGGATCTGTGTGCACATGCCATTATTCTGAGGGGAGAAGAAATGCATTTGTGAAGCTGCACCACAAAATACAAAAAGTTGCTGTAAGATCAGTTCTGGGGTTGTGTGCTTGGATTGATTTGTTTGCTAAATTTGGGTAACCATATATTTTTTTAAGAGTATGTTTATTCAGATGGGAATAGATGCAGAGAGTAGGGAAAGACTATTTCTGGAGAATCCGTTTCAATGTATTTACACAGAACAGCTTTTGTGGGATGAAAAAAGGTTTGGAAATAGTCCCAACAGAAGATTAGGGGCAAGGAAAGGGTCACACTTTCCTGAATCATCTGTTATCATCAGAGACAAGATACTGATTGAGCTGAACCTTGGCATGTTATTGTCTGACCTCTTTAATACTCCTGTCACAAGAGTATTTTAAGTTTCTAGCCAAAGATATCTTCTCTAGCTTTTGCCCTTTCTCTGTTATCCAGCAGGACCTGAACCAAAATAGTCAGGAGGGAGACACTGACTTGAAACATGGGCAGAGCCAATTGCCTAAGCCATTTTAGACCCTCTAGGGTATCCTCAGCATCTTCATGGATGTGCCAGATACAGGGAAGGACCTATGCCTCACTCCCCTCGTTCTGCATATCCAGTTGAGGCCAGGTGGGACACTCCATTAGTCCGAAAATGACACCGCTTCTTTTGCTTAGGGAGCCTAGTCCCACACACGCTGTGAGTGTTGTCTCCATCAGAGAGGCGGCTTCATGGAAAATAAGGGCATTCCCAGTCCAATGTCCCAGTCATTCCCTGGCCTTTTTGGTATTATACCATTTGCTAATTCATCATCTGTATCTAGAAGACACTGGGAGTATCTACTCCCCACTAGCTTCAAGAAGTGCCATTGGAGATGTCTGTGTTGTGTGTGATCTTAATCTGCTGCATCCCAAGTTTGTTGTTAAGTTGGGTCCTCACAAAACTGTTCACACAGCAGCCTTAAGGAGACAGAATCAAGGTTGGGCTGTACTTAATGGGCATTCATGTACGAATATAGCCACTGTGTCAGAGGAACAGCACCCAGACAAAGATAGGAGCAGTTTGATGTTCCTATTTCATATTTCACTACTTTCCCAAAGGTGCAGGTTCAGAGCTGTCCAGTCCCAGGAAGTCAGACTGAATACTTTGGGCCACCTGGCCTTCAAGGGAATCAGCTAATTCATCTATCATACCATGCAGATAAGCTTTCATCAGACTTTTTATCATCTTGTACAACACAAGCTTGGGAAAGTCCATCTCCCTTTTAACATGTTATTCATTCTACTCCTTTCCTCATTAAAATTCCTGCCCGGTGCTCAAACACCAGCAGTCAGTGTCATTGTCAGATGTGTCATTTAAGTTCCAATAAATCATTATTAGTGCCAGCGTTGTTTTGAAACGCAGTTATTAATAGAGTGCTCCAATGGAAACACAGAGAAGCAGCCAAGCAAAGGGTGATGGGTGAGCTGGCATCATCCCCACTTTGCCAACAGGGACTCCCCCTCTGCCACTCAGGATGGCCAGCAACTCTGAAGACCTGCCAAGGAGAATGCCCCATCTGCCTGGTAAAGGCAAACCCCTGCGCTGGCCCGCAGCAAGCTGAGACTGCCAAAGGAGATAGGCTGCGTCACAGGGAAAGACATAAAAAAATGAACGTTTAACTTGGAGCTGGAAGTGGTGGTTCACAGCAGCAAGGCAATGCTGTACCCAACTGCCTGTATTAGCAGCTGGCTCAGAGAGGTATTGCAACATCTCATGGCAAACAGGACCTTCTCTCATCCCCATATGGGAGTGCTCACGCCCCCATGCGCTTCGATGTTGTGTGATGAGTCAAGAGAGGGTTGATGGATGGATGTTTGAATTAGCCGGGTTGCACACGCTGACTAGCAAAGCACGTGGAAACCAAGTGTTTATTTCTGGTGTACAGCAGCATAAATCCTGAGCACCCATCCTTCCCATGAAGGGGAGCAGCCTGGTTCTCAATGCACACCACCGCCCTCCATCCCACTTGCCCCTGCACCGAGCCAGTTGGATGTGCCATCTAGCCCACAAAGCTGGCTGACAGCCTTCATGCAAGGGATCTGGAGGGTACTCATGGAGAGACACAGTGGTGCTGACTGTGGAGACACAGCAGGGAAGGAGGGAGAGTCTGCCAGCACTCTGTCAGACTGGGATGATCACAGATCAAAAAGTAAAGCTTTGCCTCTGAACAGTAAGAGGTGGCTGCAGCTTTTGTTGTAAGACATCTGGCTCAGAAAAGTAAATCCTAGGGATAAGATTGCCTGGGAATACAGTATCTTCTACCCTTCTTCTTTCCTTGGTCCTTTGCTAATAAAATGAAAATGCCCCTGAACAAGTTCCCAGCATGTCCTTTGTCTTTTCCTGGGTGAGTTAGAGCCTCTTTATTATGAGACACTACCAAGGAGCCTGGACTGATTCAAGGGTTTTGTGCCTTTCCCTCCCAAACTACTGTCTTTTCAAATTTCCTCCATTACAGAGAGTGATTCGAGGGACACCAGCCCTAAAGACTTCTCTTCAGGAGGTGTTTGGTTGACACCTGTGGAAAAACATAGGAGAAGACCACACAATAGGTTGTATGTGGTCATGGCACTTGAAGGGGTGGCTGGGGAAAGGTGTGATTAGGGCAAAGGGGAAATAAACCTCAAGTCTTCTCCAAGCACATCTTGGGGAATGTGCGAATGTGTGTGCGTGTGTTTTGGCAGGAGAGGAGAAGGATGGAGGGTAAGTCTCGCAGCTGCAGGTAGGAACCAAGGTATTTCCCATCTTGCTCTTCCCCAGATCTATTGCTGTAAATAGCTTGGCTTGCTTCCCCTCCCTCTTTGTGTGCTTTCTAAGACTCTGTAACTCACATGAAAACACACAACCTTAATTGGCACTGTCAATTTCAGCTGACAGATCTCCTATAAAACACACCCAGCAATAAAAAATGTAATCCCTTTTCCCTCCCCCACAATGAAGTTCAATTAAAGTGAGACAGGGAAGACTCCAGTGGATGGCTGTAGGCAGACTGTAATTTGCTGGATTTATGAAAAAATGTTGTAAACTTGCCAATACTTTGATGAGGACCACTTTGTGCTAACAAAATGAGGTGGTATTTACTCACTGGAAGGAAGACATTAAATCCCGCTGTACTAATGGGTGGGTTTTAAGGCTGCCCAAGGTGCTTCACCATGAAACCCAGTGTGATTTACCAGCAAACAATCAAATCCTACCCACTCACTGCTGAACCTCGTGCTTCTCACAAACACTCCTGATGGTTTGCTTTCCTTCCCTGCACTGCTAACTACCACAGCATTAGAGACTCTGCCTGCATTTTCTCTGTCCTGCGCAACTTCACGAAGGCTTGCTGATGTTTGTGTGACAAAGCCTGCTCAGATCCAGGCTGAAGAAAAGCAGGGAATGCAAAAAGGAGCAACTCCCTCCAGCCAGACCCCTCTATCTTTTGGTATGGTGGGGATCTTCAAGGACTGAGTCAATTTGGAGCTGTGCCCCATGCTCTCAGTCCCTTCAATGAAAGCCTCAGGTGGGCTATTCTCCTTACCTCTTGACTCATGATATTTCAACCCTCCTCATGCAGTCACAGCACCTCCTCTCCCCTTCTCTGGCCATAACCTACCACCACCGTGCGTGGAGGTGGCAGAGGAGAGAAGCATCAGTAACACTGCGTCCGGGGGTGGGCAGGGAGGAAGGAAGGAGGCAAAGGCAGAGGGAAAGCTGCCTGAAGAAGGCAGGATGATAACAGCAACTATCTGGAGCCTTCCCAAGGGAACCAACAACAACCAAATGTGTTGTAGTGTTTCAGAGGAACCTTGAGGAAAGAACTAAGGGGGACCCTTTGATCCTCATCTCTGAAGCAGGTTGATCAAGGGGGCCAGGTTCACTCAGCAAGTGGGAGGTGGAAGGAGGAAAGGGCAAGACTTATCCTGAAGGCTGGCGAGAGCAAACTCCTCCCTTGCCCTCTGGCAGGGGACTGAAGTGGAAAGCCATGACCAAGGTGTGAGGGGAGAGACAGGGAGGGCACAGGAGGTGTCCCAAGTCTTTGAATTTGGGTTTTGTTGTCAACAACTCTTGCAAGAAGAGATGAGGGACTGGACAGACACAGAAGTAGTCCCTGGGGAGGCCAGGCCAGTGAACAGCACTTTCCGAAACCCAGAGGCGAGGATGCAGAAGTAACATGGGTAATAATTTTGGCAGCACCATGAGCAAGTGAAATGCTCCTCCTGCTTCCCCACTGCCTCACTACTTGGGTGGTTGCTGCCCTGGGGTGGAGAGGGAGTGCAAAGTGCTTCATGATAAGAAGGGGAAGGGAAGGATTAGGTGGGAGGGCGGGAGGAGAGGGCAAGGAGGATTGTGTGGAGGAAATTGGGATCCTGATCCCCAATGTCACCTCAGCATCCTGCTGCAAGATCCCCAAGTGCCAGCTTCCTTCCTTCCTTCCCCTCCCCACCAAGACACCTCACTGCTCCACTCCCATCACTGCCCAGAACCCAGCAGAGCTCAGGGGTTGCTGCCACCATGCCAGGTGAGACATGGGTCCCAGTCACAGGTTCTAGGCCATGGGCTTGTGTACCTGCATGTGCTCTTTTTTGCATAGGCAGGGGTAAGGGGAGCGGAAAGTCAGTGCCAACTTTTCCCAGGCTTTGCACTGTGCTGCTCGTCGCTGGCAGCTCTGCTGGGGAGGAGGAGAGGTAGGCAGCCAGGAACGCGGGCTATGAGTGGAGGGGGAGGCAGAGGAGGAGGCTGCTTGGGACAGGGATGCTGGCTTGTGCTGTGGGTCTTGGTGGTGATAGATCAGTGTGGGATGCCAGAGCCAGAGTGCCTGTGGGGGAAGCTTGTACTGTCTGGCGCTGCTTGGACTTTCTCTCATCTTTGATAGAAACAACTGAATTTGCGAACTTGTTTCCCACAAGAAAGGCCCTCAGTGTTCACAAGCGAACAGATTAGGGATTGTCCTAAAGCCTCACGGTGGCCAGGGCAGTGGGGAAAGCCAAGTACCAGATAATTTCCTTGGAATGCAACAAATCTCACAGTGCGATAAGAGCAACAATAGCTTTCCCTCCGGCCCTCCCTCTGACCTCAGACTCAGCACCTCACAGGAGCTTCCTCTCTAGGCAAATGCTTTGCAGCAAGAGCAAAGCAAAGGTGAAGGCTAATGAACTCTCAGGTGGATGGGTCCAGAGGCACAACTGGAAGGCAACAAGCTGAGCAGAGGAGGTGAGAGATGCCTTCATGCCTGCAGTGCTCTGTTTGCACATTGATCTTCTCTAGGCATGGTGAAATGGTCTTCTCTAAGATTTGGTAAAATCTCCAAGCAAAATGCTGAGCTCCCTGTTTGCCTCAACCATGAGTCCCCTTCTTATCCAGAAAAGAAGACTAGATTCCCTGATCAGCCCCAGCCTATGAGTTTGGATGTCACATCCTTCCTAGGCATCTGTAGCAGTCCACTGATAGCAAGTACAAGAAAGGCTTGGTGAATCTTACTTTCTTCTTCCTTTCTTTACTGCATGGTTTTTCATCTCCATGACAACCTTCTCTGCCCTTTAAAATGGTCAGTGATGCCTCTGGTGTGTGTAGATCTGCCACCACACTGGCATTCAAAGGTAAGTGGAAAGTGTAGCCCTGTGACTGATAGCTGCTGGCTGTCGGCAAATTGAAGTGAAATATTCCACCACAACATTGCACTCAGCTCTCAGTTTAGAAGCTAGGCCTTGTCCCATGAGAGCTAGAAGCATAACTTTAAAAAATGCAAGCCTTTTTTTGACAATTTGCATATGGTTGTTGCAGTCCATGTATGATTAAAACCGTTTTTCTAGACATAGAAGTTACATGCATTACCAGAAGGCCATCACAAGCCATGATGATGCTGATTGAGCAGAGGAAACTCTTCTATCCTAATTATTGCTCTGAAAATGAGTCAGGAAGGTCCAAGGGGTATTATTTGTTAGAGGAACAGCCTGAACAGCCTGAACTCCTGACTGCTGAAGCAGAGAAAAGATTTCCCTGGGGTTACAACAAGGCATTCAAACAGCCATTCTCCTTCTGGCCCTTAATCCTTACATCCCAGACAGTCTCATGTTTACATCATCAACCATGATGAGGATTATTAATCCTCATTACAGCACAAAGCAACAGGCTGGTCCCTGTTATGAGAAATTTAACAGTGGTAAGGCAAAAGGCTTCTGAAGGCCACGGGCAGATGCAGCAGTGTGAAGTAGCCCATGACCAAAGCAAGTCACCTTTGAACTCCTCAGTCCACAGTGGGGCTGGTGGATTGCACAGCCTGTGCATTTCAGCCAGAAGCAGCTGCATTTCATCCAGAAGACAAAAGTTACCTATGATACCACTACACACAGCCCTGGGGGTGAAACTCCTACTGACCACAGTACAGCTATGATTCCCAATAGCGGTGATGGTGGGGTTTAGATTAATTTGCCGTCATTTCATCATTTACACTAAATGCCATGGTTCTTTGATAAACATTTCAGGCCTTTTTCCAAACATTTTTTCCATTCGCAGCTGATGAAAACAGGCTGTCAGCACTCCCGGTAGAAACACCCTGCTCGTGGCAACAGTCGCTGTCTGGCCTAGTGGTCTCCCTGGAGCAAGTCCAAGTGGGAAGGCCCGTCTCAAGGCTCCATTCCTGGAGCTGATCAGGTCTGGGAGGAAGGCGCCCACTGTTTCAAGCAGACGATGATGCTCTTTCTCTCTGAGGGACTTAGGGGACAACAGAGAGTGGGTTTTGTCAGTCTGGAGGCTGAAATAGCACCAGCCAACCCAAAAATGAGGAGGGGGATGATGGCAACCCCCAGTGCTGGGAGAAAGGTACTATTTTCTCAGGACAAAGCAAGGGTTGTCTTCCAGATGTTGGCGCTAGCTGCCTTTATCTGGTGAGGTCTCCAGCATCTTTTACTCCCTCCCTTACAACTCTGCTGAGAGGCACTGACATCCAGGAGTACAACACCCCAGATGACTGGGAGCTTCCTTGTGAGGACTGTCCTCCAAATACTCTTACTTTGCATCTGTCATGCATGATCCTGAGTCTGAGAGAAGTCTGAACCTGAAGCCAAACATTGCACCACTAGAGTACATCTCTATCTGTGGGAGGACATCAAACCCAGAGTTCTGGCCAAATTCTGTTTTTAGAGACTGTACCATACTAAGGCAGGGCCCATGCGTCCTGCTGGGTCCATGATTGACACCACAATTGGAAAATGCCCCTGACAAGCAGGTTTGAACCTGGTAAGGGATACAAGACTTAAGAAGACAAGCATATCCCTTCCCTGGATTTCTGCATAGGTTCTGCCCATAGAGTCCTGCAGCATCTTTCATCTGTGCCTCCAAAGTTTGTCCTTAGGAGCTGAGTTCTCTGTGGCAACACTAAAAGGCAAAGCTTAACTAGATCACAAAGCAGGAGGGAAAGTATGACAGTCTGTATGTTGAGTTATGAGAATTTGGCAGTTTCTTTTTAGAGTGTTTATTAGGATACTGTCCAAAGAGTCCTTCACTGTTTATGACACACCATAAATACCATCAGTCTCCCCTCGCCTCCCGAAACAGTGAGCTGTTCTTTGCTGCAATGCTGTTTGCAGGTCATCTTGATAACCTGCCCCACAGGAGGAAGTGACAAAAATAGATCTTCCCGCTTAAAAAATCTCTTTATTTGCACTAAGCACTGATATTTTGCCTCTATTGGTGTAATCAAACACCACATTGACAGCGTGTGAAAAGTCTAAAATAAAGACTCCCTTAATCTGGAAATCAGCACCTGGAAGTGTGCAATCAGGGATAGCTGAAGTAGGGGGACAGCAGAGCTTGTATCCAGTATACTGAGGCATTGTTCAAGACACCCAGCTTTGCTGAGGGACAGTGACATTGGTAGAAGATAGTTGTTCTACAAAGAGATATGTAAATAACAGGGGTTTTTTCCCTGGCTATGCTTCCCTTTCTTATGTGGACTTCAATTATAGGTGGATTTTGAGGCCTTTTGCTGCATCTCTGCTGCTCCAAAGGGGCTGCTGTATCTCCAGAAATGTCCAGTGTTTCTCCAGAAGCATCTGCAGTGTATGCTTAGATTAATCAGACAATATATGAGTATGTGGACTTATGACACAGTCACAGAGGTGTCTGCAGAAGTCCTAAAGTTCCTGCAGAGCTATTTTGCCTGAGCATTATACTCAAGACAACTTGAATCTGGTAGCTTTTTTTTTAATCTCCCATTGTCAGCAGGGTTAGTACATGGCTCACGAGCATAACTTTTATTGTAAGGCTTTATTTAGATAGACAGGAAAAACTAGACACAGAATTCATAGATAACAGCAGGTCATATGTAGAAGTTCAAGTAACACACAGTGAAGCCAAAAAGAAAGGGCAAAAGTATGACTTATCCCTGAAGCAACCGAATTTTAGTTGATGGTTCAACCTCCAGCATGGGAAATATTTTGCTGAGGATGACGTGTGGTTTTTTTCTCCTAGGTGCTACTCTGAAAGAGGTTGAATTCATGGAAATCCTTAAGTCTCAGTTATAGACAAAAACAATTATAGATGTCCCTTCCAACTTTATAATTGGTGAATCCAAGACCCTTCGAGAACAACGTCTACCTGGGATCATGTGGGAGGTCAGTAGTAGACAGTTTAAGTATCCAGTTAAAGGAGATCAGCTCTTTAATGTTAACTAATCCCAGTGGACAGCTGACAAATGAGGCTATTTAAAGAACTATTTACTGTCATTATTACAAATTGAAGAACAAATTGTTTTGAAAAATTCAGCATTGCTTCACAACCTGATCCGACCTGAAGAAAAAGACAGAAAAGGTCAGATGACGCATTGTGAACTAGTTTCCCTTCTCTGAAACTGTCTAATCAACTTGGCTTAATTATGGAACGCAGACCTCTCTGAGCTGAGACTGCAATGTAGAAAAATCTGTGGGAAATTTGGATACAACAAAGAAAATAACATCTCACAGAAATCCCTGATGTCCCCATATTGTTTGCATGGGGACTAAGTTGTTCCATACACACGAGCCCTTGTTTAGATTGTTTGCTGCCATCCTCAAAAGAAGACATTGTGGTGGAAGGGGAAAATGAACTAACATACTCTAAACCATTCCTTAGCCTCTTAGCTTCATGTCATGGTAAGTAATGAGTTTGGTACTACATCATGGCAATGTTATGACAGAAAGCAAAGCCCTTCTGACCTCAAATTAATCCTGTCTTCTCCGAGAGCTTTGTTTCAGGCTTCACTGGGGACATGTGTGTGTAACATTAGATGATATCTGAAGGCATTTCAGATGTTAGCCAAAAATGTGCTTTATATTTATGCTGCATTTTGTAGCTCCTTTCCATCCAAAATAATTTGGGGGAAGGTGGGGAAATCTCAGGTGGAAAATCCCTTGAGATCTCCTGATTCCTAGTATAAAAAACTGAAAAACAATTATCAAAAATGTCACTACTGCATTACCTGTATCTGCTGAAATGTAGAGCGCTGTATTCAGAGTTATTGTAGCCACTTAAATTAGAGGCAGAAACTCAAGACAATCACACATTGCAGGAGAGAGCTAGCTGTCTCAGATCAAATAGGAGAGAAGAACAAACCAGTTTATGCATCTATATCATAGAAACTAGAAGTAAAATAAGCCTGTGGGGTATTTAGACCAAAAACATGTTGTGTTGACATCTATGGAAGACTTCCCATCCTGATTCATGGAAGAAAAATGTCCTGTTCCCTGTTGAACTACAAAATATCTTCAGATCATTCTGTGTCAGCCAGTTTCTGTCAACCAGCCTTCTTCTCCACCTGTATTATGTCCTTCTTAGGATGCCTGAGACATTTGTCCATTATCTGGCCATGAGAACCCTATGCCTATGGGTCAAGCAGATCTCTGCTGCTAGTGGGAGACAAGGAGTTGAGCAGCCGCAAAGCCACAGCTGTATCTAGAAGTGGCTGGACTCTCCAGGGACAAGGCTGGAGCAGCTGAAGTGAATAAATAATTTCTCCAGCATCCCATAAAAGAGGTGGGCCAGGGTATTGATAAAACTTATTATGTCACTGGAGCTGGGTAAAAAGTCTTCATGTTTGAGCTCTGCAAAAACCTCCTTTAGATTGGTACCAAGACCAGGCTGGAGAAAGTCTTTGAATCTTTAGTGTTTTGTGGGAAGCCTTAAGTGTCTTCTGTTTGGTAGTTCTGGTCATGTTTCTGTAGTGATAGTGAGGGAGCAGTAGATGGCAATACAAGGAGACATAAGACAACTATAGAGTTATAGTTCTTTTTTTGTATGCAGATGAACAGAAAATGAGAGGTTTGAGTGCCATGGTGATAAGTTCAGGATTAGTGAAGTCCATTGAAGCTTCATGAATTAATACTGTCTCAAGATCCTCTGCTTCTGGGGAACCTCTAGCTTCCATGCTCTTGGCTGTCTTCAGATTCACTGTATAAGTGTAAGGAGAGAAGCATAAATTTCAACAAGGGGCAATTGTTTGCCTGATTTGGGGATTTTTTCCCCTTTGTCTGAGTCTGTTGCATATGTCCTCCTCTCTGCTTGGAACAGTTGAATTCTTGTGAACTGTTCAAATGTTGCTATGTTGAATGGCTTGGCCTGAAGTGTCTGGCCCTGCTCATGCAATGGTCCAGCTTTATCTCACCTCAGTCATGTAAATTAGGATCCTGCTAGCTTTCAGCTCCCTCTACAGTTTACAGAAAGAGAAACCATCTGAGGGTTACATAGGTCACCTGAACTGCTGCCAGAAGGCCCTGGTCTCTCTCCATTGACTGAATGGGGAACTCATCTTGTCTGTGCTCTAACCTAGGTAGCTCGTTTACCAGCTGTAATTTAGGGAAATCAAGATCTAACAGATGAAAATGAGCAGGGAGTGAGTGGCTAAGAAAGGAAGTACTTTTGTCAAAGTAACGAGAGGCACCGAAGAGAGACTGGAGAAGGATTTGTGTCTCTGCTTAGGGCTCGAGAAGAGGGAGGACATTTTCAAATGGCTTGGTTTCCTTGCTGCAAGATGAGAGGCAGAAAGAGGAGGCATCTGAGAACATGAGGAAAGGGAACAGGTAATGGTGAACAGCAGCAGAGGATGGTACTCATCTTCAGAGTAATTTGTGGGGTTTTAAATTATCCCAACAATGAGAACATGAAGGGCAAGCAATGACTCATGTTCATATTTTTTTTTCACAAGCTGTTACATTTTCTGCTAGTACAGCAGAATTTCCCCTGCCGCAGAGGGATTGCATATCAAGCAACCAGGCTGTCTCAACCATCATTGTGCCCAGGTTTAACATCACCTTCTTGCACCTCTGTTCTTTACTTTCCTGACTGCCGCATCCCACCAACTGAAAAAGTGCTTTAGTGTGAGGTAGACAAGGGGTTTCTGGAGTGCTTAGAGGTGCTATTTTATGAGGGGAGATACAAAAGTAAGGTCTTGTAACTTGCAGCTATTCACCTACAATTTTGTTAAGAAAATTAGTCTTCATTTTTCCTGACTCCTGTTTCTGTGTTGCCTTCCTTAACTCCCTCAGCAAATCTTACAGGTTATAGTATTTCCTACCCAGGACCAGTTTGTACTACTGCTGTTTTCTATTAGATAGCCATCAGGTGGCTGTTTCAGTAGCAACAGGTCCCTTGAGTCCATGAGGAAACTGATTGTCAGAAATATAAAGCATTTGTGACTTCTGATGACTTAAAAATGAATTATTTTCTTTGAACAAACAACCATTTTATTCTTTAATATCTGGGCATTTGTCTTGCTTCCTTCACAAGGCTAGTTCTTTTAGATGAGCAGATCATGCAATGGAATGCAACTTGGCTTAGTTTGCTTTCAGCTTTTTTTTTTCCCCATTGTGTTTGGGCTGCAATTTTTACTGTTTAGAATTCAGAAGACCAGTTAAACTGATTCTTTTCCACTACTCTGTTCACATGTGTTCCTGAGGTCTCTCTTCCCCATGGTCCAACAAAAAGTCGTGACGTGAACCAAGCAGCAGGGGTATAGCCAGCTAACTGAAGAAAAGTGAGAAACTTCTGAGAAAGGAACAGGACAGTGGGAGCAGGAGTTCATACAGTCTGCTGCCCTTTTTGGGAGATCTGAAAGTAGCAAATTTGTGGTGAATCTGGGCGGGGGGGGGGGGGGGAAGAGGAGAAAAAAAAAAAAAAAGGCTCTGAGCCATTGGAGGGCATTTCTCCAGGCTGGGTAGACAAGGAGTTTCACTGTGTCCTAGGGAGGAGAGTTTTGTTCTCCAACCATAATTTTTTTTCTGTGGAGGATTTGAATCTGTGGCACTTGTCATTGTCATCCTTACATCTTCCTTCAGGAATTAAACACACTAAAAACTATTAATTTAATTTTGCCAGCATGGTGCTGATCCAAGAGCTTTCTGGGCAGCCCACCTCCCTGTCTCTGATGTTTCTGTGGTCAAAAGCAACAACAAACAGCAGTCATGGGCAAGTGGGTCCCAGCATCCCAGGAGCAGGATTTCATTAAGGAGTGCCATGGCTCATTGCATGGGTGTCTCTCACCTCCTTTCTATTTGAAGCAGAACAGTCAAGAGAAACAGCCAGCAAGCTAATCACCACCACAGCCTATTGGGAAGATAGGAATAATTATTTAAACCAGTCTTGAATTACTCATTGGCATGCATCTAATTAACAAATTCCGTTTATTCCTGTAACTATTGTGCAATAATTAGTGGGTGTTAAATTGAGCTCTTCTGCCGGCAATTTCAATGGTGTAATTTTGCCAAGATGTCTCTGTTTTGCCTGCAATGCCTGGTGCCACTGAGAATAGTTTAGAGGTGGTCAGAGAATTTCAACTACATTTACTTTTGCTGAAAAGTACCATTCCCTCAAAGCCTGGGGCATTTTTGTGGGGATGACAAAGTGATTTCAAGCAAGTTTTTTCTTTGGCCATATTCCCAAACTCTGAGACCTGCTGGTCACTTCAGATGAGAGAGGAGCAAACATCTGAACAAAAGCGTAGAGCTGAAAACAGATGTTCTGACACAATTATGCTTCACATGTGTGCTGGGTTGGTTTTTGTTGTTTTTTTTTTTAAAAAAAAAAATGCTGATTCTACTCTAGGGTAGACCTAAAAAAGAAATTTCAAAACTTTGAAAGATTTTGCAAAGCTGAATTGTCTTCCTCTGGCAATGCAAGCACGCCTGCCCCAGGGTGCAGAAATGCTCCTCAGGCTGGGAGAAGGAGCAAGCTCCACCGAGAGCACAGGGCTCTGCCTCACACTACTGCACCCAGTGCCAAAGACATTACGAGGCTTTGAAGCCACGGCAATCAGCAGGGAAAAAATGTGTCTTTTCTACAAGCAGATCTTGAAAAATTGAATTGCCACAAGACGCTGCTTCCTCCCAGCTATATTCGGTTTCGAGGAGTCATCTTTCTCCTGCAGTCTAGTGGGGTGGCCTGAGCAGGTACCTCTCTTTGCTGTAGATATGCTCCTGAAGCTGGAAGCAACAGTATGGGTCTACAACAACCTCATCTACCAAAAAGGAGAATGACATGAGGCTTTTTCCCATATGCTAGGCTTTGGTTGTCCTATTTACAATTCAGTACCCAGCTTCTGTTTCATACAGTGAGTCCCAGAGCCAGGCATGACTTTGACTATGTAAGAAGGACCCCAAAGTGAGGACTGAGCTGTGGCCACAGGTATTTCTTTTCAGAAGACATCATGGGGTCTCGTAGAGATCTTTACCCAAGCCATAGCTTAAGATATGGCCCTTTCCTCATGGCTGAGCTCTCTAACTCTGAGAGATTAATTAACTAAAGAAATAAAGAAGAAACAAAGTCCTGGCACCAGCTGTTTCTTGCACAGATCCCACCAGGATCCTGCCATTGGTAGATGTCTCCTAGCATGGGGCTGCCATCTTCCCTCCCGCACATGATTCTGCCAATGGTGAGCTTAGCCCTTCCCAGGCAGGATGAGTACCACATCCATCACCATTTCCCTGAGGTGTTTCCCTTTATTCATCAGTTTCTATCTTGGACAGCTTGGGTTTAACCTGCTTTACATGGGTTCATACTGCTCTTGTATATCACAAAGAGATCCTGGATGATAACAGGGCCTTATGTTTTTTCCAGCAGGAAATGGTCCTACAACATTTTCCAGCCATTTAAGACACTTGTTACTTTTCCCTTTGACCATTCTCTCTCTTCTACTCGCTTTTTATGTCTCTCCGATAAATAAAAAGCTCCCCGAGATATCCAAAGCATTGCTTAAAAAAGAGGGAGGGGGGAGCTTGCTGGGGGGGAATGGGCCGTTATAGAAAAGGCCAGGTGCTTGGCATGTCCCCAGCTTGCGAAGGTGGGAGCTGTCACGAGTCTGAAAAATATCAGTGTGGGAGTTATAAATAAAAGCTTTAAAGCCAGGGTTTTAGAAAGTCATCTTTAAATGCTGCATAATTTATAGCCTGCTGCAAAGAGAAGAGTGTGTGAGCTCTGGAAGCTGAGCTAACCCATTCTTTGCTCCCTCCATAGTCGGGCTGTTTGTATGCATGTGTTGAGGTGTATGCTGAGTATCCAGAATTCAGGATTTTAACTATCAGTGCCTCCTTCTGCAGGTTTACCTCGGTCACTGTGACTGCATTCTTTTCATCTCTTGGTGCCTCAGTACGAAGTGGAAATAAATATCATTGGCCTCGTATTAAAAAAATGGTGTCATAAGTAGGGGATGCTGCACTCAAGTAGGGCAGTGTTGAGAGATAGCAAGAAACTCAGCAGTAAACACGCAGGCTTGCCCTGTGGCTCCGTACAAGTGATTTACTCTCTCGTTGACTCAACTCTTTCTCTTTAAAACAGGGATTATCCTAAAAGGTTGAGAAACTTCTTTCAATAGCAGCTACAAAACGCTTTGCTCTTCTCTCACAGAACAAAGCCGTGCGAGACGCAGGGGGTAAGGGCCTGCCCCAAGGAGGGCCGGAATAGCTGCCAAGCTGGCATTTACAGCAATCGTTTCATCCAGCCCTGGAAGTGCAGCTACCTCTAGGATGTAACATAGCAGCTGTGCTATCGCCATCCAACAATAATAAACAACGGGAAGCGGAATGGGCTTTCAAGGCAGCTGAGTCTCCTGAGAGGATCTAGCCCACCACATTATCGTTGCTCCCCCTTTTCCCCAGTTGGAAACAAGTCTGGAAATCATGAGTCCTAAACCAAAATAAAACAAAATAAAATAAATAGATAGTGTCAGAGCTTTAGTATTAAGGGCAAATAGATCTGGTGCTGCTGCTTTCCCCAAAAGATGGTCAAGCATATGTTCTTGCCTTGGGGCCATTTCATTGCCTTGGGGCTTACTTCTGTGGTGATGCAGAAGGACCAGTGCCACCTCTCTGGTCTCTTTCACCTTGCTTCTCCCCAGACATCTGCATCCAAGCATCAACTTGTTTGGAGCCTGCTGAGCTGGTGAGATTTAACAGGATCTCACCGCCCAAAGTGCCGTGGCTTGAGGCTATAGATTTAAGCAGAAGCATTAAGCATCCCGCTCTTTAACTCATTTCTAATCCATTTATTTAAACTTCAGAGTGGTTTTAAAGCACAAGAATCAAAGGCGAGAGCAATTTAGAGTTTTCCAACCCGGCTCTGAGATCTGACCTCTGCACATATCCTGGCTGCCTTTAAAAGTGCACAGGCATAAAAGCACAGTTTGTGACAAAGCATCTGGAAGGATTAAAAACTTTCTGGGATGGAATATGCTTCTGTCAAGGACCTCTTCCCTATCTCAACTCAGTTGCCAAAAAAAAGATCTTTCCTCAGGGGGCTTCTAACCCGCCTGAGGGATTTAGAGAAGAATTGCTGGGAAGAGCATATAGCAATTTGATTAAGGGATAAATGTGAGAGGGAGAAGGAGGGGGGTAAGGGGTAGAAGGGAGAAACAGGTTTAAAAAGAAAATAAAAGAAGTGGGAAGTAACTGAGATGAATGCATCTGTGTAAGGCAAGGTTTGTGGAAGCATTTTGGAGTCCAGACTTTGGGGGCTGTTTTATTTGCCCATGACGCATGCCCATGACTGCATGACATCCGTCAGCAGTGCATAAAGCTAAAGCAGAGGGGCTCTCAGGGAAGGTGGGAATGGGAGGTATGGAGCTGCTGAAACAGAGCAGAGAAAAAGCAGAAGGGCAAGGTGATTTTGAAGAAGGGTTGCAAGCCCTAGTGTGGGCTGTTCACACTGCCTGCCTGCTTGTGCCTCCTCCTCGGACAATGCTTGGGAAATTGTTACCTGATCCCTCCCACCTCTGTTTACAAAGACAATCTGGGTCAATTAATCCCTGCTTCATTTCTTCTCATTCTGTCTGGATAGTCACTATGAAGTAAGCGGTAACCAATCTCCCAGCCCATGGAGTCAGTCTGTCTTCTTATTTCCTTATTCATTAAATCAGACACCTTAGAAAGGCCGGAAAATATTACCAAAGCCCAGGAGACTCGATCTTCAGAATAAGGAACCAGTATTTCAGCCTCGGAGGCGACGTAAGTCTGGGACATGAGACAGAACTGGGTATGAAAACAGGCCGTTTAGCTAAGGAGCAAGAAATCTCTGGACACACTGTTGTTTTCTTGGTTTGTCTGAGGTTTTTGTTGTTGGGGTTGTGAGATTTTCTTCTTTTTTCTTTTCACTTTCTGCTCCCTCACCCCTCCACCCTGAATTGGCCTGACATTAGAAACTGATGTGAAATGAAGAAGCCGCCTGCTAGGACAGTTTCTTCCTTCTTCATGATTCTTCCTGCATGCCAACTCTCCCACTGTGTTATTACAAGTGCATTTCTGTACACCACCATGCTAGGTGCTATACAGATTTAAACTGAAAAAGAAAAAAGAAAGGAAGAAACACTGGACAAACAAACTGCTTGTTCACATAGTACTACTGCTGCCTGGTTTCCCACTGACTTGTGTCTAGTGATTAATGAAGACCTCTGTTTGAAACTTTTCCTGTTCTCAGGACTCTAATTTAAACACATGGACTTGTGCTACCACGTATCTCTCTGTATCTCTCTCTGGGGGCTTGTTTTTACTTGTATCTCAGAAAATCTCTAAAAACTCTATCACTTGGCCAACAGGTTTGACAGTTGATTGGAGGGGAGCAGATTGGCACATACAAATACACACAATACAATTGCTCAAGCCTAATTTCCTTAGGAAATTGGGTAAAGAAGATCATTCCCAAGAAGGATGAGTCCTCCCAAAGAAATGTTATTACCTTGCAGCCAACAAGATGCAAGATTTTGGGCTTCTTGTGGTCTGATCTAAGAGACAACTGGTTGATGCACATGGACAGGCAGAGGTGTTCAGCTGAACAGTCAGACAATAGGGATCTTAGTCAGCTCAAGGAACACCAACGGGCACTTGAACTGCTTTTTCTCCTATGGCTATACTGCTTGCCAACTATTAAGGTTTGGAAGGCTTCTACCCTACATCTCTGCTGGGGTCAGAAAGTTTTAGGTCAGCTTGTTCAGGCTTGAACTGGAATAGGAAGGACATTTCACTCCATTGGATGGATGTTCAGCTTTCTTGTGCTGAGTTGCATTTTGAAGAAGACATCCCCACTGCAATGTGATAGTGGCTGTGGCTTTGGAAGTTACATCTTGCTTTATTCCTGAGGGGAATATTAGTGTGACATAAGGAGTTTCAGCTGGGAGCTCAGGCTGTAAAAGTAGACCAGAAAGTTTGATAAATACCCCACAAAGCAGGATCTCAATGAACTTGATTCAGTTTCAAGTCTGTTCAACTTGAGCTCTGGTCCTGCCTTTAGCTGCAAGGTAGTTGCATCATCAGGGAGGGAAGATCTCAGTGACATGACAACCATGCTGGATAAGGTGCTGCCTCTGAGGTCAATGGTTGAACTGAAGAAGAGAGAAGTGTTGAACTACTGTAAGGACATAGAGCTAGAAGAGGGGGAAAGGAAGTCAATGACCAAGAAAATGTGGCTTATGGTGACAACTGCTCTATTGAGGAGTGTCATCAAAGACACAAGGAAAACATTACATCTTTTTTTTTTTTTTTTACTGTGTTAACAGAACAACAGAGATGAGATCTGGAGTAGAGACAATATGGCATGATCTGCTTTCCTCCAGGAACAGAATGGAGAGGGAGGTCTAATTGGTCTTCATTGTTTCATGTTTCTTCTACACTCATGTCTGGCTAACATGTTTCTAAAGCAAATATGGTTGTCACGTATGGCAGTTTGCTAAAAACAACATGGTGGGCTTTTTGTATCACAGGAAGATATGAGCAGACAACCCATGCCAGACTGTTCCATAACACCAGTGCTGACAGTGGCAAATGCCAAGGGGGAAGATTATGAACAGTGTGAATAAGTATCACCTCATATAAAAAAACAAATCAAGATTTCAAGGTCTCTGGTTTTATGTCACATGAAATAAATATGTCTGTATGTTGACTACATGAATCCCGAATGCCTCCCTTTCAGATATATCTAACATGTCTATCACTGATTAATCTAATCATCACCAGCCAGCAAATAACAAAATACCAAAAATTTGTGAGATACTACAGGCATAAATATATATTTACTCTTCCAAATTATTTGGCTCCCCAAATTATTATTTTCCCCAGTTTATTCTGTGAAGGGCATGCTTTTCTTTTTTTCAGACACACTGGGTGGAATGCCTAACATTACCCCTCCACCTTCCCTTTTCTCAGTCATGACTCTAAGCCACTTGAGAACAACCTTCCAGGAGACACTTAACCCATTTGTTTTGGGGGAAGAATTAAAGGGAACTTTATCACTTGTATCACTTTTGGCATAACTCCTAAGCCTTAGAATCAGGCCAGAGCATAGCACAGCTTTTGGCAAAGCTTTGTTTCAGGGGATGGGTTTTGGTTAGGACCCTTTCGTCTTGTACTGACACTCAACATAAACTGATCTGCTTTGATTTCTCTTTTTAGAATAGGAAAAGAGGGAGAGAGAGAGAGAGAGAGAGAGAGAGAAAGAAAGAAAGAAAGAAAGAAAGAAAGAAAGAAAGAAAGAAAGAAAGAAAAGTAAGTATTTCCCCTCAGCACAAGTAAAAACTTAAAGAAAGGTCATTACTTACTAGTGCTGAAGGAAAATATAGCACAATACAGACCCAGCCCAAAGCGACTGAAATGACACAGTGCAGGTGTAATCGTAAACAGCCATAGAAAATATAATCTCTTGTGAAGAATTCCCAGGGCACTGCCCTCATTTGTCAATTCCCAAGCTTACCTGGAACACAGGTAAGTAAACCAAGGAAGGATCACTTACTAGTAAAGCATTTCTCAATGTTTGCCCTCCCTCCCAGGGCCAGCTCATTCCCATTGAACATGTTTGCTGGCTTAGCCAATTTGTCTCTATTGTCTGTCTGTTGTTCGGCTAATTCGCCTGTGGAAAATGGCAGGCATCAGATACTGTTCAGCAGAAACTTGAAACGGAGCATAAGTGCAAGGTAGGTATTGTATCTCTTTGCAATTTACAGACACAAATCCCCCTCCTTTCCTTTCTCTCTTGCCTTGCTAAGGACTTGCAGTGTTAACTGTTCATGCTCAAGACCTGATCAGCCCTTGAAATGAGTAGTTTAACAAGGACTTTCTGGGGCAAGAGAGAGGAGAAAGTCTCTTTCAGAGACAGCAATGTCTAAGAGGATCCAAATCATTATGAGTTATTCTAATATCAAGACAATATCTCATTCTTCATATTGGTCTTTGCCAGAACTACAATACATCTCTACCGTAAATACAAGTATATTGACTTGTCCACTGTAAGTTTTTGGCTGCCCCTGCCTTATGTGGTTTGACATTGCTTGACAATTGCTAATCCAGTCCAAGCCTGAACCACACACAGATGGGCTTCCCTGACCTCTTCTGTAGTCTTAGTCTAATGGTCTGATTAGACCCAAGCAATATGTGGTTCCCACCCTCAATTTCTGTGGGTCCCTAGAAGAATTCTCTTAATAGAAATTCAGTCCTTGGGGTTTCTCAAACCCTGACTGGATAAAGCTGGGCTGAAAATTGGTTTTATTATTATTATTATTATTGTGTTTTTGTTTTCTTTTCCCGTGGAAAATGTTGAGATTTCACCAAACAATGAAAATGTTTGGCCAGGAGCCCTCCATTTCAGTTCAGAAATGCTCCCCCGTGGGAGTTGTAGCTGGTATGCTTTGTGTCCCTGTCCTTCCCTGTGAGCTTACATTCCTGGCTTGCCCACATCTCTCATGGTGCAGTATGGTCCCCTCTCTTGCTGAGACAATGCCACGCACCATAGAAGTCATATCTCCATGGTGCTTTGTGAGAAACTCACTTCACATGGCAAGCCCAGCCACTGGAGCAGGATGGGGTCACAAAGCTCTGCAGTGACAGCCTCTAGGACACACTGTCCAAAAATTTCCCATCTGAATCTCCAGGCCTCCTGCCACACTCTGAAGCCCTGTTGAGGGATTGGTCATAACACAGAACAATTTTGCTTTTATTGAAAGGCAAATTTTCCACTGAAAAATGTTCAGATGGAAAATTTCAAACAGCCCCAGAAGATCTTTCCATCGCCCTTTACCAATTTAATCTCACTTTTGTTTGATTTCTTTTCTATTTTCTCTGCTTAATCTCTGATAACGGAGGGAGAGCTCCTTTTCACACAAATGTGAGATCAGGGGAAGCTGACATGTGTTACTAACAACATATGGAAGGGTTTGTACCTTTCTGAATGGAGAGATTTATAAGGTGAGCTCTCATAAGCCCCTGAAGAGAGGAAGATGTTTCCCTGTCTTTTGTATGTATTAACAACGAAACAAGAATTCTTTCAGATCTAAATCCAGCAAATAAAGATCCCTTCTTTTTTTTTATGTTTCTTTGCAAAGGGTTTTGAACCTCAGTATCCCATTCAACTTGTTTGGTTTTTTCTTTCTTTTTAACTCATGTCAGGCTGGTGAAAGGTGCCAAAACCACCTGAGCTAGAGATCTCATTCGCGCCTTTTTTTTTTTTTCTTTCTTTTTTTTTGTAAAGACAGAAGCAAGAGACAAGTCCCATGCTGTAGCTGAAAACCCCCATCTGACTGGGCACTTCACATGTTTTCAAAAAGTTTACTTTTACAGCTAACATCTACCTTATTGTCTTAGTGAGTTAGTAAGGCCTGTTCACTTAGGTCAGTAAGACCTTCCTTCTTCCCAGACTACCAAGCAGCAGCTTTGTCCCACTCTCTAATGTTTCTAAGCAGAGTGGGACTGAAAGGGGTGACCCAGAGGTTAAGAACTGGGTATCCTTTAGCAGGGCACTGAGATGAGTGGCATCCCATAAACTATTCTTTCTTTCTGTTCTTCTTTCTCATTTTCTTCTTTAAGTAAGTCCCTAAATTGCATATGTTCTTTTGTCTGAAGTGATGCTGCAGCAACTGCTAATTTCCCAGTGGCATTTTTCCTCTGGATGTGCTCTAGATCAGCTGCATTTCAGCCTGGAAAGGGGGGTAAGGGGCATGTTTATATACTTGCGGGTGGGAAAATGCAGTAGACAGCATATTCTGTTCCAGGCTAGCTGTACAGTTCATCTCCAGATCCCAGGTTCCACCATTAAAACCTACCCCCTGCCCCAGGGAACAGCCTGGCAAGCTCTTCTGACCTGACAGCACTGGCAGCTGTTTGGCAGCTTCTGAAGTGGATCCAATCTGGTATGAGTTTGCTACACTTTCATTTTGTCTACATCTTCCAAACAAATAACTGAGTCCAGAATCCCAAGCTGTGTTTTGCAATGGAAATGCTTCAACGTCTGGGAATTGCTTTTGCTGCAGGCAAGATATAGAGCATTGTTAACTGTTTAAAGGGTCAGCAAAGAAGGGAAGGTAGTCCCACATTTATGGGCCAAACATGTGCTTTCAGGGCTTCCTAATGAATGCCATGTGGTTAGGGAACCTGTGGAAACCGAGGGAGCCTGGAGATGTCCATGTCTCTAAATCAGTGCTCTCAAAATTCTTAGACCAACATTCTTCTATTAATTTCCCATCTCTTCCACGAATCTTCTTTTACTGTAAGACCTCTTAATTGGAAACACTACACCTTTACTGTCCTGCACAGTTCAACTGAATAACTGTGAGTCCCATTCCACAACTTTGTGGTTAATCAACACAAATTGGGAATTGACTTCAGACAGACATAGCTTCTCACATTTAATACCACAGGACTTTATGTAAGGAGCAGCAGAAAGGAGAACTCAGCAGCATTCAAGACTGTATTGCTTAGTGATGTACACAGATGTCTCTCTGTACCTGACATTCCTGTATAATCCAAGGCAAGAAAGTGAATCAAATAACAGCTGGTGCAAACCTTCACTTAAAGCTGGGAAACGGTGGGGAAAATGTGGCTGTAGGAGGGCCAGGTTTTCATTTTTGTTTGTGCAGTGCTTGAGAAAAGAAAAATTAGGAGAGAAGAAATTCTTATCTTCCATGCAGAGACCTCTAGAGCTTTTGATTCCCTTTGCAACAGCCTCAGAGCATCCATATGATTGGACTTCATGGATTAGCTGGAATATATTACAATGTATATGTGAATGGACAGTCTCAAAAATTTTCTGAGCAAATAAGGTTGCCTTATTTTACAGCTGGAGTATAGGAATGGGAAGAAACTGGGCATCTTGCCCCAATCCACCTAAGAAATCAGCAGTGACACCAGGCATGAAATCCCTGTCCTTGCTTTATTCTCATTATTGCTCCTCCAGCCCCATCCCTCCTTAGCAGAACACTTCTTTCTGAAACCTAATTACAAGAAAGAAGGTTATTTTTTACAACTTGTCTTCAGAATTTCTTCTACTTCCCCATGAGAAATCCTAACTGGATAGTTAAAAAACAAACCCATCAAAATTTCTGCTTGATCGCAGAGCTAAACACAGCTCATTTTATCTCCCATTCTTTCCTTATGTTACTCCAGTGCAGCAACAGAGTGGCTGATCCAAAGTCACATAGTTCCCTGAGGAAGGCATGCCAGTTCACGGAGTGTGTATCTTTAAACCAAAATGTGCCCAAATACAGAAGGATGACAGGTCAGTTCAATGCAGGATCTTTACTTTTCCTGCCAGATTAAGTTTTATTCAACTTTCCAGCTGTTCTGACTCAGGTCAATGATTTGCCAAAGGTCAAAAGCTGAATCAGGAGCTTGGAAAACCCACAGTACTGCTGGCTCCCAGCACAGCTTAGACCATACGAGCCCTTTAGGTCAAATCTCTCCTTGCTTCCATCAATCTCTTCTATCCCAGAGCAAACGGCTTTCTTCTTGGAAGAGGTAATAACCCTTCCAAGCCCCTAATTGAGCAGCATAGGCACAGCTGCACTGGAACACACCTGTACTTTTTCTAGCCAAGTACCTTGCAAGTATCTTGAGAGTGGCTGATGTCAGGTAAGTTCAGAAGGAAAAATTATCTTAACCAGCTCATTTGCAAGACACCTAATCCCTAAGGCATAACCTGCTTGATTCCCCTTTCATTCACAGCTCACCCCAGAGCACTGCCCTACCCCAAGCTACAATCAGCCCCCAGAAGTTTCTTCTGGCTCAGAATTGCAACTTTTCTCTGATGACAGTGCTGGCAAGCAAAGGCCTGGGTCATATTTGCCTCCTTTTTAGGGCATACCACTTTCTTTCCATCCTTCCTGCAGCTCTGCTGTGATTTCAGTGCAAGGTATCCTGCAGCTTCCTCACAGCTCTGGCCTAAGATGCAATCCCAGCTGGCGGTGGGTTGGTACTGGCCCACAGCCCAAAGGCTGACAGAATTTGGATAGGACACATCTGACATGGTGCTGACACCCCCATTTCAATTAATCACATTAAGCGTTCTCTACAACCCATTGGGATGTAATCAGTGGAGTCAATGGAGACTTAGGCATGGATCATCACATCCAAATGTAACTGTCTGCATTCATAAAGACTAATTGTATCTGAAAGTGCCCATTTCTCCTGCTTAAATGTGGCTGGAGAGACTAGTTTAGATGTCAACCTCCACACCAGACGGCTAAAATAAAGTTCTTTCATCTTAATTTTCTTCATTTAGAAGACTTTTATTCCAGAACCTGTGTAAACAATCTCAAGTGTAGAGGTGGGACTACCCCTCCCAGTAGCATATTTGCCATTAGATTGGCTTGTCGCAGACACAACTCCCTCCTAAGTAATCTAGCATTCACTCACAAGTTCTTTGAAACTCTTGGTAGAAGGACGAAGAAGAACTTATAGAAGTCCCAGCCGAGCTGAAGGGGCATGTTATGGTAATGATTCAGCAGGAGACACCAGGACATCAGGAGTTCTTGCTCCTAAATAGCTATCACTTGATATTGAAACAACATTTTGACAGGGAAGTATGATCCAAAAGAGACAAAAAAGTAGGGAAGACAAACAATGCGCACCATAAAATTTGTTGGGTCTGTGTTGTGCCCAGCTATTGGAGAAAGACTTGGCTTGGATTTGGTCAGGGAAGCTTTTGCATTTTTGTACCCATGGCTGACTGTCTGGTGGCTTTGCAAGGTTTTTGGTAGAATCACATCAGAGGGTGGTGCCTCTCAAGCGAAGTATTTCATAAAGCAAGATCTAAACACTAGTTAGCTATTCTAGCATATTCAAAATTACAACTTTCCTACTTTTACATTTGCTTTCTCCACAGAGCCCCTATAACATTTGACAAAGTTGATGACAAGCATTACTGTCAGGAGAGAATCTCGGTGGGGAAACTGAGGTACAGACTTACTGGGGTACGCTCTGCCCCACAGGCTGGTGTCAGAGCTGGGGAGAGACTCCAGCCCCTCCCACCCTTGTGGGTAGTGGTAGCCAATATTTCCTCAGAGTTTCCTCCATGGCATGCCTCCAAATGGAATCCTCATAGCAAAGCTGGACTCATATCCCAAACTAAGTGCCGATACCCTCAACGGAGTCTGTAATTGTTCTCTTTGCTGCCTGGCTGCCCTCTCCCCTGCCTTCCCTCCGGGCCTGGACACCTGTGCTGCACCGTGATTGCCTCCTCGTTTATGGCAAACAACTCTGGATTCTCCCACTGTATATTTTTAAGACATTTTGAAAAAATCTGTTTTCTTTTTTCTCTCTTTTTGGCGTGTGTTTTTAATTGGATCCACGGCCGCTCTTCCCCTGCTTGCTAATGCTTTTCTTTGGGGAAGTACAAGTTTTTAATAGCCCTGCAAATGCTCACTCCTCTTTTCCAAGCCAAGTCCATTTCTTGGGGATAACCTGGCTCTGACCTGCCTGTCAGTTAAACAGCAAATGCTCTGCTTTCAGATCAGCCTACTACTGTTCAAACCTGTACCACTCAGCCCTCATTTGTACACCTGCAGGAGAGGGGAGGAAAGTCATACTTGGCAGCTGGTCTCTTCAGGAAGGCTAGGTGCCTCCCCCGAGGGAAACCACCTACCCACCCCAACAGTACCCACGTTCAGAGGCGCCTCTCCTTGGTGCTCAGCTCTCCTTTCATACACACACACACACACACACCTCTGCAATGCCTTTTCTGCAGCGACTCAAGCCTGAAGCCAGGCACTGGTGTCAAGGATTTCATCCTTTTCAGTTTCTCTCTGGTACCGTTTACTTCGAGGAACATTCCTGTGGTTCCTGCCAGGCTCCTTTCCAGGGGAAAAGCTTCAGGTGGCTTCGTTCCCTTTGTCTTTGCCAAACGTTTACATTCCTGCTGACGCCGCAGGATAGCAGTGTCACAGGCAGGAGCGCTGGCAGGAGAGCCTGGCCTCTGCTCCCTGGCTGTAGTTACATGGCACAGGGCATGGAGCAACTGAGAACGGACCGATTGGCGTGGCTTCCGCCAGGAGACCCAGCAAGCACATTTTATACTGATGACTGCCTGCTAATTAGCAACACTGCCCAGCCCAAAGGTAGAGGGTTTTTTGACTCAATAACAATGGTAACAATTAACTACCTTTCCCATCTCTCTTCCAGTCAGAGCTTTGGGGTCTTTCCTTCACTGCAGATAGCACCGAAGACACTCCAGGACAGATTTGGTGGCTCTGTCCATATTACTCCAATTGATGGAAAAGCGCATGCAGCACCTTCCACCTTGCACCCCTCCTCCGGAGAAAGGACAAACATGCTCACTTCCCTTAGATAACTTAATGTTCTTACCATGGGAACAGACAAGCAACTTTCTGTCCAGATCCCCTAGTACCCAAAATGTTTTTGATCTGGGAAGCTGTGATGTCTTTGCATTTTGCAGCTCAGCAACAGAGGTTCAAGCTGGACGTCTTTGAAGTTTCAAGAGCAGGTTTGATGGTCTCATCCAGACTTCTGAACTAATCCACTGCCACAAGTACAGTGATTTAAGGCACAGTAGGGTGGGAGACAGCAAACCAGAAGAAAAAAGATTACAGGTTGTTCCTGTGATCAGTAGCTTCAGGAGCCTTCTATCCTTTGCAATCAGATCTGCAAGGAGCACTTCCAGGCCTCCACAATGTTGCCTTGCCCCTCAGATCAAGAAAAAGTGGTTGCTATGACACCACAAACCATATTTCTCAGGCTGAGATGTGCCAGAATTTCAAACAGATGTGTCAGTGCAAACAAGAAGCCCCCCTGGGAGGGTGCCAGGAGGCTCAAACAATGCAACAGCATCCAAACATGGTTAGAAGCCATTCAGAGCCAGCCCAGCAATAACGGCCCGTACATGTACTTTCTGGCCTGCCTTGCAGCCGAGCCCAGAGCAACTCAGCAAACAGTGGTACTGGAAAGCTTTGAAAGAAAGTTGCTGAGTCGGGAACTCTGCTGAAATAGCACCTGCCTTTTTTTTTTTTTTTTCTAATCTGCCTTCTTTTCTTTCTCTCTCTCCTTTTTTTTTTTTCTTTTTTCTTTTTTTTTTTTTTCTTCTTTTACAGCCACGTTTATAGCTTTTTTGCTGCTTGGAAAAGCTAACCCCAGGTCTGTTTGGCATTTGCTCTTGGCTTGAACCTTCACATGAAGATCCTCTGTAAATAGGCTAATGTTGGGTTCATTTCCACTCTGAAAGCAAGAAGGGATCCTTCTGTTTCACTAATGCTTTCTTCTCTGGCTGTAACGGAGAGGGCTGGAATGGGGCAGGAGGGGGGTTTTGGCTGGAAACACCACCAGCCAGACTGGAGAGGTTCTGCGGGAACAGGTTGACTTTGTCAAACCGTTTGCCTGAAAGTAAGGTTTCCCAGGGAAATGTGCCAGTTCATCTTTCACATCGAAAGGTCAGAAACCCACTTCCAGTGAATTTGGACATTTTGAGGTTTCACTGAGAGGTGGAATGAATTATTTTTATTAGAAGTGGGTTTTTCAAAGAGAAGGAATATCTCTCCTTAGACTAAGAGAGTTAGAAAAACAGATGCACTTCCAGGCTTACCGGCCCTTCTTCAGGTCTGAAACTGGAGTGCACCATTTTCAGCTGCACACAGGTGGGAAACACTTGTTCTTGGTTTAACGTCTCCATGTCAACTGTTTAGGCAATTTCAGGAAAGAGCGGTCAGCCACTGGGGAATAAGGGGAAGAGATATTAGCAAAAAGAGAGGAGTCAGGGTAATAGCATGAGACAAAGAGAGGTACAGGTAGGTGAAGCTGTGTGCCTCTGTTGAATCCATACTTTTTATTTCCAGTTTTAGTGTCCATTATATTAAATTTTTTTGCACTTTAAAAATTATTCTTTTGCTCTTACAGCAATTCTGGAACATTCCTGGGTGCAGGAATCCTAGACTTTAGCTCCTATCCTACACTGGGATTAAAGAGCAACAAGTCTGCTGCTCTGGAAGAAGGCAGGAAAATACTATCATAAGAACAGACAGCACAGAATATTTTTTCTCCTTTCTCTGAAGGGTAGGGAAGCCTGTATGACCCCTGCAAGAGGTGTTAAAGCAACTAGAGCTACCCTCAGTTTTATTCCAGCTGCAGTTTGCTATTGGTCATTGCATTAAACTGAACTATCTATCTGGTACATGGAAATCTCCTGATCCTGACTATTCTCCATCCCCAGGCCTGTCTTACCCTAGTAGCAGGACAAGGGTGAACTTAGCTCCATCAAAACATCATTTGAACAACTTATATGACAAAGCAAAAAGCAACTGTTCCCTTGGGTGGCTTAGTACTATCTGCTATTGGTGGTTCACAGAGGAAAATGGTATTTGTTTTTGAATAGAGGGAGCTGAATGCCTGGGGAGAACAGGCAAAGAAGGATCCTTTTTGCTGTCTTATGTTTGGGTCCCCAGGAACTTCTGGAGACTGCATTCCCTCCTCAATTCCCAGGAGCAGATGGACTAATGCAATCACTAGACCTCTGCTTATTTTATTGGGAGAGAATTCATGAGAACAAATCATGGGTCTGTTCTCTGCACTTTTGCAGGTGTGTGGGCAGCTGAGGACATGACAAAGGAGGAAGGAATGGCACATGGTTGTGGGAAACCAGCTCCCAAACAGGAGGGGCAGTCCGGGTAAGGTCAAGGGAGGTGCTTGAAAGAATAGTATTTTTTCACATTATGTGCACTTTCCATGAGAAGTTCCTTTGCCACTGAATGCTAAGGATGCCAGAAGCAGGAAAGGGGAGGATTCACTGAGGATGGTGCCAATCAAACACAACAATCTACCGGACAGCCTTCTCAGCAAGTCCTTTAAGGAGCTGATTAATAGGAGTTGGGAGGTCCCAGCTAGAGAATGGATACTGCTGTAACTTTCTTTCTTATGCTCTTTTCCCATGCAATTTGCCACTGGCCATGGGTAGAAGAGCCTGCTCAGCTGGGTGGATGTTCAGTCCAACTTTTGCAGAGGACATTCGACAAGATGGTTGGGAACTGGCACAGACAAATGGGGAAGAAAAATGACTGCCTGTGGGTTGCATTCAGCCAAGAAGATACCTTTCTACAGCGAATCTGAACACTTTCAGGAACGCACTCATCAAAATGAGAACTAAAACATTGGGGAAACTCAAGCCGGACTCATCCAGTGCTGTCTGACCCCGGTGAGCTCATGCAGCAGAGAGATTTCATCACTAGCGAGAACAGGAGACAGTGAGTGACAGGTCTCACAAACAGCAGTCGGAAATTCTCTCCTAGGAAATAAATATCATGTTTACCAGTGCTGTCAGCACCCAGTGTTCAGCTCTGCACACCTGCAGGTGACTTCCTTCTGAATTTGATTCCAGTCCCTCTCTCTTTCTTTAGCTGAGCAAGGTAGGAATGGTGCAATTTATTTTATTTTTTTTTTTTATTTATTTATCTATTTATTTGACTTACTGCACGTAAATCAATTCCTCCTTTGCCGTCCTGGCAGGGTTTCAGTGAGCGGGAGGATGCGTGGGAGCGGAGGCTCCTGAATAGTTGCACACAACAGCTCCCTGCCTCCTTCCTGGCATGGAAAAACGGTTTCCCAGCACTGGGTTTCCATATTGCTCTGCTGGAAGAGACAGAGCCAGGCATGCTCTCTCTGGGCCTGATCTTATCTAAAAACGCTCCCATCGCTGTATTGCGTAGGTATGGGATGGCTGTGGAGAACCCTATTTTGGCAGTCTTCAGCAAGCTGGATGGGAGCTCTGATTTTCACATACCCCGCAGCACGTTTTGTCTCCTTTACATCTCAACTTTTTTTTCTGCCTTTGATCTAACAGAGACAGAGCTTCCTCCTTTATTCCCTTGTTAGGTTTCAGGCCCTGGAGGATTTATGATCATTGAGTCATGATCATACAGAATCTGATTCAAACTCGGACAGACCTCTTCTTCTCTTTGCCATCTCTGAGAAATGAGTTTCCAACCTGAACCTGACCCAGGAAAAGTGACATAATCGGTATTTAGACATAATCTGAAACTGGCCAGCAGGTAAAAAAAAAATAGTGTGAGAATAACCTATTGGCATCTAACCCCAACAGGCAATTGATGATCCAACAGAGATATCAGAGACTCACAGTGGACCAGAGCCACAGAGTCTGGACACCAAGCTAGATCAGAACTCACCTCTCCCTTCACTAAAGTAAAACCACTGATATTTCTAAATCTGGGCTCCCCCTGGTAATGGTCCTGAGTCAGTTTTACAGTAGCATTCAACCTGGGAAACCTTTACCTAAAGTCATATACTTCTTCCTTTGACATCAAGCAATTAGGACACAACAGTTAATAGGGATTTACCCTGCTCTCTTTTGTCTCCTCATGGCAAGAGGTAGGTGCCAGCAGTGACACTCAGGACAGCCAGTGGTCTGGGAGAGACAGAAGAGTGGAAAGAAGCTGCCTGAGGTACATGCCCTTTGCATATGTGCTCCTTTTGCCCTTTCCTTCATCCAGACTCCTTTTGTTTCCTTCTGCTGCTGTATGCCTTTCTCACTCTCAGGCTATATCACTGAACTGACCATTGGCTTAGCAGCCTGGAGAGGAATCCACAGGGCACACATCAGCAGGGGTTTCTCATCAGCTTCAGAAAGTAGGGTAGGGTTTTCCCCAGATCCTTCTATACACTACTTTAGAGCAGCTGAGCAAAGGACCAGAACTGTCAGCATCCAGCAAAACAGGGCTAGCACAGCCAGACAATCACTGGTCATTTCTGAATAAGGACCTTGTGGCTTAGCTGAGGCATTGACAGGTTTCAGCCATGATCCTGCCCTTCCTAGCAAACCTACCTTCTGAATAGCAAATTGGCAGACACGCCAGGTTGGCTGGACCCCAGGCCTTCCTGGATCTCTTCCCTGACTTCTCATCATGCGTGTTTTAAATTACTGTTTAAATCAAAGATGTCAGTGATTCAGGCCAAAGGGTTTTGCTGAGAGGTAATCTCATACTTTTTCTCTGGCATCCTTCCTTGTGCTGATCCCAGCACTGAAGTCTTGAGGATCATGAGGGGACTGGAGGGACTGCCTTTCTGTGCTGCACAGAGCAAAGGCCACTTAGAATCATAAAATCATAGAATGGTTTGGGTTGAAAGGTACCTTAAAGATCATCTAGTTCCAACGACCCTGCCATGGGCTTCTTTGGAGGATCAGAATATTTCATCTAACATCTCCTGCTATAGGAAGGACATGGGACAAAAAATACATGCCAGATCTCTTTGGTTTTTGACATGTTGCAATTTGTAGCTATTGGGTTTGTTTGGGTTTTTTGCTGTTTGTTTGTTCTTTTGAAAAAGATCATACTGGTTCCAGGGGCTTGGGAAGGGTTCAGGGTGAGTGTATGCAATGGTGTGAATGCTGTGTGGACCATTACGAGAGCAGATTTAGTTTTGCAAGGTTTGTCTTCAGTGACCCAGCTGCTCTGTTCCTCTCCCTTGGCTTGAGGTCACCTCCTGCTGACGTGGGATGCACTCACGCCCCACCAATGGTCCCAATGTGAGCTGAAGAATACTTTCAGAGTCACTGCAGACTAGAAGGAGCGCTTTAAAAAACCGCCCAACTCATCTGAACTTGGACTATAGGACCTCAAAATAAGAGAGAAGGAATCTAATATCTGCTGCCAAACTCTGCAGGAGAGGGGAAACTGCTCTCTAAGCATAGTGGATATTAACATATACTCCCTCCTCCACGACAGCGTATCCCACTAGGGACACTACTACTTATACCGCTGGTGATATTTGAATGCAGAGGAATAACCTCTGCTGTTATAGCCTCTCCTGTTCTGGAAGGTGTTTCTGTAATTATCTGCAGTACTGAATTCCCTAGGTTGGATAGAAAGGGAAACGCATTTCCTTCCCTATCACCTTTAATTGCATTGCACCTTCCCCTCGTTTCTCCTCCACCGCAACGCTAACAAGATGCCTCTGGTGGGCTGGCTGGCATGGTGGATTGGGATTACATCCTGCTCCAGGTACAAACAGGGGCAAGCCGAGTAGGGTCTGGGGGTTGTGAATCAAACTTTACATTTGCCTTTAGTCTGATGGATGCATTTTAAGTGTCTAAATCAGATGATACTTGCTTTGACAAGGCTCTGCCTCGTCTTCAGCTTTGCCCAGGAAGTTGTCTTTGGGGGCTTATTTCTGCTTTACCCTCAGCCTGTCCTTCTGTATTTACTTGTCCCTCTCAAGCTCCTTCTCTTGTCTCCCCTTTCTTGCATGTCTTTCTATCTCAGCCTCTTCTAATAAGCTGAATTTTTGCTAGGCTTAAGAGGCCTTCTTATAAAAACCCAATAAAATATGATCATGGCTTTATAAAATGCACAAACATGAAAAAGGCAAAGCCATAAATGCTTCTCCAGCCGAAAAAGCTCAGCACATAGACCAATGCTCTCAGGCACGAGGGAGGCTCCTGGAGTTAGTCTGAGGGGCACAAACTGCTTTTATTTCCACCCCTGCCAAAATCTTCTATCTCCGCACCTCAGTAGCAAGCTCTGGATCCTTTCCATAGGGGATATTTCCTCCAGCCCCCAACTTGGCTGTAGTGCAGCTCTGTTACTCTCCAGACTTCTATCCTCACCAGTCCCTGACAGGGATTTGTGTCCAGATCAATATTTTCTTGTGGGTTTTTTTAGTGTCCTAAGGTCTGAACAGCTGCATTTCATTCTAAGGAGTAAAGAAGTCCCCAGTGGGTGGGAAGGATGTCTCTTTATTGTGATCTAACCTACTGTTGTCTTTTGACATCTGATCACTTCTCTTTTGCTCTTTAAAAGCTCAGTCCAAAAGGATGTAGCCTTGTACTGCCAGTCATGTCCTGTTCTTATACTATGTTATAGACTGGACAACACAGACTTAAAATCTATCATCTAGCTTAAAAAAAAAATAATTAAAAAAAAAGAGTAAATACAGATATATCAATACAATTCTCAGTTGGATCCTGAATAATTTTTCCCTAAAAATAATTAATATATGCTGTCATGCACTTGTCTCATATCTTTTTTCTGTGGTCAGTCAATGCCTTCCCTAGCATTCTAAGAATTTTCCTGGAAATATTCTGGTGAACATTAAAGTCACTCTAGTTCGATGAGATTTCCATGGGTAGATACTGGCCAAGGTTTCTTGCAAGTCTGATTTTTAATGATGTCTACTCAGACATGTGACTGGGACATCAGCAATATTGAAAACCAATCTAGAGATTCTCTCTTTCAGATATAAGTACAACAGGAGGGGACATTCACGTCACAGGGATATTTGCCTTTGCTGAATTTCTAAATCAGTTACTCCCATCAAAAATGAAATTGCAGCCACCCCCACACTCCAATAAAGGTTTAGTAACAAAGCACTGCTAGATAGCTGTAGTATAATAGGATAAATCCTATTACTACGGATTTATCTGTGTAACAAAACAGGCATTACCCATCATTCTCTGGAATCTATTAAAATTAAGCACTAGATCCAACTTTACGTAACTTTTGAATATTTCTAATTTGGAGCCAGAGAGCTAGGCAAAACTCAAGCACCAAGCCCAAACATCTCCCATTTTGAGTGATGGCTGGAAAGAGAGATGAACCCACAGTCACAGATGACTGTTAATCAACTTGTCCTAGGTAAGGATACATTGTCTCCTTTGTAAAGTAGATTTGGATGGTTTGCAAGGCCAATTCAAGCTTATCCACTGTTTTTCTCACTTAGTCTACAACGTTTCTGAGATTAGGCTGTTGGTACTTTCTTGCTTGTAGAGCTAGAGCATCTATGCAAAGCCCCCATGGCACTTACATGTAAAAGAGAAAAGCCTGTTTAGCTTTATACTCAGAAAGAAGCCAGAATACCAAACCAACACAAATATGGTGAGAAAACGTTGCTTTTTAGAACACCTGACAGAAGTACACCAAGACAACAGGGAGGTCTTGTTCTTCTCCCATCTACTTTGCCCTATCGTTGTTTCTCATTTTTCTTGGAAGAGGCAATTCTAATATTTGAGCAAGGTATAGAATCCCTATTTAGTCCTTGCCATCTCTACTGGTTTGTCCAGTTAGCGCCAATGGCCAAAGGCCATGTTCCATTTTCTGTTCCCCTGGGGTACCCATTCTGTAAGAGAAGAGACATGGACAAGAGATAAGCATGGGAACACTGTGTAGACTAGAAGTTTATTTCCAGGGTTCACAACAATTCAATCAGCTGCATATGGATTAATCCTATTGTGATCCTCTGGAGAAACATCTTTGTACATGGAGAGTATCAAGATCTACAGCTTCTGCCTGACACCCTTTTCCCTGGATGAGAAAGTACCTCTAGTTCCCTGTGCCACCACTCTTTGGACACATTTCACCTCTCCCTCTCCAATGAAAAAAGTGAACTAATGATACTATAACTAACGAAACTGAAGTTGATAACTAATGAAAGAGTAGAAATTAAATTTGTGTGAGGAAGAGATCTTCGTGTAATGAAGGTCGAAGGCATGATTAGCTCCACAGTCCAGAGGTGACTTCAAAGCTTCTACAACAACTTTTTTTGGGGAAAAAACAGACTTAAAAACTACATTAGCAGGAGTTAGTCCCTGTTTTGAGGCCTCTCCTCTCCCTTCTAATGCATAAACACCCCACACCTCTGTACCTTGATGAGTTGAGTTTGTAGAGGAGAAGCTCAGATTTCATTTTGTACCATCTCTATTTGAAGGGTTCAGGCATGGGCTAACCCCCATGCCCTGTAACATTTCAGAGCAATCAGGGAAGGCAGACAGATGGAAACACAGAGGGATGGAGGGAAGCTGATTTATATGCAGCTGAAACACAGCCCTGGGGCTGCTGCCAAGCCATATAGATGTGGTGGCAACACAAACAGAGACACGCAGAACAGCCTGTGCAAATATAAACACTGCCACACGTGATGAGGGTTCACCAAGTTCATGCAAACACCAGGGAAGGAAAAGAAAAAAGAGACTTAACTGGGGAGGCAAGTGTAAAGATTATGTCAGGCACAGGAGCTCTGTTAAAAAAGAAAACAAAAGGAAAGTGCCTCTTCTCTTGTTCTGCAGAAAAGCATGCTTAGATAACAGGAATTTGCAGCAGATTTAAAGGACACAGGCCCATCTTCTGTCATCAGGAGATATTCTTGACACTCCTGTGCATAACAGTGATCAGTTTTCCTCTCTGGTGGCTGGTAGTTCATTAAATCATGTCTCAGGTCAATCATTATGTTTGTTTCTCTGTCAATTCAGGATTGTTTACAAATGAAGAAGTCTCCTTACAGAAAGCTGGCCTGGCATTGGGCACTCCAGTGAACAGGCATTTCTTCTCTAGTTTTCCCACATGAATCTACATCAAGTTCAGCAGAGACTAGAAGTCATCATCCTGCTAGAAGGGGCTCGCATGGAACGAATTTGTGGAACTGTGTATAGTCCCTGGAGGTTATGAATTGCAGGGTAGAAACCACTGAAGTAATTATTGCTGACTGCCATCCTAGGACAGAAGGGACATGGAAACTAAACATTCAGCCATAACTGAGGACATCGCCACCACCACCACGAAGTCCTACTAGCCGCAGCTATAATAACAAACCATTTTCTTGCTTTGGAGTATCATGTTGCAAAGATGCCAGTGCAGCATTTTTTAACAGCACCAAACTGCAGAAAATATTGTATTCCAAACAGTTTGTTTACCAGAATTGTATGCTTTTCTTTCACAGAAAAAGCAATTACAGCACTTCTTCTAGTGCACGTACCCCTCATCCTGGTGTCCCTCTGTCTGCCTCTTTGCTGCCATCCTTTGGCAGCCTCCAGGTAGAAAAAAGGAAGAGAGTCACTGACTGCCATCTGTGAAACCTTCAAATATCCCCATCAAAAGCTAAGCACTCAACAAACAAAGCTGTGGTGTCTTACCAAGGGCCCACAGGGACACCGCAATTTCCTTTGGGCTGAGAGATTAGATGGTTAGAGCACAGGACTGTAAGCCAGAAGGCTCCCATCCAAGCCCAGCCACTGACTCAAAGTCCATAACCACCTATAGGCCTTTGCCAAATACAGCGGTAAGCAGAAAGTTATATCCATGAGACTGATGAGACACAGTGTCCTCTTGTTTAGTGCTGTCCTGAGCAGGCCACATTGGTTAGTTGAAATTGGTTAAGATATCCTTGAACAACAGGTCTTACCATTTCAATACCCTTAGTTATAGAAATGCTTTTGGCTGTTGGTACATGCTCTGTCCACTCGCAGAAATCAGATCCACAGATGCCAAAAATATTCCAGCCTTTTGCTGCTACCTTTTCCATGGGGTGGCTCTCTTCTGCAGAAAAAGGGGGATAATACTAGGAAGCTGAAGCTCCACCTATTTTGTAATCTATAGTTTCTTGTTTCTATGGAATCTTTTTATCCATAGAGGGTTAGCTGGATACTTGTCATTTGCATTCTCTCTTCCAGATGGATGAGGCTGTGCATCTCTCATGTACTAACCTCTCACGAGAGAGTACATCTCTCATGTAGAAATCAACCTGCCGGCAATAGTAAATACATGCTATTTCAAGATGCATTCAGTCTACCATACTGATTTCCTTCAGACTCCCACTTTCTTGATTATTCTTTCATTTTTCTTCAGTGTCTTAATCTCTCCAAGTCTTTTCCAACAGTTGTTAGGCACTGTTGTTACCTCATTTACTAGATGACAGTGCCTTTTGCTCTCCAGACAGGTTGAGAAATGAAAATGAAGTGACATTGCTTTTTGCATTGCATTTTTGATAAGGAGATAGAGTGAACTCTAAAATATAGCAGCATGAAAGTAATTTGTCTTTTCAGAAATGCATCAAAATGTCTGCACATCTGTTTACATTCTCCAGTTCTACATCTCATCTCCACAGGGACCAAGCAACTCTGATTGGTCTTGCATTGAAGTCTGGATATTTGTTCTGACTCCTTGTGAAGGCTGTACAACCCAAAGCACAGTTCTTTTGGATACATCCCCATCCCCATTCCACCAAGATCACATTTCACTTTTTTTTTTTTTTTCCCATCCCATTTATAAAGTGCTCTCCACAGTGTGAAGAAGGTTCAGTTGACAGCCCTGGAAATGGAAGTCCTCTGCTTAGCCATAGATGCAATATAAGTTTCACCACTCCACCCACCACCACCAAGACCTCAGCTTGGAACCTCAGCAAAAAGAAGAGCAAATAAAGTTCACTTTCCATGACCAAAAGTTAGCTTTTCTGCTCTTGCAATCAATACAAGTGGCAGTTTTGAAGAACAGGCAGATCTGGGCAACTCTTACTTACCATCTTTGGTTTTGATACCATCTGTTCTTCCTCTTCCATTAAAAATCAGTTCCAAACATTCACATTTCACCAACTTTCCTTGGTTACAGTCAGGAACCCTGCTAGCAATGATTCAGACTTGCTCCCAAACCAATCACTAGCATCAACCTCAGTTCATGAAGTACTTTGAAGATCTGGAGGGCTGATAAGAATCCTTATTTCTCTTGGTTACCCTGCACACACCACCCAGCTCTTGCCATTCCCCAGATCAGCTGGAATGCACTGCTGCTGCTATGATGCATTTGGCACATGGGAGGAACAGCAGTGAGCCCAACAGCAATCATGGCAAAAAAACCAAAATCAAAACAAAACAAACAGTTAAAAAATAAATTATGAAAGACGATCAAATTCTATATAAAACTTCTTTACCTTTTCAGACAGCTCCTTTCATAATTTGTTCTCACATTATTTAAAGGAACCTGCTATAAATATCTACAATGCTACGATGCTATCTTCTTTGAAAACCATCTTTATATCTTCCCTTCTTTATAACACAGCACGCTGTCTTGGCAACTGTTAGATCTCTGATATCCAGAGACACCTACCTGATCATTATGTTTCATTTTTCTGTATCTCTACATCCATTTTTCTGTCTCCTCTCTTACAGAAGGCTATCTTTTTGCTTATATGGTTTATTGAATAATCTAGTTTTAGCTTATGAATGAACTTCATGAACACCAGTGAGTATAAATAAACCCTTTTCATAACATGCCTTTTAAATGTGATGCATGATCCTTACTTTCCTGTTCTGTGGAAAAGATGAGATTGGGAAAACGTTCTTTAAAGAATATAGTGGGGAAGAGCAGGCTGGGAAACCGTTACCAGTGATTCCTTCTTTCCTGGAAATAGCCTTTAAAATGCACTAGTGTGGCACTGGAGCTACAGTTCAGTAAAAGGACACTTCTGATTGCCCACATCATCTCTCTTTTTAGTAGAGCTGTGTCACACAGGTAAAGTGTGAAAGAAAATGAAATCTGAAGGGAGACTCTGAACTGTCTTCCTACTGTATATCTTCAGGCTAGTTCTGTCCAACCTGAGCAAGCTCTACATATCTCTCCCACCCAGCATCATTGTTTCAGTAATCAGAAAAGAGTGAGGACTGTTGTGTGGTATTTACAGCTGTCACTGATTTCATGAGCTGTTGTAAACATCTCTGCCACTTGAAGATCATGAAGGGTGTTGAGAATATATTGACCATATACTGCCAGGGTCAGTGCCTTTTTAGTAGAAATGAAAATGTATTTAAGACCCCATGGCTGACTTTGATGTATGGTTTCCTTCGTAAAAACTGAAATGCTTTAATGAGAATATGCTTTATGAGTCTTGCTGTTAGCCATGGGGGTGTCATCACACTAACCTTCCAGTTCTTTCCCTCTGGGATGAATCAAAGGCAGCTGGACCGCTAATTTATTACATAGAAAGAGCGTTGCTGGAGATAACAGAAGAGGAAGGAAGGAAGGAAGGAAGGAAGGAAGGAAG